>OZ018391.1:16639850-17332187 GCA_963969525.1 Ontholestes murinus | reverse complement strand
AGCCTATACCAACTACCGTTCCCTTAACTCTCTTTGTTTTACCCATTTAAAAGACCCTACTCCCATCCTTCAGAAACATGATGTCGTTTATTCAATTAATTGCCAACAATGTGACTTAGTATATATTGGACAAACATCTCAAAAACTTAACAAACGACTCACACAACATAAAAGTGATATAAAACGTAAACCTCGTTCTACTGGTCTCAGTGTACACTGTAATGACACTGACCATTCACCAGATTACGATAACACGAAAGTAGTGTGTTCTGAACGTAACATGTTTAAGAGATGTTTCCTTGAGATGTGCCATATACAAGCACAAAAACATAGCATGAATTTTAAAAAGGACATTGAAGGCCTTAGCAATACCTACAGCTATTTATTCTCTTTTCAGTAACGCTCATGTGTATTTGATTTCAATACCTATTACCCTAACCCTTTTGCTTAATATTTTGTTTCTTTACGTAATCACATAATTTTAACCTTTTTCCCTCCCTTAGGCTACTTTTACATCCCTCATTCTTATTTTATTTCTAATTTTCTTTTCCTCTTTCCTCTCTCTTATTTACTCTTTAATTGATTTTTAATTTCATAAACTGTCTCTACCTTCTTCTCTTGTTCAATTCTCTAGTTAATTTCTTCATTTCTCCTTACTGAAGGTAATATATTCTGTCATAGCCACCTCTCACATCACGTAGCAGGTCCGTACCTCGGTATTTCACCATACGTGTGGGATTTGCTTTTGTGTTCTCGTTCCCCGCTCGGTTGCTGAGGTCTAACCACCTCAGTGACGGACTGGGGAATTGCACTTGCTTATTCCACCCTTGGTTTGTCTCTATCCGATTACTATCGAGTGTTCTGCTTGGGGGTTGCCTGAAATTGGGGTGGTTATGCCATTTCCAATATTAAGGTTATCTCCCTTGGGGTTCTTACTCAGGGGTTTTGATATGTCGGTTACCCTCTTCAACTTCTCGGACTTGGGTTTAGGTTTTTCCTGCGTGAATCGTACTTTCGTGCGTTCGTTAGTACGAAATTTCGATATGTCAAACTTTCCACCGCTCATTTCACAGTCTGATTGCGGAAGACCGACCATTTTGTGTTTGTCTACCTTCAGTAATTGTTCTCTTATCTTTTTACATCATGTTAATTCTATCAATTTAGTTCAATTTTAAATTTCAAATACTTATAATGTTTCGGTTTAATTTTACTCAAAATTCTATTTGTTGAGTTTTCCATGACGTCTTCAATTTTCACAATAAGGAATTGTATTGGGAAAGAACTTAACCTCAAAAAATCTTGCTGTAGCCATGTGGTCTTCCATAGTGTAGGACACACACTTATAATTGTTTACTTGTAAGTCTTATCTTTATTTAGTTTTTAGGTTAATAATGTCAATATTTTATTTTATGTTAAAATGTAACTTTTAATTGATTTTAATGTTAACTTTTTAAATTTTAACCACTGTAGATCTCTCACGTATTGTTCCTTTTAGGCTCTGAGGATGCATACATGTTGTGTGCGAAACGTTAGCATGTACATATAACAATATAGTGGACTAGAGCACAACCAACACCGTGTATTCTTTGCTCCCTACACACTAACACATTACATTGGACTTCTCTCACCCGTTAATTTCAAAGAGTTGATATTCACTACGTCCGTTACCATTTGGATATTATATATATATATATATTATTTTTTCCTTGCTTTTTGTCATACACTCTCTTTACATTTGTTTAATCTTATAATTTTTTTATGAGTTTTATTGAGTAAACTAAATAGTAACGTAGAAAGTTATCAGTGCATTATAGCGGTTTTCAATTATAATAAAAATAAAATAAACATTGTAATTGCTCTCAATAAACGTAAATATATTTATTAGATAATATTTTTAGCTAATCAAGAAAATAACAATTTGGATTTATTTCGGGAAAATGTACCCTAGATGCCTCCCATGAGAGGGAGAAAGCATTATGTTAAAAATTTATTTAATTCCCTCCCATTGCCAGTGATTTTAAGATAGTTAATTAGAAAAGAAATTTCAAATTACTTAATAAGGACGTATAAAACGCTATTTTGAAGAAATAATTTTCGTATAAGAGGATAAAAGGAAAGAGTTTGAATTTTAAGATGGTGTTCCACTAGGATTAGTATTAGGACGACTGCTTTGAAACATAAGCTATGATTAAATTTTTAATACTGATTTACTCGATGACGTGAAAATTGTTGTTTTTGCTGATGACTTACTAATAATAACAATAATAAGAGGAATTGAAGAAGTAAAACTGAAATAAAAATTAACAGCTGAAATGACTATTGAAAAATTAGCCAGTCTTGATTTAGATGTATCAATTAATAAATGAATGCAACTTGGACAAGAAATTTAAATTAAATTGCAGATATATATTTAAGTTTATAATTGAAGTGAAATTTTAGTTCACATGTACTAGAGGCAACTATTGGAGTAGAAAAGTGTTTCGGCAGTTGCTAGACTAATAACAAATCTATACGGACTATGTGAAAGATCTAGGAAATTACTTTCGAGTGTAGGAACATTGAAATTGTATGCGGCGCCATTATTATGTGGGATATCTAAATTCTAGTAGAAACCAAAGGAGATTTATTTGATACTGGTTAACCTATACTCTTGATGGAACGAGATATGTAAATTCGATGAGGTAAAACAATTATAAAGTTCCATAATATGTTTATTTTCAGGCAACTGAAAATTGAGTGTTTTTTCACAAAAAAATGTATTGTGGATTTTTTTGTTACTGAGATAAATTGATAATGCTCATTGAGATGTCAAAACTAGAATGAAAAATAAAACCCTTAGATGCAAAGTCAGGACAGACAACTATATAGAAAAAATAGTGAAATCAAAAGACAATGGGAATTCAGCCTTAAATATTTGTGTGAAATATGTAATAACATTTACTTCACGATGAATTAATTTCTCACTTAACCCGTCGTGAAACATTTTTATGTTAATTAGAAGGTTAATTAACTAATGACCACTTTTTTATAGTGTCCAAAAACGTTTTTTTTTTGGGGTCAGTCAAAGAATTTTTTAAGGGTACTCGAACTTTCTTATTTTCTTGAAAAGTTTTCAATATTTGTTGCTTTATCAGTTCTTTTTTCATTATCTTACTGGATTTTCTTGCAATATCTATTCTAAACTTTTGGTCCTTCAGGTTTTGAGAATTTGCGTTCTAGGATAATTAATAGAAAATCTTTTTAATTTTTCTAAAATTATCTAATATTTCGTGCTCTATCTTGTTTTCTACAAATATCTTCAGATTTCTGAAATTTTGCACAATTATTTTTTAAATTTTTTATAGTATTTTTTACATTTTTTAATTTATTTTTTTGGACTCTATTTTAAAATTTTAAAATTAGAGAAATCTGCAAGAAAAATAAATCTAGTAATTTTTATTAATTTTTCTTACATATTTCTCTAATTTTTATCAGAAATTCTAAAATAAATAAATATAGTAGATTATCTAGTAATTTTTGTTAATTTTTCTTACAGATTTCCTCACAAATTCTATAATAAATTCTTTTCAATAGTTCTAATTTTTTTTTAGCATTTATTCTTTTAAATGCATTACAAGAATATAAACTATTTATTACTTTATCCAATTAATTTTGTTCGAGAATTTTACTTTTGAATTGAGAGACATTTTTATTAATTTTTTGACTTAAGTAATTTTTTTGTTAAATTTTTAGAATTTTCTAGTATATCTTGTACTGTTGTGTTGAAATATTTCAGCAATATTTTTCCAAATTTCTCTTCCTAATTGAGAAAATTTTCTTCAATCTAGATGTTTCAAATAATTTTGTTATTAAGTGTTCTTAACTTTTGCCCGGCAATTTCCTTTTAAATATTTTGAATTTTACAATATTTATTTAAAATTCTTTCAAAATTATTTTTAGATTCTGAGAATTTTCTTCAAAGATATCAGATCATTCCATGCTTTATTTTTATTTTTGCTTTATGTCAACTGCATCTAGAATGGTGCACTTGCTTCACGCTTGGCAAACGCAATCGGACGAGACAAATTAGGTCAAAGGGTTAACCAATTTTGGTAATCTTAATTTGATGAAATTGGTTCTTCAAAAACGTACCAAAATGAAAACGGAGAAAATAGTGCAAGTCATGTAATGAAAAAAATATAAATTAGTAATTTCATAAAAGTAACTGTTGAAAAGTAAATCTAGTTGATAATTTTATGCAATCCTTGATAGCTTATACTGAGAAAACAGTATGAATCAAACATTGTAGAAACAGAATTTCAATAATTGTTTTGTATCAAAATAGTTATTAATTGTCTACAAGGGGAAATGTCTGATCAAGATTTATTGCTCATATGTAAGTACTACAATATAATTAGTATTTAAAATATTTGTGAGCTCTAACCAAATTTTTTTATGCCCTTTTCTGAGTAAAAATAAATAAATTATAATTACCTGATGAAATTAGAGGAAATTGAAAAACATTTTTTGAAGCGTCCTATCCCCTGTAAGACCGCAATCAGGCATTACTTAACGGAAGCGAATTGGCGGTCATGTGTCCTCCTGGATAGCTAGTGACCCTCCTCTATGACAAGGGTTGGCTTCTTCTGAGTTATCGGATTGACAGAGTTTCACAATAATCGCGACCACGCTGGTACACATCGCCTCCTACGAAGTCTTCCTGGCCATCATCTCACCGATGATGTTCTCCAGAGATAGCCACTGCCGGACGTGCCGATGCAATGTCTTCCATTCGTACTCCGCCTAGCAGGTGCGTATGAAGCGCGGCTGTCCAAGCAAAAACGTAGCTGCGTCAGATAGTGGTCCACTAAGCCGTACTGCCTCGATGACCGTTCTGCTATGGTCGGGAGGAGTTGATGAGTCCAGCACTACTTGTTCGAGGTGTCATAGAGGTGATGCCATCGTTCTTCCATAATTTTCAGGTCTTTGCGACAATGATGCGGCGGTTATTTGTCTGGTCTTAGAGCGGAAACTCGCTTCTCTGCCATTAGGTTAAGTCGATAACGATGCACACGGCCTCGTACGACACCGTACGGAATGCCAGAACACTAATGTGACGACACTGGGGAGGACTTTTTGTCTTCTGGTTCTTGTTTAGGACTATCAATGTTTGGTATGGCCTTCGCGCTGGTAATCCGGAGGTATTCGTCAACAAGGAGCATTATGTCGACTTGGACCCTTTGGTATCCAAGGAATATTTGTCGTATCTTCCGATTCTCAGGTTGATGGTCTACCTTGCTTGCCTGGTGGTCACAAGGACTGCCTGCGTCTTGTAGCCGGCCAGCAGTATTTTATCGGCTGATCGGTCTTCCCTACCATCTAGCCACCCAGATTTTAGGTGCTTCGCGACCACCACCTTCGTGACGTCATGTGTAAAGCCGACCGTCATACATAGAAGACGCATTCAAAGTACTCCGTAATACATCGTGTTCCATAATAGAGGGCCGAGAATTGAGACTTATGAAATGCCTTCCGTGATATTACGGATAATAGGTCCCGCGATTTAGTTCACCAGGGTTGTATACGGGAACGTCCATCCTCATCAGCGCCGCTAGGATAGAATCCCAGTTGACCTAGTTGAATGCGTTCCGCACGTCCAGGGTGACGATGGCGCAGTATTTCCATTGGTCGCCTTGGCGACAACGGTAGTGACGACGTTGGTGGCGGCCTTTCTCACCTCGGGCGACATCGGAGGATGCTTGAACTCGTTGTTCGAACCGGCCTTGTTATTGTAGTTAGCAAGTACTGCGAATTTTTAAAAGTCTTCACGTCCGTCTGCCGGTGCGTGACTCGCTCCTAATACTATATGTCCTCGTGTCAGGACTATGTACCACTTGTTTATTACTTTTTGATGGTGAATTTGGAGATTTTTGCGATTTTGTCGAAGATTTTTTAGATTTTGGCAACGCCTGTAAAAACGTTGATGGCGAGTGTTGAGACTTAGGAGTGGGCATAAATTCGGAACTCTTTCTTACATTATTTATCTTGCCATCAATAAAATTATTATCTCTAGATAATTCTTTGTTTTTATCACCAACTTTTGGACTATGCATTTGAGGAATTTTAATTAATACAGTAAAATTTTTCGGAGATTCAGTTTGTGAACTATTAGTCGATTGGGAATTCCAAGAGCTTTTTAATAATTCTTGAACAATATTATTATGTTCTTCAGTTTTAGAAGTTTGGGCTTTTTGACCTTCATATACTATCTGCTTCTGGAATAGTCGATAGTTCATGTATAGTACCACATCAACTATCGACTATTCCAGAAGCAGATAGTATCTATATTATTATATTTTCTTGCTATATTAAAACTCTTTGAAGGTGGAGGCTTCTTTTCATATGCAATTTCTTCTATGAGGCATATATTGTTCGAGTCTCCAATCTTGCTGCGGTCGGTGCAACTGAACGGTGATTAGGTGGCAGATTCTCGATGTAGACAAGTTTCCAGCTGGGTCTGGAAATAGCGTTGTCACGATTCTTTAAAGGAAATCTGGGCTAGATGGTGAAGCCGTCGCCAAGCTTTACACTCGCGACATAATTGTCCTGTAAGGCCTACCCCATGAGTCGCCATCAAGCATGCCACACAGCTCTCTCTAAGTAGCGACGCCCTTAGAGTTGATCACGTCTCATGATGAAGCCACAAGATATCGTGGTTCTATCCTAGTGCTCGCCATCATGGTTACTTTGCAGGCATCTGCAACCAGTGACATAAGTTGTGAAAACATTTGCTCAACGGACCCTATTAGCTGAACTTCCTCTTCCATCAGGACTCGAAATGTATCGCTTTTACACGATTTGGTGTTTCACCTTGCTGAAGTTCGAAACTGCCTTCGTTTACCTTTTTCAGCAATATTAAAGACTATGGACTGGTGGTTACTGACATGCTATGACGTGACTTGAGGAGAAAGGTTCTCGCTGGCAAAGGTAACGCTTACGTTTTGGTGAACGTAAGCGTTACCCTTTGTTAAGAAAGGCCACTTTCAAGAACACTGGGAAGTCTAGAAAGACCTAGCTTCTCCTATCGAGCTCCGGTTGTGCCTGGCGACAATTCCAATGGCAGAGCCTGCGGAGTTCTGCGATATCCTCGTTTCACCAGTAGACCGATGTATGGTGGTTCCTCCCAGTGTTTGTCATCATGGCTACTTTACAGGCGTTTCCAACCAGTGATATAAGCTGTGAAAACATTTGCTCAGCAGACCCTATGAGCTGAACTCCCTCTTAAACCAGGACCCAGAATGTATCGCCTTCACATGATTTGGGGTTCCATCTTGCTGAAGTTCGCCTTCATCTACCTTTTACAGTAATATTGAAGACTGTGGCCTCGTGGTTAATGTAGGTATAGTGGACACTAACATGCCATGATGTGACTCGAGGAAAAAGGTTCTCGCTGGCAAAATACACGTTTACGATGAAGAAATTGTCGTTTCTAGTGAACGTCGGTGTTATCCTTTATTGAGGAAGGTCACTTTCAAGTACGCTATGAAGTCTAGAAAGACCTCACTTCTCTAATTGATCTGTGTCACTATCAGTTGACGCTGTATCTCAAAAACGAATGCTCTCTTTAAGATGAAACTTTTCATTTAAGGTTTTATAGTTAAAAACTAGAACTTAAAATTCCTCGATAAGTAAATTTTTACTTGAGGCGATTTTGGTCTTAACCACTTGCATATTGTCACAGTTTTTCTGAATAATATTTGAATGGAGTAGAAGTAAATGGATGTTCACGTGAGTTTTCTTTTATAAGAGTACGTATAATTGACAAATGGCTGCATATCATCAATATGAAAGCCCATTTCTCATTTAAAATCAATATAAGCCGAGCGCTTATGCAATCTCCGCCCCCGTAAGTAGTTCCGCACCGTAATCGAAGCACTTAAGTTCGTTACATCTTTGTAAATAAACTCGAGCAGAATAGATTTATCACTTTTGATCTGTATTAGAGGAGAAACTGAAAATGGATTACAGTAACAATTGCGCGAGTATAATGCGAAGAAGGGAACTATGGGACGAGAGGGAGAAAAAAATTGTATCCATCCACGGGCATTCATCCGGGTCGACGTTCACGAGAACCCTCTCACCCCCCCTTTCGCCCGCCATATTTTATATTAAGTTCTGATGAAACGACGTCGGCCTTGTTTGTGCCGTAATTGAAATTGAAATTGAAAATTGTATTTTTATTCAAACGCAACAAAAGGGATTCCGGCGTAAGTGGGTAATTAACGGGGCGCGAGGGGGGGCCAAAGGGGCACTCGGCGTTTATTTTTCCGAGTGAAACTGTTAATTACGCCCGCCGATTCCGTAATGCTCGCGCGATCGATTTCAATTTCACGACCGGTTCGCGTTCGCAGAATCTTCCCGTGCTCGAAATGGGGCGGCATGAATTATAAAAACGGCCTTAAATGTATGATGAGGCCGTATGAAAATGTTGTATAAATAACAGGAGCACTCGTTTCGCTCAAAAGAAAAAAAAAGTACGTAAGCCGGAAATAATTAATTCAAATTTATCGTGATGTGAGAAAAAAATAATGAAATAAGTAAATAATTTACACAGAATATAATTGTTGAGAGCTAAAGTTAGGAATAGGTCCAAATTTATCGAAAGGATGTGACGAATTACTAAAGGGATAATTAATTTTTATGGCAAACTCATTTCAAATATGTATACATTGAAAAAATAAACAAATCATTGTTTAGCTTGTAACTGTTATTCATTATGATTTATTCTTTCATTTTAAAGTAATTATCGATATCTTAAGATTATGCCTGAGGAATTCTTACTTCACTTTTGGATAACCATTACACATAAAGAAAACTTATAACTTTTTTTATACCACTTTTTATTACACTTTTCTTGACTAGTTTAGATTACATGGTAATCATTATCAAACAAGTAGTAAATAGGTTTTCTTTATTTTAAAAAAATTGAAAATGTACCAAAAAGTTTACGCCGAGAAAATTCAAGAATTACACATAATGTTTCAATCTTATTGATGCTAAAAAACTTATTCACTTACATAGTTTATGGTTAATTACTAAAATTAGGACAATAACTTAGGAATCAAAAACAATTACTTTTATCATTTATTAAATATTTTAAATATTCCTAATTAAAAGCCACGACTAAAAATATATTATAATTTTTAGCAAAAAACAAACTTTATATGATGAACCCTGCGGCACGGCCTCACATGATTGTTCAAACTTTATTAACAATTTACATAATGAATAATGTTAATTTCATAATAACCACCTTTGTGCCCCAGATGCGCCCAACAAGAGAATACAATTAACGTCGGTTCATACAACTATTGTCTCCATCGCCAAAGCCGGTTCAATTAAATTTTTCAAAATGCAACAATTACTATTGCAGGAGTTATTCGCCGGTCACAAAGAGAAAACGAAATTTACGCTTTTAATTAATTCCGATTTAAATAATAAAGACCTATACATTATTCAGTGTTTTTTTTTCTTTCGCTCTTTCATCGCGCCGGAGGAATTGTGAGGGCCTAATGAATTCCTTTTCGGGCGTAATTAAGGGGAAACCGAACTAATTAGAATAGTTTGAATGGACGCGCCGAAAAATACGTTTGCATGACAATAAGTATCGCTCGCATCAGTGTTGATATTTGCGGCGTTTTTTCTCCCCCCCCCCGTAAATTAGCATGCGAAAGGGGACGTGTTTAGTGGGCGAATAATTCGGCGGCGTCCCAAAAGAGTTTGAAGAAGACGTCGCTCGGTTAATTTAAATTGATTCCCTTTGTCTTCGCGCAATTCCAAATTGGCTTCGTAAAAAGTGGCAATTATAATTGAGTGCTTTTATATTCATGTAATGTAAAAGCTTTTTCAATAAAAAAATATTTGCATGTGAAATATTGATTACTTTTATTGGACTCGAATTACAATTTATATTAATTTCATATCATATAAAAGTGTACATATGTGTTTTTTCATTCAGACTTATATTTATATTTATATTTCACTTTACAAAATCCTGTCTATATTATATATAAAAATTATAAATTATACATACTTACTAAAATTTAGGTTACTTATTTATGATCATTATCATTTTATGATTATGATTTTTATATTTTGACTCTAATACTCTAATTTTAACAATATATAATATATAACTCAATTTGAATCAAATTATTTAAGGTGTAAATGTTATTATCATTCAGTAATTAGATATTCTGAGAATTCCTTCAATAAATCTAGAACATAAATATACGGTAACGATATAAAAATATAATGAACCATGCATGAATTCACATGACAAATAACTTTTTCCAAGTAAGAGAAATTAATTTCCAGAATCTACATTAATTCTTTTAATACAAAAAGAAACAAATATGTTATGAAGAGCACGATATAATATTGTTGTAATATTTTAAAACGATAATTTGCAAATAATTTATTAACATCAGTTACTGATTAATTAATTTTGTGATTCTTACGTAACTACTTCAAGGGATTTAAATATATAATTATGTTAATATTTTATTACAAAAAAATAGTCAGGCAGTAAGACTTTCTATACGATGAAATAAATTCTCACTTAACCCGTAGTGAAAAAAAAAACAAGTGTTTTAATTAATCCTCTAAGTAAAACCTTCGGTTAATACCCATTAACCATGCATATTAGTCAATATCTGTCTCTTTTTCTCAATTATGTAATATTTATTACAACAGGATTTTTATGAATATAAAATATGAATAAAAATTATAATAATAAATTAAGTATACCCGTCATCAGAAATAGAACAATCATCGAGTTCTTCATTTTATCTAGCAAGATCTATAGCATATACCAGCCATTTTTGCAAGCATTGCTATTCATTTAAGTATACTCTATGGTATAACTAATAAAAGTTTTTCAATTCTGTTTTATATAATTTCTACTTTTCGTGCAAATAATATTGTAACAATAATTATTATTACAGTTCTAATTCCATCTGTTTAGGAATATATACTTTATTAGGTAGGTTAAATTGAAATGCAATTAATGATATTGGCTAACCACCAATAGAACGGAATTTAATGCTTAAATGTTAAACGCAGCATTTAATGCACAATGTGGTGAAACCCGCACATATATGCTTTAGTTTAACTTTAGTCGGATACATTCATCTGCATGTTTATTCTAATTAATGTGCAACTGATGCTAATTTATGTATTTATCAAGGAAGAAAATGGTTGCGACCGTTAATACGTGGTAATCCATACTTACACTGAATTGAAAATTCACTATGTTTAAACCAAAATAATTATTTGTGGTTAAAACATAATTAATTTTTCAATTCGGTGTATTTATTAAGGTATTATAATAAAATGCAGGGTTTAATTATTATGATACTTACACTATACAAATACAATACTATGAATCAATGTGTATTTTAAAGACAGAGTTTATTTTTGGTGTATCTATAAAAAAAAATTTAATGCTTAAATGTTAAACGCAGCATTTAACGCACAATGTGGTGAAACCCGCACATATATGCTTTAGTTTAACTTTAGTTGGATACATTCATCTGCATGTTTATTCTAATTAATGTGCAACTGATGCTAATTTATGTGTTTATTAAGGAAAAGAATGGTTGCGACCGTTACTACTTGGTAATCCATACTTACACTGAATTGAAAATTCACTATGTTTAAACCAAAATAATTATTTGTGGTTAAAACATAATTAATTTTTCAATTCGGTGTATTTATTAAGGTATTATAATAAAATGCAGGGTTTAATTATTATGATACTTACACTATACAAATACAATACTATGAATCAATGTGTATTTTAAAGACAGAGTTTATTTTTGGTGTATCTATAAAAAAAAATATGGGTAAAGAATATATATTGCATGAACATTATAATGATGTACCCGGCGCATCCACCATAATGTAAATGTTTAACTTATACATTATGTTAAAAATATATTTCCATGTACTGGCTTCATTTTTGTAGGAAAAACCTCTACGTTTATACATTTGTTTTTAATTTAAATTTAATAATAGTAAACAATCTTTATTATCATGTATGTACATATATACAACTATAATTTTTACCTACAATATATATATTTGTTTATTTACAGATAAATGGCTATCGAATAAATTTAATATATTTGCTAAATTTTTACTTAAAAATTCTCTGGAACAGTTTGGTATTTACCCTTTGGTAATAGTGTTTTTAATAATAATATACATCTTTATTTACAGAAAAAAGAAAACAATTTACATGTAATTAACAATATAACAATGATATAATAATTTATTCTTTATCGACTCGCCGTCTTTCAGCCTGTAGTGTTTTTATTTACACTAAATTGAATGTTTTATTTATTTAAATCTTTTCAAAATAATTGACTTATGGTAAGAAAAATTGATTTTTCACAAATGATTACTTTTTAAAGATAGGCTTTAGATAAATTTTGCACAGAGATTTGAAATAATCTTTGTTAGACCTAATTTAAATGCATATTGCGTAATCATATTTTTTCCGTATTTAGAATCACATTGTTTTTTTGCTTTAGTAGCTTCTTCCATGCAAGTATCTTGCTTCTCTTTCATGGATTGCGTAATCATATATTTTGTCTATTTAGAATGACATTGTTCTTTTATAACATTTTTTGTTCTTTTGATTCTCCTTCATGGATAATTCTTGTTTTGTTAATTTTTATCGCCTCCTTATGAGCTACGGTATTCAGGATATCATGATAAATAAAAATAAACATAATATAGTTAGAGTTATGAGGATCTTAGGCAAAATTCACTCTTTTGAATGATCTTTTATTCAAATCAGATTTTTATTTAATGAACGAATCTACCACAATACTCTTTGCTATGCCAACAGCTTTAATTATTTCATGTTTAACTTAGCTTTTAGAAATAGTAGACGCATCTCCTAGAATTTACTTATCTTCTCGTAATCGTGATATTACACATCAAACTAACAATTTTTCAAACGGTTAAACGTCATTCTTTCGGGTGCTCTGCCTTCAGATGTCGGCTGCTAGCAAGTAGGTGTCTCTATCCGCTCTGGAAATTCTTCCTTAAATGCTCAGAGGTGTAATAGAAGTATATATTAGTGGTAAACTCAATAAATAGGGTACTTATCTCTGTGTTTTCGTCTACCTTCCCATCTTCGTCTTTGTGGAATAACCATGAGTAGAGATAGATAACCGATTCTAGAACCTCCTCTTCCTAACGGAGGATTCTATGGACTTAAACTTAACTTTTTTTTTAGAAAATTACCTCTTAATTATTAAGAGCAAATTGCCTCTTTTGGAGTAAGCTTATCTACTTCTTATGTACTTAATGGGGGGAAGCAGAGGGTATGATAATAAATAAAGAAAACACTTAACTTTTTTATACCACTTATATTTTTATTTCTCGTGACTAGTTTCAATTACAAGGTAATCATTATCAAACTGTGACAGTTTGATAATGATTACCTTGTAATTGAAACTAGTCACGAGAAATAAAAATATAAGTGGTATAAAAAAGTTAAGTGTTTTCTTTATTTAAAAATCGAAAATGTACCACGAAGTAAACGCCTCCAAAATTCAAGGTATGATAATACTTCAAATTTTCTAAAGAGGCATTTCTTTTTAAGCAGGACGTTTTTACTTATTTTACTACTAGGAATTGTCAGCGTGATATCGATATTGGAGGGCGAACCTTGTCCCACGATAATGAGGTCACTTTCGTTATTAAGCACCTTTATGCCTATCAAAGCTTGAAGGTAGGATTCTTAGCATTAATGCCATCCAACTATTAGTCGACAGGAGAGCGCACGATGTCTGTTAATCCAACTATTCTACCTGAGTTTCGGTGTGTGTTGAGCCTGCTATCTACTAATATGAGTCTGAAGAGTTCAGAGCACAAGTGCTTAATTCTTTTCTCCAGCCTATTGCCACATCATAACTATCCTCGTCCATAATCCAAAAAATATTTATTTCGATTAGAAGGGCAATTAAACACTTACACTATTTTTACATATTTCTCCGATAGTGAAACTAAGCTAAATGTTTAATTAACCCTTTAGTTAACATACAAATGTTTCACCACGGGTTAAGTAAGAATTTAATTCATTGTATTTATTTCGATTTCTTTTTTGGCTCTCTACCTGAAGGATACTTAGCATCATGGCAGTGTAGCACGTGCTCAAACTTAAGGATTTAAGGAATGAACATTATTTCTGGTGCCACAACACCCAAAGCAATATCCCTATGATGAGCGCCTTCATAGCATCAAGTCATTCGATTATTATTGCCTTTGTTCTCTGCTTAGGGCTGTTTACAACGTCAATATTTGCAATTATAAGCTAAGGACACAAGTAAAATTTTACGCATCTACGCCCAGTCTGTGTTTTAAGAGTTTTTCATCAAATTTTTGACTCAATTTTGAGTACTTTTACGACTACCCTAATACTAAATAAAACAAGAGAATCTTGTATTTGCTTTAATAGCTGATAAGCATAAACTTATGGTCGAAACGTTGTTAGTATACTTTATGTTATGGAAGACAAGAGACAGGTTTTCATAGAATTCTTTTCAATCCATCTAATGTCTAAATAGAAAAGACGTATATTCATTTAAATGATGAAGATAAGGAGTTTTAATTTTCTTCCACTCCAGTATATTAAATTTACTCATCAATCCTGATGCTTTGAAACAAAAGACCAGTTCCTCCAGTTTGTTGAAGTACATACTAAAGGCTTTTTTATACAAACAAAGAGGTTATTGTTGCCCATAAGATTTTTTTTTAAACTGAAACCTAACAATATGGATGTTCCGTTGAAGATCTCTAGTCAGAATATTTAGTTGTATCTAAGAGAAGAACTGAATTGAATCTTCTAAATATGCCTTATATTTGCTATAGCTGCTTACAGGATTTTGATAACTCAGAAGAAATGAATATCAATTTAATTACAGGCAGAGGCATTGGTATATTCGTAAAGCAATTGTCAATTCAAAGAACAAGGTGTAAGGCTAATAAAAAAAATCTTATCTAGATAAGAGATTAGTTTTAGATTTTTGCGGTTGTCATGTCAAAATAACATGAAACGTCAAGTTTCATACTAAATAAGTAAAAATGAGACAGTAATGGCCAAAATATTCCTTAAAATGGATAAATATCGGTCTGAGTGGAAGAACACTACGTAGGTTTCGTAAGTTTAATAGCTTTGTAAGTACAATAGTTTAAAAAAGTAAAATCAATAAATCACTAAATCAAAATGAAATACTTAAATAAAAGTAACAATCTCAAGAGTGAATTTTGGCTACCATCTCATACCAAAATCTTCTTTTGAGCTATAAGAGTAGTTCATTAAAAGACACTTTATAAAAAGTTCACGATTAGATCTCATGTTCAGTCACATAGTTTATGTGTAAAATTGCTTGTAAAGCTCCCTACATATTATCTGCAAATATGAAACAAATCGTTTGGATTTAAGATAAAATATCTATCGATTAAGAGAGATTTCGCGGAGAGAAAGATGGCCACGAGGAGGACCTACAAAAGAATATTGTGTAGGTTTAGAATATTGATCAGGGAAGGTAGACAATGAATCGTAGTTAATATTAAATTTAGGTGCATTAACAATGGGTGACTATCTCCTTTTTATTAAAGGAAGAATCAGAATAAAAAAAATATTTTACTTAGTGGTCTAATTATTTTCCTTAAATTTTCAACTAATAAAAAAAAGATAATTAAAACACTTTAACTTTGTTTTACCACAAAAAATATTTATTGCTGTGACTATAGTTTCGAACATTCACTGTTCATTATCAAACATAAAGTTTGATAATGAACAGTGAATGTTCGAAACTTTATGTTTGATAATGAACAGTGAATGTTCGAAACTATAGTCACAGCAATAAATATTTTTTGTGGTAAAACAAAGTTAAAGTGTTTTAATTATCTTATTAAAATGTACCACCAAGTTAACGCCGACAACATTCAAGAATTAATAAAAAAAAATTCCTAAGATTATTTATCTATCTATATTTCAATCTAAAATTTAAAACTCTACCCAGATCATTAAGTTGAACCTCAGAAAAGGCAAGGGCTGCTATTCTATACTGCACAAATATAAGTTCTGGATGTTTCTAGTTTAAAGACTCTGCAAAGATTCAATTCAGTTATATTAAGAGAACTGGCATATCTCGTCGATGAGGAACGAAATTATGACCATTGGAATGAGTAGTTCATTAAAAGACACAAATTCTGGATTCGAATCCGATTTTTGGAAATGTACCAAAAAATAAGATGCCAATAAAAGGAACAGTCTCCAGAGTAAATTCTCGATTTGATTTTTTTGCAAAAATAAGATAAGGTCTATAATGCTGCAGAATATGTAATTGAAAAATATCACATTTCGAGCATGAATCTATGTCTCATAAAACGCACAGAAATGTTAAAGTTTTTTTCTGTAATGTATTTACTTCATATTATATGATACATATAGATTAATTATTATTTACGATCCGTGTTTATCCACTTGGTCAATAGATGGCACCTTTATGGTAATATCTTGATTGACATATAAAAGAATTGAGACGAACTTGGTCAGAATCAATAGAAATACTGCCTTAAAATGTAGAGTGTGACTGTTGAATATATTCCCTTAATTTGTTTCTATGCGAGATCTGCAAATCAAGATAATATCTTTAGTTTAGTTAAGTTTTCTTATAAAGTCAGCCTTTGGAGTAGACGATCTGCTTGGTTTGCGAATAAAACACATTTAAAGCAGAGCCAAGGCGCTTGATTGTCTTTTTGGAGAACACAGCGCCAATTGGTCAAATGTTGTCACTTAATTTAAGGTTTTGATAAATATGGCATGCGCTTTAATGAGTGTGCAAACTGTTAGCTTTACTATGTTCCAAATCTTCTAGTCATCTGTTACGATGTCTACGAAAACATTCGTCAGACATTGAGGTCCAGATTTCTTCATGACCCTCGCCATCTTAGCCAGAGGCAAACGAACAGAGGTTTGTTTGTTTTGCTCATAAAGAGTCGCATGGTTACAATGCGGTTTAACTTGGAATGTTGTACCAAATATCTGTAAAATTTATCAAGAAATAGCTTCTAGGTTCTGTAATCTTGCCGTCCTATTTATGGTTGATGACGATACCTATAGGTCAGGAATGTCAGAGTCAAAGAATCAAATGTTATTTGTTAACTGCCAAGAGTCAATTCTTATCTTTCAATTTTCAACCGACATGTGCTATTATATTTTTGTTAAAAAATGTTTTGTATAAAATTATATGTCAATTCTTAATGAGTAATGACTGAATTTTCAACTGTCACGTGCGTGCTTACTGCTATTTGTCAAATGCCATGTGTTATCCACCCAATGCTAAATATCAATTATCAAAGGTTATATGCTATTTGAAATTTACAAAAGTAAACTGATAATTTTTAACTACTGCTTGTATTTGCCTTGTGTCAAATTTCAACTATTATTTGCAAAGTGTTAAAAGCCAATTAGCAACTGACATGTCAATTTTAAATAAAAACTACACTTTGTTGATATAACTGTGTGTAAAATAAGTAAAATGTAGTTTCTTTTAAAGTTCCTGATTCCAAGATGTATCACAAAGTAATAAAAAACAAAGTAAAAAGTGTGTTCAATTTGTGACAAAGTAATGTCTTTTACCATCATTATCGACAATGGTAGATATCTATTAACTTATGTATTTTGTAGTCATTATAGTAGCAGAAAGTAAAGTAATAATAAGAGAATAAGAAATAAATACAAACACTATTTTTAGAAACTTTTAGAGCTTTAAAATACCCAAAATTTCATGAGAAAACACGAAAAGTTATATCTCTCTTTTGCAGTTTCTGCTTAGCCCTAGAGATCTCTTATGTTCCAAATTTTTTATTTTCTATTCTAAATCTTAAAAATCTTTTTGATATAAAAGTTTATTTGTTATTATATTTCCTCAAATGATTCTGATTTTTTTTTAATCCTTAAGCCAAAACTGTTTCCTTTTATTATAATGAATAATGGTAGATATATGTCAAAATATTTTTAAAAATCTCCATTTTCTATTCAGAATATAAAGGCTATTCGAAACACAAATTAGTATGCAATTAAATTATTGTTGATATTTTCACCAATTCACTTAATATGTAATAATTTAATATTATTTTTAACGATTATTTTGGATTTTTTTCCCTGTCGTTCTTCTAAAAATCTTCTTTAGATGTTTTTGGTGCAAAAAATTTAATTCGCACTTCTTAGATATAATAAACAATTATTTTTCTTTTCTAGTTAAGTATTTGTACACTTGCAAAACACTTAACTACTGAATGAAACATTTTTTATTTTAAAAATTTCCCACTCAGAACAAAAATCTAAAAAAAGTAAAACAACACAGTTGGGAGGGTTTCACATTTATTGTTGAACACCGAAACATGTTTTGCCACACTGAATATTATATACTAAAAATAAATTTAAAAAAATGTGAAACCCTCCCAACTGTGTTGTTTTTTTTCAATGTGTTATGGTGTTTCATCATGTATCCGCCTCGTCAATTCAATATTCAAAAATCTTTTTGGTTGATCAAATTTGTTTCCAATTATCTTACACTTGAAATTTCCATCAATTCTTTAAATTAAACAAAATTAAAAAGTTTTTTTTTTATTTGCAAATGTTCGCAAACCTAATCTAACCAGAGAAGGAAAACACTTAATTACTGGATAAAAACATATTCAAAAATTTCTTAGATTTTCTGAAGAATTATTTGCCCTTTTTAGTTAGGTTAGATTTGTTATACCAAATGTTTGCAAACCTAACCTAACTAGAAAAGGACCGCCATAGGAGTTACATCGCGTATTGCTTCAAGCAAAGAAAAGCTTTGGAACCCTTCTATGACTGCCTAATAAGGGCTCCTTTATTGGGATCAAGGTCACAATTCCAGGCCCCACACCCCAATAAAGACCCACTTTGCTGGGGCCAAGCTCAAATAGAGTACACTGAATTGTTTATTGTTTATTGTTTTCTTTGTTTCTCTTCTTACATTAATCTAAAATACATACTATTATAAATACTATTACTTTAATTTAAATTGAAGAGACCCGGGCGGAGTTCATTTCTTCGAAATGTTCTTCCACTCTAACCCATTCAGCCTATTCTCGTGAAGAATCCATCGTTGATGTTCTTCCGGCGGCTTTTAAGCTCATTTGCTCTTTTAATGAAACACAATTTCCATTAAATTAATGATTATTTTAATATGTATAAATAATGTGTATACTCTGTCAACATGACATTGACTTTGATTTTACTTGACTTCGTCTATTCTGGGACCTCCTCTGATCTTGACTTTGAAAGGGGTCAAAGTCAGGGTCATGGCTGAGGAGGTTCTAGAAGCAGCTATCTCCTTTTACTACTGTTAACTGCCAAGAGTTCAGATGTGATATTTGCCAAAAATAAAATATCAATTGTTAATAGTTAATGGCCAATTGTCATGTAATAATTTTCATCTGTCAGGTGCCGACTATTAGATGTCAAAACTCAACAATCATCTGCCAAGAGTTAAATATTAATTGTTAACTGCTAAGAGATAACTGTCATTTGTTAATTTCCAAATATCGTGGGTCAAATGTGTACTGATATCTGAAAGTCAATTGTTATTTGTTAATAATCAACTGTTTCGTGCTAACTGTTTTATACTACCAGTTGTAAATACATTTAGCATTGTCAAGAGTTAATTAATTGTGTCTTATATTAACTGTTATGTACAAAGTGTCAAATGTTAATTGTAAATAGTTAAGAGAAAATATCAACAATCAATTTTCAACTGTCAGTTAATTGTGTTTTATATTAACTGTTATCTGTCAAGAGTCAAATAAATCTAAATAGTTAAGAGTCTAGTATCAACAATCAATTTTCAACTGTAAGGTGCTAACTGCTAAGCTTTAAATGTCAGCTGTTAGCTGCTAAGAGTTAAATATCAATTAATATTTATATTTTAGTAAAAGACAGTCGACATTTGTTAGGTAATAGTTAACATTTCACTTTTAACATTAACAAAAGTGAAATGTTAACTATTACCTAACAAATGTCGACTGTCTTTAAATATTAATTGTTAATTAAAGTCAATTTTTTAACTGTGAGAGATTGTAACTGATGAATTTTAAATGACAACTGGCATTTACTAAGTCAAATGTTTGCTGTCAAGAGTGAACTATCATCTTTAAATTTTCAACTTGCAGGTTCTAACTGCTGTGCGTTAAATAAACCGTCAGTTACTAAAACTGCCATCTCTTAATTTTCAACTGTCAGGTCAACTATCATCTGTCAAGGGTTAAATATCGACTATTAACTGCCAAGGGTCAAATTAGAAATCCTATCTGATAGATATTAACTGATGTGTATTAAATATTTAATATATAAATGTCAATTATTAATGTTATTATTGTAAGTTTTAATTTAACACCTGACAATTCAAAATTAACAAAAAGTAATTTTGAATTATCAGGTGTTAACTGCTTCGTGTCAAATGTCAAGTGTCATTTGCCAGTGGCCAATACAATTGTTAAATCTCAAGAGTTATCTGTTAATATTTAACTGTGTTAGCTTACTGAGGACACTAAGCTACTTATTAAATTAAGCGATATTTCTAGAGAAAAGTTTCTCCACTTTGAGGATTTTGACCAAAGTGATTACTTCTAAGCAACTAGAAAAAGAACAAATCGCATAGCAGCTTGTACTCCTGACGATATTTTTCATCATTAAGATGGAAATACCGATTCTTGAGCTGTTTGATGAGCATATCTAGCTGATTAAGAGTCTCTGTTTCTCGATCATTGTTTAAAATATTAGATCGGATCAATTTTTTTGACTTCAGAAATAAAGTCATCATCGTTATTGAGTTCCTGAGTGAATTTTCGCTTTAGAAAGTCAGGAAATGCTTCTGCTTTATCGATGTCATAGAAGGTAAGTCCTCTTTCACTATGCAAAGCTTGATTTCTGGGATGTGTTTGGCTTTCGTCCGGAAGAACAGATTACGAGTATTTTTAATGCTAACTATTATGTGTCGAAAGTCAAATATTAACTATTAGTTACTAGAAAATGAAGGCCAATTGTCATTGCAAAATGTCAATTATAAGTTTTCAGGTTACCAGGTGCTAATTCCTGTATATCAAATGTCAACTGTCATTTCCTAACAGGCAATAATAAATAATAGATAAAGAATTGATCAACACTTGGTTTGTTTCAAGTGTTGTTCAATTATCTACCTATTAGTTTATAATGTTTCACTAGGAAAAAAGTGTGAAATATCAATTGTTAACTGCAAAGAGTTAAGTAGTATCTATCAATTTTAACTTGCCAGGCATTAAGTACTATAAGTCAAATATCCACTGTCATCTGTCAAGGGTAAAATCTTAATTATTAATAGTTAAGAGTTAGTTATTATTTGCCAATTGCCAACTGTCAGATGCTAACTGCTGCATGTTAAATATCAACTATCAGTTACTAAGAGTTAAATGTTAATTGTTAATGATGTCAACTATATATTTTCAACAGATAAGTAATTGTATAATATTTTTTTGAATATAATTAAATGGTTAGGATATTCTCCGCAAAATAGCACACAATTATTACATCGGGATATTCATTAACATCCTATGAATACCAGTGCTTTATCTAAGGCACACAAACAGTATAACATATTGTCTTCTATGTAAGTAAACTACACTTTAATCTAGCGTAAAAGTGATGTACTTGAGATAATAATTACTTGAACTAGCGTACTTTTAATATATCGGTATACACGGTCTATTAATTTAGCGCATTTCCTACCTAAACCAACAATCTAGGGTTAGGTAGGAAATACGCTAAATTAATAGACAGTGTATTCTGGCATGTTATGAGTACGCCAGTCCAAGTAATTATTATCTGAAGTATTCATAACTATAACAATGATTACTCCAGATTTACTTAACCACTTTCCGCATACACCCTAATAACTCTGGCACGAGTACATTACGTTCAAAAATAATTATGCAGGAAGGGGTTAATAAAACATAGTATAATTTGGGTAACGAGAATGCTAAGTTGATATTCAGATAATTGTGGTATTTAATGATAATAATAATAATAATAATAATAATCACTACTGTTCTTCGAAAATGGCACACTGTAGAGCAGTCACTTTTATTTCGATGATTTAAGAATGGAATATTATCATAAATAGTTACACTAAGTTTCCTTAGTTGAGTGGATACTCACCAAGAATTACAATTCAATTAGTACAACGCTTTAGACAATAGATAGCACCTTAATGGTATTATCTTGCTTCAAGGTATTATACAACTTTAATAATAATTAATTTTCCTAATCAGCAACGTTTGTGTTAATTATCAAAATCCGTTTCCTTAAAGAACTTACCCGAAGGAACAATACGGTGTTCAGTTAATTAACCAGTCTGGTAATACGTCTGTAATTAGGATTCAGAGGACCGAAGCGAGTACGGGGCAATTGTTTAACAAAGCGAACTAAAAATCGGTATTACGTAATGACATGCATTATTCCGTGCCCGTATATCCGCCCCTCGCCCAATTAACATTTTGTTATTTATTGTTTCAGGTGTCCGGGTTTCCGTGTTCCCGCCCCGCCCGCCATTGCCACCCCCCGGCCCTGGCAGTGCCGCTGGTCGCCGTCGATGATGTAAAAATCGTGTAAAAATCCACCCATTCCCCTCGCCCCCCAGAAAAAATATCGGACTCTGTGATGGTAGCGTTTGAAAAATGAGAAGTGCTTTAGTGTTAGCTTTCGTCGCGTTCATTGCGTTCTGCGGCGGATTCACGGCACCTACGTGCGTCTGCGACAAAAGGGAATGCGAGATCGTGAACGAGATTGACTGTCCTGGCCTGGGAGTTGTCGTTTGGGATCCCTGCGAGTAAGTAAATTGCTGAAATTGCCTCACGTGAATTATTACTTCATCTCCTTCGAGATGAATTGTCCCGCCATGCCACCGCCATTAATTAATTACTCCCGGCTTGGCGTAGTAGTGTTTTCAGGTTCGCCACTTTTAATAACCCTGTTATATAGGCGTCGGCGATGTGCTGAAAACGGAAGGCCGCCATCGAGCATCCGTCATAATATTAAGCTGTCACTGCGATTTGAAACAATGTGGTGCAATACATTGTGCGAAGATATACGCCTTAGTTTAAAGTAAAGCTCCTGGGTATTTCAAAATACATATGATATTTTACTTCAGTTAAGTTTAATTAAAACTTGATTTAAACACTAACATTTTCTTCATGATTAATTTTTATTTCTCTAAATGTACATATCAGGTACTATGCATGTTATAAGCTATTGATAATGGGTAAGTAAGCGAAAAATCTTAGTCTGTTTTTGATAGACAAAGTTGATCGCGTTTGATGAGAGGCCACAGCTTTTCCAACGAAGCTTTGGCCTTTTGGAAAACACAATTTCAAAGTTATAGACATTCAAGTAGGAGGTGGTTCTTAACAGGACGAACGGATGCAGGAATAAAAACGATTTTTGCCGATCTAGTCCCCGACCGTTTCGAAACAGGCATCGTTTCAGATAGGCCTGCTTCAGCGGGGTATCGTGGGGGTGTAGATGTACTTCTAGCGGCTCCATAGAATTAAGGGAACACGCAGAAAATCCGTCAGTTCGAATGACCTGACGGTTTCACCTCGAAATGGGTGCTCGAACAGAAAGCCTCACTTCGAAGTCACCGGTGCCCTGTTAGGAATTCGAGACGACAGGAAGCCTCTTTGGTCGAGTAACTGTTTTTTGTTTATAGGGTGTGTTCTTAGAGGTTCTATAAAGAGATCCAGATGTATTTCGTTCAATTCAGTTCACCTTGTGATGTGGGAGTGCTCCAAAAAAGGGCCTCTTTCTGTTAGTTTCGAGTATTGGACAAAAAGAATGAAGGATGTTGGCTTTTCCAACGGTGCTCAAAGACTTCCCGTAAACCTCCCAACAGGTAAACGACTTCGGTCATAGGGGTGGGATTTCATGGAAGCTTTTGGCAACCATCTATAGGTGATTCCGTCTTAAAATCAAGCCTACAGCATTTCACTACGTCCCTCTGCACGAACAACTTTGCCTAAGATGGAAAATTTACGGAATTGCTTGTAAATCATCATTTTGTAGAAATTAACTCTAGTCTTGTTGGCTATCTTACACTTAGAGATGATCAAGAGCCACAACTTTAAAAGCGAAGCTTTAGCCTTCTTAATTGTATGTTTAGATACTGGTCAAAAAACAGAGTATTTAATCTAATCTTATATGGGAATGGACGATTATTCGAAATTTTAATGGTTAACAATTCTTGGTCTACGCTTGCTAAAGTAATGGTAACACCTTTGCCAGCATTGATCGCCTGCCGTCACTTATTGTCCAACGCCCTTCTGAAAAATATTCTCCAGGTGGATTTTTGTTGCTCCTCTGCATAGAAGTGCGCAACCATTTACATATTGGGAGATCATGACCGGAGCCACATTCGGTATGTCGTTGGTGTATATATTATAAAAGATTGAGATAGAGCAAAACCCTGCGAAACACCAGCTAATATCATTCGCGGGCTGTTGTTAGAAAAGGCCATTGTGGTAAACTCTGTCAAACGAATTAGAGACGTCAGTATTTTTGCATACGGTGAAGCCCTCAGAGATGTAAGTCCAGCCTGAAATTGACCTACCTGGACGTTGGGAATAATTTTATAGTCTTCAAGAAGCACGAGAAGGATTTTTAAAAGCTTACCGAGAACACTAAGCAAGTTAATTACGCAATAGTTCTAGAAAATTTCGATTTCTCCACTTTGAGGAAATTGACCAAAGTCAACTTCTAATTAGATGGAAAAAGAACAAATTGCATAGCAGCTTGGACATCTGACAACAATTATCAATATTAAGATGGAAATTACGATTCTTGAACTGTTTGATGAGCCTACCTAGCTCATTAAGAGTGTCTGTTTGGCAGGACTACTCTCGGTTATTGTTTAAAATATTAGATCGGACCAATTTTTTTGACCTTAGAAATAATGTCATCATCGTTATTGAGTTCCAGAGTGAATTATCACTCTAGAAAGTCAGCAAACGCTTCTGCTTTATCGATGTCAGAGAAGGCAAGTCCTATTTCACTACGCAAAGCTTGATTTCTGGGATATGTTGTTCTCTCTTAAGTGTTGTGAAGAACTTTAAATGTCCCATCGCTTATTAAGTAAAGCAAGTTATTTGGCTTTCGTATCGAAGAACAGATTACAAGTATCTAGCACCTATGGTGTGATATTTAGGTTGGAAATGAGAGTCTTGAGTTCAGTTGGAATGTGAAGAGGATCTATCTATCGTAGACTCTTTGATAGTTGTGAGAATGTTATAGCCAGCTGCTTTAATGTAGATCATCGTCTTGATGACTCGAAGGGAACTAATTTTATTTTCCACTTTCATATTGTATTTGCGCCAAATGGCTGATACAACCTCTTTCATTGGTCCACTAGTTTTGATTGCCAGGTCCAATATGACCAGATTGTGATCTTAACTAAACTCGCTAGCAGACCAGATTTCGTAGTTAGAGTAAACATTTTAGATAAGAGAATTTTAGGATATCGGGACTGAAACTTAAGTTTGAGTCAAAGAACGTTACTGCTTTGGACAGAAGAGCAGTATTATTTGTAAATTTGGCAATCATTACTGGAGCCACCTTAGATGTGTCACTGATATAGATATTATACAAGGCTGGGATAGAGCAGAACCCTGCGGAACACCTGCTGATATCAAAGCATAGCAGCTCGTACTCACCATTAACCTTTAGCATTGATTTGCTAGCGCTGTAACTTTTTACAGATGTTATAAGAAGAACGAAGTTTTTCCAAATATTCTGGAGTTTACATATCAATTCACAGGCGGAGAGAAATTTTCCAAGAACTATAGGTCATAAAACTCAAAATCTCGTGCAATATCTGGATTCCAAATGCAGAGATATATTTTCACCACCTCAAAATTTAGCGGTTGACGAATCCACTGTTGAATTTGGGATAAGAGTGCATGCTTTGGTGGACAGTGCAACTAGATACATCTCTGCAGTTGAGCCGTATTTTGGCAAAGAAACGACGTAAAAATTGGACTGAAGTGGTTTACCATTTACGTCCAGAATTGTAGTCAACCTACCCACAGATTCTATAGAAGTATCCATCTAGCTCAAGAGTTGCAAAAGCTGAAAGTTCATTTGACAGGAACTGTAATGCCTAGTCGAAAGAATATGCCAGTGCAACTAAAAAATAATACTCTGAAGTTGAAAACTCACCAAGTCAAAGCCTATGCAACTCAAAACCTAACTGCTTTAGCATGGAAGGATAAGAGAATTGTCCACATGTTGTCTTCTTACAATAATGTGGATGTGGAAACTGTAGACAAATATAAAGGTAGTGTATCAGGAACAATAGGAAATATTTCAAAACTGGTAGCAATCAAATTGAGTAAATTAAACCACTTGTTATGTTCCACAATTTTATTTTTAGTTTCAGATCAAAACACGTGTCAGGTTTTGATCTTTTACGATCATTTCACTTTAAAAATGATCGTGAAAGATCATCGAAAAACGTATCAGGTAGCTGAAAATAAAATTATGGAACATAACAAGTGCTTTAATTTACCCAATCTAGTAGAAATTATTGACTACACTGCTAAAATAGGAGCTGTGGATAGAGCGGACCATTATTGTACCAGTTACCATTTTCAAAGAAGGAAAACTTTTTTTGTGGTTGTTAGAAATTAGTTTTATCAACAGTTTCATAATTTAGAACCAACACCTTGGACAAAACAATAAAAGCAAAGTGAACCACCAGAAGTTTAGATAACAGGTAATTTTAGAATTTGTAGGAGACAAAAGACTATCAATCAAAAGAGGAAGATCTAGTTCCCTAGATAAAGAAGAAAAGCTTGATGGGAAATCACATTTTATAGCTAAATTGGAAGGTTCTTCGAAGGATTGTGCAGCAATAGAAAAATTTCAGGAGGTAGACGTGAAACCGTGTGGTTTTGCGAAACATGTTCCAGGAAAACTGGTTTTCATCCAGGAGTTAGTCTAAAAATATACCACACAGAAGAAAAATATAAATAAAAGAGATATATGTTTGAGAAATTTCGACGCTGTTTAGAGTCGTGTTTATTATTACTATTATTACCAAAGAGATATTTTTCAATTAATTGTTTTTTATTGCAAGAAATTCGAGTTAACAATGACAAAGTTATGATTTTTTTCTCTAAAATTCTTGTTTTTATCTAAATATAATTATTACTGCACTAAAATGCATATATGAATAATATTTTAGTGCTAAGGGTTGAGTTATAAATACCCATTCTTGAGCTGTTTGATGAGCCTATCTAAATCATTAAGAGTCACTGTTTCTCGATCATTGTTTAAAATTCTAGATCGCACCAAATTTTTTGACCCTAGAAATAAAGTCATCATCGTTATTGAGTTCCAGCATGAATTGTTGCTCTAGAAAGTCAGAGAATGCTTCTGATTTATCGATGTCAGAGAGGGCAAGTCATATTTCATTACGCAAAGCTTGATTTCTGGGATGTGTTGTCCTCTCTTGAGATTCATGAAGAAGTTTAGGTGTCCCATTGCTTATTAAGTAAAGTATTTCACTCTACAAGCAAGTTATTTAGCTTTCGCCCGGAAGAACAGATTACGAGTATTTTGCCACGTATGGTGCCATATTTTTGTTTTTTGCAAATAAGAGTCCTGAGCACAGTTGGAATATGAAGAGGATTTTCTATCAACGTAAACTCTTCGAGAGTTATAAGAATGATAGACATACTTGCTTCAAGGTTGATCGTCATTTTGATGACTGAAAGGGGAATGATTTTATTTACTAGCTTCATCTTGTGTTTGGGTCAAATGGTTGATCAAATCTCTCTCATTGGTCAACTAGTTTTGATTGCCAGGTCCAATATGACCAGATTTGCTCGTTAGCAAACCAGATCTTGTGGCTAGAGTAAACATTTAAGGAAACGGCGATATTTAGGATATCAGGTCTGAAACTTGAGTTTGATTAAAAGAACGTTACTACTTTGCACAGAAAAGCAGTATCATTTGTATATTGGGCGATCATGGCCGGAGCCACCTTCGATATATCACTGATGTAGATATTATACATGACTGGGATAGAGCAGAACATTGCGAAACACCTGCCTGACACACGCTAGAGAACGTAGTATTTACCTTTTCTTTTTACGAAGGAACCACAAAAAATTGTTACAGATATTTTGGGTTTAATTTATATATAAGGCTATCGTGCCAAACTCTGTCAATTGCTTTTATTTATTTTATTTTATTTACTTAAAATTTACAATATCCTGTTAGTACTATACATATAACCATATCATAACTATACAAATAGACGTCATGGAAAACTGTGCTAGTATTTCTTCTGATGGTCAAGCTCTTAGCTATGTTAATCTGTCAACCTTTAACAGCTTGTGATGGGTGGATAGTCCAGCCCGAAAATCGATCTGTGAGTTGGGGATAATTGTATGGTCTTCAGTAAAGACCGTAAGAAACACGAGCAGGTTTTAAAAGAGTACTTTTAGGACATTAAGCAAACTAATTAAGCATTTTCTCTACTTTAAGGATGTTGATGATTAGCTTTCAATTACATGAAAAAAAAAAACAAATCCCATAGTAATGGTAGCTATATTCAGAAGAGAATATTTATTCTCGTGGCCAAGATTTAAAGTGGAAATACCGACTCCTGAGCTATTTTATAGGCTCATTTAGTTCGTTGAGAGTCCTTGCTTCACAGGATTAGTCATGATCATTCTTTAAAATATAAAATTGGACAAATTTTTACCTTCAAATACAAATTTTTCGTCGTCTCTGAGGTTTAGAGTGAATTGTCGTTCTAAAGAGTCAGCGAATGCATTTGCTTTATTGATATCAGAGAAGTCAAGTCCTCTTATACCATGCATAGCTTGTTTGCAGGGATCTATTGTCCTCTCATGAGTTCCTTGTAGAACTATAAGCGTTCCATCGCTTATTACGTAAAGTCTCCCAATCGTCAAGCAATTTATTTGGCTTTCGTACTGAAGAACAGATTACCAATGCCTATGATGTAATATTTTTGTTGAGACTTCGGATATAAAATTTTCGACGTCACTGAGGTTCAGAGTGAATTATCACCCTAAAGAGTCAGCGAATGCTTATGCTTTATAGATGTCAGAGAAGGCAAGTCCTCTTTTACCATGCTTAGCTTGATTGCTGGGATCTACTCTCCTCTCTAGAGTATTTTGAAGAACTTTAAGCGTTCCATCGCTTATTACTTAAAGTCTCTTAGTGGACAAGCAAGTTTTTTTGGTTTTCTTACAGAAGAACAGATTATGATTACTTATGATGCGATGTTTTTGTTGCAAATGAGTGTCTTCAGCTCAATTGGAATGTGAAGAGGATTTATTTGACTGGAGATTCTCCTCGCTTTGAGAACAGATTATGGGTACTTATGAAGCGATATTTTTGTTGTAAATGAGAATCTTGGGCTCAGTTGGAATGTGAAAAGGATTTGTCTGACTGGAGATTCTGCTCGTCATAAACACTTTGGAAGTTGAGAGAGTGATAAAGACAGCTGCTTCAAGGTTGATTGATCGTCGTGAAGGCTGAAAGGAGAGTGATTGAATTTTCCACCTTCACCTTGTAATAAAAACGGTCTGTTTCCCGAGTGGCATGAGCCCTCTTGTATTTGGATCAAATAATCTCTCTCATAGGTCCAAGTTAACTGAAATGTTATCGGAACTCAGCTCGTTAGGAGGCCAGATCTCGCTGTTAAAGTAGAAATTTTGAGTGGAAGAACATTAGGTTTGCAGAATCCACCATTGTGATGTTTAAGTTCGACTTGATAAACTAATGGAGGACTTCTATTGGTGGCTCTACTGTTCCACACAGGACTTTTAGCATGTAAATCTCCGGCCAACATTGTTAACAAGATCCGGTTGAATTGAAGTACAAGTTTAAGTTTTAGTAAAATTAAAGAGACACCGAAGAAACAGTAAACAAGTATTGATAATATAGGCCAGTTTTTGCATTTCAATGAAAAATTTTCTCAAAACTTAATACTAACTACGAGAGATTCTTTATAATTAAGCCTACAATTGTCAACTTTTAGCCAAATTATCATTCTATTCAACTTGAAAAAAAAACATACCATTTGATAAACAGTTCGTCTAGTATTCTATGAAACAAAATATGCTTTCTTAGCCGCAAAAGTAGGATATCAAAGTAATTATTCCTGCTGGTGTATTTGACTTTGCTTAACTTTGAAATATATTTAGGAGGTGGCAACCATCAATTTATACGTGATACTGAGAAGGATCTGGGAAGTACTGTAAATTTGGTTTAATGATTATATATATTTCTATAACTATTACACCAGCCTTTTTGGTATTATGCCTATCAAAATACAAAATATTTTCTTTGGATACAGTAAGAAAGCTGAGTTTTGAGAGTTTTAATCTGCAAGTTTACATAATATATTATGTATTTGCTGGAAAGGCAATAAATTTTTTTGACATATGTAGGAATATTTCCAAAGACAAAAGTCAGTTGATAGAAAAACCATTTACTTAAGTTCAATTTAACTGTTTCTAATTGAATTTGATCCTTTTCTAAGACTAATTTCAAATAGCATTAATTTGAATTTAATTTTAATTATACTTCAATAATAAGAAAATTACAAATAAACAACTTAATTTCAGAAGTTGCTTGATAAGTACTCACAAAGAGCATAAGTATATTTGCATTAATAACATGATAATGTAAATATTATATAAAGAGGTGTTTTTTTTTCGAACGGAGAAAAACGCGCGGCGAATGAAATTAGATTCGAGAGGAATGAAAATACACGTCCGTTCATTCCTTTTGAATTATTAACTCGTACCTGAAAATATAAACTTTTGCCTTTTGTAAATTACTGCCGGAGCGGAAAGGAATTACGTTCGCGTAATAAAGAAGAAAATTGCTTTATTACGTTCACATTCGCGGTGCATTTATCAGAATCCCCGCGAATAGAGAGGCCATCAACTCTAAACGCGCCTTATTTTTTTTTTTTACGGCGACGCAATTTCGACGCCGTTTACATAATAAATAAAATGTAAAAATGGGTCGGGGCGCACTTCTCTGTGCGCGCGAGAACATGAGAACATTCCGGAGACACGGATTTATGGGTGCGCGCGCCCGTGAAATATTTACACCGATAACAGTGAAATTTATTATTTAAATTTAAGCCATATACTATAAACAAAATGTCCCTGGGCAGACGGAGCTAATAAATTATTTATCGCGGTAATAAACCCCTCCTTCCGTGAAAAGCCCCATCATTTTATCAATTTTAGGCAAGCGTCCCCGCTATGCCCGCGCTTGATATAAATTTCTATAAGGGGGAGCCCCTTTCTCACCATGGTCCATTATACGCCGGTTTCGGGGCTGGTTTTAAGTCGGAGGCCCTAGCCCTCGAGTACTTTATTATCTATCAGTGCCTATGCTTCAAGCTTTACGTTTCCCCAGATACGGCCATTATCTATATTATCTACGCGTTATTTTGTTGTGCTATGTGCGTGGGTTGTGTTCGAGTGAACTAATTTGGGTTATCAGAATTCTGCAGTTGAATACACGTATAATGGCGGACGTGACTGTTACCTCTGCAAAAAGGACGCTGCGGTCTAATAAAATAACCCCCCCTGCTATAGTTAACGGTTCATGTACAGAAAAAAAGAAATGCAATTATCAGGTGTTACGACCCGCACCGGATACCATCACGCAGAGAATGAGAGAGAGAAAGGTGTGACGTTAACTATACCCTAGAAAAAAAATAGGTTTCTTTTTTTGTTGCTTTGAAACTAAACACCTTTCTCATAAATAATTAATATTGTGGACTCATTTTGATAATAATAATAATAATAAACACCTTTATTTGCGGACAAAATTGAACGAAGTTTAGCTATTAAGGCTCCTTATGGTGTTTATATTTCGTTCCTATTTTTTTATCAAGTTTGATAAAGGATAAATAACAATAACAATAATAATTATTAAGTCTAATTAATTTTATTTATTAAATAGATTTTTTGCTTCTTAAAAAAAATGTAATTTAATGAAGACCGTTTTTATGTTTTTATGTAATTACTTGAACCTCCAGTTTTTCTCTTATAGAAAATTACTCGCTATTAAAATCGAATAAATTTCATAGCATCTTGAATATCATTTTTTAATTACTTGGCCGCAAATTTAAGTTTGCCCTCCTGTTGATTAAGATTCTCATAAAATTTCTACACGCTCTCATCGCTAATGATTCTTAAACCAATTTCAGCAGGTAATTATTTTATTTATTAAGTAAATACCTTAAGCATTACATCCAGTTATTCAAATCGGTATAAATTCTTAAGGATATTAGCTGTCTTCTAGATGATTTTCAACGGAAATTTTATATAAACATTCTGGGAATAAATATGTTTACATCTAGTTAAGAGTTTACAGAATACTCCAGTCTCCTCGAATACATATTTATTTTTAGACTTTAAAACCCGTTTCTAGGAAAGCTTTAAAACTTTCCAAAATGTGAAGGAATTTCTATATTTATTGTGTACCTGATTTCTAACTAAAAATTAAGTAGAATATTTTTCCTAATACCTTTTCTACATACATTGGTTAGTATAATAATAAGATGATTCGTTATAAAGCGTAAATTTCGTTTCATAAAACGATGCAATTTATTAGAAAATACTGTACTTTTAATTATTGTTCCCTGTCAACGTCAGCCACGGATCGGTTTCGTTCTATTTAAAATCCCATCAGCGTAGAGCAGTTGGAGGCTGGGAAACGTAGTATTTAAGTCTCTGTGATACAGTTAAGTCGTCTTTATATCATTTTAGTTTATGGATTTTGTAAGTTATATTAAACAGTCAATTGCAACTCCCAAATTATCAAATATATCGAATAGATAGAACTACTTCTGGTATAGTGCGCGGTGGAGGAATATTAATATGTATCAAAAAACAATTTCAATCTCGTCTCATTATAAGCAGCAATCTAATAGAGCATATTTTTGTTTCTGTTTCAATTAATAAACACAATTTAATAATTGGAGGTGTATATATAAAGCCAGGATCAATGCTTAATATTTATGAGGAACATTGTAATGCTGTTGAACAACTTTATCAAAATTTTAAAAATCACACTTTTTTAATTTGGGGAGATTATAATCTTCCATCTTTATTATGGAATGAGGGTGGTATTGTTCCACAGTCAATAAAACCAGCGGACAAGTGTGCTCTTTCCATTATTGAATCTTATAACTTTATTAATACTCGCCAATTAAATTACATACCTAATTCTAGGAACGTTTTTCTCGACTTATGTTTTTCTCATACATATGATGCCATTGTTACATTAGCAGACGACTGTATTTTTGATGCTTCTGTACACCATCCAGCATATTATATGTCTCTTCCGATACCACATAAAATAAATAATATTCATTCCAGTGATGAAATCTATATGTTCGAAAACGCAAATTATATTGCTCTTAACAATTTTTTTTCATCTACAAATTGGTCAAATATATTATCCAATCAGGATATCAATTTAGCAGCTGAAAACTTTTATTTAACAGTAAAAAGTGCAATCAGCATGTACGTGCCTAAAAAAGTTGTAAAAACACATCAAGATAAGTACCCAATTTTTTTTAATCGTGAATTGATTAGGCTTGTGCAAGCCAAGAAAGCCGCCCATTTAAGATATAAAACGACTAACTCTCTAGATGACTATAGAACATTCAATGACTTACGTGATATATGTAAGAATTTATATCAGTCACTATATGATGAGCATATTAGAAAAGTTCAACAGAATTTGAAAGCGAATCCACGAAACTTTTGGCGGTATGCGAAACAAATAAGAAAGGAAGATGGCATTCCCAATGTTATGTATTATGGTGAGAAGCATGCTAGTGAAGCAGATGGTGTTGCAAGTTTATTTGCCGACTTCTTCGCATCAACTTATGTTGAAGATGATTCATCAGGTCCAAAATATACATCACAAGAACACGGGGAATCGATTAGTTATAGTAATTTCAAAATTTCGGTGGAAGAGGTTTTTGAATTAATACTACAACTCGACAAGAAGGCGTCGCCTGGACCAGACGGAATTCCATCTATATTTTATAAAAACTGCATATATTCATTATGTAATCCGATTCATGCGCTTTTTAGCTGCTCTCTTTCGTTAGGTGTATTTCCGGATGCATGGAAGACCAGCTATATTGTACCAATTTTTAAATCAGGAGATCGTAGCAACATTCAACATTATAGGGGTGTTAGTATACAATCTGTCCTTCCAAAAATGTTAGACAAACATATTGCAAATTCTATGTCTTGGGTTTGTAAAAACTTGTTATCTAATTCACAACATGGCTTTGTAAGGGGAAGATCTACAATAACAAATTTATTGTTATATTGCCAACACATATCAAGTGCCTTGGAAGAAAGAAAACAGATGGATGCTGTTTACACGGACTTCTCTAAGGCATTTGATAGAGTTAATCATTCGGTACTGATTTGCAAATTGAAACAAGTTGAAACAAGTTGGGTTTATGGGAAGAGCATTATCCTGGTTATCTTCTTTTTTGATAGGCAGATCACAATATGTCAAAATCTTAAACAAACAATCTGGAAAAATTGAAGTTTTTTCGGGTGTGCCACAAGGCTCGCATAGTGGACCGATTCTTTTTAACCTTTTTGTCAATGATGTAGTGAACATTATTAAAAATTGTAAAATTTTAATGTATGCTGATGACCTAAAAATATTCAGAATTATTAACTCTTCAGATGATTGTATTGCTATTCAACAAGATATAAACAATTTAATAGCGTGGTGCGCGCAGAATAAATTATTTGTGAATCCGTCTAAATGTAGTGTCATTTCGTTCTGTCGCAATAAAAACAAAATTAATTTTAATTATTATCTAGATGAAGTCGAACTGAATCAAGTCAACAGTATTAAGGATCTTGGGGTGACTTTTGATACGCATTTCACATTTAGGGATCATATGGTTACTATAACATCTAACGCAACTAAAATATGGGGATTTGTGTGGCACTTAGCCAAAGACTGGAATGTTGACTGCTTAAAAACATTATTTTGTAGTCTAGTTAGATCTAATTTGGAGTATGCATCAACAGTCTGGTCTCCGTATCTTCAATGTGATACTCAAATGATTGAATCAGTACAAAATAAGTTTCTACGATCAGTTGAGTATAAATTAGGTCAATATCATATACGTGGCCAATATAATTGTATAAGATCTGAACTTCGCCTAATGACATTATTTGATAGGAGGTGTATTGCTGATGTATGCTGTCTACATAAGTTAATTAATGGCCAATTAGATTGTAGTGAATTGTTGGAACAAATATCATTTGCAATACCTGTTAACGATAGAAGAACAAGAAACACTAATGTATTCAAGTTAAAAACACATACTACGAATTTCTCACAAAATAACCCGATTAGAAGAATGACAGGTAAAGCAAATGATATGTGTAAGCTCATGTGGTTCGAATTATTTGACTCGTCTTTTGCCAAATTTAAAAAGGATTTAACAAATAAATTGTAGAAGTTACTCTTTTATTTGCTTCTCAAACAGGGGTTTTAAGAGTTATTATTTTTGTTTTATTATTACAAATAGTAATTAAGTAATTAATTGAATTATATTTAGGTTTGTATGTATGTATGTATTTATATATGTATGTATATGTATTTATATATGTATGTATATGTATTTATATATGTATTTACTTATTTTTTATGTATCTTGTATAGAAATGGTTTTCCGTAAATAAAGGTTATTATTATTATTATTATTATTAAGATTAATTGTAACGTAACTAAATATACTGCGTACTTCGGTGTCCAATACAAATACCGTATAGATAGATTTTTCAGACTGCATTAGTAATGTTAGTGATAAATAAAAAACCTTATATGATTATAAATAAAATATTGCAAATTATAAATAGTTTACTATTATTATTATATCTACCTGACTTACTTAACCGATCATTAAAAGGGAACAAAAAAAGTAAATAGAAGCTTTTATAAAAGAAACCGGAAGTGTAAGAGAATATATACTCCCTCGGCATCATGCAAAATGAAGGGTTTGAGTGGAAAAACTACGCCAGTGTGTCTTTCGCCCAAAATTTGAAGTACGTTTTTTAAAGTTGATTTGTTGTATATATATATTTTTAAGAAAGGAGTTAAAAGATGTATAAATAAATAAATACATACTTTGAGAAATTATATTATGCTTTTCAGAATAAACCTATGCATATTCATTATAATATTTAATAATTATTTAATAATAGGCATCATTTCTCTATACAAAATAGAGTTTTGTATAGATTACAGATGATGAAGAAGACTATAATTTCAATCTGAATTGTAAGCAATATATTGATAAAGTTTGATTCCAAGTACAGGGTCTATTATGAAAGTAATGCGTATGACTTTATTTTGATGTGACTATCTATTGCAGCGGTGTAAAACGGGTGTAATTTTTTGTGCGGCTTGAAAATAATGCAACAGAAACATACCAGATGTTCAAAGATGACTGCATTTCACTGTCAAGGATGCTTTTCCCAGCTTTCCTCCTCGCCGACGAACTCCGTTCTGGACATCCAACAACGGCCAGAACCGACGAACTCGTGAATCTTGTATGCTATAGTGACCGAGGATCTGAAAATACGCGAAGCTTGTGCCGAAAGTGTTGATGGAAGACCAGAATGCACTTCGAATTTCGTGCTATCAAGAATTGTTGCATCTGATGCAAAATATGACAAGGCGCGAATGATAAGTTTCGCATAAAATGATGCTCATTGTCTTTTTTTGACGTCTGAAGAATCGTCTATTTTGAGTTTGTACCGCAGCACAGTGGTCCCATATGCCGAAAAGCTGGCCAAAATACCCAAAAATGCATGTTTGATTTAGGGACTTTTTACACTTTAGTATCATAGGATGGTACCCGGCCTATTAAAAATAACCAGTTATAACGGTCTAACCCCTCTGGGCCCTCATTGGCACCAGCGAGAAGGGTCGACGCGCGCTACCAAGCGGCCGCGATCCCGAGCCAGTTTATTCGTATGAACATGAGTGAATGCAGTCGACATGGATTCTCCCAATACAAGTAAGTATTTTTAAAGAATATGTCGTATTATAAATTAATTTGGTTACTCTTGGAGTAACGTAACGTGTAAAATATGCTTTTTTATGAGTCCCAGGTTTGAAAGTTAATCTTTAAATGTCCATTAAAAAAAAGTCCCACTAGATCCCACTCTCGAATTAGGGTCCCCTTATTACTTAACTGATTCTAAATAATTGCCCCATAATCAGGAGGTGCTCAAATTTGCTCTTTTTTTGTAATTTTAATTTTTGTAATACTTTTCATTAAGGGGTTAGGCCACTCTAGACTGGGGGAAAACAGTTCATTTTCTAAATTTTTTTAAATAAAATCTAAAAGTCCTATTAAAAAACTGTTTTTATATATTTATTGTATGCACATTAAACTTTTCTTCCAATTTTTTTTAAAAGAAAATTTTCAAAAATGACGTAACAAAATAAAGAAAATGGAGGTCTCTCTCGAAGCGTAGAGCAAAACGGGCGAAAAGATCCTGGAAACAGCAATGGACCTGGTACAAAAAAGTAAATGTTTTCTGAATTACTGATGGATACTCTAAAAAAATACGGACAGGATTTTGAAAATTTTGATTCTAAACAAAATGGCGCACGTTTAAAAAAAAAGTTCATTTTTCGGGCTTAAATCCTCATATAAAAACGTTCATAAAAAAGGAATGAAGCACTTTAAAACAAAAAGCCCTCGTATTTTTGTAGTATTTTTGCATGCCTGGATACGTTTTTTTTGAATGCCTTTTGCACATATCGTACAAACTGGAGATTAAGAAAGGGCACAATCGCGGCGAAGACAGATCGAAGGTCGAACTTCGCAAACAATCGATTCAAAAGGGATTCCGCAACAAGTTGGGACTTTTGGTCGATATGCCAAAACAGGGGTAAGAAAGTACGAACGACGGAAACACTGCGCCCCGTTTTTTTTAATCGTCGGGCGACGAATATTAAACATATACGTTATTATTAAGCTGTTATTACTAAAGATAAAGATGTTACTATTAAGATTTTACGATTTAAGAAAAAACATCCCCTGTATATGACATTTTAGGAAAATATGAGTATTTTTTAATTATTGTCCGTTATATTGGGTCCGCCATTTTGTTTTTTTTTCAATTTTGACTAAACATTCTTAATAAGCACCTAAAAAATCCCCTGTATACGAAGAAAATATGAGTATTTTTTAATTTCTGTCCGCCATATTGGATCCGCCATTTTGTTTTTTTTCAATTTTGACTAAACATTCTTAATAAGCACCCAAAAAATCCCCTGTGTACGAAATAAAAAAAATATGACTATTTTTAAATTTTTTGTCCGCCATATTGGATCCACCATTTTGTTTTTTTAAATTTTGATTAAGGATTCTTCATCAGCAAGTTGAAAAGGCCTTATCTACGAAGTTTGATGCAGTTTGAACACCGTCTTCATATTATGACCACCTTTTCGGCATTTGGGACCACTGTGCGCAGGGAGAAACTGTCTACTCTATTAAGTAAGTTATTTACCTGCAGGTGCTCAAGAGATTGAAACACGTTTAGGTTCCACCATGAAAATGGTACACATTACCTTTATTGTTACCAATTTCCTAATAATAAAAATGTTTTAGTCCTTTACGTTGTAGAGAATTAACTAATATTTAGAAAAAACCATGAATACATTTCGTAAATCTACAACAAATACGTTTTATTAAGACTGTAAAACAAATCACTTATTGAAACAACTACTTCTCTGGCTAATATCTCGACAGACATTGAATGATACAAAATTTCCTAGTTCTCGAGTCCCATTACAGTTCCGACTTGTTTTCATGTGACCATTTTCGATTTCCCAACTGAATAGAGAGCTGAAAGGAACGGACTCTCATTGTCCGTGAAAAACATCCAAAAGCATATTATTACAACGTTTCTAAAATACATTTTCGTCGAGGAAAAAACTTTAAGGTGTCTTCCAGGTATGGCAGACACGTTTCCGCAAGTATATTGATGCAGGGGAAGAGTATTCCAAAGAATTTTAAATATCAGTACCGATACGATTAATATTTTATCCAGAAATTTCGCATTACTTTTATAATGGACCCTGTATATTGATTGTTTTTGATTGTTTACAAATTTGATATCACGTTTTATTTGTCATTTATCAACTATCATCTATGTTTATTCTTTAATTTAATTAAAAAATTTTGCACTGTGATTTTTTGATAATATAAAACTAGTTATAAATTATTTGTCATTTGACTGTCATCTTTCATCAATAATATGTTATGTCGCTTGTAATCCGTTATTTATCATTTACAATCGATACAAATATAAAACCAATACAAAACATAAAACGATGACATAACGATATCTTTTTAATTTCTAATATCTGTAAAATCTATCATTTGTCATCTATTTGTCATTTAACTGACATCTGTCATCAATAAGAATATGTTCCTTATTATCGGTGAGTTTTATGAGTACGTGAAAATATTTATATTAAATAAAACAATAGTTTGGCACTTTTTTCACTTGGTTTATTTTATAGCTAAATGTACATTTCGGTCACAAAGTGACCATTATCAATAGCAAACTAAATAAATAACAGAAAATCAATCTAATATATACCTGCTCGGATTAGGAAAATGAGGAGGAGGTTAACAATTTTGTTAGTAATTGGGTTTTTTCGGGATTAGTGTTTCTAGTAATGGATTATTTAATTACTAGAAACACTAATTCCGAAAAAACCCAATTACTAACAAAATTGTTAACCTCCTCCTCATTTTCCTAATCCGAGCAGGTATATATTAGATTGATTTTCTGTTATTTATTTAGTTTGCTATTGATAATGGTCACTTTGTGACCGAAATGTACATTTAGCTATAAAATAAACCAAGTGAAAAAAGTGCCAAACTATTGTTTTATTTAATGTTCCTTATTATCTGTCATCTATCATCTATAAAATATGTTACCCATTTGTAAAAATCATAAAGCAAAAACAAAACCTATTTGTAAAATTATCATATGTTAGCTATTTGTCAACTAACTGACATCTGTGGTTAATAAACTATTAAGCGTCGCTTGTTGTCTGTGATCTATGTTCTATAATCTGTAATCCGTTTTTGAAAAATGTAAAACGATGAGAAAACTAAATCTTGATCAACTTCTATTATTTGTAAAATAATCGATCTAACTGTTATCTTTTATAAATAATCTGTAATCGATTGCTTATTATCTGTCATCTATTTGACGTTTCACATCTATATTTTTGTAGATGGCTTATGTGTGCAATACAGATCTTATCTTATCATCTACAATTTGTCACCCGTTTGTGAAAAATATAAAACAATGATATAACGATATTTTAATTAACTTTAACTTATAATATTTGTAAATCTAGCATCTGCCATCTATTTGTCATTTTTTGTCATCTGTCATCAATAATCAGTTATAGATCATCTACAATCTGCCATCGGTTTGTGAACCATATAAAACGATGAGATTAGGATATCTTTTTAACTTCTAATATTTGTAAAATCTATTATCTGTCTTCTATTTGTCATAATCTGTCATCTATCATCTACAATATGTGAAGCGTTTTTGAAAAAAAAGCAAAATTAAACGATGAGAAAAAGTTGTGAAAAATATACAACAATGATATAGAGATATTTTGAAAGCCTTGGAAAAAGTGTCTTGTGACAATAAGGTGATCCTATGCTGGTTGGAAGAATACAACAACAGAAGAGGTAATTGAATAGCAGATGGCTTGGCTAGGAAGGCATCAAGACGAATGATATGCGGGCCCTCCATGCAAGACTTGATTACTCTACTGAGAAATGCATCAATCAGATGTGACAACAGACCTGGCTGTAGCGTATCAAAAAACTTCAACGCAATGAACACTAAAACGGCCATCTACTGTATTCAATTGTCCAGAGATAACCTACGGAAGGTAGGACATTACAATTTGAGATCGTACCTAAATAGACTGGGACTAAATCTAGTTCTACCTGCAGATGGTGTGAAGAGGAAGAGGATACCGCTGACCATGTACTTCTGGATTGCCCGATGTGAATTCACAATGGGAGAGGGATGACTAAAGTCATCAGTCCTTCTTCCTGCAGTCCTGGTATTTGCCATTGCTTGGGTTGGCTTGACAGTAGCAAGGAAAGAGGACTCAGATAGGAGAACTTACAAAGGGCCCACTGAGGCCTAGGTGCAGCTGAAATAATAGAAGTTAATCCAAATACAAATATTAGATGTTAATCAATATGTCTGTCTCTGGATCTGGATTTGTTCGATAAGAGGGCAGAGAGTCTCATCGAACCAATCCTTATCCAGAGACAGATATCTTGATTAACTTCTAATATTTGTGAATAATATCCTGTCATATATGTCAGCTATTTGTTATTTAACGATCATTTGTCATCAATAATCTATTATGCATCGCTTGTTATCTGTCATCTATAATTTACAATTTGTGACCAGTTTGTGAAAAATATAAAGCGGTGAAATAACGATATCTTTTTAACTTTTAATATTTGTGAAAACTAATCATTGATAATCTGTTATGCGTCGCTTATATTCTATCATCTATCATCTACAATCAGTCACCCATTTAGGAAAAATAGACAACCATAGTATAAAGTATAAAAATATCTTGAATAACTTCTAATATTTGTAAAATCTATCAGTCATCTAACATCCATTATCTGTCTCTTCATTTTTTTCTTTAAACTATCTATGAAAAATCGACGAGGAGAAGTATATCTTGATTAACTGTTTTATTATTATTGATATTTGTAAAGTACTTTATATCATCTATTACCTGTTATTTATAATAAGTCATTGACATATGTCATATATCGTCTATATTATCTATCGTTAAGTTCTCTAGAAACTTCAATAAGAAAAAATTGAAATGGTTATATAAAGATATACTAACATAAAATTAATTGTCTGTTATCTGCGACCTGTTTCTTGGAAAATTTAAATCTATATTTAGGTTTGGTTGAACATACTAACTAATTAGATAATTTTATAAATATGAGAGATACTTTTAATGTCTATCAAGGCTTTGATTACACCTTAAATTCGTAAAATCATATATAAAATTATCCAAATTTTACGAAAATGTTGTGCTATTCTTTATCTTGGGGTATCTAAGATTGACTATCAAGAAATTTTATAAAACTCGTACCTTAGTGTATTTCTTAAAATCACCTCCTTAAGGAATTACAGTAATTCAATGTATAAAACAAAATTTTTCATGTTATAGACACATTTAAACAATCTAAAATACACTTTATTCATTTATTAGTTTTTTCAACAGAAATAATTTCATTCAAATTAGTGTTGCTTTGATAGTTGTAATTCAATGTAATGTACTAATCTAATCTAATATTTTACGATTGTAGGCTTAACTAATATCAATTTATTGCGGTTTTCTAACCCATCAAAAAGTAGCGATTTTCTAACCTATCGCAATAAGCGATTGTAAGTCATTTTTATATATTAATACCTAATATAAAATTCCAACCTTAGACCTGTAGATTTAATGATTATTTACGGAGTTAAAATTAACGGCAACGAAATTTACTTATTAAAGTAAAGTTACAGTTAAATTATGATTATGAATTGTATAAACATTAAAAAATAATATAATTGATTAATTAAATACGATTTAATTATTTACAGACCACACAGTTTAGCCTTTGTGGTTTTTAGTTTCTTAGGTTCACATTTTGTGATTTTAATAGAAATAAATATTTTCTATATATATAAAAAAAAATAACAAAATTTTTGTGAAGATTTTCTATTACAAATAGTTTTTTTAAAACGTAATATATATGATTTAATTTTAGGCAAATTTAAATTATTTTGAGAAATACAAATTTAAAACTACACGTCTAGACTTTTATTTACACAATTTTAATTTGATGTACTACATGCATAATAATATATTATTTTTGTACGCTTTTTTAAATTTTAGTATTAATATAAACGAGTAATTTTCTTCATTTGCATTTAATAAAGACTTAATTTATACATCACACATACAATTTAACATGTGTTGTTTAAATAATGATTTTAACGTCGGCGAAAATAATTTTTATTTGTGTGTTTACGAACGAGAGCACGGAAAGTAATCGTGATATACAGCTGGAATAATACCATGTATAATACATGTAATTTTGTGTTCAAATATTTCATATTATATTCTGGAACGCCCTGAGGAAATGAGAGAAATTATTTTATAAATATTGTCTTGCCGTTGAATAATTACAAAACGTAATTCCTCATTCTACCCTAACTCATATGATATTCAATCGCACCGAAGGCTGGCTTACTTACTGACCTCTCAGCCGCTCCGACGGGGCCTTACTTCATTAATAACAATATGCAGGCTGCTGGCTTCTACGAGCATTATCGGAATTTATAATAAATTGTGGCTGCTGAATTAGCCGGGGATACGAAAGTGACTGCCCTTCCACCTGTTCCGCCATCCACCATCCCTACTTAGCTATTAAACCAAACAACCGATCGTGCGGTTTAATGCCGGTATAGATCATCAGAACCATTATTTAATGAACACTAAGAGGCACTCACTAGTATACACCGAGGAATTGTTAGCGTTACTTTGAGTGCACATTAACCAGATGTAAATTTACGACAATCTTATTTAGCGGCGTGGCGGAAATTGAATTACGTGTAGCCGTTATAAATTTTAATCGGCCATCTCCGGACGCTACATTAACCTAATATATTTAATGTAAATCTTAATAGCTTCGGAATAAACTAATTGTATCACGTTCGGATCCTTCCTTCTGCTGCAGCCCGATTGTAATCAAGCCGGCGGCTAGAAATGTTTAAAGTTTTGCGCTAGTTAAACGAAGTACGTTATTTTAAAATTTTACTGTAAATTAATTACGTTGCAAATAAATATAAATTATGACGTTAAAAATGTTGTATGTTAAGCATACTGTTAGCACAAGTGTTTAACATGGTATTACGTGTAATAAATAACACTCAATTTAAACTTATATTAACTTATGCGAAAGCGAGAATATTAAGTTGTTACATATTAGATACTTGAATCGCGTTAAGCGTCTACTTGAAAATTATTTACATAACATGTTATATAAACTGCCGCACATCAAAATTACTTACTGAAATTGATAAATTTACAATTATAATTAATATATTTTACTATATATTTAAAAATATATATGTTATTGTATTAATTAAATGCAACCCGGCGCATCCACCATAAATAGAATCCCGTGCCTCAAAATATTCCGAACGTAATCCGTCCTGATAAGGCGGATCGTCGCTCATCCGTGTGTATGCACACGGATATCTTGGATTTTGTCTCCCTTTTTTCCGCCCGCCATACGATTGCGGTCGGTAAGAATAGAGCAAACAAGAATAAACCTTGCCGTGGGTTCGAAACACAACACAGCGTGGGCGGGTAAACTTGCGGGCCACATACATTTTGAATGTAAATAACGTCGAGGGCTAATGTAACCGAAGGAAATACGGACCGGACTCGATATTATAATATTTAATATTTCCCCCCTCCCCCTCTCCCTCGGCCCCGTTGTAAATAAAACATTTACACGCGCCGCTTCTTGTTTATTTCTGCCGTAATTTCGTAAATAATTTACGGTCGTGTGAATAAAGGCGGCCACCCCTTCTACAAATTGATATACATCGGTGGGGTTTCAATCTCCAGCGACGGCGAGATTCGTTATAATAGAAAATTTGCTGATGCTGCGGAAGTAATGGCTCGAAATGGAAGAGCCAGTTCTCTAATAGATACGGATGTACTAGTTTAAAGCTGGGTTTTATATTGGACAGTTATAAAAATTACAGGCGAGCGCTTTCGTTCCTGAAGTACAATTCAGTACAGATTTCAGGTAATTGAAAATATGTTTCTCGTTCTCTTTCTATTAAATTATATTATTTCATTTAAATCAAAATAATTTAATAGTAATTATTATTCATTGTTCGTGTTTCAGTTTAATCAGAATGTAAACCAGTACTAATAATTTTAAAAATATACACAATTAAAAAAAAGTTACGTTTAATCTTAGAAATATATTAATACATGTATATTACAGGTAGAGGGATAATTCAAATAAAAGACTAATGATTTTCTAAATTATAAATATGTGCCATTAATAATAACTTTATTAATTTATAGATGTATTACTTTAAATTAATTAAATAATTAACGTTATTAATGTAATTGTTTTTAAATGTAGTGTTAGGTTTCGTAACTTAAATGCAAGCTTTCAAAGAGTATTGTTTCTTTTATTTATCGCCACAATTGTTTCACTACTGTACCATCAAAGTAAGGATTTTTATTGTTACTTAATTACAATTTTTAAAATAAATAATAACTTTTTTTCTAAAGAAATCATTTAATCTACTAAATACTGTTTTGAAAAATAATTTGATGGAAATAATAAAATCAAAACTGTATTAATAATTTGCAATACATCTATAAATTCCTAGAATATTTTGTAAGCGATTCAAAACATTTACCAAATGTAAATGCTAAATATAAATCATTTAAAATTAATAAGCCTGTAGCTCGGCTCGCTGGAAATCGTACGCCAAAGGGTAATTAATAAGTATCGATCCGATTGTTATACATTTACAGCATCATAATATTTATTTAATAACGTTTTTATGCGGGTCATGGCTTTAAAATTAAAAAAATACATGTTTACTAATAATACTAAATATTTGTGCATTGGCTTTTCATGGTATTAAATTATAGTTATCAATTAATGTGGAAAGATTATAACCATGGTTACGACCGTTGCTATGTTGTAAACTAAATATTACAAAAATATGTAATATACAATTTGTGATAAAAACATAGTAAGCTTTTTAATGTGGTATGATTTATTATCGAGCACTGACCTACAAATAGTTGATAGAGACCCATATTGTGTAGGCGGTGATCGATATAATATTTGCCATTGTTAGTATAAATAAGCATATCTATAATTGGGGCGGATATGAAAGCACGTTTCTGATAAATTAGTTTCCAATAAAATTGGTACGAGTACGAGAGGAAGCCGGAAAATTGATAATCATCTATTCAAGAGGGTCATATTTCAATGCTACATAGCTGTAAATTCGAAATTGATTACATTTGTTAGAAATAGGCGGTATTTGTTTATTAATAAGATAAGATAAAATAATTGTTATAGAAGTAATTACGGAGGCTTTCACTTCGCGATACATTTTGATAATTCAAAATAAAACAAATAACCTTTTTCATATAAATTCTTTAATGCAAGTATTATTAAAGCATTGATATGAAAAAAAATACTAAAAAGTAATATAGTTTTGACAACTTCAACTTGTCATTATTAAACAATTAATCATTTTTATTTCTAAACAATTACATATGACTATTAGAAGTTTAATCATGATGAGATGATTAGTTGAATTATTTTATTATAATAATAAATATATTAATTAGAAAAAACACGAAAATATTTCGTAAAATCTACAACAAATGAGTCTTATTTAGACTACAAAAACAAACCACTTTTAAAACAACTACTCTAGCTAATACTTCGACAGACATTGAATGATACAAAAGTAATTTGCGTGTTACAAAATAGCAAGGCTATCAAAGCAACACTAGTTTGAACGTATTTCTTTCTGTAAAATGAACTAAAAATGTTTGAATGTACTTTAATTAATTTGTTTGTCAATATTATGGTAAATTTGAAACAAGAAATGAATTTAGGTTGATGTAATTAAAAATAAATTAGCAAAAGCAATTAAATAATTCAATACTCAAGTTTATAGCCATCTGCAGACACGTGTTTTCGATCTCTCGATCTCTTCAGTACAGCTTTATTATAAAATTGATTTCAAATATAAATAAAAACATTTACTAAAATAAATTTAATGAAATATAATTTTAACTTACTCAGGTATGTAGATGTTGTAAAAATATTTTCGTGTTTTTTCTAATTATTAGTTAATTTTCTACAACGTGAAGGACATATATTTTTATTATTAAATATATTAATGTGACCTAATTCAAATTTTTTGTCACATTTGTCTGATCGTAGTTGTTTCCATTGGTTATATAGTGTTTACAGCTGTCAAGTCAATTTTGGAATTCCTGAAGGCTTCCAGAAAAAATTATTAATCAGCTTCAATCATGTTTATTATGACTTTACAAATGTTTTAAATATTGCAGATACATTTTATATATCGACGGTATTAAAATGTACTCATATTTTATTTAAAAAAATGCTGATGGTATGTAGAAAGACTAGACCAAATTCGTGGATTGGTTTCGCTTATGCATTTCTAAATATATGTATGTATTATAACATCCTGTTAACAGTAAAATATGAGTTTTAAACTATGATATTATGTTGCAAAAACCAAGATGTAGGAATTCTTATCTGCAGTAATTTTCGTAATGTACGAAAAAATAAACACTCCTGAGTTTCATTTCAATACACTCCAATTCAGAGACATAATTACCTAGATTTCTCTTTATAAAACTTTTTCCTTCTGAATACTGCAGACTAATATAATTTTTAAATACCTCAAAATACAAAAGAGTTTTGGAACGTGTGCAAAATAAATTTTATCGGCAAATTTCTTATAAACTTACTTTTATTGAAACATACGAAACCACACTCTGTCTAAGGTCTCGTGGTCAATGTAGAATGAATTTATTTGTAGTTACTTAACGGATCAATAAACTTTCCTCATTTAATCCAAATTACAAGCTCACATATCCTACCTAGAAAATTAATAGAAAACTAATATTTCACGACTCTTTTGTGTACACTGATTATGGTACGGGTTTCGGTTTAGATAAAATAATATAACGTTAATTATTGCCAAAACGATTTCTTAATGTCTTGCGCGAGGTACCTGAGGGCATTTATCTGTGATAGTTAAGTCTGAGTAATCATTGAGTGGCCCTCTAGGGGAATTTTTATTGCCACTCATGTTTTTTGCTTTTTGACATCTGTATTTTCGCATTGGAAACTGTGGGATTTTTATTTTTTTTCATAATTTAGAAAGAAGTAGAACGGATCTGAAATCATCTCAGATGAAGTTCCTTTTTAAGTGCTATGTAAAATACGTCTTAGGTCAGTATAATATTTCTGATAATGACAAGTTGAGAGTTAAATTTGTTATATCAAAGCCTTTTGTTAAAACAGCTACAATAAAATAGACATAAATATGAAAAAAATGTGCTCGTTGACGAACATTATGGCTTCTACTCCGACATATCAATATTAACTAACCTTTAAATAAGCTATCTCAATTAGGTATTAGTGTAATGTTGAGGTCAGACCGTACTTTGCATTGGTTGTATAGTGTCTACAGCTGTTCAGGTCACATTTGGTGTCCTTCAGGGCTCTCAGTTAGAGACGTTATTACTTAATATATTTGACCAAAAAATATTTTAAATATTGTCAATGTATATGGCATGCCGATAATATTGAAATGTACCCATCTTTTGATAATCAAATGAATTCTGAAGGCATGAAAGAAGACGTAACCAAATTCGTGGATTGGTTTTGACTAAATATATTGAGACTCTAAACCTATTTCTAAATGTTGTATTATTATATTTTCTGTTAATAATTATATATGAGTTGTACACCATGTAACTACATTCGTACATCCTGAAACATTTAATTTTATTAGTATTAAAAGCTATAGATCTTCTAGGTTTTATCAAAATATACTTCAATTCACTTAGTTTTCTTTTTGTAAAATTCTTGCCTTCTTGCTTGTGGAATACTGCGGGCTAATGTGGTATCCATATACTTCAAGAGACAATAAGTTCTGCAACTTATGCAAATTAAATTCTAACGGCATATTTCTTATAAGCCTATCTCTATTGGAACATACGAAAGCACACTCGGTCTAAAATAACTGATAATGTTAATGATTTCCTAATTTCTTGCACCACGTATTTTATTCCATTTATTTCTGAGAGTTCGCCCCGAGTAATCATGGAGTGACCCTCCAATTTGAAACATTTGCATTATAGGTTTTGGGATTTGCAATTTTTCATAAAGTAAAAAACAGAAGTGGCATGGATGGTTCTTATATTTTCTTAGATCCAGATCTCAGCACCCGATCCAATATCTCTTAGTCGAGGATTGTACTTAGAAGCACCTTCTGTTTGTATCTGACTGAATGTGGATGATAAGTGCTTTTATGAGTGCCATTGGGTAGTGCATATCTCCAGTGATTCTCATATATGCTAAGCGTGCTGAAGCTTTTTAATTCGGGTTATAAGTTTCACTTTAAGCTAGCGTACAACTGATGCGTCTAACAACAGCAGTATAAGGTCATGGAATGTAACCCCTCCAAAAAAGCGATGCACGCCTTAAAGGACCTCAAAAATTGCACTTAAAATGCCAGAAATGACCATGGTATTGCCTCACTAGCTACAATATTCTTATATACTTATATAGTACATCACTAGCTAACAAGTGTAACACGAGAAACTGTAAAAAACTGTACCAAAGCTACAAAGCTCAATTTCCTTTAAGCTGTGAACATTTCGGAATGAAGTAATAATCCTAACGTTTTTTCCTTAACCAGAAAACAAGTTTAATGCACAATTTTTTTTTTTAAATCTATAAGCCGCTAATTTTTTGAACCTACCAAATGTAACTTTTTGATTAATTTTCTTCATTTAATAAAGAGATTCAGATTTCGAAACTTTTATTCATTAAGTCACTTTTCTGTTTCTCCCATCAAATTCTGTACACATTTCTTCATACTCTGTCAAATGCCTCTAAGTATCCTTTCCACTCACACATAATATGCATTTTTTATAACTTTCTCCTATCCAGATTTTCCTCTCCCTTTCTCTCCTGTCCTACATCTAGTTCTTAACTAGGTGATTTTTTCCTCTATACCGAGCTGACTTTTTACTCAAGTATCTTAGCAAACTTACATTTGATCATTAAAACATGTCATTATATTTACTTCTTTCTTTCATGAATTTTCAACTTATTTTATTTCTCTTTCATTCAATCCACTATGTTTACTCTATGCTCTATTGATTACATTCTCCGATAATCTTTCCTTTTTTATACATTGTCGTTTGGTCTGTTCTCTATTTAGATACCCTTATACCTACGGACGCTTTACATATCCTTTTTCCAGTCTTTTCTCCTATAATTCACACAACTTTATTTCATAACTCGCTATTCTCACTATTGCCATATACTGCAGAATTACTCCATTTGTTTCCTGAAATACAAACTTATTTGACCTTTGAACAAATAAAACAATTATATCAGCATACCTTTTATTTAATTTAACTACCTTATGGGAATTGCAGTAACCGTTTATCATTAAAAATTTTACGTTATGATTTTATTAGAACTAACTTTTCTGTTATTATATAATTGATATAGATGTATAGACTTAGAACTACATATCGTATACTAGGGGTATAAAATTAATACGAGCAAACAAATTTTAGGAACACATTGCATAGCATGGTTCCTGCGGTCCGATAGAAATAACAAATTGCCTAAGGACTTTACTTGGTGTTAGTTAGGCTGTATCAAATTGAAACACTCTACCACAAACAGTATTGAAAATATTTAGAAAAATGTGTTAAATTTTTTTAACTTTGATGGCCTGTATCTTGGTCATTTGAACAGTTTTATATTTTTTCTAATCATCATCATTTTCACTCTAGTATATGTGGTTAATTTTATTCCCTGAGCCACAGAAACATCCTGTATAAGAAAAATTATATAATAAAACTGATATAATGGAAATTTAGCTTGTGATATAGGCCAATTTTCCACAATTTATTGTGATGACAATGTCTAATTTCTTATAAAATTCGTTTGCTTTAGAAATGCATTATATCAGCGCACAGATAAACATGTTATCTCTAAGGGAAATAGAAGAAGTTTTAAACAACTACTTCTTTTTAAAGATAACGTACTGGCTCTCTAATATATTTATATATTAAAATACGTAATTACTTTAATAAAAAATATATGATAGGAAGTGATGACTTTATCCACATGGCTGTTGTAGATTTCAATAATTAAACATAAAAACAAAATTAAAGAAAACCTAATATAAGAGGTGTCGACCTCTAATAAAATGTTGTCATCTAATATTTCACGTAAATATATTAGGACTATTAGCAAAGGTTATGAAGCAAGAAAGGTGAAATTAGAAGCACTAGAATTGAACCTAAATAGACTAAGACTACTCGTATACTCTGACCCCATCTACGTGTTTCCGAAGCAGAGGATGGAAAGTGCCAGGTATTGTAATGTAAGATTCTGCTGTCCATAATTGTATACTAATATTACATGCATAAATTGTAAAGCAAGTGACGAAAATACAAAACATGATCTATTTCTGTACCTGTTCCTATCGAATATAGAAGAATTCAAAACAGAAAAGCGATGTCCACACCCATCAGATATCCATATCCAAGGAGATCATTTAGTTTTGTGTTTTTTATGCTTTAAATTAGATGGGTTATAATAAGGAATGTGGAATCAAAAGGATTGTCAAGACCGTTATTATGGAATGAAGTCTTAGAAGAGAGGATATACAAGGAATTCCCTGGAGTAGAGCAAACTTCTGTGTACTTCGAAAAATAAAGAATCAATTATCACAATTAGTTATAACATTATAATTATCAGAGGATGAAATCAATGGAAAATCAAGTATTAATTTTTAGATATTGTGATTTAAGATTCTACAATACTAACATTACATAACCTTACATGCAGAAGTTATAAAGCGGCAGATAAAGCTATTAAACACTATACACAACACAACTCTGCTCTATCTTGTAAAGTTAATCGCTCTACCATAATTTATATCTGTTAAAACTGAGATACTTAATAAAATTCGCTTAAAAAGTACGAAACTTATAAAAATTGTTCAATATCTTGCTAATATAGCGTCTAATGTCATTTATTTTTTATGTTTAAAATCAAGCACCAACTTTTATAAAGAATAAAATTTTCTGATAAATTAATAATAATAAAAAAGTTTTCCATATGTTGCATACTTGCGTGGACACGTTGCATATTTTCGTTTTTGGTACAATCTAAATGAAATTTTATTTCTGTTTAAATGCATAAGATATCCAAGGAATCCAAGGAGACTATCTAATCTTGTAGTCTGAACTTTATATTGGCTGGGCCATAATAAGAAATGTGAATATGCATTAAAGACTGTTTCTGGGAAATGAAGACTTGAACGAGAGAATGCACAAAACTTCTTTGGAGCTTATGTACTTCTCTATCCTTCAAACAAATGCAAAATTATGATGATGGTTGCAACTGTTAGTATGTGGTAATCTATAATATAGGCATTAAATGAAATAGTTTATTATAATTCATATTAAATAATAATTTATGTAAAAATTCATTATTACATCTAGTAATAATATCATATCAGCATGTCACATATAGAATTAGGCTATCAGAGGATAAGGTCTATAAAAACCGCGGCGTCTTAGAATCTAAGATTCTACTAGACTAGCATTAAATTCTACCCTTATATGAAAAGTTTTAGATCAAACGAGAAATCTTCTATACATAATCTATTTTTGTCTTCGGTTCTCTCCAATGTACGGAAATAAAAAATAAAAGAGTGATGTGTACATCCATTAAATATACATTTATTAAGATTTCATGTGGTAATTCCAAATATAGTTTAACATTAAAAATTGTACGAGAAGACTATTTCACTATTAATAGTTACACACTACGTACATACTGTCATTTGATTCATATAGTTAAAAAATATCGTATAAATTTATGAAGCACTGTGATTTAGAACGTTTCTCTCAAAGAATGTAATGTACTTAAAAATTACTACAGAATTACTACGGAAATTGATTTTTGGAAAAAGGCAGCCGGGAGGTCTAGAACGGAGAGAATAACTAATGGCAGAATATAAGAGATCATGGGAGTAACACATACCAAAATACCAAAATCGAGGACATCAGAGTAAACTAGCTAAGATGGTTTGGACACGTAAGGCCAGACGTAAGACTCCCAAAACAAATATCTCTTCTCTTTCTTCCATGTGGTGACCATTCCCCACATGGAAGAAAGAGAAGAGGGAGATCTAGGAAAAGCTGGAGAAATAGTGTCGATAAAAAACTGAGAGAGAGAAAGAGAAATAGAAAGGGATTTATGGATGGACAGAGAAGGATGGAGACTGGAAATCGGAAGACGTTATAAACCGAATTAATAATAATAAAAATTACTGAAAAACATTAAGACTATAAACTTACATCAGCTCTATCTCTTCTTTGTGTATTTGGCACTCTCCATGATGCCGACATTTCAGTTTTCCTTCTCCACATCTAATTCTGCAGCTTCATAAATCTTTTCTTGTCGCTCCTTCTTATCTCCTTTCATATCTTAGCTTTTAGTCCATCCATAGCTGCTGTTTTCCCTTGTTTTATTCAAGATTTACATCTCTTTGTGAAATCTTTACTCATTGCTTTTAGAATGCTATCTATTCTACATGAAAGTTTACCGTTTTCTCTATTTTTTTGTCCATTTCTGTAATGACACACTAATTCACTTTTTGTTGTTCTCCTTTATCTAATATTATTTAACATTTCTGTTTCACTTCTACATATTCTAAATGTTTCATTTTGTTCTTTTAAGAATTTCTTTTATATATTAAATATAGCCACTAGCAATGGCAAAAATATTGCCTTATCGATAAAAATCACGTGCTAATCATCATCAGCTATAGGAAATAATGATTTGAGTGGAAGAACACTACCTTCAAGACTTGCGATCTAAATTTCAATATTATTTTATGATACATGTATGTTATTTTGTCAACAAACTAAACTAAACTAAATTATATACTATTATACTTAATTGAAATAAAACAACACAGTTGGGAGGGTTTCACATTTATTGTTGAACAATGCAACATATTTCGCCACATCAGGCAGATAAATGACTGTGTGGCGAAACATGTTGCAGTGTTCAACAATAAATGTGAAACTCTTCCAACTGTGTTGTTTTATTTTAATTTGTTATGGAGTTTCATCATGTATCCGCCTCGTCAATTCAATATTATACTTAACGCTAGCTTTCCTCACATGCTTTCCTGCTAGTCCATATACATTCCCTCATTATCCTCTCTCTCCTCTCTTTGTATGTCGATGTTCTCCACCGAATTAGGTACACATTTTTCCATGTTTTCCATTTACTCTTCTTCCGCATCTCACTATGACATCATATAAATCCTCTATTGATTTACTTTATACCAATGAAGTTGCTCTAACCTGTTCCTCATATCTTAAGGGGGTATTACTCTTCTGAAGCGCGTTTTGAGAGTAATATTTAGGAATTATTTCTGTGAAAACTATCAAACCCACAGTATCGGGAGTTTTCACTCATATTAAGACATGTTTAAACTAACAATATACATTTTATTGAATTACTTAATCGAAATTTATACAAGTTATGCGCTGTTACGTATGTCGCGGCGCGAGACGCTCGTCCAATCGGGCGCACGGATTGTGGCGATGCTAATCGTCTAAAATAAAAAAACAATTTATTTTTTCAATCTATATGAGTGTAGTTATCGTCCGAACTAGAACTAAACAAGTACACATATTTTTATAGAAACGGCAGCTGTTTAAAAATCAAAGTTCAATTTTTCCGAAAAAATTTCAACTAAAACATCAGATTGAAAGTGAAATATACAAGCTATCAAAATAATCCTTGATCCAACCATAAGTGAAGGTTCCTTCAATATGTGTGCCAAACAGCAAGTCAATTGGTTCAATAGTTTTTGAGAAAAACGTGCGCCCGTCTTGCAAAATGTTGTTCCGAGAAAAACGCGTTCAAAGTTTGCAATACATTTAGCACTGATACGGTTTAACTTACGGTGGATAACAACTGATTTGAGTAACTAACCCTTAATCAGCTGTACCGTGGTGATAGAGACAAGGGGGGACCATAAAACAGAAAAACAGTCGAGGTATAACAGTCGATGGTATAAGTGCCGCGCCTCAACGCGCCGCAGCCTAAGCTTGTGTAACTATGGGATTTCTACGAATTTCAAATTCATATTTTTGAAACACACCCTCAGAACCCCGGACTATAATAAAATGCAAAAAAAAAAAATTGAATTGTGCAATTTTCTAAAGAGTAATTCCCCCTTAATGGCATTTACACCACTCTTCAATTTATCGCATATTTGTTTTTCCTTTACTTCCATATATTTGCCCATCTGTATCTCTATTTTCAGTGGTAAATCTTCTCACCTATTTCTTTAAAAAACCTCTAATGACTATATAATTATTCAAAGACTTTTATTTCATGCCTCTATTCCTTTATCATCCACGTTTCCCCTAAGCCGATAATGTAACGGGTAAAAAATTGATAAACACTTTGTTTATTTCACTGATTTCAATGTTTTTATTTTATAATGTTTCACAAAAAAAACAGAAAGAACAAAAAACGCCTTGTGTAAACATCCATTGCCGGTTTATGAATATTCACTAAAAGCTTTTTACTTCAAGTTTTTAACAACAAAACCTTAACTTTAAAGTTTCATCACAATAGGATTATTAATTTTTGAGATACAGCACCACTTCACTATTTTTTTATGTTTCTTTACATTTTGCAACTTTTAACTAAAACTCTCGCTTATGTTGTACTGATTTGAGGGTGGGATAGAGGCCACCCACCTACCCTACATATACATGAAAACTTTAATTGCTAATCGTTGATGATTTTGTTGCTAAAAATAATCAAACCCTTTATGTAATAAAAAATGAAACAAAATCAAAAATTAAGTTTAAATATAAATGACTTTCTATAGCTAATCTTATCAAATTTAGATTTAGAGTCTGTCCACTTATCATGCATCAAATTTTTAGTAACTTACTCACTCAAAAATTTCACCTTTTTAATGTTTTGAATTTCAAAAAGTTTTGTTATTAGTTTTATTAGAAACGCCGAGACGATAAGGAATTAAAGTTTATTATAAATGTAGGGTGGGTGAGTGGCCTCTATCCCACCTTCCAAATAGGAAAACATCATCAAAAATAATAGGGAAAGTGTAATGATGGCCACATCACCTTTTTATTTCCTATAAGTTCTTGTGAAGTACGTTGTTGTTCAACTTTTTATTCTTCAATTGGGTATTACCAATTGATTATTTTTTTAAATTAATTCTAATGTTTAAATATTTAAATACTGTATCTTTTTTTAATGTAGATTACTGTCCATTAACGTTCTGATTCGTATCATTATTATATTATCAATATTTACATATTAAATGGTTACATGTTTATAATGATGAAAGCGTTTAATTATCAGAACATCCATATGAAATATTATTGAAATGGAAAATTATCATCACACAGTATAGTTTAACGTAATGATTAATCAACCCCGCAGACCAAAACAAAAAAACTTAACGTTATGGCCGTGTCCCCGGGGCGTTTATTATAACATAATCAGCGAATATGTAATCAACTCACCTCGAATAACAGTGCGAATTAATTAAATGTCCGTTCGCGTTAGAGCGATTAATCATAGAGTTTGAGGTAAATCCATTATCCAACACATCGACAAGAGCGAAAGAAATTCGAGCTTTCCGGCCCTATCCAATTTTTTTTTGGGAATACGCTGCGTATATAAACCTGGTTACATTATGAGACGCGACGATAAAATTCGAAAGTGAAAGTGTTCCTTTGTGCAACGTCTTTTCTTTATATCAAAGTATCATTCAATTTCGAAAAAAACTACTTACATATTCTCGATTCGGTGTTATTGCACGATACTGATTTTTTTTGTTACATAAAAACCTGCTTGCCAAAAGAAATGAGAGGGTTGTTTTTTATATTGAAATATTTAAACATGTTTTTGTATTGTAATCTATTTTTTTAAATATATTCGATACCTGATATGACACGTGTCAGTTATCTGAAAATAAAGTAATGGAACATAACAAGAGTTTTACTTGTCCTAATTTGACTATTTTTTTTAATGCGAAGAACATGTTTCCATTATTAAAAAGTAATTTAATTAATTTCTAACAAAAGTGACTCAAGTGTTCAAACTTTAAATTGTATTGATCGATTTAAATAAACTGTTTTATATTCAAAAAGTGTTTTGTTTAACTTTGCAATTAGTATCAAGAAGTGAACTTATTGCTAATCAATTTACCATGCAAACGTTTTCTAACGTTCTAAATGTATAAATTGACTTTAAGTTATAAATTTTAAAATTCCTATGTATCACATACTTTTATCTATTAATTGATTAAAAATGAATGAGTGTAAAATGTTTAAATTCAAAGTAAAGTGAAATATATATACAAGCGACCGAATGCAGATCATAAAAGTCCATCATTTTTATCCATGCTAAGTTTTGAATTTTTAAAATCACCTTCCAAGATTCTATTTTGTCGTATTGCCCCTTCGGGTGCACTGAGTGAGAAATTGGAGGGCGCCGCGAATTTTTTCGCACGGACTCCTCGAATTTTATTATGGACGGCTTCGTCTTTATTACGTTTATGCGACTACGTAAGTACGGAATAAGGGAAAACAATATCTATTTAGGGGATGGGAGATTACCGGCGTAGTTCACTTTAATTAAACTTTTATATCGCGCGCGTCGGTTTATTATGTGGGGGGGGGGGGGGGGGCGTTGGATATATGAAAATTATAATAAGAGCGCGAGGAATTTTAAAATTTAATCCTAAACGAAAGAAAAACATTATTAAATATTTACTTTTGTTCATAATTTAATTATAGTTTATTATTAGTGCATGAAGTTTGCATGTTTAGGATAATTAATTGTTGTATATTAAGTATAAGTAGAAATTAAAAATGAAGAAATAATTAATTCATATAATAATATTTATTAAATCTTTAATCAAACGTTAACGTTAACTATGATAATAAATTGAACTTGTAGTCAAAATAATTACCAAGAAAATAATAAATGCTGTTGTAATTGTTTATTTTCAAGTTTTTAATCAAATTCGCACAATTTTTTTTTAATTCGTTCAAATTAAAAATTAAAAAAAAAACTCTAGCCATAAACTCCAAATCCCTTGTAAGCAAAATCAGTTTCCACGCCATTAATATTATAAAATATATAAATTAATAAGGTTATTAAAGGATTGAAATATTCAATAATTAATCTCATATTTTCCAGATCAAAATAAATACAGAAACAAAATCCTGGGGTATTAATTAACAGTAAAATTTATGATTCATACACAAGTCATAAATTAATTATATGTTCCGTAATAATGGTAAATTTAATTAGTGAATCAAACCAAATTTCGATGTTTTTGCAAATTCAAAAAATAACAATGTTAAAACATCAAAGCCGACAATATTGTGTAATATTTTAATTAATTAATTAATTGTTTGATAAGCTTCGGATGTAGTTAATTACTTTGTGTTCGGTAATAGACGGTGTCGTCATCCTCTTAATAATCTGAGTCGGTATTAACAAATTCAAATATTTGAGGGCTCGTAAAGCGAGGGGTGAAATTCGATCGTACTTTTCACCTAACTCGGTGTGGTTATTTTTGTTACGAATATCGTATTTTAGGGATCGTAAAGTGTTTGAAGTGGATGATCCCAATTGAGTGTGTTAAATTAATATGGAGTGATTTTTTGTTACTTATTTTTTTTCACGAGATTTACAATTAAACGTTAGATTTTAATTAAACCTTGTTACAATTATATTTCCCAGAACTAATTTAGTTTACTTCCATGGAAGTCAAATTGCCATTATTCGATTCATGGAAAAATGCTTTTGAAGTTTTTTTTTTAGGATTTAGGCACGAAGTTACTTTGGAATGGATAGGGAAATTACTTTTGATCTTTGAAAGTCTGGAAGTATATAAACTGATTATATATCTTCAATAATTATTTTATCTTATTTTGGATTGCAATTCTAATAAGTTTAAGAAGACATTAAATCGAGCAGAGATCCGTGATTAAAACAACTAAGTAAATAAAATTGCATATTTTGGAAGTATAAAGGAAGTCATCTGGCATTATACAATTTTTTTCTGCTCAGAAATATGTGAAGTTCTAATTACCAAGGGAGAGAAAAAAAATATTTTATTGTTTTTTTTAATATTCATATAGTCTTTTGATCAATTAAAAAATCAACTATTCTATATATTTTAAACACTTTCAATCGTTTTATTTTTACATAAAACTCTATTTCAAAACTTTTTAGAACACTTTCTATATTTTTGCCAATTTTAAATATTCTTTTATATAATTTCATTTTTTTTAAACTTCATTTACTTCTTCTTTAAAAAGGTTTTGCACAAAATGTAAAACATCGATTTTTCTAGACATTTTTAGTTAAAACTTATTTTACCAATCAATTTCGTCAGAAAGAAAATCATTACTAAATCATTAGAAACCTTTGGAAGAAAACCTGAAAATTTTTAAAAGCTTCATTCTCCAAACTTGAATTCGAGGCAGTACTGGTTTGATATTGCCGCCCATTCTATTCGTGCTTAGTTGATAGAATCGATGGCAATATCAAACCAGTACTGCCTCGAATTTAAATTAACTCAAAGAAAATAATTAGTAGAAATAAAAAAAAAAAAAATTGAAAATTTCTGAAAATGTAAGAAAGTTACTTACATACTGTAGCTATTTGAAAGACACACTTCTCAAAGAAATTTAGAAAATTCCAAAAGAGTTGATATTCGAATATCAACTTCAGGAATATTCTGTTATGAAATTTTCCTGAAAAAGTTAGAAAGTTAGAAATATTGGAAAAAAATTGAAAATTTTTAAAATCCGCATTCTCCAAATTTGAATTTTGATATTGTCGCCGACATATAATCAACTATGCTCAAATTGAATACTCGAAGAAAATTTTAGAAATCTTAAGAAGGAAAAAAAATGTTGGAAATGTCTGCAAATGTAAGGAAGTTATTGAGTTTTATTAGAAATCTGGAAGACACATTTCTGCAAGTGTATAGAAAATTCTATTAGAGTTGATAATCGAATAATAATTTTAGGAACATTCTGTTATGAAATTTTCTTTTAGAAAATGTATCGCTAAATCTTTAGAAACGCTGCAAAGTAAAACCAAAGATGTTATAAAAGTTTCCTTCTCCAAATTTGGACTTTAGGGAGTACTTATTTGATATTGCTGCCGATCTAAAATCAGCTATTCACGAAATTAATACTCGAAGAAAGTTTTAGAAATCTCAAGAAAAATATGTTTCTGCAAATGTAATGAAATTATTAAAAAAAGCTGTAGAAATCTGAAAGACACATTCCTGAATGTGTCGAGAAAATTCCAAAAGAGTTGATAATCGAATACCAATTTCAGGAACATTCTGTTATGAAATTTTCCTCTGATAAAGTTATTGCCAAACATTTAGAAACCTTTGGAAGAAAAACTAAAATTTTAAAATCTTGATTCTCTAAATTTGGACTCGAGTTAATACTTGTTTGATATTACAAATTAAACACAATAATTACTTTGTTTTGTATAATAGTGTTTTATTTATTTGGTGACCAATGGTTCCAATACATTCACGTATCATTTTCAAAGCGAAAGTAAATAAATAACTGTTATACAAAACAAAGTAATTATTGTGTTTAATTTGTGATTAAAATGTATAACGAAGTAGAAGCCTCCATAGTCAATAACTTGTTTGATATTGCCGCCGAATTTTTTGTAAAAATGCTGGAAAATTGAAAATCTCTCCAAGGACCTAAAATTAGCTATTCACGAAATTAATACTAGAAGAAAGTTTTAGAAATCTTAAGAATTTTTTTTTTCGGCAAATGTAATGCAATTATTAAAAAAAAACTGTAAAAATCTGAATGACACATTCTTGAATGTGTCCAAAAAGTTTTAAAAAAGTTGATAATAAAATACCAACTTTAGGAACATTCAATTATGAAAGTTTTCTCTAACAAAGTTGTCGCTAAATCTTTAGAGACCTCGGAAAAAAATAAAAACTCAAAATTTTTGGAAGCCACATTTTCCAAGTTTGGACTCTAGGCAGTTTGTTTTGATATTACCGCCGATAAGGATCAGTTATTCACGAAATTTATTACAAGAAGAAAATTTTAGAAATGTTAATAAGGAGAAAAAATGTTAGAAATTTCTGCAAATGTAAGGAAGCAATTAAAAAACTGTGCGATCTGAAAGAACAAATTTCTGCAAGTGTCTAGAAAATTTTAAAAGAGTTGATAATCGAATACCAATATCAGGAACACTCTGTTATGTAATTTTCCTCTGATAAAGTTATCGCCAAACATTTAGAAACCTTTGAAACAAAAACTGAAAATTTTTAGATTCTCCAAATTTGGAGTCGAGAAAGTACTTATTTTAAATTGCCGATAATAGAAAATCAACTATTCACGAAATTAATACTAAAAGAGAATTTTAAAAATCCTAAGAAAAAAATTGTTGGAAATTTCTGAAAATGTAAGAAAGTTACTAAAAGCTGTACAATCTGAAAGACACATTTCTGAAATTATCTAGAAAATTCCAAAGGAGTTTATATTTGAATAAGTACCTTAGGAACATTCTGTTATGAAATTTTCCTCTGACAAGGTTATTGATAAATCTTTAGAAACCTCAAAATGAAAATTTTTTAGAAGCCTCATTCTTCATATTTTTTGATATCCTAAGAAAAAAAATGTGTAGAAAATTCCAAAGAGGTTGATAATCGAATACCAACTTCAGGAACATTCTGTTTTTAAATTTTCCTCTTACAAAAATTATCGTTAAATCTTTAGAAATCTCGTTAAGAAGAACTGAAATTGTTTGGAAGCCACATTCTCTAAATTTGGACTCGAGGTAGTACTTCTTTGATATTGTCGCCGATTAGACTAATTTCAGAAATTTCTCTTTTTAATTTGAAGAATTTCTTTCGAGGGATTTTAAATTTTCCAGCATTTTTCCAAAAAATTTTCGAGTATTAATTTTGGGAATAGTTGATTCTATAACTATTCCCAAAATTAATAATATTCGAAGAAAATTTTTGAAAAAAATGCTGAAAAATTAAAAATCTATCGAAAGAAATTCTTCAAATTAGAAAGAGAAATTTCTGAAATTAGTCAAATAATATTCTTTAATTTTAAAAAAGAAATTTCTGAAATTTTCTACTAAATTTATCAAAAAGGGAGAAAACTTATTATAATCTTCTAGAAATATGAAAGAGAGATTTTTAGGTATACAAAAAATATATTAAAAACATTCTCAAAAATAAGTTAAAAATGCTTGAAACATTTCAATCAGTGTTTGATATTCCCGAAAATGACAGAAAGTTGGTAGATTATTTTAGAAATCTGAAAGAAGAATTTCTAGATAAGCTAAAAATAGTAAAAAATATTCTAAAAATAGGACATGTTTATTCTGGAAGTGGAAATAAAGTTACTGGAATCAACTGTTCACGAAATTAATTCGTGAAGAAAATTTTTGGAAAAATGCTGCAAAATTTAAAATCTCTCCAAGGAAATTCTTCAAATTAAAAAAAGAAACTTTTGAAATTGGTCAAATAATATACTTTAAATTAAAAAAAGAAATTTCTGAAATATGCTACTAAATTTCCCAAAATCAGAGCAAAATTATTGGAATCTTCTAAAAATTTGAAAGAGATATTTTTGTGTATATCTAAAAATATTAAAAACATTTACAAAAATAAGATATAAAATGCTTGAAACATTCCAATCAATGTTTAAAATTTCCAAAAATTGAAGAAAATTATTAGAATCTTTTCGAAATTAGAAAGAGGAATTTCTAAGTAGGCAAAACATTGTAAAAACATTATCAAAAATAGGACATGTTTAAAACTTCCGGAAGTGGGGGGAAAGTTACTGGAATCAACTGTTCACAAAATTAATAGCCGAAGAAAATTTTTGGAAAAATGCTGGAAAATTTAAAATCTCTCCAAGGAAATTCTTCAAATTAAAAAGAGAAAATTCTGAAATTAGTCAAATAATATTCCTTAATCTTAAGAAAGAAATTTCTGAAATATTCTACTAAATTTCCCAAAAAACAGAGTAAAATATTAGAATCTTCTAGAAACTTGAAAGAGAGTTTTTTAGTTATACCAAAAAATAGTAAAAAAATTCTCAAAAATAAGACAAAAAATGCTTGAAACATTCCAATTAATGTTTAAAATTTCCAAAAATAGAAGAAAATTATTAGAATCTTTTAGAAATTAAATAGAGGAATTTCTAAATAGGCAAAAAATTGTAAAAAACATTATCAAAAATAGGACATGTTTAAAACTTCCGAAAGTGCAAGGAAAGTTACTGGAATCAACTATTTACGAAATTAATACTCGAAGAAATTTTTTGGAAATATGCTGGAAAATTTAAAATCTCTCAAAGGAAATTCCTAAAATTAAAAAGAGAAATTTCTGAAATTAGTCAAATAATATTTTTTAAATTAAAAAAAGAAATTTCTGAAATATGCTACTAAATTTCCCAAAATCAGAGTAAAATTATTAGAATCTTCTAAAAAGTTGAAAGAGATTTTTTTGTGTATACCTAAAAATAGTAAAAACATTTTCAAAAATAAGACCATAAATGCTTGAATATTCATATAAATGTTTAAAATTTCCAAAAATGGAAGAAAATTATTAGAATCTTTTAAAAATTAGAAAGAGGAATTTTTAGATAGGTAAAACATTGTAAAAACATTATCAAAAATAGGACATGTTTAAAACTTCCGGAAGTGGAAAGAAAGTTACTGAAATCAACTGTTCACGAAATTAATACCCGAAGAAAATTTTTGGAAAAATGCCGGAAAATTTAAAATCTCCCCAAGGAAATTTTTCAAATTGGAAAGAGAAATTTCTAAAACTGGTCAAATAATATTCTTTAAATTTAAGAGAGAAATTTCTGAAATATTCTACTAAATATCAGGGTAAAATTAGTAGAATCTTCTAGAAATTTGAAATAGAAATTTTTAGGTATACCTAAAAAGAGTAAAAACATTTTCAAAAATAAGACAAGAAATGTTTGAAATATTTGAATCAATGTTTAAAACTTCCAAAAATGGAAGAAAGTTACAAGAAACTTTTAGAAATCTGAAGAAAGAATTTTTAGATAAGCCAAAAATAGTAAAAAATATTCTCCAAAATACGACGATAAATGTTTAAAACTGCTTAAAATGGAAGGAAAGTTTCTAGAGTCTTCTAAAACTCTAAATAATAAATTTCTAGGTATAGCAATAGGAAAAAATGCTTTAAAAAAAATCTAAGATTTAAAATTAAGAATCCCTCACTCTCTTGCCCTAAAAATCTGGTAGAGAAAGTGATATTTTTATACAGAAATTTATCAAACATTTCAATAGTTTTTAAAAAATCTATAAATTCAAAACAAGTGCTAAAATCATATACCAATTTAAGAAACATTCTGTTATGGTGTATAAATGCCCAAAGTTATCGCTAAATATTTAGTAATCTTGGGATGAAAAGCCTGAAATTTTTAGATGCCGCATTCTCCAAATTTTAATTCTAGGCAGTACTTTTTTATATTGCCACTGACAGAGAATCACTCATTTACGAAATTAATACTTGGACAAAGTTTTAGAAAACCTTAAGAAAACATTTTTTTTAGATATTTCTACAAATGTAAGGAAATTAATAAAAAAAAACTGTAGAAATCTGAAAGACACATTTCTAAAAAGGTCAAGAAAATTCTAAAAAGTTGATGATCAAATACCAACTTTAGGAATATTCTGTTATCAAATTTTTCTACGACAAACTTGACCTCAGGAAGAAAAACTGAACATTTTTAGAAGCTTCATTCTCCAAATTTGGATTTTAAGAAGTACTTGTTTGATATTGCCGCAGATATTCACGAAATTAATAATCGAAAAAACCTTTAGAAACCTTAAGAAAAAATGTTATTAAATTCTCAAAATGTAAAGTTAATAAAAAAACTGTAGAAATTTGAAAGATACATTTTTGAAATTATATAGAAATTTCCAAAAAAGTTGATATTCGAATACCAATTTCAGGAATATTCCGTTATGAAATTTTCCTTTATTATTATTATTTATTTATTCTCCATTTTGTAATCGAAGTAGTTCTTGTTTGATATGTCTGCCAATCATAAAATTATTACTCGAAGACAATTTTAGAATAATCTCTTAAATTACTGAAATTTGTTAAATAATATTCTTTAGATTTAGAAAAGGAATTTCTGAAATATTCTAACAAAAGTTTAAAATTCTTAAAGAGAGAGATACGTTATTAGAATCATCTAGAAATGTTTGAATGAGAAATTTTTAGGTATACCAAAAAATAGTATCAGATTTCTCAAAAAGAAGACAATAAATGCTTTATACATTCCAATAAATGTTTGACATTCCCGAAAATGGAAGAAAGTTACTAGAATATTTTAGAAATCTGAAAGCCGAACTTTTTGGTTAATGAAAAATAGTAAAAATATTCCCAAAAATAGGACAATACATGTTTAAAACTGCCGAGAGTGAAAGGAAAGTTACTAGAGTTTCTAAAACTTCGAATAAACAATTTCTAGGTATAGCAATAGGGAAAAATGCTTTAAACTCATTTCTAAAATTTATAAATTTATAACCCTTAAATGTATTTCCAGAAATCTGGTAAATAAATCTAGAAAAATATATGAGATCTTCTCAAACAGAAGTTTATTAAAATATCCAATAGTTTCTAGAAGTTTTGAAAATTAAAAAAAGATAAAATCAAATACCAACTTAAGAAGCACTTAGCTATAGTGTATAAATGTTGAAAAATAAAAAAAATTAAAAGATGTTTTAGGGATTGTTCCATCTTATTAGATGGTGAAATATTGTATAATTTGGTGAAATATTGTATAATTAGGACATGAAAAGAAAATTAATTAAGTTAAGCCAAAAATGTCGAAAGGTAATGAAAGAATGTGACTAAAAAATTGTAGAAATCTGGAAGTTAAATTGGCGATAGTGTCCAGAAAATTTCAAAAGAGTTGATAGTCTAATACCAACTTTAGGAACATTATGTTGTTCTCAAATTTCGTGTCTTCTCCGTTTTAAGAAATGTTTAATGGTTTTCTAAAGGTTTTATTTTCTTTTTTTACTGTTTAACTTTTAATTAATTAGTTTCAATAGTTTTTTTTCTTTGTAAATTGTCCCATAATTTATATATATATATATATATATATATATATATATATATTTAAAATAAATAACAAATTTAAAAAAAAATTTCGTATGGTCTTAACTCATAAAACTTTACACTACTTTCAGCCTTTTTCTTTTGTTAAACTTTCTATTTTAAAGCATTTTTGTTTGTTTTCTTTTATTTTTGGCGAATTTCTATGATTCCTTTTACAATGATTTCATTCTTATCAATTGTTCCATATTTGAGAAAATTTCCAACTGTTTTTGAATAGTTTTAGCAGATTTACAATTTTTTTTTATGAAGTAAAAAATTGTTATAATTTAAGAAGTAGAATTAAAAATTTGCTTTTAAGGGCTTACAGCAAACATTTAAAGAGTGGAAAGGAAGGAGATGAATGAATAAATACATAATTAATTAATTAAATCAATACACAAACAAATACGTAAATAAATTAAAACACATTAAATTGACTGTTTGATGTGTTTTAATGTATTTATGAATTTGTTATAAATATGATAGAAAGGATAATTAAAATTATTAGTGAAATGATTCTCAAAGAAACAATTTAAAAAAATAGATTTCAAAAAACAGAAAGAAAAATAAATAACCAAGTATTGCTTAAAAATAAAACCGTTACGAGTAAAATGAATATATATGTATCAAAAATTAAACAAAAATAATTAAATATTTCTAAAAATGACTTCTAATTTAAGGAAAAATGCTTAAACGTAGTTATTTTTACTAAGAAATAACTGAAAGTTTTTTAAAATGCAGTAATACTAATTGTTCAATCTTTTACTTCATTTAAAACGGTTAAAAGTTTAAGTTTCAAAGACTGCTAGATATTTTACATTCAAACATGAAATTTAACATTTTACTAAGGTGTTGATGACGATAGGCACTATGCGGTAGTTTATTTCAGAGAGTATTATATTTATTCTTAAAAAATATTCTATTTATTACATACTATATTTTATTTACTCTAAAGATATTATCATTTGTAGAGAAACAATTTACTGTTTAAATCATTAAATTAGATTTTATTAATTCCCAGGATAACTACTAACAATTATAGGAAACTTAAATCTACTGCAATTTTTCAGACAATAGATGTCGTGTTGATCGTTTGTCCATAAATATATACATACTAGAAGTTATAAGACTCCAAAGCAAAAGTTCGTTTCCCTGCATTGTTATCGAGAGGGAAACAAAAATCAATTTCATTATTTGCTAAAAGAGCTGAAATGTATTTGATGTAATTTTCCCCACCGGAAGTAGATGTTGACTCGAGGCTTTGTTCCTTCTATAAATACAAAAACAAATAATAATTTTCTTTTCGCTAAGAAATATATGGGGTTATTTCCCAAAGAAAATTCGATTCATAAAGTTAATTAACAGTATGGTTTAGTGACAATTCGTGATGAACATAGCAGACCTCTTTTAAGTGTTTAACGAAATAACATCACATTATAATTTATTAGAACAGTATTCTTAATTCTTGAAGTTTATATCTTTTGGTAATAAATTTGTTTTTATGTGTATTATTTTAATGAAAGGAGACCAAAGTACTGAATAAATAAATAAATAAATAAATAAAGAGTTCGATGATAAAATCGTGGAGCCTTCAAATTTAAGAATTTACACTCTTCAGTTTTTCTGCAAAAAAGTTCACTAAAAGTGGCTACTTATGTGATATCGGTAAAATTTGTTTTATTTTTCTTTTCAGAAATTTTAATGTTTTTCATAAATGACATAATTAAATTATACAGGGTTCGTTATAAAAGTAATATGCATTTTCTGAGAATAATATATTTTTTTAACGTACCAGTATAAATGCCAAAAATTATTCAGAATATTTGCAGATTTATTAAGACAACGCAAGACTTGCATATGATTTAAGTTTCGTTGGTTCTGGTCATTGTTGGGCATCCAGAATGGGCTTCGATGGCGATATCCTTCCAGCCCCCCTTGATCGCCATGTTTCATATTCCTACCTGTGACCTTGAAGGCTTTTGAAGCATCTGGAATGTTTCAAATGCCGCTCACAATAAAATCATGCGCGTTACTTTCATAATAGACCCTGTATTTGAGAAAATTATGTAAAAGAAGAAATATTGTACAGTTTACATAATTGTCTTTATATTTATATGAGTATGAAACCTTAGCAATAAAATAATAAATAACACGAGTTTAATTTATTCCATTATATTCAACATTTAATTAAATAAAACTAGAATACGGTATATAATTACTATTCATTATGTGTTTTATTATTTGAATAAAACTCGGTTCATTAAATACACCTTTTCAAATTACTATTAATTTAAAATTCAACTGTTTTATATTTAGGCCGGATAATTAAAAATACTGAAAATGGACTGTGTTTGTATATTCATATCAATTAAATGTATTTAATTACGAAAATTTATAATTACATTTTCGGTATAATGTTTTAGTAGAAATAAATTCGAATTCATATTTAGTTATAATATCGATTATTTTTCAGATAGTTTATTAATCCTAATTTAATAACCTTTTGAGATAACTCACTAATAAAATTCATATTATACTTTATTCCGTTATTAACTTGAGTTTACTACGTCACGACGCGACATAAAATTTCTTAATATACACTTTTACGATTGGCGGAAATGAAATATGTTGCAGCGGATAAACAAAATAAGCACCATAAAATCTTATATAGATGTTGATAATTATTATATTAAAAAACTAATTATGTTATATTTAATATCAAACTCTGTAATTATAATTAAATATAATATATTATAGGCTGAAAGACTGCAGGTCTATAGCCACTGATTAGAAGAAATCCAAAGTCTGATACTTTATAGTACATACATACTTGCTTATGTATAATATATTATATAATATGTACGTAAATAAAGTTTTATGAATTACAAATTTACGTAGTTGTGTTAATTTATTTACCTATGCTAAATGAATTAAATTTGATTCTAATAGTAAACAATTATCCATTCTATTTACCAGCTGTATTTTTAATAAAACTTTCTATTTATGAAATATTTTTACAATGAATTGAAAAATTCACAAAGAATTATAATTAATAATTATTTGTGGTTAAAACATAGTGAATATTTTTACATTTAATTTTATATACACATGACATTTTGATTAATTATTATTTTACCAATCAAGTTGTAAATTCATTGCGGCGATCATAAAATAATAAAAAAAAAACAATGCTTAATTGGCTCACTGAAGGTCGCCTCGTAATTTTTCATCCGAACTGAAATCGTTGAAATTTACATGTTTTTCATGCCCCGGGAAAAAATAATTCATCTGAAAAAAAAGCAATATTAACGCCAACATTGTGTACCTCAATTACTTTTTATAGAATTATAAATCAATTCTGACCTTGGCTTCATTTGTTTATAATGGTGGAATCTGTTGGTAAATTTTTAATGGTAGTCAATTATTTATCTATCAGTTAGATGTTGAAATGTATTAATTATTGTGTTGGTAGCGATAAAGGACATTAGGGCTGCCTCCTATTCTATTATTGATTTGTGTTGAAATAATCTATTGAGTGGCGATAATGCATTGAATTTAAATTATGTATAAACTAGCCGACCTTAATATAAAGTACCGCACTTGAAACTAATGGCGAATAATATTAATAATATCGACATATTTTAATCTATTAATAATAAATATTAAATAGTGGATATTATTTAGTAAATTTAATAATTATATTATTAAATATTTAGGGTGTGATATATGTGGAAGCTTTTGTTTATAATTTATATTAATTATTTTTATCATTCTCTCTTGTATTATAATTAACGTGTAAGACACAAACCTTTTAAAAAATTTTATGCTAGTAGCGAATTATGGATAATTTGAATTAATTGAAAATATCCATCAGGAAATATTTAATTGTACTTCAAAGTGCTGGAGAGTGTTTGCATGTAAATAGTTTGAATCCAGTCTAACTTACATCCATCTCCACATCACTTTAAAATTAATTTGTTCCATCCAACAATGCTACTCTTGGGATAATTTGTGAAATTCCAGAGGGTTATAATTGGCGGAATAACACATGTAATAAACCGTGTACGAGTAGTTTCCCATTGATTATGCAGAGGCGATGGTGGGGGCGAGGGGAGTAAAGAAAACGCAATAAATTTTACAGCGCTTCAAGGGTAGTTCCTTTGAGGAGCGGCGCGAGCTTAAAAGGGGATAAGAATTTTTTCTCTCTCGAAAATATTACATTACGTCTCAGCGGCGCTTTTCCCACGGGGGATTCGTCCGCGCCCTTGGCCCCAAAAAACCGAATCAAAACAACGCTAATTCCGGTGATATTTCGCGTATTCGCGAATGTTATTCCTTATTATTGCCGAAATTAGGTTACGTTTCGAAGCCGGCGCTGCGGGGATTGGATAGGAAATGAGAAAATTTTCGTCCCACGTAATTCAAATGAATAAAACAGAGATACGTGCGCTTATATTTTTCCGAAGGATGGACGGGATTTCCCCGGAGCGGTATTTAGGTTGCCTTCATAAATATTATTGGGGCCTAATATTTTTCGCCAACGTTTATATTAATACAGGTATCTGAGTAATTGCTCAAACGTTAACAAAATAGTAAATATCTACAATATAGGCACTTTTAGGAACGTTTGGTAAATGTTATATTGATGGTAATTATATAGGACCAAAACTACATAAACGTATTCTTATACTTACGTAACAATAGCTATCCTGATTATCAAAGACTGTCGAGAAAGGTAATTACAGGATAATTAACTATAACAAATAAATAAAAAGTATCAAATGAAAATAATTATTAATTCAAACTTTATTTATTATTTTCAACAAAAGTTGAAACTTAATATGTTGGATGCTTGAAGCCATAACTTTGTGATACATATTGAATAAGGAACTTTATCAAATGATAAATAAAACTTACTTTGTTAATAAATTCCGTGTTGAAACTTAAGTTGTAAATTAGCATTGATTTTAAGAAAATTTTTATTGATTGTTTCTTCATTAAAAAAATTAATTTGATATTTTTTTAAAGTTTTGAACGTCCGTAAAAAAATTATTATTTGTGCTGAACTTTGAATTTTTTTAATTAACTTTTAATGGATTTTAACACATTTTATGTTATTCATTTCAATCTGATTTCGATAAAATTTAAGTATTAAAAAAGAAATATTTTCTTCTGTTCTTTAAAAGTTTTCAAATGGTTTTTTATTAACAAATATTATTTATATTGAAACAATGAAGACAGGTTTCTATGTGTTTTAATCAAACAAATATTATTTTTCGCTTTTGATTTTCAACTTTTATATTTAAATTGAACTATTTCCTCTTTTTTAATTTAATTTTTAATTGTTTTTGTTAAATCTTTATATTTAATATTAAATCACTTTCTCCATTGTTTATTTTTATTTTGCTGAATGTAAATTTTCAATAGCTGTACAAATGAAAATGATTACATCTTTAACGAAATGTACATTAAGCAAAATAAAAATAAACTGTGGAGAAAATGATTAGTTTTTTATATTGCATCATTTTCACGTAACTCATCAATTAACATTATTAAATCTTTATATGTTTTTTTTGAAATAATTTAAATAATCATTGCTCTTCTTTATTTAAAAAAAACAGTTAAAAATAAAATTGTTTTACAATGTTTATTTAATACGAGAAAATTATTGCTATTATTTTGATAGAAATTTTTAAACATTTAAAGATTTTTTAAATGTTTTTTGCTGCTTTTAATATTCTAGGAGTTTTGAGTTATTTTTAACTGCATTTTTTGGCTATTATTTATGTGTTCTTTAATCAATTGTTTTGCTTGGAGAAATTTCCTATACTTCACTATTTTATAAACTTTTAATTGGTTCTCCTTACAAATCTCTAATTTTAATTTAAGCTTTTCAGCTGTTTAATAAACTAAGAATTTTGAAGTTATTTTAATATATTTTCTCAATTTGCCAATATTAATGTTCTTTTTTAATCAATTGACTTTTATTTTTGAGAAATAATCAATAATTTATTATTTTCAGAAAACTTTGAATACTTTTTCTTTTTAAAACTTCAATTAAATATCAAATATCTTCATTCAAGTAACTTACAAAGTGTATATACAAAAATATACATATATTTAGTGTAATTCACTGTCTAAATTTCAAATTTGTAAATATCTATGTATTTTTATTTAAGATATTTTCTTCTTTTGAAAAATTTCATACTATTCATTATTATTTGTAAAACTCCAATATATCAAAGCAAATTATTTTGTTAAATGTTTTCATGTATTTTAATTATCAAATTTCAGTTATTATTCATATTTTTCATATTTTATTTTAAATTGATTTGTTATTCGGGCACAAAAGGTCATATTTGGAAAATAATTTTACGAATTGTTATTAAAAGAGTTTTCATGGAGCAACTTTCATCTTAAGAAAAGAGAATGAGAATGAAAGAATACATATTTTGTGAATTCAAGCCTTTCCAATTGCAATGAAAATTTCCGAAGAACATTATAATAATAATAATAATAATTTTATTTTCTTAATAACAAATCTCCAATTATAGATAGTGCAAACAATGACATACAAGTAAGTAAAAAATGTTATTTATTTGTGCAGCAAGGTACATCCTAAGGTTCCAATACACCTGACATAATAACATTAATATATTATGTATAATATTAGAAATTTTTTGTTATAATTTTAGATAAAATAAATTAATTTATTAATATTAATTTATTTTATCGATAATTCTAACAAAAAATTCTAATATTACACATAATATAGTATTGCTTTTTTAAGAAATTATTTTCAAGCAATTTTTTATTATTAAATTTTTTTATTGGTTTTGATACTTTTAATTCATTTGAGAAATTGTAAATTTAAAGTTACTAACTGTCATGGTTATTAATAATCTGTGCTAATTATTTACTGGTTTCTTTAAACAAGATTTGTTAAGAATATTTTATTTTACAATTTTTAAATTCTTTATACAAGGTGCGTCAGAGAAACTTACTTATTTGAAAGGTCAATAAAAACAGAAGTACTTCAGTTATTGTTTTAATTATTTTTTATTTGAGAACACAATATCCCAAGTTTTTTTTCATACAGTTTTGAAAATTACATCGGTTAAATGACCCCCATTGTGCATGCACTGATTAAGTCGATTTTTGAAGTTCATCTCCACTCTTCGCAACATGTCAATCTGTATGTTGGCAGTAGCGTCGCGAATATTGTTCTTGAGGTGAGATATGGTCCGTGGTCGATCGACATAAACCAGGGATTTCAAATAACCCATAAATAAAAATCGCATGGAACCAAATCTGGAGAGGGTGCCGGTCATGGGAGATCTCCTCTGAGAGAAATGAGGCAGTCAGAGTAATGTTGTCGCAACAAATCTATTGAGCCTCGTGCTGTGTATGCTGTGGCTCCATCTTGCTGAAACCACACGTTTCTAACGTTCATTTCTTCGAGGCTTGGAAGAAAAAATTCCTCGATCATGTTCCTGTAAAGAGCTGCATCCACGGTAACTGCGCTTTCGTTTTCTTCAAAAACATAAGGACCAATTATATATCGATATCGCATACCAGACTAACTCGTTCACAATGAAGTGGCTTCTGGTGAAGTTCACGCGGATTTTCACCACTCCAGTAACGCATGTTTTGCTTGTTGACGGAGCCGGAAAAGTGAAAGTGAGCCTCGTCACTTAAAAAAAGGACCGCGTCTTGAGGCAGGTTGTCAAGCAGCACTTCACGTGCATTTTGACGGGCAACAAAATCGCGTTCAGTTAATTCTTGCACAACAACCAATTTCTTCATCCCTATGGTTGAAGGTCTTCATGGAGAATTCGTCGAACAGTGGTGCCAAAAATTCCCAGAGCAGCTGCATGTTTGCGACATTTTCCGGAGGTCTATTAATGTCAATTTCTGGGTTTAGCGACACCTCTACACTCCTGAAATGGGTGAACCTACGACAAAATCGAATTACGGCCAGGACTGTGAAGAAAAATTTCAAAGCAAGCGCGGAAGGCACGTTGCGTACCAACAAGTGAACGACCGTTAGAAAAGAAGCTCTCGACGGCGAACGTCCTCTGCTCTCTAGAACAGAGCATGATGCCAACTGACTAGAGGGGGAAACAAACTTGGGGCTTTGGCAAATTTGCAAATAGCAATGCGTTATTTGAATCTTTTTATTTTTTTTTGTTGAGAACTTTCCCACATTCTCACAATTAATTACTTTAAAACATTTTCAATTATCTTTTGAAAAACTCAAATTATTTAAAACAAATTATTATTTGAAGGGAATGGTTTCGGCCGTGACTACGTGGTAATCCATACTTACACACTGAATTGAAAAATTCACCATGTTTTAACCACAAATTATTATTGTAAAAATATTATATAACATGTGGGCACTGCTCCTGCAATAAAAAAAATAAATAACAAATTAAACGAACAAAATAAGAGAGGAAAAGGTTAAGAAACGCCAGAAGAACAACAAAGAGATTGACAAGTCGAAATTTACCGAATTCGAGTTCACCGATGATTCAATCAGCTTAAACAACGAGTCCCTCAACGAATTGCCTTCGAGTAGAGAACAATTCGAGAAAATTATCTTCACTAAAAATCCGTACATTACGGTTAACGGGAAAAAGGAGTTGCCTTGCGTGAAGAAGTTAAAAAGTATAACATATCGAACCTGGTTTTACCTAAATCTATACCAAAGATTTAAAAGAGTTAAAAATAAAAATACTACGATAATAAAGTAAATAGTAAATTAGACAAACATGTCATAGAATAACTGGAAGTGAATTGGATAAAAATAGTCACTAGTAATGGCAAAAATGTTGCCTCAATGGTAGTAATCACCTCCTGATCATCATCAGTTACAGGAAAAAATGGTTTGAGTGGAAGAACACTGCCATGTGAACTCCGCCTTCAAGTCTTATGATCTAAATTTCAACTTACTTGTAAAATCAATAAACTAAAGTCAAACTAAATAAGTGAGGTGTTAGCAAAATTTACGGCTTTTGTACTTGCCTAAGAAGAAAAACTGGACACAACGGTGCTCAGGTCAATGATTTGATCACCCTTGGCAAACTCGAAGAGGAAAAACTCTGTTGAATAAAACACGTTAACTTTGTTTGTATAACTTGAAAACTTTTTTATTATGACTAGTTTTGACAAATTTAGCTTGTCATTATCAAACACAAATGTATTTTGTCGAAACTGGTCACAATAAAAAAGTTTTCAAGTTATACAAAGTTATCGTGTTTTATTCAATTTACAAAAATGTATAACGAAGTAGAAGCGTCCAATATATATAACATAAAAACTGTGTCAGTAATAGTGAAAAGGTATAAATAATGAATTACTCCAGATGAGACTCATATTTAATATTGGTTCGATATTCCAAAAATAATTAACAATGAGTTGAGCGACTTTCACTTTTGGAAAGAGAACAAACGAGCGCAGTCGGTACCACTAAATGTTTTTTCTTACACATGTAACACTGCCATGGTGGAGTATTGCCAAAGATATTCTTGACCATCGCGAAGAGCCAATAGTGACCTTCTAGTGCTAGTTTAAATTTTTATTTGACAAACAAAAAAAACGAAAAGGAGTTAAAAGAAACGGAGATGAGAAAATATTTTTATGAATTTATTGTGCAGAATAATAAACAAACACAGCACGACTCGAGTTGTTTCGACTTTTTATCACTATTATCAGGTCAATTATAAATTAATGATATATCTGCCGGTAGTAGTTTGCGGATTATTTTGGGAGGACCGTTTCAGATTAAACAGTGACAAAAAGGTTTGAAAATTTCTAATGACTCCAGAAGGTAAAATTTAGGGCAATTATGCAAGATTTTGAGTTTATTTAAATCCCGTAATCGATGTTGATATTCTAAATAATTATTTGATTAATAGCTAGTCTTGATTGAAACGAAATGTACGAAAATGTTCGGAAAATTAAGTTGATACGTTATCATCCTGTTTGACTTAGATATACGCTATTGCATTCCGAACAACGGATTTTGTAGACACCAAATTATTTAATAGAATTGGTTGTATCTTTTGCATTGGATAGAATATTTGATTCCAGAGTATTTAGAGGCTACTTGATGATTCTGGTTTAGAAAAACAGTAGCAATCGGTTCGCTGCTTTTTCAAAATTATGCAAGTAAGATAAAAGATGTATCAATTGGGTGTTTATTGTTTATTAATCTTTGGCGCCGTTTAAAAAAAAAATACATATGAATGTACACAAATATATAACAAAACGTACACAAATTTTGGATGGATGGAGCTGGGCGGAGTTCATGCAGCTGAGACGTTCTTCCACTCTAACCCATGTTTTTGTCCATGATGCTGAGGGTGCAAATATCCTCTTGGACATCTGTATTCTTCTTTATATACTTGTATATACTTTTTTGTCTCCTTTTTGGCTGTTTATGTCAGCATGACAGATATATATGACATATATTGTTCTCGGATATACTAAAACCCTTGTGGTTTGATTAAGTTTTTTTACTTATTATGTTTTGAATGAGATTGGTGGGGTGGTCAATCGCAATTGAAATTATTTTATTTAATTCAGTGGCACTTCTGCTGTTAAAGGAATAGAGAAAGCTCGATGTATCATCGAGTGATATGCTGCTAGCTTGTTTGATAAAGGGTGATATGAGAAAAAGGGGATACAAATTAACCACATATACTAAAGTGAAAAATGACCAAGACCAAGGCCATCAAAGATAAGAAATTTTAACACATTTTTCTAAATATTTTCAATATTCCTCGTGGTAGAGTGCTGCAATTTGGTACAACTTTAACTAACATCAAGTAAATTCCTTAGGCAATTTGTTACTTCGATTGCACCACTTAAACCATGTTATACGGGGTATTTCTAAAATTTGTTTGCTCAGAAATTGTTGTTTGCTTGTAAACCTACATTTATTCTTCCTCATTTTAATAAAAAAATTATTTTAGAAACTTTTTATCACTCTTTGAAATTTTCGATAAGCATGGCGTTTTTAGTTAAAAGCAAAAGTGTTTGATTTCAATATTTTTTCCCAAAAATCCTCGGAAAAATCTGAGTCGGCGATGACAATTAAAAAACGAAGGGAGCTGCCAATTTGTCTAGATAATTTACACAAAAAGTTTATTTTTTTTTAGTATTTTTGAGATCAGAATGGAGAATTAGACGTTTAATGAACAAACTGATATGATTTTGACATTAGGTGAAAGTCTTAAAAACACAGTACCAACCTAGGAATATTTCAAGAATTGAAAGCCTTTTAAGGGAAAATGGTACTTTTAAACCCAATTTTAGCAACAACAGCAACGTAAGATTAGTCCGAACTCCTTAACTAAAAGAAGAAATTCTAGATTACATAAATGAAAATACTACCGCTAGTACATTGGTTATGGCTAGGCAGTTTAGAACTTCAGCACTTCAATAATAATAATAATAAATAAATAATAACAGTCTGGCGTGTTCTTTGTGAACAACAACTTTATTTCTTCCATTGTTGCGAAGTTCAAGAAGTTCGTCTGGTAAATTTTCCACTACGACTGGAATATGGCCAAATAAAGCAGCAGAAGTTACAAATTGATGATAAGTTTTTAAAAAAAGTGCTTTTTACTGATGAATCCATATTTTCTAAAGACGAAATCATCAATTTAAAAAATTACATAGTTGAGCGAATGAAAATCCAAAATTTTTGAAAGTTTGGAGATCTCAATGGCGATCTTCTCACAACGTGTGAGCTTGAATTGTAGGTGATGTCATTGTTGGACCTGTTTTCGTTTCGTCAAGACTTGATATTCGAAATCCGGATACTTTTAGGGATGCTTTAATTTACAAACTCCTTATTAGACAACACTATTTCTCTCCATTCATTCTAAGACCTGTGGCTTGTTGATAGAATTTATTATTGAATTTAGGTTGAAATAATTTTGATTTACACATCATTCTAAACATTAGTAAAGTTCTAACTTAATCACGTAATTAAAATGTATTTTATCAAGTAAATTTTAAATATTTTCTAAGAATTCTCTAATTGTTTTATTGAAGAATATGCCACTTACGTCAAAGGTACACAAGTTTTGAGGTTTTTGGAGGTGTGGATTTAAGTTGTTAGAATAAAGAAAGTGAGTTTTTCACTGATTTTTATTTTGGGATAATTTATTGTATTTCTTAAAGAATACATATTTTTAATTGCCAAATATCTTGTAACACTATTAATTTATCAAACATAATATAAAAATAACAGTTTTTAAGTATATTTTGAACATTTTTTTAATTTGCAAATATTTAAACTTAAACTGTGTTTGTTTTTTTTTATTGATGCTGCATTTTTGTAGCATGTTTTGATTACTTTTGGTAAACTGTTTCTGTGTTTTCACTGCTTTTAATATTAAGATATTTTAATAAATTTAAAACAAAATTAACTATCTTTCAGTATTTTTTTATTATTGAAATATTTAAGCAAATATTTATTTCTATTTTTAATAGTAATAACAATTTTTAGAAATGTTTAGAAATATGTTCTTAATCGATTGTGATTTCAAATTATTGCGCAAAATTTTAAGGTTATTTTTCCAAATTAACTTTGCCGATTTATAATTGCTTTTGTATTAAGTTTTTTTCGATCTGTTCATCAACATTTTGTTAAGAATTGTTATACCTTCTTTTAAGCAATTAAAAACAGTTTTCACTTTACCATATTCTAAAACATTTTTTATTATTTTTTTTGGGAAAATAATTATACCTTCTTTTAAGCAATTAAAAACAGTTTTCACTTTACCATATTCTAAAACATTCTTTATTATTTTTAAATCATGTTCTAAAATGCTGTATTTTTGTAATACATTTTGTGTAATTTTTAATTGTTTTTAAGAAAACGTTTAACTGTTTTTTTATTTTGCATTAATGTTCTTAAATTAAATTCAAATATAGCATTATTTTTAAATTTTCTTCAAAAATAATTTTAAGATTTTTTTTTAATCCTATATTCTCGTAAAAAATATATATTGTGCGCAATTATTTTTATCTTCATTGATTTTTTATTGGATCGCAATGTTTCTGCCCTCAAATTTTTTCTACAGAGGTTTAATTGTCTATTTTATGTTGAGTTTTTATTGATATTTATATGTTAACAACATTAAAAATTATCTTGTAAAATTTGTTACATAAAAACACTTAAAACTCTCCAAAAGAAAACAAATGAATATATAAAATTTTTACTAACGTTATTATAATAAAGATGTAAAAAAAAATAATTAAAACTTTTAACTAAAAAATTTAAAACTCTCTAACAAACAAACGAACACAAAGAAACATTAAAGTGATGACAATCGGTGAAAAACAACAATAATTAATAACCATAAAGAATTAAAAAGCAACCATCATCAAAAAATACTTGAAAGTTTGCTTTAAAACAATTTTAAATATTTTTATTTTATTCTGTAACTTTCAATTTATCTGCAAACGAGGACAAGTAATATATAATAATAATAATAATAATAATAATAATAATAATAATGAGTTTATTGGTGCTTACAAAACGAATTACAATTTGTTGCACAAGTCAATAAAAACATAGGCAACAAGTGTATAAATCATATAAATATATAAAAAATATATAAAACAATTTTTCTTAAAAGTAGTGAGTATATTTATTATTGCAAAACAACTACAATATTAATGAATCATTACCACTTTTTTCGTTTAAAACTCTTCATATACTTAAAATTTAAAATAAATAGGCTTTTACGTAATATTATTGTTATTATATTACGTAAAAGCCTATTTATTTTAAATTTTAAGTATATAATTTATATTTACAGATTTTTGACAAATATAAAAATTTATTGCATAGTACAACTTGAATACCGAAATATTAAGCTACGTGCAGGGCATTTAATAACGAAAATATGTATTCCTCACATATACTGTTTCACCTACTGGCTAGAATAATAAAATTTATGTGTCTGAATTTTGAAATTGTTGGTCGAGTGTGACCCAATGTTTAAAATAGCACACGTTTAAAAGCAGATAATAAATACATTATTTATTTATGAGTAGTTAAAGAACACTCACACATAATTTTCTAGCTCTTACCATAATCTGTTCTTGACAGGAAATGATAATCACATTTTTCCGATATGTATTTATGTAAGTATAATTTATTTTAAAATTATATATAGTTGATGCTTGAATGCATTACTTTGTGATACATTTTTGAAAATTACAAAGTGAATTTCATTTATCGTTCTAATTTTTAAAATTATATGTTTACTTGAAAATATTTCAGTAAGGAGTTGATAGATATCATTGATTCCCGAGGCATCTACATCATTATACATATTATTATATAATGCAAATACTTAATCTATGCTGATTATAGTTTCGACAAGACATTTTTATGTTTTGAAAATGACAAGTGTCTTGTCGAAACTATAGTCAGCATAGATTAAATACAGTTATACAGATAAAGTATTAAGTATTTTCATTATTGAGTAGAGATATGTTGTACTAATAAAATTAAATAAGAATACATTGTATCAGCAAATAACCTACGTAAAAGTTACTGAAATAAAGATGTACATAAAGATATTTAATAAAATAGGCTATTTAGAAACTGTAGTATTTACAAAACTCCGTAGTATTGAAATAGATACAAAATGACAAAAATGTAAAACGTATAAAGAAAATACAATAAAACATGTAACAAACAAATCGCAAGTAAATGTAAAATTACATTCAACGGTAAGTATACCGTATTGTGTGTATGTGGATTTTCTCGTTGAATTTTTTGGCCGTAACATAAAAGTAGTGAGGTGAACCGCACAGCCGAACAAAACGAAATTGATTTACAGAAATGTAATCTGGGCTAGGGCAAAAGGAACGGGGAATATCGAGAGAAATAAAGTTTGGATTCGGTCCTTACAATTTCCTCCCTTCCTTAAATCAAGTTTATTAAGTGCATTTAGATACGACCGAGATAAAACTAAGTTGTTTCATTTTCGGAGTCAATATAATTTCTGCACGTAAATGAATAAAAGGCGAACTTTTCTTATTTCCCCGATATGTGATTTTGAGATATATCGAATTTACCACGGAATCATAAGAAGATACAATTTATTTATTTACGTATATGTAGGAAAATATTTTTTTATTATTATCTTTTAATGTAAATATAATAATAATATATATATTGATTGAAATTAAGTACAAATAATTGCAGAGTGTTTTCCCAAAATTTCCACTATATACATATTTGATTAGTAAACAATAACATAACCGTGAATCATACACCTAATGAATAGTATGCAATCACGAACTTCCACGAATTCAGTGTTTATAGCAAATAGCCCGGCGCCGCCACCATAAACGTTATAAATAATAATTACCAATCGCGGTGAGTAACTTTCTCGAAACATACATCAACTGCGGTTATGATTCATAACCTACTAGAATTCGACTGATGTGTGTAAGTCTGCACCGATGGCTTGTTTAATAATTTCGTGCTCAGGCTGAACGGAATATTCACTGCTGCCTCGTCGGTTTATGTGTACATGCCGACTTGCTAATAATTACCGGAATCGATTTTGTGCGAGATTAAATTAACTTAGTAAAGCAATTAGTCCGGCTTTTCGACGTTACTCATAATTTAAATCTAAATGATCCAAGTTACTCAAGTGCTTTAATAATTATTAAATCTTATTAATAATGTAGAAAATATAAGTGTGTGCCAAATATTGTATAAAGAATATATCTTCAAGTGTATTTAAAGGGAATGCGGAATAGAATGTGCGAAAATAATACGTTAACCCCGAAATAATGGCAATAAAAAGAATGCGAGGAAATAAAGAAAATAGCAGACCGTCAGCTTTCCTCTCCACCAATATCCCGGGCGCATTTTCCCATCGCCCGACCGAACTGCTGAAATATTCCGGTAAACACGGTGAAAATTGTTTTCCGCAGAAGAAGCGCAAATCTCTGCATGAGGAGCGCCACCGCCTAAAGGATATCGATTTCAATTTTCGCGGATTTATTTATATTGTTTCGGAATAAATGTTATTCGATCTGCATTAAGTTTCGCATCGGGGCCGTCGGAATATCGTCGGAATCAATCTCACATTTTCTCTCGGCGAAGGGTAAAGGGGGGAGAGAAAGCGTAACGTTCCTCCCCGGCGCCCGCTGATCGCATTAAAGTAAAATCAGTGACGCTCCTTATACAATTACTGAAGGGGAAATCGATCGGGTCGGTAAATATTTTAAAAATTCAGGAAAGTTCCACGACTGTAAATCGGATTAATGCGATTCTGAATGGGTATTTAGAAGTTTGAATAAATTGCATCGGAGGGAATTAGAGAGAATTAGAAAACATTCAAAGAATATATATATATATGTACTGATATATTATTACGATTATTAGAGAGAAATACTTCAGTGTAATATTTACTTAGAAAAATATTTCCATGCAGAAGTATAAAGTAATATTTTGGCTATTCCAGCTAAAGGAAAAAATGAAAGAAGATATTACTAACAATAATTATTACCATCTAATAATTGTCAAACTGTAATATATATAAATTATTATTTATAACGTTTATGGTGGCGGCGCCGGGCTATTTACTATAAACACTGAATTCGTGGAAGTTCGTTATTGCATATTATTCATTGGGTGTATATATACATATATTGAAACCATGTTTGATAAAGATTAAATAAAGATAAAGATATACATTACAGATACCTGAAGTTACAAAATTTAATTTCTTTGTCTTTAAATCTGATGAGATTCAACACAGATCAAAATCATCTTTTAAAATATAATGTATTTAAATAATTAATTATTTTATTCAACTTATTATATAAAGTAAACACATTAAATAATCATCAATATAGTATTTGCTTTTTAAATAATATACTTTCAGCAAGTAATAAACCGACCGAATCAATAACATTACATTTGAAGTGGCTGAAATTCAGCGAGAGAGGGGCCGTATTTATTTGATGTAGTTTCATGAATTATTAATTATCCGAGTTAAGCCCGAGAGCGCAACAGAGAAAAAAAAGAGGTAAATAAAATTGAGCGAGGCGTTATAATTATGCGCACATATAACGAGGTCTAGTTGCGGTGAAATATTGGCGGATGGCCGATCTCTGAGTACCAGAATTGAATTGGAAATGTGATGAGCCAAGTTTATCGGTAATTGATATTGGATGCCTGCAGACAGAACTCGAAATGTATAATTGATCGGGTGGTTTCTGCACCAACTCAAATTAATATCAAGAATTCTTATGAATGCCTATTACGTGATCCGTGGCGTGGCTTGGATTCCTTACGAGATGGTGAAGTTTCCCCAGCTCTTTTATTCTTCATGCAATTTATTAAAATAAATATATAATTTGGCTGTATAAAAACGAATTGAATTTTTAAAGCGATAAATATATTATCAACTGTTTGTATGTTTATTTATCAACGTTTCAAAATATTTTTGATTTTAATCCTAGTATTCATTCGATTTTAGAATCATATGATTTACCGAAAAGCTCGCCACTGTATTTCGTTTCGAGAGCAAATCCATGGATACATAGCCAGGATCAAGAGGAGGGTATATATGTGCAATATTCATTAATGGTGTACACCGATGCTCTATTCGTAATATAACTGGAGATCGATGACCGTATTCATTAATTATTGCATTTGTGTGTATTACGTATTGCAGTAAGTTATTAGTTAATTTTTATTTTTTCTTGGTACACACCCACCGTATAAATTTATGATAAATATAAAAAACATTTAAATCGAATGAGAAAATTTTCATTGAGCGAAAAAAATAATTTAAGTAGAATCCATTATTAATGTCGGTATGATGTGGTAAATATTATATATCTTACAGTTTAATTAATGTTGCTTTCCTTTTAGTTTTTTGATTGTTGTATTGGTGTTGAGTATGTTTAAATTACCTATTCCATTTATTTTTATTTGTCGAAGTATCCTTTATTTTTTAACTTCTTCTATTTCATAAGTATTTGTGGAGGCTTTCACTTCGTAATACATTTTGATAATTTAAAATTAATAAAACAATTAACTCAACAAAGTTAATTGTTTCGTTTCTTCTATTTTTTCTCTTGTATTTTCTATTTTTTAGAAAACTTACTAGTTCTTAAAAACTCTGCAGAATTATTAATTTCAAAGGATTCTCTGTTAACTATGGTTTGCTAAACAAGCTATATCTACCACATCTACAGATTTCTGCAGAATCTCATTAGATTTTTGCATTCTCTAAATTTTGAATAATATGTATGTTTAAGGTGTATTCATAGTTCGCTCTTTTTTGCAAAAATATGGTTAAGAACCTCCATGAATGATCTAAATCCTATCTGTTTGAGGCTTTTAGCTTTAATTAAGAAAAGATTAGAAATTTTGATCATCAAGATCTTAGGTCCTATAATCCTTTTGGTAGGTATTTTTATTTTCTGTTAACTTATCTTCTGAATTTCTATACTTTTCCACCATCTCTAACCTTATGTTGCCCGATTTGTCATAAAAAGTATTTTCTGAAAGTTTCCTACGGAAATTTCTTTTAAAAATTGTATTAATCTTCTAATAATTAATATTTGGGCTCTCTAAAATTTCTTAGAATTTTTTTTCTTCTTTTTTTCTAATGTTCTATACACATCAAGTAATTTTACTTCCAAATTTTTAGATTATCCTATGTAAATTGCCAACTGCCTTTTGTTTCTAATTTAAAGTCATCTGTCATCTATCATATGTCATCTATCATCTGTCATCTATCATATGTCATCTATCATCTGTCATATATCAACTCTTATTTCTCATCTATGAACTGTCGATAACTGTTGACAATATGCCAACTGTTAACTGTCGTGTTATTTGTCATTTGCCAATATCTTAACTGTCAGTTGTTAATTGTCTACTGCCATTTGTATGTTGCCAGCTATCTTCCATTTTTACCTTTCATTAACTGTTAAATGTAAACTGTCATAATATGTCAACTGATAACTGCCAACAGTTGTAGGTGACAGAAGACAGATGACAGATAACTGACTTTAGATGAGACGACAGAAGATTTGACACCTGTCAAATGAATGCCAGGTGACAGATGAGAAACTATAGAGATCCTAAAATTAAAATTGTTTTATAAAATTTGAAAAATACAAAATAATGATTAATAAAAAACAAATAGCAGGCAAATGACAAGTAACAAAAGACAGTTGGCAGTTAACATAATATGACAGTTTACAGATGACAGTTAGTGAAAAGTAAAAACAAAATATTGTTGGCAGCTTACATATGACAGTTTACAGATAACAGTGAATAATTAACAACTCACAGTTTTTTATACTTCTTGTCTATCCCTAATGACCACAATAACTCAAATAGTATATCATATTATAGTTGTTATTAATAATAAATTTCATTCAAATCGAATAAAGCGTTCAATTTTTATAAACAAAAGAAATAAAAAAAATTGAAACTTTGAAAACAAATTTCGGCTTAACCGTAAATTTTTTGATATAGACAAGTTGTGTTACATCATCATATTTTGACCCCAGGAATCTATGGTCCAGCCATTTCCCCGCATTAACGGGACGCCCTGTATATATTCTTCGAGAAATTTCTTATTTTAACTTTTCCAATAATTCTTGTTTGCTTGCTGTAAAACATTTCTTGCAATTGTGCATGGTTCTTACACATCCTGTATATTGGGTAATTCAGCAGGCTTAAATTAGTATAAAAAGTTTGATTGTTAACTTGAAGCACTGTTTTTTGCGACACAATTATTTCAGTTATTTTCTGAATTAATGTATGTTATGTATGTATAATGATCTTGCAATTCTTCTTGTTTTATTAAAACTTTCCAGCATCTTCGAGATTTCTAAAAATTATCTAGATAGACACGAATAAAAATTTATTTGAAATATGGCCTACATTCGAGAGTCTCTGTTGTAACAAATTTTTCTCGTTGTTATTATCTAAATCTTGTTTTTCAATTTTTATATCAAATTTTAACGGATAATTGTATTTTTTTTCGAGAATACTGTAATTCTATTTATTTTATTATAGGTTCTAGAATTTACTTTTTTCTTCTTTTCTAAAATTATAGTCACAATAAGTATTTTTTCTTCTAAGTTTCTAGATATTTCCAAGTATTTAAAAATTTCTCTTACATTTGTTTAAAGAATCCTAGTATTTTCAACTTATTTCTCTATGAAGATTACTAGAATTTTAAGTCCATTCTTTGAGAAATGCCTTCCTTTTTTCCAATAATTATTGTTTGATTCCTGCAAAACATTTGTTTTATCCTTATTAATAGTGTAGGTTATTCTTCCGCATACTAAACATAATGTGGTACTGATATAGACCTATAAAATAATAGAGGTCTTAAATATTTAAACCAAACTATGCCAAAATATTGCCTCAGTATCTACAATCGACTTATAAGTATTATCACAAGCTAATAAATGGAAGAACACGAGAAATCGTTAACTCCGCCTTCAAGATCTATGCTCCAAATTTTAACGCGATTTAATATTTGTGTATAAAGTTTTGTTATTTTTAATAGATCTTGTGAAACATATAAACTAAAATAAAATTAGCTGATACAATTTACTTAACTTGGTACAAAGAGTTTGATTATAAAAAGAAGTAGCTGCAATTTGAATCCTTTCAAAGCATTTTTTTCAACTCAAATTCTTCAGCCATTTTAGAATTTCTGATAATTTGTGTTTGACGATCCACTAAATTTCTTGGTACTTTATTTCATAATTTTCTACCTGCCTTTTTCTGAGATTTAATAAACTTTTTAACATTTCTAGTATTTTTTGAGCAGGGTTTCTTCCAGACTTTAAATTTTTTGGAGGTTTTTAGAATTAATTTTCTATCTTTTTTCTCATGTAACTTTAGAACTTTTGATTTTTCAAATTAATTTCTCTTACAGAACTCGAGAATTTTCTTTCTTCTTGTCTTTTAAAAGAAGTCTCATCAAGTGATGTCCTTCAGATTTCTACATATCTCCAAAATTTTTTTTTACAAATTACAGGATTTTTTAAACTGATTTTTTAACTTTTTTAATTTTCTTGTAATTTTTAGTAATATTTTATAGGAATTTTTTAGTATCTTCAAGATTTCTACAAATATTCTGGTTAATGCTGTTTTGTCATTGTGACGAACGAAATTATATTTTCTTGAATCTTTATTATAAGACAATTTTTTATTGCTCTTCTCTTTTCACATCTATTAATATAATATTTTTAGCAATTACTGATAATACAGTTCAAGTAGGTGTAATGAAGTTACTGAGGTTGTAATTTTTTCTTTTTGAGATTTTAAGGATTTTCTACTAATTGCTAGAATATTTTACCTCTTGGCGTAGAATATTTTCTTACAAAATTATTATTTTCTCTTCCAGATATCTAGTAATTGTCTTTCCAGAATACTAGAATTCTATGGGAATTTTTCTTGCAAATTGCGAAAATAAAATTCTCATCATATTAATTTCTAGATATTTCCCAAAATTTCTCATACAAATTGCAAAAATTCTTTAGTAATTTCTCTTCTAGATTACCATTCGCCAAGAATTTTTTCAAATTCTTGTGTAATTGCTAAAAACATTTGTTCCATCCTTATGAAAAATGCAGATTATTCTTTTATATCCTATTTAAAAGTTAATGCAGCAGACTTAAATTGGTATAAACAGTAGTAGATTATTACTGTTAGCTAAAGCATTTGTTTTCTTTTTCAACTCTATTCTTATTTTCTTTAAACTTTCGTTAATGTACGTTTGACTATCTAGTATTTTTCTTGGTTCTTTACCTCGGAATTTTCGATCCTTCTCAAGATTTCTAGAATTTTAAGCATTTCTAGTATTTTTTAACAGTTCGTTTCTAAATTTTTAGAATATTTTAAAGGTTTTTAGAATTGCCTATCGTTTACTTAATTTTCTCTTAAAACATTCTTACAGGAATTTTGATTTTTTAATTAATTTATCTTTTAGATATCTAAAGCTTTCTAGAATCCCTTGTCAGTAATTCGCATATTTTCCAGATTTTTAGAATTCTACAGCACTTTTTATAGTAATAATTTTTGAAAATTCAGCCGGAATTTTGATTTTTTAAATTTAGTAGTATAGTAGTATATTCTACTTACTTCAAAGATTCTGAAAATATAGTAGTTAATACTATTACATTACATAAACATCTTTCGTTTTTTCTGCCATATCTTTCTTTATTTTGTCGGAATTTTTAATAAAATTTCTACTGTATTTTCAGCAACTTTTTTTACTTCTTGATTCTTGGAATTTTTAAGAGGGCTTTAGATTTTTCCCATAAATATCTCTCCTAAATTGCGAGCGGTTTCTGCCATCACTTATCTAATTTTTTCGGGTTTCTCTTCTAATCGTATATTACAGTAATTTGCTTTCCAGAAATCTATTGGAATTTGAGAGAATTTGCTTAGGGGTTCTTGAATTCTATTTCTACTATTTTGTCTAATATTTTAGCAACATAAAGTAATTAATAAATAAATGTCTTTTCAGATTTCTAGATATCTCGAAATATATCTCTTAAAAATTGTGAGAATATTTTTAAGAATTTTCTATTATTTTCTTTTTTAGATTACTTGAATTTTGGATTGATACTACAAGTAATTTAGTGTTTTACTTTTTCCAATATTTCTTTTTTTTTTTAATTGGTACAAAAAGTTGGATCATCAAATTGAGGTAGTTGCATTTTAAATTTAAAGCACTTGATTTTTTTGAACTCAATTTTTTCATACATTTTTAGAACTAGGTGATATAGTATTTTTCTTGGTTATTTCTTTTGCAATTACCTAGACATTGATTTTTCTCGAAATTTCTATAATTTTCTACTATTTTGTTCTTAAAGTTTTTGGTTTTTGGAACTTTTTAAAATTTTCGATCTTTTATCTTATATTCCCAAAGTTCCACAAATAGCTGATACTTTAAATTGATTAATGTCAATAGTTTTAACTCCAATTAAAAATTCCACACTACTCTTAAAGTTCTCTTTTTTTGTTTGATTGTAATAAAGTTATTGAGATTCTGAGAATTTTTTTCGAGGTTTTTAGAATTGCCAGATTTTATTACCTCATATTGCCTTAGAATTTTCTTACAGACATTTTATTTTTCGCATTGCTTTCTCTTAAAAATATCTATTGTTGTTTATGAGAATCTCTTACCTCATTTCATGATAGAAAAATTTCAATTTGTTCAGATTCCTAAAGTTTCATAACAGTTACACTTCCAAATAGCGAACAATTTTTGGAGGTTTTTTTTAAAAGTATTTTGACGCTTTCCTAAAGAATTTTCCATTCCATTTCAATTCTTGTTGTTCTTCTATTTGAATATTCCAGTATCTTCGAGATGTCTGGAAATTTCTGAGTTGTAACCTTTCTTTGTTTCTTTAAGGCTTTGTGGTAAAACACTTTTCTTGTTGATTTTATCTAAAAATTGCTCTACAAACTGTGATTTTCAAATTCATTAATGTAAATATTTTTTGCCACTTCAAATGAAACTATCACACCACTTTTTTGGAAATAATTAACGTTGTATTTTTCTGTTTGATTAGGTGTAATGAAGTTATTGAAATTCTGCAAATTTTCTTGCTATATTGCCTTAGAATTTTCTTACAGAACTTTTATTTTTTTTTTAAATTTATTTCTCTTTAAAATATCTTGCACAGGCATATCTTGTTTTATTTTGCAAGAGAAAAATTTATTTTTTATCAGTTTTCTACAATTCCTTTCCTCCAAACTTTTGTTATTTTCCAAGGAATTTGCAAGCAATTTCTATTTTTAATTTGACATTTTTGCTCTATTTTTGAGAACTGAAATTGGAAATTTTCTGGGCAATACTCCTTTTGCCATTGATATGAACGAAAATATGTTTGCATTGTAGCCTACGTTTGCTTCCTTAAGTCTCTATTTAAGGCACATTTTTTGTTACAAAATCTCGCTCTTCCAGTTCGATTAGGGGTAATAAAGTATTATATTTTTTATTTATGAATAAATACTCATATATTACTTTTTTGACTAATATCGCGCAGTACTAATTATATTTACTTTATTGATTACATTTATGCCAATACTGTTGTATTATATGATAAATCCTCTAGATGGCTGTCTCAATATACTCCAGAAGTTATCGTCGCCGCTTTCAAAGACTTCGTTCTATACAATTTTTATTTCAGATTCCTAGAATTTTCTATAATGTCATGCTTTGTCTTGTTTTATTTTATCAAAATTTTTCAGTATCATGAATGAATTTAGGTAATTTCTTTGGTAATATTGTATTTGAACAAGAGTATATTTGGAATGTAGCCTTCCTGTTGTCGTGCAGCCTTGAGCCTCAATTAGAATAAACATTTTTGACGTTCTTATTGAAACCTACCTTTTATAACTGCTTGTCTTAAATCTATTAATATAAAACTATTTGTTATTTTCTCTCCAATTTTCATACCACACTTTTCACTCCAATGTAACGTGTTGTTTTTCCTTAGGTTAATTATTATCTTAACTTTTTTACTTTTGTCCTTGACATTTATAAATATATCGCGCACTACTACTTACATTCACTTTGCTGATACATTTACATGCATTTTGTGCCTGTTTAAGCTGTCTTTTGTTATTATAATATGATAGAGAAATTCAATTGCTGATATGGTAATTGGAAGGTTATAGATGAGAGATGACAAACGACAGATGGCAGATGATAGATGACAGATGACATATGACAGATGAAAGACCACACATGACCGATGAGAGATGACTGATGACAGATGAAAGATGACGTGACAGATGATAGTTGACAGACAGATAAAAGATTTTAGGTAACAAACAAAATAACTGATGAAAAATGATAGATGGCCAATGATAGATGATAGATGACCTATTATAAATGACAGATGACAGATTATACATGACCGATGACAAACGACACATGACAGATGAGAGATACAGATGTCTGATGCTAGATGATTGATGACTTGACAGATAATAGATGACAGACGATGTCAGTTAACAGATAATAGGTAAGAGATAACAGATGACAGGTGACAGATGACAGATGACGTTGTCAGCAAAGCATTCAGACACTCAACTGCGCACGAAGCGCTCTTCTGTGAGAATGGATTAATGTGTAGTCTTTAAGCGTGCTTATTGGCACATCACCATAACCCTCCACTACTAATATTGAAGTATATTTCGGTTAATTGTATCTAAAATTGTTCTTATTGAAATAACACTCTCTAAAAATCTGGCTCTGATTAAAATTAATGAATTTTATTTTGATCATAAATTAGAATAAAAGGTGGAATAAGAAAAATAATAGCTAATATTATTATTGACACGTAAAGTATTTTAGAAATTATTTCGTTAATGATTATCTTCATATTTATATTTACAATAATTAAAATATTTCAGTTGAAATTAAATGAGCAGGGCTTGGAAAGAAGATAAAATTCTGGGAAAGTTAGCATTTTTTTAACCTTTAATAATTTTATACTTACAGCATGTAAAAGATAATCGTTTTTAAAGGTTAATTTGTTATAATTTAAAAACAATATAACTCACAATCTTAATAAACAGGATACAGAATAACTCTTCATAATGTTGTAAAATATCGTCGAGTTTGGAAGCGAAATTTCCCCAATTAGCTTTATTAATTTTCCACTTTTTGCGCTGATTCTGATTAACAGCGTCTGTTTGTATACTTCCGCTGAAATCGATAGACACGCACTTTTACTAAAAAGTTTACTTCATCAACACACAAGCATTAAATAATACGTTAATGTTTCCTTAAAACAAAATGTTTTATAATTAATTATTAATTCATACAATTATTTTAATCAATAATTAATTATTAAATACTTTATAATCGTTATAATATTTTAAAATATTAATTATTATTTCTTTGGCAACGAAATCTAAAGACCGGTTTCAAGCTAGTTGTGTCTCATCAGTTCAGGGAGAAGAAAGGGGAAATTTAATGTTGCTGTGGATATTTAAAACTGCTGATAATCAGGATAAAAAATTATAATAGCATATTATAATATAGTAAAAACCATTATGGGGAATTGTATTAAATCGAAAACAATATGATGATAGAAAACAAAAAAAATATTAAAGTTCTTTACGTGCTTGTACAAACATTAACTCATTATTGTAGTTTTGTGAAATGTTTCGTATTTTAAATTATTTTATTATAGAAAATTGCGTTTTACTAATTTTGACTAAAATTACCAACAACAATTCAAGGAAACTGTAAACAGCGACAATTAACAATAACATTAAGTCATTCATTTGTTTTTAATATTTAAAATTACCAGATTTATTTAATAAAAAAATTGTATGACAATTGTAAATATGAATGAACAGATCAGTACTGGATATAAACATATTGTTATGAAAGACGTTTGGATAAAATATTCGATAAAAGAAAAGATAATATGAAGAAAAAGGCATATGGATTTTACGCGCCGAAAGTGATATTATCCAAGCTTTTTGGCAGTAGCTCTGAATACGTAATAGTCTCCATTCCTTTCGCATTATTCGGCAATAATAATAACAATAATACGGCGGCGTCACTTGTACGTAAGACAGGCTTTCCTTTTTAATAAAAAAAAAAGAGGAGTGTATATATGAAATATTTAGGGCCCGAAACGAAATCTGGGCGTTTGTAATTTTTGCGCCTGTTTTATTCATTCGAATTATACCGGACAAAATTTCCCATTTCGCCGCCAATCCCGTCAGGAGGAGTCCCGCAATTTTTGTGATGGTAAAATTTAATTAAAAATAAACGCCGCCATAAGCCCGGATTTAAGTGCCCCCCTGCACAAAAAAAAATAAATAAAATAGGCGACTGGATTTTATAATTGAATTAGTTCCTTTTATAATTGAGAATCAAATTACATTATTAGCTTTATAATTTTTTCAGTCGGCTCAGTACAGGGATTAAATTCGCTTTTACAGGGATACCTTAGAAAATTAAAGAAATGGGATATTTAAGGGAATGTTATAGGCAGTGTAATTACGTGTATAAACGACTTAAATGATATTTAATGCTTGAAGGTTTTTTATTACAACAATATTATATTTTGTTTTGATGTAAGAAGTTAATCATTACTGAGACTTAATCAATAGATGTTTTATATTTTGCTTTTTGCTTCAGTACCAAAAGTTCTTTTATACACGTTCAGCTAATAAATGATTGATGTCTTCTGTTTGTTCTTAGAATTAATCTATCAAATTTTAAATGTCAAATTATCTGTCATGTGCCAAGTGCTAATTATCAAATGTCAACTGTCATTAATCAAGTACAAACTTCTTCTATATAATTTTAGCCGTTTAACTGTCCCATGTCTTCTATTTGTTCTCAGAGTCTGCTATATACCAAATGCTAATTATCAAATGCCAACTGTCAATAATCAAGTACAAACTTCTTCTATACATCTATAGTTATTAAGTGTTTAAAGTCTTCTGTTTGTTCTCAGAGTTAATCTATCAAATTCTAAATGTCAAATGATCTACCATATGCCAAGTGCTAATATTATCAAATACCATTGTCAATAATCAAATGCAAACCTTTTCTATACACTTTTAGCTATAAACTGACCGATGTCTTTTGTTTATTCTCAGAATTAATCTATCAAACAATCACTCAGGGTCATCTAATGGTTATTGTCAGACATCAATTAATTAAAGACGTCATGTGAACATCCAAAGTCATTCAAGTCAGTCGAGCACATAAGACGATCCTTCAAATACGTCCAATGGTCATTCAAGGCCATTTAATGGTATCCAAGGACATTTAAGATAAACTAACAGTTATTTTCTAGATAATACAATGGTTAATCAAAATTTCAGTCGATGTTATACAATGATCCTTCAAGATCACCTGATCTCCATTTAAAGCTCTTTAATATTATTCAAGGAAGTATAAAAACATCTAATGAAGTTTGAAGTTTTAAGGTCATACACTGATCATTCAAGGTTACCTAGGTCATCAATTGAATGATTTGTCATATGACAAGTGTTAATTATCAAATGCCAACTGTCAATAATCAAGTGAAAACCTTTTCTATACACTTTTAGCTATAAACTGACCGATGTCTTCTGTTTGTTCTCAGAATTAATCTATCAAAAAATCACTCAGGGTTATCTAATGGTTATTGCTAGACATCAATTAATTAAAGACGTCAAGTCATTCAAGTCAGTCGAGCTCAGAAGACGATCCTTCAAATTCGTCCAATGGTCGTTCAAGGCTATTTAATGGTATCCAAAGACATTTAAGATAATTTAACAGTTATTTTCTAGATAATACAATGGTTAATCAAAATTTCAGTTACAGTATAAGGTCGGTCGGTGTTATACAATGATTTTTCAAGATCACTTGATCTCCATTTAAAGCTCTTTAATATTATTCAAGGAAGTTTAAAGACATATAATGACGTTTGAAGTTTCAAGGTCATAAATTGATATTTCAAGGTTACCTAGGTCATCAATTGAATGATTTGTCATATGACAAGTGTTAGTTATCAAATGCTAACTGTCAATAATCACATGGAAACCTTTTCTATACACTTTTAGCTATAAACTGACCGATGTCTTCTGTTTGTTCTCAGAATTAATCTATCAAACAATCACTCAGAGTCATCTAATGATTATTGTCAGACATCAATTAATTAAAGACGTCAAGTGAACATCCAAAGTCATTCAAGTCAGCCGAGCTTATAAGACGATCCTTCAAATTCGTCCAATGGTCATTCAAGACTAGTTAATGTTATCCAAGGACATTTAAGATAATTTAACTGTTATTTTCTACATAATATAATGGTTAATAAAATTTCAGTTACAATATAAGATCGGTCGATGTTAGACAATGATCCTTCAAGATCATTTGATCTCCATTTAAAACTCTTTAATATTATTCAAGGAAGTTTAAAGACATCTAATGAAGTTTAAAGTTTCAAGGTCATACATTGATCATTCAAGGTTATCTAGGTCATCAATTGAATGATTTGTCATACGACAAGTGTTAATTATCAAATGCCACCTGTCAATAATCAAATGCAAACCTTTTATATACACTTTTAGCTATAAACTGACCGATGTCTTCTGTTTGTTCTCAGAATTAATCTATCAAACAATCACTCTGGGTCATCTAATGGTTATTGCCAGACATCAATTAATTAAAGACGTCAAGTGAACATCCAAAGTCATTTAAGTCAGTCGAGGTCATAAGACGATCCTTCAAATTCGTCAAATGGTCATTCAAGACTATTTAATGTTCCAAGGACATTTAACAGTTGTTTTCTAGATAATATGGTTAATACAATTTCAGTAAAATATAAGGTCGGTCGATGTTATACAATGATCTTTCAAGATCACTTGATCTCCATTTAAAGCTCTTTAATATTATTCAAGGAAGTTTAAAGACATCTAATGAAGTTTGAAGTTTCAAGGTCATACATTGACTATTCAAGGTTACCTAGATCATCAATTGAATGATTTGTCATATGATAAGTGTTGATTATCAAATGCCAACTGTCAATAATCAAGTGCAAACCTCTTCTATACACTTTCAGCTATAAACTGACCGATGTCTTCTAATTGTTCTTAAAATTAATCAATCAAACAATCACTCGGGGTCATCTAATGGTTATTGCTAGACATCAATTAATTAAAGACGTCAAGTCATTCAAGTCAGTCGAGCACATAAGACGATCCTTCAAATTCGTCCAATGGTCATTCAAAACTATTTAATGTTATCCAAGGACATTTAAGATAATTCAACAGTTATTTTCTAGATAATACAATGGTTAATAAAAATTTAAGTTACAATATAAGATCGGTCGATGTTATACAATGATCCTTTAAGATCACTTGATTTCCATTTAAAGCTCTTAAATATTATTCAAGGAAGTTTAAAGACATCTAATGACGTTTGAAGTTTCAAGGTCATACATTGATATTTCAAGGTTAACTAGGTCATCAATTGAATGATATTGACAAGTGTTAGTTATCAAATGCTAACTGTCAATATTCACATGGAAACCTTTTTTATACACTTTTAGCTATAAACTGTTCGATGTCCTCTGTTTGTTTCAAGAATTAATCTATCAAATTTCAAAAGTCAAATGATTCATCATATGTCAAGGTCAGCTATCAAATGTCAATTGCTAATAATCAAGTACAAACTTTTTTATACACCACTCGTAATTCTGGAATTGATATGAGAAGGTAAAATAACTAGCCGAAGTGAAGTGATGTTTTAGCAAACGCTATAACACTGGGTTTTCTAAAGCATTTTTGAATTATATATATATATATATATGTATATATATGTATAAAGGACACCTCGTACAAATTTAGGATACTATTACCAGATTGGGCAAGATTACAGAGTCAAAAGGAAATCTAGTACAGTTTACTAAGATGGCGTTGCAAACCCTAGTTTTGGTAAAGATAGATTACATCTAGGGACGGTCAAGGTGCTTAAACGTTAGGACAAATTTTCATTTTTCTTAAAGCTTATCTAGTTTGAATTGCGCAGAGTTTAGAACAAGAAAACCTTTTTTAATAGTTGCGTGATAGTCCTAACTTACTTTTTTCTTCAAACCACACGCCGTAACCAATTTCCACTTTACCATATTTTTTTAAACCAAATTGTGTTATGGTATCAAATAGTTATTGACTATATCCAAATAAAATATTAAACAAGCTAGAATACAATGCCATTAATTCATGCCAATTAGAATGAGTGAATGGCCAAAATGTTGTTAATGGTTGAAACAGTAGCAACTTTACAACAGGGACATATTTAGAAACTCTAATAGAACGACTAGATAAAGATGGACAAGTTTCTCGTCTGGATTGAGCTGAGTTTCTGAGGATAAACAAAACATTAGTGGCCGTGTATATAAATGGTGCTTTTATGTGACTTGGTTAGCGAGTAAGGAAGCCCATGCGTTGATAGGGGTATGTGGTATCAATTTACAACGATGAACTCACATAGTTTGGATTGACATTAGACACGAATCTAAAATAATGGAGTGAGGTTAGGCAAACTAATAAAGATTAATTTAGATGTATGGCACTTTGCTAAATTCTCGTAACATTTAGAATTGAACGAAATTCAACAATCGATTTCAGAATAGACATAAAAACAATGGATCAGTTCTCGTCTTAAGTTAGTTAAAATGAGTCGATCGAAAAAATATACACCTTATTTATCGATTATGATAGGGCTAAATATTTAGCCAATATACAGAGTTTATTAACAAAGTTTCAAAAGTAGGAGCGAGCTCGCATAATCACCTTACAACAGACAAGAAGGGGTAGTAGAGTGTATTATCAGAGCACTCATGCCTCAGTTGCCTTCAAGACGTTAGGTTGCAAAGTCCTAGTAAAGTATGTGCGTGTTATTGACGTTTGTCAAAAAATGGTTGAGTAGAAAGTGCAGCGTTATTCTGTAAAATTCTATGTGAAACCGAAAAAAAAACATGACAAAGACTTTTCATATGATTTAAGGCCTACTAAAAAGCAGCCATGTCGCGTGAAATAGTTTTCACGTGACACGAAAGGTTCGAAAATGACAACGAGTAAACCTTTTTATTTTTCTTAAAGCTTACAAAGGTTGAATTGTGTAGAGTTTAGAACAAGAACTTCTTGTTTGATAGGTACGTGACAAACGACTCTAAACCTTCAAAAAGCCGAGCTGAGTAAAAATCTGGTGAACGTGCGTGAATTGGTGAATTGTAAAACACTGATCATTAGCTTAGTGTTAGATTTACTGACCATGAACTGCAATTAAGTCAGATTATGGTGTAAAGTTAGTAGCAGATGATTTACAGATGAGAAAAGGGTGTTCTAAACTTGTTGACGGAGTTCTGGTGGATGAACACAACCTGGCTGTATGCGAAAAAATGAAGAAACGTTTGCAAGACGATCCCAATTTTTTGAGTAAAGTGGTTACTGGTGATATGACCTGTGTCTACGAATGCGAACCTGAAACGAAATGTCAAAGTGCGGATTGGTATAGCCCCTTATCGTCAAAGCCCAAGAAAGATCGCATGCACAAGTTATGCTTGAAAAGGATGTCTATTGTTTTGATTCGGCCCAAAGTATCACAGGTGAAATTGTTCATTTTTTCCGGTAAAAAAGTCTCGAAATGAAAGCGATTTCAACAATTTAGGCAGCTCCAACGAGGCCTCTTAATAGACTGAACTACCCAAAAAGTCTACAAACAATGGAAAAACGCTGGCTGCGGTATATTGGTGCCCAAAAAATGCTATAAAAAATGTTTAATAAGTTTTGCATTCTCAGACCAGTCCTTAAACTTACTAAATACACTTTGTTAATTGCATTAAAATTTAAATTACGGTATAAAGTTAGCAACAGAAACGTTTGCAAGACGATCCCAATTTTTTGATTAGAGTGGTTACTGGTGATGAGACCTATGTCTACGAATACGATACTGAAACGGAACGTCAAAGTGCGGATTGGCGTACCACCTCATCTTCGATGCCCAAGAAAGGTTGCACGCACAAATTATGCGTGTAAAGGATGCCTATTGTTTTGATTCTGCCCAAAGTATCACAGGTGAAATTGTTCTGTGATTGATCGGACCCCCACACATGTCACTCACCGCTGCTGAAGCTTTCACAAAGTACAATGTGTCGATACTGCCACAACCCCCCCCCTACACCTCGACTTTGTTTCCAGCGACATTTTTTCTTTTTTCTGGTAAAAAAGTCTCGAAATGAAAGCGATTTCAACAATTTAGGCATATCCAACGAGGCCTCTTAATAGCCTGAACTCCCCAAAGTGTCTACAAACGAATGGAAAAACGCTGGCTGCGGTATATTGGTGCCCAAAAAATGCTATAAAAAATGTTTAATAAGTTTTGCATTCTCAGACCAGTCCTAAAACTTACTAAATAAAATACACTTTGTAAATTGCATTAAAGTTTAAATCACGGTATAGTATTAGTATTAGTATTATTTATTTATTCCAATATGCTTACATAATATTCCTAAATTGTATATAAAATCCATTAATATAAACAAAAATTTCAATCACATATGGAAAGGGCAGAGTTCACAATATAGCGTTCTTCCACTCGTACCAACACTTTCTTCCATGAGAGTCTTCTTTGTTGAAGCTCATTTCAGAATATTTTCTTTTTGTAGTTAGCAACAGAAACGTTTGCAAGACGATCCCAATTTTTTGATTAGAGTGGTTACTGGTGACGAGACCTATGTCTACGAATACGATACTGAAACGGAACGTCAAAGTGCGGATTGGCGTACCACCTCATCTTCGATGCCCAAGAAAGGTTGCATGCACAAATTATGCATGTAAATGATGCCTATTGTTTTGATTCGGCCCAAAGTATCACAGGTGAAATTGTTCTGTGATTGATCGGACCCCCACACATGTCACTCACCGCTGCTGAAGCTTTCACAAAGTACAATGTGTCGATACTGCCACAACCCCCCTCCTACACCTCGACTTTGTTTCCAGCGACATTTTTTCTTTTTTCTGGTAAAAAAGTCTCGAAATGAAAGCGATTTCAACAATTTAGGCATCTCCAACGAAGCCTCTTAATAGCCTGAACTCCCCAAAGTGTCTACAAACGAATGGAAAAACGCTGGCAGCGGTATATTGGTGCCCAAAAAATGCTATAAAAAATGTTTAATAAGTTTTGCATTCTCAAACCAGTCCTAAAACTTACTAAATAAAATACACTTTGTAAATTGCATTAAAGTTTAAATCACGGTATAAAGTTAGCAACAGAAACGTTTGCAAGACGATCCCAATGTTTTGATTAGAGTGGTTACTGGTGATGAGACCTATGTCTACGAATACGATACTGAAACGGAACGTCAAAGTGCGGATTGGCGTACCACCTCATCTTCGATGCCCAAGAAAGGTTGCATGCACAAATTATGCGTGTAAAGGATGCCTATTGTTTTGATTCGGCCCAAAGTATCAAAGGTGAAATTGTTATGTGACTGATCGAGCCCTCACACATGTCACTCGCCGCTGCTGAAGCTTTCTCTAAGTGCAATGTGTCGATACTTCAGCAACTCCCCCTACATTTCCCACCTTGCTTCCAGCGACTTTTTTCCTCTAGAAAAGTCTCGAAATGAAAGCGATTCGAGATGATTTCAACAGTCCAGGTAGCTTCAGCGAGGCCTCTTAACAGCCTGGACTCCCCAGAGAGGCTACAAATAATGGAAACACGGGCATGGGTATATTGGTGCCCAAGGCTAATATTTCGAAAACTTATAGTTTGCTAGACATTTTTTTAAAATAAGTTTTGCATTCTCAGACCAGTCCTTAAACTAACTAAACACACCTTGTAAATTGCATTAAAGTTTGAGAATAATTTAGAGTGAAATATGGTAAAAGAAGAAAATAAAGTTTCTTTTTTAATTATTAGAAACCAATAAAGGCCTTAGTCAGTGTTGCCTAATAAGCCTAGGAAACATTTCTACAACAAAGACAATATTGTGAGATAGGTAGGAAAACGAATAAGCGTTGCATATGCGGATAATATTATAAGAACCCCAGATATTTGAACGCTTTCACCCTCTCGATCACCTCGCCCTTCCATTCCAGCTCTATTATCCTTCCCTCCCTTTCTTTGTTTCTAAATCTCTTTCACCTTGTTTTTCCAACATTCACCCTTAACTCTCTTCTGTCCATGTATTTCTCCACTCTCGCTAACATCTCATTCATTGCCTCCCATTCCCTCCCATTCCTTCCTATTAACACCATGTCATCTGCATACGCCAGAATCCATAACTTACTTTGCCCAATTACTACCTCTCCACCCTGCCCTCTTTTTAACACTTTGTTCAGCTCTCCCGTATATACGTTGAATAGGATTGGGCTCAGTGGGCAGCCCTGTCTCACCCCTTTCCATGTCCTGAACATCCCTGATAACTTACCCCCCACTTTTGCCACACTGTTCACCCTCCTTATAAACTCCACCACTCACACGCTCAACCCTCTCCTTCTCAGCCACTCTATCAACCTCTCCCTTGGTTTAGAATTAAACGCCGCTCTCAACCCTACAAATACCGCATACATGCTTCCTCTTTCATCCATCACATGCTCTACAATCTTAGCTATAGTAAAAATCTACTCTGTCGTTCCCTTCCCCTTTATAAAATCTCTCTGTATCTTTGGCATCAAATTTCTCTCTTCCATCTGATCCAGCCTGTTTTTTTACCATCATAATCGTTATCTTATCTTAACTTTTTGACTCTCCCTCTGTCTCTTTCCTTATACATCGGGCATATTGCCCCTACGTTCCACGATTCATGTATCTGTTCCTCCCCTCTCTATATACTATTTAAAATTTATCTAAATCTTTTCTTCTCTTCACTCCCTATTTCCTTCCACATCTCCGCCTTTAATCCGTCAGGCCCCCGCGGTTTCCTTCTCTTCAGCTGCTCGAACGCTCTCTCCACTTCCTCCTCTGAGAATTCTACCAGCTCTCCTATTTCTACCCTTCTCCCCGCCCCTTCCGGATTGCCGCTCTCTTCCTTACACTTCTCTATACAATTTTTTAGGTCGACCTCCACCTGTCTATTTCTTCCCCAGCTCTTTTAATATCTTCCACATTTCTGCCTCTTCTTTACATGCTCTTAGCTTCTCTATCTTTTTCCCACATCTCTCTATATTTTCTTCTCGCACACCCTCAGGTATCCACTTCTCACTTCCGATAACCATCTCTCCTCCCTGCTTTCGCCTCTGTACTCATTTCTTGTCCACCTCAACTCCGCTTTTGCCCTTCGTAAAAGTAGCTGCAGGAAATCTTTAAAAAAGAAAAAAAAAAAGAAATATTAAAGATTTTATGGTAGAGTAAGAGATGGTAAGGACACTGTTGCACTAAATGAGTGCATGCCAGAGAATGTCAGAAAAATAACAGAAGCAAATGAAAACTGTGTAAAGAAAAGTTAAAATTGCTGTAGGAAACTAGGGAAAGCAAATGAAATATTCAATGTCATTTTAATTTGGATGGTGTGTTTGAAAACAAATTTATTATATCGAGTAGAAATACTGATACAATTTATCATGCAAGGAAAAATCGACGGTAAAAGATCAAGTGGGCGACGAAGAACTTCCTGGCTCAAAAACCTACGAGAGTGGTATGGACAAACATCTACCTCTAACTATTTAGAGCTGCTGTATCTAAAGTGAAAATTGCTATAATGATAGCTAACCTCTGTTAGGAGACAGCACCCTAAGAAGAAGACATACTGAAACTCCAAATGAATAAGAGAATAAAATATGTGGTAGGCTTGCTAAGAACGTGATATACCATGATGTATTTAAAAATATTGTGTACAGAATGGGTATAAATGGGAAAAAGATGCGATGCGAAGAAGGCTATGGTGCTCACTGGGCAAATATGAACTAATATCCTTAAAAGATTAGAATGAATAAATGGCAAATTAAGTTTGAAGGTTTGCCAAGATTAAAAAAGTGTATAAACGTTGTCAGAATAAGCTAAAAATGTTTCAAAAATATATGACTATCTAAAAAATAATGATGAAACAATGAGTAGTGCTAAAAATTTCGACATTCAAACCTTTGCACAAAAACCAATTTCAAGTAAACAATTCTTTACGAAAAACTGAAGAAATCCTTAAATTCAAAGTTTTATTTTAATACCTTTGCAGCTTTGAAGACACAAACTTACAGGATCTTATAAAATGTAAACTGATAAAGCTCCGTTTTATACCTTGTTTAGAGACCTACAAGATTACTTTTGAACAAGGTTAATGCATCTTGCATTATCCTAGGCTATTATAATAATATCTTGATGTAGACTAACACATTTTTGATTGTTCTAGCGTACTCTTGACCTAGGTTAATAAATTATTCATTACCTTAGTGTAGTATTGACCTAGGCCAATATATTATTCATTGCTCTAGCGTAATCATGACCTATCTCAATGAATTATTAATTGCCCCAGTCAACTCGTTTTCATTAAAAAACTTAAAAGTATGTATAATGCCAAAATGTCACGAACAATGTAAAAAAACAGACAAATGTAACTGAATTTCTTAAAATAGTTAAAATTGTTAACAATAAGTTATTTTAATTATTACAAAATTCTAAAAATATTTCAAGTTATTAAATTTCATAAAATATAGCTGATATGATCATCAAATGATAAATGAAGTAAAAAAATATACATAAATAGTACATACGAGGTTTGACTAGAAAATATGTAATAATGCAACAATAAATCTGTGTATAAAGGTAAGTAAACTATTTTCATAACAGTGTAAATTAAATATTGATTTAAAGGTGCAGCATTGATGAAAATAACAGTAATAATTACTTTTATTTTCATAACACTTAAAAAAAATATTACACATTATAGAAAATCCAGTAACGTGTACAGATGATAGGATTTTAAAACTCGATTTTCCTATTCCTGTCTTCAAATACGTTACGTTCAAAAGATCAAAAATAGATCCATGACTGTTGTTGACAGGGAAATAATAATTGAATATCTCCATATTACAAATTGACCGGAAAGCAATAATCCAAATTATTATTTCAAACTGGACGAACCAATGGGAGCAAAGTTATTTTAATGCCCATTTAACGTTTGATTAACCGGCGGGTTTATTGAGGGTCGTGAACGTGTCTGAAATACCGCAGACCTAGCTCACCCACCTCTGCTTTGAATTATCGGAAAGGGTAGCGTGTGTCGCGGCGGCAAAATGATAGATGGCCAAATATTCAAACGCGCGCCCCAAATGGGGCGGGGATCCAATTTGCCCCCATTAAAAAGTCGAGACCGTCCACACACTCGCACAATAAACCGCCGCCCTCCCGTAGGGCGACCTCCAGCGGGCGGCGACGTGATACGAATCAAATGCGAAAATTTCCGTGAGAATAAGTCCGTGATCCCGAGAAGACTTAAGGGATTTTCATTTCCGCGTCCCAGATAAATGGAACTACTTTAGTTGATGGCACCTTTCTATTATTAATACTAATTGATGGTGCTCGGAGTGAGGGAAGTGTTGTTATTAATTGTACTACGTTTATAATTTTTAATGGCGGTTATCAATATACCGTTTAAAACTTATATATTTGACGCCTTAAAAAATTCGAACTAAGAACACATAGAGTAAATAATTGTTTTAATTTTTTTTAAATATGTATAAAAACAATGTTCTATAGCTTTGCTATAGAATTAACGACAACCATTTAAACATGTTTCTCTTTTAAGTTTCCAAGAATGGATTGAGTTTATTCAGCCCTACTTTAGGGACTAAATCAAAATTTTAGATCTTGTGCATACTTTACCGCTATATTCCTCATAACTGAAAAAAAGGAAGTTAACGTGACGTTTATACCCACATCAGGAAAGAAAACCTATAGCTAAGCCAATAAATTCAAACCAAGAAGCCTAAGTCCGTTTTTAATGAAAATTTTGTAAAAAAAATTATGATCGTTATACGATGAAAAACTAGGCTTTAAAAGTAAAACCTTTTTACTCAGAATTAATGTCATTCAAAGATGCTAAATTAATCACTATTTCACTATATAGTGGTATGGTATTAAGGATGCGCTGATGTACATTTGGAAACTTTAACTGGAATAAAATTCCATATGAGTATGCTGTTTGTTTATCTGTTCCCGAAAGTGCCCAGCCACCTCCGATCTTTTTTTTTTTCAAATGAAAAGGTATGTCAATTGACATAATTCAAATGAGGTGAAAGATCTATTACTTGAATATTTTTAAAGCGCACGTGATAAAAAGAAAACACATGTTAAATTGATCATGTTTTGGCGTAAAGTTGTATGTGTTTGACATGTGTTTTGATGCTTGGGAATCACGTTGCTTACTTACTAGTGATAATAATATTCACCAAAGTAGTCACATACGCTCGTTAAGTTGTCAAAGTAATTTTTTAAATTCTGTATTTGACCAAAAATCTCCTTCTAATGATGAAAGTTTTTGGTAACAGAGGATGGATTCAGCTTGAGGTTCAGTTATTTCGAGAACAGCATACATTAGCCAAGTTACAATAAGCAAAATTAAGACAGAATAAAATAAAAGGGTTATGTCAGATACTAGGCTAAACGTATTATTAACTTTTCAAGAAAATCCGGTTACTCCAGCCAGGCAACTGGCCCGTGAAAACGAGATTAATCATACTAGGAGAATGATGGACCTTATCGACAATAACCAAATTTCGGTAGAGTCAATTCTTTTTTCCGAAGAAAGTACTTTTAGTTTATATGGTGACGTTAATCGTCAAAATGGTTGTTATTTGGCTGACCATAACCCTCATTGGATGCCAGAAACTCAAACTCAGTTCCCGCAAAAAGTCAATGTTTGGAATAATAGGTGATCATATTGTTGATCTTGGATGGTAATCTTGGTGGAGCAACATGTCAGCGTTAGCCACTTTATTTCCAAATCCGTTATATCTAGATTTTTCTGATGAACGAATATGATACCAACAAGAGGGAGCTCCACCCCATTAAGTTGTGATCGTTCGTAGATATTTATACAAAGTTTTTCCCAATAGATGGATTGGAAGAAGAGGTCATATTTAATGGCCGGAAAGATCTTCGGATCTTAGTTTCCTTGACTTTTATATGGAGATATCTCAAGAGTAAGATCTATGTAACAAAATTGAACGACATTGAGGACCTTAAGCAATGTATGAAATATAGCGAGTCACACCAGAAATATTCAATAAATAAAAAAAGTGTTGTATTCCTTGCTAAGGGTTTTTTTTTGAAACAAGGTGTCAATTGGCATACCTTTCCATTTGAAAAAAATTTAAATGAATTTTATTCCCATTAAAGTTTCCACAATGTATAGGTTATGCAGGTGATCTAGGTAGTGCAGGCCCTTCAGCTACCACCGCACAGGCAACCTGCATTGGTGAGGTAGATGATGTCTTTGGGTGTACCTTTCCTCTAACATTTGATGGACGTCTTTGTTAATTCCCCATTTTAGGCTTTTAAGGAGAGAATGGCGGAAATGGCTAGGGAACTGCTGGATACCAAAGAGCTGTGGTTGACAGATCACGCCGGCTCTTAAGGCCGATCGCCAACACAATTTATATAGTTTTTCTTTTTGTAATATTTTGAATATGTGTTTTGTATATAACATATCGTGTATTGTTCATTAATACATAAAGGCGAAGTCATCTAAGTGTTCCGCTGGTGTCCTTTCATGGGGCCACTGTTGGTCACTTATGGCCATCACGTCCCCCTCCAAAAAAAGCAGCGCTGAGGAGCTGAAGACTTCTATTCTGGCCTCGATTGTGGTGTCCGCCCGTTTCATGCCGGCAATGGTATTTGCTCTTTCTTTGTCATAGGCGGAGTGAGGTGGGCCAATGATGCCAGCGTACTCGCTAGTATGGTCGTTGTAATTTTGCTTGTTTTTTCGTGGCCAAAGAGATTTATGTTCCCCACTCATTAAGGGCGGAGAGGAATTCCCAAATGTATACCATGTGGATGTCTTACATTGTCTTTTCGGCTTCGTAGAGGAATTTACAAAGTTCCTTGTTAGTAATTTCTTTGCTCTGTCTACAACGCAGGCCATTTTGTTCTGTAAATCAATTGTAGGAGTTTATTCCACACACGAGGAGGAAGAAATGAGATTCCTAGTACGTGATGATCCCTCCCTGGTGTAGTTATCAAGATGTGGGATCGAGTTAGATGCGACGCAGGCTCAATCCTATATGACCAAAAAGATCGCCACATTCGGCCTAGGTGTTTTATCACTGTGTCACGGATGGTGTACTACCATCACCCTGACTTCTGATCCTTGAAGCTGTTCAGAAGTGTAATATCCACTTTCTATATATGAACTGAGCATAGTAATCTCTACAGCTATGGTGATTTAAAGTTGGCCACAAAAATATTAAAAATATTTGGGAATATTTGGGCATTCTTCTAGATAAAAAACTGAATTAGAACGTCCATCTGATGGAGAGATCCAAGAAAGCTTTCATAGCCCTTTGGCAATGCAGACGAGCTGTGGGGAAATATGGGGGCAATTTCCAAAGGTAGTTCTATGGATTTATATGGCCATTGTGCGGACAATGTTGGTAAAGCGATCTCTTAAGAACAACAAATAGCGGCTTGCACCTGACACCTTAGGACTTATAGATCAGAGAACAGGCAGCAGTGGTGGCTATAAGGCTACGAGCAACAAAGGGATGACTTGTAAGGCACATAATAGGTCATAGGTTCTCAAAGTTGACTAACAAAAATTTCAAATCTTGGAATCCATCTCTTAGCTATATTAGAGAAAAGGGGGTACAAATATTGGTATTTCGATATTTAGTTTTAATTTTTACAATAGCTGAAAATCCGACCTCACATAGATATGAGGTTGTAATGAGGAGGAGGACCTTTATAGTTTTTATAGATAATTATCAGCAACTGAGAGCCAGCATTTTGTTAACCGTTTACGATTGAAATTATTTTTCAGTGACGTATCTTCTGACAAATCAATGAGTTCTTCACTTGCTTTTGTTGACATACTAGTTGGTAAGTCGTCTTGAAATGGGTTACAAATCCTACTCAACGAATCAAACTTTTTCATCTCTTCCCCAAAATAGTCGTCAAAGTCATTTATTAGCAGTAATAATTAACTGGAAAAGTCAGGCAGTACGTTTATCTTAGGCTGCACTTGGTTTTTAATTATAAAAATTTCAAGTTTTTTTCAAAACAATCATACCTGGAATTCTTAATACAACTTTTCCATAACATAAGCTTTTTCATAAACCCTCGAATTTTATTGTGATCTGCAAAAATGTCTGGTCCGTTCGATTTTTGCAAATACAAAGTTCGTTTAATTTCGAAAAAATATCCACCAAATAAGTGAGCTTGAGAATAAATTCTTCGTCCAGTAGATGTTTAATATATTCAGTCTTTCCTTCCGAGTAAATTGTAACTTCATTACGCAATTCCATTAATCGTGACAGTATTTTCCTTGGACTAGCGAACTTCTGTATGCAGAAGAAGAGATGTATGGCGGCTACCCATTTCTTCACACAGTTTTTGAAATAATCGTGCTTGTTAGGGTTTTGTTTTAATATAATTTACAATTTTCACAGCTGCAACAAGTACTGTTTTGAAATAATCCGGCAATGCTTTAGAAACCAGTGCTTGTCTATTTTTTTCTTTTATATGGGAATCAATTGTAGTGAAAATTACTTCAGCTTTTCCACTACTTGTTAGCTTGCAGAACAAGATATCTTCATGGACATCGTGCTGTGGAACCCTACTTTGATCCCTTTGTTGGGATCAAGGTCGCAGTTCCAGGCCTCCTACCCCAATAAAGTTCCCCCATCCTTACTGGGGCAAGGTTAAGGGAGGTACACTCATTTCTAGAACCTCTTCTGACCTTGTCTCTGACCTTCACTTCCAGTCGAAAGAGACAAAGGTCGGGTTCAAGGTCTGAGGAGGTTCTAGAATCGGCTATCTCCTTCTACTACTCATATATAACGCACAAAAACAAGCACTTGAGATAGGCCTTGCACGTCGGTAGACTTAACTAGTTGTAGAGTAAAATATTTACTACCAACTACTCTCCTGATTAATTAATCTTCCGCCCATTCATCCATTTCGTTAATTCGTCACGCAACAGTATTATTGGATAGTGATATGCGCTCCATTTCCTTAACTTATTTTTTTCTAAACATTTTTCCAACATCATTTTCAATCGATGGTAATACTAAATCTTCGCTAATGGTAAGAGGCTTTTCTGATCTGACGATGCTTAAGCTAATGAGATACGAGGCATATACAGCATTTTCATTAATATTAACGAAATGGGAAACAATATTTGTTGAAGATTTCATATTCAACAATTTACATCTTGAATTTTGGAGGCGTTCACTTCGTAGTACATTTTTAATGAATAACAGAAAAAACGTTTTAACTTTTTTATACTACTAAAAAGTAGTATAAAAAAGTTAAAACGTTTTTCTGTTATTCAACAATTTACGTTGAAAAAAGTCTACTGGCTCTTTTTTACAGTGGGAATGCTTTGTTTCTATATAACGCGTCAACCTACTTGAACGCATGCTTTTATTTGCTAATCATGATTCCAAGTAAATCCCAGTTTTAGATATGCAGGGTCATATTTTCTTACAACTTTCCGTCGTTTGGTCTCATGCGAACTTTGGAAGTCAGACTGCTTGCCACTTTTGTTATATAAAAGATCTTCTATATTTCCATCACTTTGTTCACATCAACAGGTGGCGGCGACTTGTTTTTTGTCACTCGTTTCAACCACTTTTCCATTATTATCTCTAAGAGTTTGGGAAATACTGGTGTAGGTAAACACCACATAATCCTAGAGAATTTCACGAATAAAATTCCGAGATTACAATGCCGGTAGACAACAGCTCTCAAAAATATATATTCACTAGAAAACTTCAAATAGACCTAAGATACGAAGACTTAGGAGTAGCAAGTAAATAGAATGACATTCATATATACACTGATGGCGAAAATAGATGCAGATGTAGGAATTTATTGCAAAAACCTGTTATTGACAAAAAATACTGCACCAGGTAAGACAATGAGCACACTAAAAAAGGTGCAACTGTGGGTATTCTATATACAGCAAAGGTTCTCTCACAAGAAGATCAAGGGAAAACATACACATCATAACGGACAGCAGAGCAGCTGAAATGCTGGGAAACCTTGAAAGAAGTGGCTCTTGACAATAAGGTGATCATATAGTGGGTGAAAGGACACAACAGCAGATGTTTTGGTGAGGAAGGTATCCGAATGAAGGATATTTCCCTGCAAGACTTCATTGAAAAATACATCAACCAGATACCAAAATAACAATGAGACACTTCTAGCTGCAGCGTCTCAAAAACTTCATCATGATGAACACAGAAAGCCTACGGAGTATTGTAGAGTGTGAAGAGGAAGACGAAACCATCGACTGCCCGGTACTATCTAACTTGCGTGAATCAACAATGGGAGAGGGATGTCTACAACCATCAGACATTCTGCGTTCCTAGTGTTTGTTAATGCTTTGGGTTGGCTCGACCGTGGCAAGGAATTAGAACTGAGATGGAAGGACGTACAAAGGACTCACTAGCTTATTCTGGAATATCGTAATGGTTAAATTATTAAGGAAACTAAATAAATATGGATATGTAGATATTTGGACAAACCTGTTCAAAGGTCACTATTAAGGTGCATTTTAAGAACTGATGTAAACTGCTCTTTTTCAATCAATACATCTAGAAAGCCGATATTGTTTACTAACAAAACAAAAACCTGTCAACCTAAGAGCTCCCCGGTAGCAGTTTGACTTTATAGGTTAGTAAATTATCTAGTAGATATCCTTCATCGTAAGATGAACTGATGTAATTACTAAAAAAATCAATCATAGCTTTCTGGCATTGTTTAGGGCCTGTAAAAAGGTCCTAGGGGCTAATATTGCAGATCACCAAATGGCTGTACACTGCTGTTATTTGACTTCCTCTAATAGAGAGGGTATTTTGTGGTGGTTTAGAAGAAAACTCAAAACTACAGCTAGTAAACTCCAGGAATCAGCTAAAGCTACGGGGCTCAACAAATCATTTGGCAATGCTGATAGAAGCAATTATTGTAGAATTAATGTTTTTTTAGGAATATGTTAAAACCATGATATTTCTGGACTTGTTTTTTTCTAACAACATTCAACAAGATTTGACAGTTCCTAAAGTGAATATAAGATTGAATAAAACACGATAACTTTGTTTGTATAACTTTAAAACTTTTTATTGTGACTAGTTTCGACAAATTTAGCTTGTCATTATCAAACATATAGTAATTTAAAATACGGTTACAACAGGTATATATACAAATACGAAAAAGAAGGATTATAAAGCAGCTTTGAAGATGGGTGTGTACATGAGGTCGATCTGGTCGTTAATTAGGGGAATTCCCGGATTAAGCCTGGCTTTATGTATTTCCAGGGATTCTAATAAATCCATTTTACGTCCTTTTTCTGCGAAATGTAGAACCGAAAGTACATCTTCGGAAAAATAATGTCTTTCGTCAATAATGTGTTTCGCGAATGTTGATTTTTCAGGTTGATTGAGGCGAAAAGAGCGTAGATGTTCGTGGAGCCTAGTTTTTAATTTTCAACCAAACTGGCCTATGTACAGTCCCTTACAAGTATCACATTTTAGGCTATATATTCCTGATTTTTCAAACATTGGTGTTTTTTTAGGGTTGAGGATAGTATTATTTAATTTACAAAATGGTTTAAGAGCTACGTTAATATTATGTTTCTTTAATATATTATTAATTTCTAACATTGCCAAAAAATGTAATTGATTTAAAATTTAATTGTTTTTTCTCCAAATGATTACCAGCATATAAGTATTTATTGTATTTACGTAATTGATGTTTTTTTAGGATACTGTCAATTAATTTAGGATTATATCAGTTGGATGTTGCAATACTTTTAATTAAATGTATTTCTTTTTGAAAACAACTATCAGATAAAGGTAAATTTATTGCTCTGTGTATAAATGAGTTAAATGCGGCCATTTTGTGGTTAAAGGGATGTCTAGAGTTGTTGGGAATGAATGTCAGAATCAGTGAAAGTTGGTTTTCTATAAATATCAAAGGTTAGTTTTTTGTTACTTTTAGTAATGGATAGGTCTAAATATTTGATGTTGTTGTTAATTTCAGTTTCTACAGTGAAGTTAATTTGGGGATGGAGGTCATTAATGAAATCTAAGAATTGCGTTAACTGTCTGTCTGATCCTACGAAACATGCAAGAATATCATCGATGTATCGATACCATGACTTTATATGTTTTTTTACCAAGAGGTGAATTTAAAATTATTTGAGTTATGTTTTTCATAAAGATTTTGGCCAGCAGTTTATAAATTTTGTTATTAAATGAGAAATAATTATTATTTAAGATGATTTCTAAAATATCTAAAAATTCGGATTGAATAGTTACTTTAACATTACATATTTCAAATGAATTCTGAATTAATTTTATACAGTCACTGGGCGGAATTTTGGCAAACATGTTCGATACATCGAATGATACTAATCTATAGTTGGGTTCGAGTTTGAAAGAAGCCAGTTTTTTAGTTAATTCAATGAAGTTTTTTATGAAATAAGGATCTTGAAAATCGGTCAGTTCTTTATATAATGTGTTGAGGTAAGAAGAAATATTGTAGGCTGGGGAGTTTTTAAAGGATACAACTGGACCGATAGGTAAATCATTTTTATGAATTTTAAGTAAACCATAGAGTTTAGGTGGTTGTGCATTCGTGGGAAATAGGTTATGTTTGTTGGTATTGGAAAATATATGGAGTTGTTAACTGATGATTTTAGTTGTTTGTTAAAATTGTTAGTAGGGTCGTTATTTAATTCAATTATGTTTGAACTTGTTAAAAAATTTTGAATTTTTGTTTTACATTCTGCTTTTCTAATATTACAATAGAGTTACCTTTATCTGCCTTAGTGATGGTTAAATCATTATCTTGGACTTTATTCTTGATGGATTTAATGGTTGGTTGATCTACAGGATTACTAAATTTTGAATGTTTTATAATGGTTGGTTGATCTACAGGATTACTACATTTTGAATGTTTTATAATTTTTGCAATTTTTAGCTTAGAAAGTTCACAATCTGAAATCTAAGTGATAATTCTGACTCTACTATCAATGTTTCTTTAAATTTCGGACCAGTGACATGTTGTGAATAGTTAGGGCCTGATTCTAATAAATTTAATTCTTTTGTTGTGAAATTTCCCTTGGTGTAGTTTATCACTCTGGGATGGAAAATGGTGGAGGAATATTTACTTTTTGCTTCTTTTTCTTCAGGGTTTCCAGTTTCTTCTTTTGGACCAGGTATTTTTTGTGGGCAATACAACTTATTTTATCTCGTACGTAGTCATCTAATAAGTCGAACTCTACTGGATGTAGGTTGTGAGTTAGTTCCGTGTGTAGAATCTTGATGAAGATTGAATCTCGCTTCCGAAACAAGTATTTTAGTTCTTCTTTTATCCATGTTTTCTTAGCTGATGTTATTGCTTTATTTGCTGTCACTGACTTACACTTTATCTGTATTTGTACATACTGGGACACAATATTATTCCTTATGCACTGTTGATTGAAGTGAATGTTGAGTTTGTCTGAGTTTTAACCGAAAATTAAAATACATTTTATACAAACAAAATTATCGTGTTTTATTCAATTTACAAAAATGTATAACGAAGTAGAAGCCTCCAACATATATAACAGAATATAAGATTATTTACACGACAGGGATATGAACAGGTATCTAAAGTATCAAACTGAATCTGTGAATAAAAAAGCCCCTCATGCATCAATGTATACTTATCTATTACTATCAAAATTTGCAGAGATACTTGTGTGTTCAAAAAATAGTCATTAACAGTTACCGAAACAGGTTTGATGCATTTGTCTGGTAGCAACAAAAGGTACATGGCCAAAAAATACTTATGAAGCTTCGTATTCAACAGGAAACTACACTTTGTCAAAAGGGCAAAGTGGTTTGAAGAGTATTTCTGCCCATACTTTTGGCGGAGTATAATGGGCCAAAGTGGCGGCCTAAATCGTTATACAATCAAGATTTTCTACAAGGATGGATTTGTAAATGAAAGACTTGTTTTGTTCCATAATTAATTTATCAGTCCCATCAAGAATGTAGTAGCGAAAGTATTAATTTAAAGATTATCTACATTTATTCATTATTGCAAATGCATCTTTTATTGATATTATCTTTGTGCTATTCACCTATATATATATATATATATATATATATATATATATATGAATGTTCTGTATATAATATAAACATCATATTGATTCTAATTATTACCTTTAATAAAACTTGGAATGTTTGAATTTTGTGAAAAGTAAAAGTGCTGCATTACTCGATTAAAATATTATTATAGGTTTTCTTTATTTTTTCAGAGAATGTTTTATTTTTTATCCCAGTGATATTCATGTTGGAAAAAAATGTTGGAAATCTTACCCATAGTAATGCTTTCGCGGATGAAACAAGGAAACTAGGCTACAAGTGGAAGATAATTTTTCAGGTGAACTCTATCCTATTTGTGTACGTTTTAAATTCTAGTATAAAATGTATTCTTTTAAATAAATTTGCTATAATTTGTAAGTACATTGTGAATAAAATAAAATATTAATATGAATATTAATATTATTGCAGCTTCTTTCAAATTTTCATTAACAAAGTCTTCGAAATTCCTCAAAAAATACTTGCTTAGAACTTTGCCTCTTACCAGAAAATCTTAATAGATATCCATTGTAACAATTGTAATAATAAAAAGATTAGTTCCAATTCAATTAAAATAAATTTCACTCAATTAAAACTAACCTTTTAAACTGTTTCCCATTCTCAAATCGTTCACACTAATCCATTGGCATTCAGGAAATACTCTAGAAATTCATTATTAACACCATGTGCAATACATATTTAAAACACACTGCATTAATCGGTGCACTAAATGTTAACAACCCCATTGTCATGTGACGTGCACGCCATCATCACCTGATTAAGGCGTGGCACTGTTTACAATTATGACGTGATCATCAGGAACAATACGTGCACGCGTTTTGTTTATGTTCAGTGACCTATTTAACATCGAAACGTGTGCATGTGGTAGTGTTTTCCGCTGTGATTTTGTGTGTTTTCGAAAGGATGTTATTTTATTATTCAATGTTGGAAAATAAATACGAAGTATTTATTTATAAATGATCCCGACAGTTTTATTTCGAATTATTATTGATAAAACCGCAGTTGTATTTTATATAATACTCTAATATTTTTATTTATTTTATAATATTTACCATCCTTTAGGACTGGACTTAGGTATGTATGGTATACATAAAGTAGTAATTGTAAAAGTACAAATTTGATAGTATTTTAATATTCTGGATAAACATATTATTAATAAGTGACAATGAGCTTTAACGTTTAACCCATTTTTCTGAGAGATATTATGTTTTTTTTTATGCCGAGCGTAAGTTTTTCGACTTCTTGGTAAATTGCAGCTTCCCAAACGTGCACATATAACTCGTAGTTTATTGTTGGTAAACAAAAACAATATTAGCATCTTACATAGCAGAATGCGGCATAAATTTCACAATACGTACGTTGTATAATATGACTGAATTATTCCATTCACTGATTTCAGAATGGCCCCTCGTGTCGCGTCACTTAGGCAAGTTTATCCAATCAACCAACAAACTCGCTTATAAAAGCGTTAAAGAAACGACATCCATCAGGCTCCGGTGGAAGCCGAAAAAATCGTCTGGTTTCCCCGCTAAATGGGGGTGGTGGGTGGTTCGCAATTTATCAAAAGAGTAAATTTTAAACGAATTTATATATGCGAAGTTGGAAAAAAAAGCGCGCGTTAAGTGCCGGGGAAAATAATTTATTCGTATAATTTTAATGCCGCTTTAATGAACCTCCGAGTGATTTCGTATTATTTACGCGAATATGCGAATTCCCCGGCCCTCACACATTTCCGATCCCGGCGGCTGTAATTTATCATTCGGTTTTGTCCCAAAGATAAGGGATTATTCCGCAGATAAAGCTTAACAGGGTCTTCCACTTTGCGAGGACGATATAGACTTCAGTATGGAATTAGATGCGGAATGCCCTTTTGAATGAGTACAGTGGTTATTTTTACCTTTTATTTTGACTCGATTTTGCATATGGAATCATATGTCTTCAAAGAATTACATAATTTGCATCCAATGCATAATTAATTAATAACAAAGCATTATTATAAAGCAGAATAAAAAGTAGGATTTAAATCATAAAAATAAAAATTGCAATTGTTTTATATATAGAGAGAAAATTATAAGGATTGTGGTGACCGTTACTACATGGTAATTCATGATAAACACTTAACTAACGCACTTACTATGTTTTAACCACTAAAAAATTATGTAATTTTTATACATACATTACAAAAACACACGACTTAAGTTTCGACGGTTTAATGTCATTATCAAGTCTTGAAGTTTCGACGGTTTAATATCATTATCAAGTCTTGATAATGACATTAAACCGTCGAAACTTAAGTCGTGTGTTTTTGAAATATATATATATTACATAATTTTTTAGTGGTTAAAACATAGTAAGTGCGTTAGGTAAGTGTTTATAGAGAAATTTATATAGTTTTTTGTTCAAAACTGTTAATACTTTTCATAAGGCTCTTTTTTGATAATATATGAATCCTACATTTGTAATTAATCCTTTAAAGCTCAAAGATCTTGTAGTTCTTGTATATTTTATAATGAAAAGTAATTTCATATTCTAATCCTTTGATTTTATAGTTTTCAAACATTTTTAGAGATATTTCTCTAATACTCTAAAGTAAAGTTGCCAATAGTTTTATTTTATTATCTTTAGTTTATTTATTATAATTCAAAATTTTATCGATGTAAAATTCTTAATTAATAAATAAAAATACGACTGTCTAGAGTTTTGCAAAACTCTAATCAGTCGTATTTTTATTTAATAATTGCATAATGGAGTTGCGCCAAGTATTAGCCTTAGCAATAAAATATTTAAAATTCTTAATATTACAAAAAACAGCTTATAAGAGCTTAATACAGTTTGAGAATTTTCTTATATTTTTTGATAATCTATACATTTTTTATTATTAATTCATCATTTGGAATCTTCAGCAACTATAATGTTAGAAAATATATACGAAAAAATTATAATAAGTAAAAAAAAATATCTTTTATGATTTAAATCATTACTCTAAAACTGTCTTAATTACCTGTCATATTCCTTGAAATAGTTTTCTAGAAATTTTAGTACCAGATATATAAAATTTTATTTATTTACTTATCTTTGATCTCCTTTCTTGAATAATACATATAAACAGATTAATCAAAATAAAAACGTACATAAAATTTTGGGCAAATAAGCACCGGCGGAGTTCACAATTAAATGGGTTCGTCCACTCAAACCCTTTCTTTTCCATGATGTTGAGAGAGCTAGTATCCTTTTCGATATCTAGAATCTTCTATATTTACTTTTGTTTGGTATTTTTGTCCTCTTTTACGGAGAAAATTTTTAGTAATATTTCTTCAGGTTTATTCAAATTTATGTTCCAAACTACAATGATTTTTTACTTCTACGATTCTCTAATTATGAGCAATTTATCTTCCAGATTTCTAAATTGTTTCAGAAATTTCTCTTTCGTTTTTGATAATTTTTCTTAGAATTTATCTTTCAAATTGTAGAAAAAGTACCAGAACCTATTTTTCAAGTTGCAATAATTGTACTATTCTAGATTTTTGTAGGTTTTTTTCTCTAGAATTCTTAGAATGTTTCACTAATTTTTCTTCCAGACATTGGAAAATTCAGGAATTTTATTTCTCATCGCTTTCTTTTGTTAATATTTTCGTAGAATTTATGTTTCAAGCTGCAAAGATTTTTTGTTAGATTTTTTCATAGTTCTCCTCCTAAAATTCTTACAATCTCTCTTCTAAATTGCAAAGATTTTTTTCTTATAGAGTTCTAGGGTGTCGCCTAAATTTTTATTTCAGATTTCTTTCAATTTCTCTTATATTTTTCAGAATTGTTTTCTTTCTTTTCTTGATGAATCTTTTTTTCTAGAAATTTCCAATTGTTTTATGTAGATAGAGGAAATTATATATTTTTTTGTCTTTATATCTGATAATAGTTTTTCTTAAAGTTCTTATTTTTTGACAATTTATCCCAAATTTGTAATTCATCGTTTGGAGGTTATATAAACTCAAAGTTCTTGTGATAAAGGTATATTTCACAATGTAAGGTTATTTCATATTTTAATAGTTTAATTTTATAGTTTTTAAATATTTTTTAAAAGATTTCAAAGACTAAAGTAAAGTTGCTAATAGTTTTTAAGATTCAAAATTTTATAGATGTAAAATTCTTAATATTACAAGAAATGAACATCAGCTTATAGAAACTTAATACAGTTTGAGTTCCAATTGTCTTATATTTTTGACAATCTATACATTTTATATTGTTAATTCATCATCATCAGTTGGCATCATCAGCAACTATAATGTTAGGAAATGTATATGTACATTATTTATTAAGGAAAATATATCTCTAAAGGTTGATAATCTACTTCAGGAAATCATTACTCTAAAACTGTTTTAATTACCTGTATATTACTTTGTTATATTCTTTATTTCTTGAAATAATATTCTTTATCTAGAACTCTTTAGCAATTTGTGTTCCAGATTTATAAAATTTTCATAATAGCTATTAGATTTTTTATGGAATTTATCTTCCAAACTACGATGATTTTCTTTTTCTTGAAATGTTTAGTACTGTTTCTTCAGCTTTATTAAAATTTGTCTTCCAAACTACAATGATTTTCTACTTCTAGGATTCTCTAATTATGAGTAATTTGTCTTCTAGATTTCTATTTTTTTTTTAGAAATTTCTCTTTCGTTCTTGATAATTTTTCATCAGTTTTTTGCTTATAGGAATTTTATTAGAATTTATCTTTCAAATTGTAAAAAAAATATCCGGAACCTCTATTTCAAGTTGCAATAATTTAACTATTCTAGATTTTTGTAGAATTTTTTCTCCAGAATTCTTAGAATGTTTTATTATATTTTCTTCCAGATATTGGAAATTTCTGTTTTAATTTGATTAATTTTCTATCTCATCGCTTTATTTTGTAAAAATTCTCATAGAATTCCAAGCTGCAAAGATTTTTTGTTAGATTTTTTAGAGATAGTTCTCCTACGTTTTTTACAATCTCTCTTCCAATTTGCAAAGATTTTTATTTTTAAAGAGTGGAGTTCTAAGGTGTCACCTAAATTTTTATTTCAGATTTCTAGAATTTTGCATCAATTTCTTTTTTATTTTTGAGATTTTTTTTTCTTTCTTGTCTTGATGTGTCTTTTCTTCTTCTAGTTATCTAGAATTCTCCATTACGTTTTGTCCAAATTAAAAAAATCAGCAATTTCTTATTAAATTTTCGAGAATTTTCCATTATCTCTTGCTTTTCAATTATTTTTCAAAAGAAATGAAACACACTAATAACTTTGTTTGTATAACACGAAATTTATTTCTGTGACTTAAGTTTCGGTAACTGCACGTACCATTTTCAAACACTTCTTGTTTGAAAATGGTACGTGCAGTTACCGAAACTTAAGTCACAGAAATAAATTTCGTGTTATACAAACAAAGTTATTAGTGTGTTTCATTTCTATTCAACATGTATAACGAAGTAGAAGCCTTCAACATCAACAATATTTTTCAAAAATTGCAAAAATTTTTTTTAAGAATTATTTAGAAATTAAGTTCTAGATTTTTTGAAACAATTTTCTTCTTATTTTTGTTCCGGATGTGTAAAATTTTAGTTTCGTTTCTCGTAAAATTTTATTTATTTTCCAAAGTACCATGATTTTCATTTTCTTGAAATTTTTAGTAATGTTTCTTCAGGTTTATTAAAATGTATCTTCCAAACTGCAATGATTTTCTACTTCTAGGGTTCCTTTTGTCTTCCAGATTTCTAAAATTTCCTAAAAATTATTATTTCGTTTTTGAAGTATTTTTTGCTTATGGAAATTTTCTTAGAATTTATCTTCCAAATTGTAAAAACTTATGTTTCAAATTGCATCAATTTTATTATTCTAGATTTTTGTTATAGTCTTGATGTGTCCTTTTTTCTTCTAGTATTTTAGAATTTTCTATTACGGTTTGTCTAGATTTTAAAAATCAGCTATTTTTTATTAATTTTTCGAGAATTTTTCATTTCCTATTGCTTTCCTATTTTATTTATCTAGAATTATTTAGAAATCATTTTCTAGATTTTTTGAAACAATTTTCTTCTTAGCGTACCCTTGACCTATCTTAATAAATTATGCAATTTTGGTTCAAGTTTTATAAAATTTTAGTTTCTTTTTCTCGTAAAATTTTCATAATTTCCTACTGGGCTTAATGCTATTCGATTTTTTGGTAATTATCTTCCAGACTACCATTATTTTTTTCCTTCTTAAAATTTTTTGTAATGTTTTTTCAGGTTTATTAAAATTTATCTTCCAAACTGCAATGATTTTCTATCTCTAGGGTTCTCTAATTATGAGTAATTTTTCTAGAAATTTTTATTTTGTTTTTGATAATTTCGTATCTTATCTTGCTTATGGGAATTTTTTTCTCAGAATATATCAAATTGCAAAAACTTATTTTTTAAATTGCAACAATTTTATTATTCTAGAATTTTGTTGATTTCTTTCTCCAGATTTCCTAGAATGTACAATGTTTGACTAATTTTCCTTCAAGACATTGGAAATTTCTGTTTTAATTTTAGGTATTTTCTTTCTCATCGTTTTATTTTGTTAAAATTTTCATAGAATTTATGTTTTTCTAGGATTCTTACAATCTCCCATCTAAGTTACAAAGATTTTTTTCTTATAGAGTTCTAGGGTGTCGCCTAAATTTTTATTTCAGATTTCTAAAATTTTGCATCAGAGGATTTTTTATAGTCTTGATGGAGTTTTTTTTTCTTCTAATATTCTTCATCACGTTTTGTCTAGATTTAAAAAATCAGAAATTTCTTATTATCTTTTCGAGAATCTGGTCGCAATTTTTTCATTTTTTTTTCTAAAATGCAAAGATTGTTTTCTAGATGTTTTTAAAAATTTTCTTCTTCTGGATTTTTTTATTCAATTTTTGTGACTTTTAAAATGTTATTCTCGGTTTTTGAGAACTTTGCATTATTTCTTGCTGCGCTGAAATAATATTAATTATAATTATTTGTCTATTTTTTGTATATGGTGACTTATGTAAGACATTACTGTTAATCATCAAAAAACTACTTACTTGCTACAAATCTTACAAAAATAATAACTTAATGGAATTCACACAAAAATATATAATTTTTAATTAATTACAAGAAAGTATACATTAAATAAATGTTTAATTATCTTCTTACAAAACGTATTTGTTTTGAACCAGCGTACATAAAGAGTATTTATTTAAGATATTTTCATTTTGATCCACCTTAAATTATTTGAATTAGTGTACCTTTAACCATAACTCAACAGAGCCGTCGATTAAATTTCGACTATTTGACGTTAATAATATAATAATAACTATTGTAATTTACTTCTAAAATATTTTATATTTTCACTCCGTTCAGTTTTTATTGACGATTGTTAATAAAATTTATTACAAAATTTCTAATGTGTCGCTATTTATTATAAAAATAATTTTTTGTTCAATATTAAATTTTTTTATCTATCGTAAACTCAATCAACTACTATAAATCAGCATATTTTTGACGCAGCACAATAGAACCTTTCTTCAGTTAATGTTCTCTTTACCTAGCTTACTAAAACCATACTTTATTCTAGCATACACTTGGCCTATTATAAGGAGTAATTTTTTTCGGTTGCTTACTATTTACCTACTACAATATATCATTATTTGAGTTAGCATACCATTGATCTATCTCAATCTTCGCTTGAAGAAGCCACAGTGTAAAGGGTTTTATTTATATAAAACTTAAGATGAACTTTCAACAGTTATAAGTCTTATCAATCAATTATATATTACACTTCATTCTGCATTGGTGAAGACTTCTTCTTCAACTATTTTTCTCTTGACGTAAACCTTCACATTAAACCCTTTCTGTGCGTGGAAGCGCATCAACTGTGCCTCCTTTAAAACTACCCTTATGACTTAATTCTAGTGGTACAACAAGACCGTTCCTCAAAATTCCTTAAAATTTATTTTAAAGTTTCTTTATTTACTTATAATTAAACTTTTTCCTACTAGATTTCTTGAAGATCTTCGAAGATTTCTTCTTTTGTCTTGAAGGCTTTTAGAATATTTTCATCGTTTTTTTCTTATATGTACAATAAATCTCTCTTCGAAAATTCTACGATTTTCTAGTAATTTCTGGTCTAGATTTTTAGAAGATTGCAACCTGATTTCTTTTAGATTTTTAGAATATTTTTAATGGTTTTCTGTTTCACTGTTTCTGGTTTACCTGTCAACATTTTTCATTAGTTTATGTTTTAGTTTTTTACCTTTTAATAATCAAGTACAAAGTCTGTAGAAACACTTGTGAATATTTTTAAAATGAGAGGGTGGGATAGTGGGATAGATTATTATAGTAAATTGTATTGAAAAAACTAGGACTTTACTTTTCTTTATCCTTCAACATTTTTAGAACATTTCTATAGTTTCTTGTTTTATCTACCGAAAAGTTTCACGATTTTCCAGTAATATTTCGTTCAGATTTTTAGAATATTTCACGCTGTTTTCTTCTATATCTCTTGAATGTATTGATTAGTTTTCTAAAACTATTTTTATTTAAACTTGTTCCAAAATTTCTTAGCCTAATCTTGACCTACCTCAATATAATTATTCGTAACACGGCATACATCTAACAAACTCAATTAATAAAACATTTACCTGGCGTACTTCAGGTCTATCTTAAAGACCAGAAAATTAAGCTAACGTAAATTTGTCGCAGATATTAAGTAGAGTTAAAAGGTAACATTTATAAATTAAATGATTTTGTAGAAAAATAAAATTAGTAGTGTTTATCAACTGCCCTTTCCTTTTTATAATAATTATTTAAACTTAGATTACGTTTTCTTATTAGATTATTTAGTATGTATTCTCAAGTAATTAAAAAATTCACACCTATGTCTCTGTGGTGGTTCATAAAGGATCATATGTATTTTGCAACAATTACACCACTAACACTAAACAATGTCTAGGAAGATTTTTTCTATCGCCTTGATATGTGCCGTGTGACGAAAGCTGCTTGTATTAAACACTTGTAAGCTTGTACGTATATCTGTTTGAGTTGCTCTTTCATTTCACGTATTAATTGTGATTTTAAGTTTTACAAAATAAATATTACAAAGTGTTAAAACTTCGATATTTATTTAGAAACACCCGGTATATTATTTAAGTTAGTATATCTTTAAACTAACCATATTACGTCGGATACTGTCAGTGTATAAACTACCAATATAATAAGATCCATCTATTCTTCTGGTTGCCAAAGCAATTACTGTTAATCAAACTTTTAAAACAAATGTATGCAGAGACTTTATTATTTCTAATGACTGGTATGGGGCTGATGGTACGTACTTACTACCTATGATGTAGGTGTTCTTGTTAGTCTGTATCCATAAATTAAATTAAAGAAGCAATTCAAAAGATAAACTTTCGTACGTAATTAATTACGACGCGAATGTAAAAACTGCATCAATCGAATAGTTGGACTTACCTTATTAAAAATCATTTTTCAAAAAAAAAGAAAAACAAGAACAAAACCGACTCTCATCAACTTTTCCAATTAGAAACCTAGAGATTACGTTTTCTATTAGCGATAATGAAAGCATAATCCCGACTCGGAAAAACTCGAACGTGCACACACACCCTTGACGGGCGGAAAAGTTTGCCGCATTCGGAATGCTTAGAAGCAAAACAAGAAAGCGCCGCTCCTACTAGACAAAAGTTCCGGGGCTCCGGAGTTCCGCAACTACGATTACCATAATAACAGTTACAATTATATTTAGCACTTGTACCGGCAAAAATTCGCACAGATACCCAACACTGAAATATGTTAATAGATACGGTGCAGCGGAGGAATTCTTGTAAAGTGTGGCGGCGCGGAATATATCGTAAAATTTATGGTAATGACCGTTCGTAATACCGGCTTTTGGCTAGGCGTTTCATTGCGTTTTAATATTGGGTATGAATTCGTGTGGATTTGTTGAACTTTTCGTTGTAGTTTTGAAGATGGATGCATTTTGATATTATGTAGATGGATTTGATGCTTCAGAACATAATGCAAACTTTAAAAAAGTAATTATATATAAATAAGTATAATTTTTCGTGCTATTTTTCATTACCTCCAAATAGAATTTTTCGTTTTGAGGGATAGTTCTGAGTGCCCTGTTCTTTCTTTGTAAAAAATGGTGATTTGACCATCATAGTACTTTCCCTAATTTTTTCTCAAAAACCATGAAGAAATCTATAATAACTACCAACACGATCCAAAAAACAAACAGGCTTTTCACCAACTGAAAAAAACCTAATAATATCTATCCACTAACTTCAAATTATTCAATAGAAAATGTACTTATTATATATTGTATAAATATTTTAACAATCAAATATAAATTCTATAGAAACACGTGTGTATATTTTAAAGATGTGAGGGTAGGATAGTTTTTAAACTTTAATCACTGTCAGTCGTTTGATTTTAAGAAGCCTATAACATTATTACGTTGAAAGTTATTGGAAATCAAGGATATTTTAGCGATTCAATTTTTAATAAATATGTAAGGTGGGTGGGTGGCCACTAACTCAACCTCCAACCTTTAGAATATACAAAAGTATTTTAATTAATGCATTCTTTATTCAAGAAATAATAAATAATATTCATTTCACTACACAAGTTACTAACTTTTTAGAATCATTAAAATCCTTGAATTAATTTTTTAAAATTAATCCTCTTAAGAATCATCAGAATTATTTGAAACTGTAAAGTTTTTATCTAAAATCTTTAAATTCTCCAGAACGCTCCGAATTATTATTATCTTTAGAATTCGTAAAATTTCTATAATCTAAAAAATATTTAAATTTTATACAAATTTAAGACGCATTAAAATTCATAGAATCTATTTTTAGAGTTTGTTATAAAATCTTTAGAATTAACAAAATATGTATACTCTTTCGAATCTTCAGAATCCTTACAATCCTTTAATTAATCCTAGTATCTTAAATTTTTTTAGAATTGTTTTAATTCCTTGGAATCTACAGTGTTTTTAAAATATTTCTTAGAATGTCTTTATTTTTTGAAATTGTTGAATTCAAAATTATTTATAACTCATCTTTAGGATTTTTTAAATTGACAGATTGAATCTTTAGATCTTTATATTTAAAAAAAATTGAAACTATACTACGCTAAGAAATTTTTGAATATTTAGAATATTCAAAAAATTTGATACTTTTACAATCTTTATAACTTTACGATTTAAAGATTATAATCTTTAAATTCTATAGAATTTCTGAAATTCTTACATATAGAATTTTCAGAATTATTAAAATAATAATAATAAGCAATTATACAAATTGTAGAATTTTTAAATTTTCAGAAACTTTACATTTTTTTGAGTATTGAGTATTTATAAAAAATTGGTACGACTCATTTAATTCATTTTTTAAAGAAAATTTTGAATTTTTAGAATTTTTATAACCCGCTTCTTTGAGTTAAAATTTTGAAATCTTTAGAATCTTTAGAAATTTTAGTAGAATTTTTGAAATATTTAGTTAATTAGAACATTGGGATTTTGATTGCTAAAACCATAAGAAACTTTAAAATATTTCGACTTTAAATTCTATAGGAAAAAAATATTTGATTTTCTATTGAATCGTTAGAATTTCCAAACTCATTAAATTCTATACAATTTATTTTAGAATTTTTTGCGTTTAAATGTCTTTGGAACATCTTTTATTTGATTAATCATCGGAATTCTGAATTTCTTGTTTTTTTTTGGAATCTATTTTTTTGAATTATCTACCGGCCTTAAAATTTGTAGAATATTTATTAGAATCTTTTATATTTTCCAAAAACAAACAATTGTTTTAGTAATTTTGGCGTTTAAATATCTTTAGAATAATTAGAATTTTTAGAACTTGGAAAGTCTTTTATTTAAATAGTCTTCGGAATTCTGAATTTCTTGTCCTTTTTTTTTGTAATCTAACTTTTTAAATTATCTACGAGCTTTAATATTTGCCACTAGAATCTTTTAAATCTTTATATTCTTTAAAATATTTAGGACCTTAAGAATAATATATTAGATATGATGTAATGATTATGAATATTCTTTAGAATCTTCAGACTCTTTAGGTTTTACAGAAACTTTTTTTTTTAATTTAATGAATATTTAGAATTATTAAAATAATAATATTAATAATATTTGTGCAATTATTTGGAATTTTAAGAAACTTTATACAATTTCAAGAATCGTGGGAACCTTAAGAGATTTTAAAAATATTTATATCCTTTAAAATATTTAGGACCTTAAGAATAATATATTAGATATGACATATAGGTTATTAATATTTTTTTAGAATCTTCAGACTCTTTAGATTTTACAGAAACTTCTATTTTTTTTTAATTTAAAGAATCTTTGAATTATTAAAATAATAATATTATTAATGTTGGTGCAATTATTTGGAATTTTAAGAAACTTTATACAATTTCAAGAATCGTGTGAATCTTAAGAGTTTTTAGAAATCTTTTTATTCTTTAAAATATTTAGGACCTTAAGAATTTAGAATCTTCAGATTCTTTAGATTTTACAAAAAGCTTCTGTTTTTTTTAAACTTAAATAATCTTTAGAACTATTAGAATAATAATATTAATAATATTTGTGCAATCCTTTGGAATTTTGAAAAACTTTATACCATTTCAAGAATCGTTAGAATCTTAAGAGTTTTTAAAATTTATAAAATACAATCTTTTAAATTTTTCTATTCTTAAAATTCTATTAAATAGTCAGAAATTTGTACTTGGCCAAAATATTTAGAATTTAAAAAAAATGGTGTATTTAAAACGTTATTTTTTTTTACTTAAGAATTTGTTGATTTTTTTAGAATTAGTATTTTAGCTTGAGTTTCAATTTTTATTTAGGATGGGTGGGTGGACACTATCCCACCCTTCAATTACTTAACATTAACAATATTTAATTTAAAATGCACCAACCAGACAAATCAATTCCTTTTTGATTACTTTGTTTGTCTTGTAGAATTAATTTTAGAAGAATAAATTGTTAATGTTAAAAATAAATTAAACATAGTTTTTAGCTAAAGTTTTTAATTATATGTAGGGTGGATAGGTGGCCACTATCCCACCCTACAATTCCTAAAAGTAAACCAAGATTTGATTTAGTTTTAAATGCATTAAATATTAAAATTAATTTCTAAGAATTTTATTTATTTTGTGTAATAATTTTAAGAAAGTTGTTTGTTAACGATAAGAAATTAGTAGGTGAACTAGTGTAAAGGCACCCACCCTACATATACATTGAATTACAATCTCTATTTCGCGTTTAGTTTTCCCCTAAAAACAATAATAATTCTAGTGTTTATGTTTAAGAGTCAAAACGTAGTATTTTAGCTTGAGTTTCAAAGAATATGTAGGGTGGGTGGGTGTTCACTATTTCACCCTCCAATTACGAAACTATCAAGAGTTTGTTATTTTAAATAGTCATAAACAAGCAAAGTTTTATAATTAAATTTTTCAATTCCTTAAACAAAAATGATTTTATTGTATCGTATTTCCGACCTTTTTCAATATTCTATGCGTTTATATAGTAAATTTATAATAAATAATTTAAACATAATTAAATATATTCCATTCTATTCTGTATAGGGAAAGTAAAAAAATAGAACAACATGATTTTTCAACTGTTGATGACGAGGTGAATCAGTAGAGATGACCGCTGTTTTCTTTTGGGATAGATACGGTTAACGATACTTTTTGTTTGGGATGATTTGGATGAATATATTGTGATCGTATTTGAATGCGTTGTATACTTTATGGCAGGCTTGAACTTGACGATTCTGTTGATCTTCAGTAAGAAGTCTCGACACAAAAATTTGAGGTATTTCCAAAGCAACGATCAAATTAGTCTAATATAAACTCGAGGACAATCTTAATAAATCACTAATCCTGCGTTGATCTTCTTTGATCAGATTACGAAATTTGCGTATATTGTCTTTGCTTTGAGCAAATGAAGGTCGGTAGGACCAGAGCTCATCTTCAATGAGCATTTTTTTCTGTGTTTGTAAACTGTTTACATTATCACAAAAGTTTCCACTGCTTTTGTTAACTAGGTAACATAATTTTACATTTTTGTTTGCACTGAAGTACCAGAAAAACCAGTATTAGTGAGTTTAGGGTAATATCCTCTGAAGGAGTAACTTAGGAGAGGTTCTACAACAAACGGTATTCCAAATTTCGGAATTTAACTGGCGCTGAACATGATATCTATAACATCTAAAAATCGACGGTTTGTCGCAACGAGTCGATCAGATATCAAACATATCTGTAACGTCTAAATTCGGCGGTTCGTCTCAATTATTTAACCAGATATCGAACACAATCGAAACTGTGTAAAGAAACTTAAGTTAAATGAATTTGAATTCGAAATTATTCAAATTGAACTACTCTTGAATTACCTACAAGATGGTTCCAGTTCTGCTAATGTAAGTGCAAACTGTCACTACATTGCCATTTCATGATCCAAAACAATATTGATATTGATCACTTTTACCAATTACTAAGCTCCTAAGAGGCATGTCTTATACCGTAAACGATATAACGTCTACTAAGACACAATTCCAAATTTTGACGAAAATGCGAACGTATTAATTGCTTGGGATTCTTGATATTCGTAAAAAATTAATTATATCTGAAAATGCAAATATCCTTATTAATTTAAAAACAGAAAAACTTTTATTTAAACCACTAGAGCTAAAATAATAAAAATACAAGTTAATATACAGGAGGGAACTATTTACGTACCACCAATTGAGATTCGCCCAGAAATTATTGTGAAATAATCAATTTCTGAAACAGTTAATCATGAAGCTTTAGTTATTGCTATTAATTACACTCAAGAAAAGAAAAATATTAAAATTTGTGACTCCCTTCAACCCAAACAGTAGATGAAATTAACGAAATTTATGGATACGAATAAATGGATATCGATTACGACTTGAATTTGGACGAGATACAAAGAGAAAACGTAAATAAAAATTTGAATACCATTCGAATTAACACCGAAGATGAAACCTTTATTCGAGTACTTGCAGAAAAATACAAACATATGTTCTACATCCAAGTTCAAAATTTAACCTTCCACACAAACTGTTTATGTCAAAATGTATCGACAGCCAATTGAAACAAAAAAGAAAATTAAAAATCAAGTTTTAGAATGTTGGATAAAGACATCATTCAAGAAAGCATATCACCTTGGAGCTGTCCTGTGAATATCTTCACAGAATCTACTAACGTCAAAACGAAGAAACGAATGGTTATCGACTATCGTCGATTAAACGAAGAGATGATAGAAGATAAATATCCAAATTCTTAAATAGCAGATATATTGTATAAATTGGGTAGATGCCACTATTTTAGTAGTATAGATATAGCTACCATCAGCTGGAGATGGATCCAGGTAACAGAAGAAATCGTTCTCTCAACTGAACAAGGACATTTTGAATATAAAAAAATGCCCCGGTGACATTTCAAAGACTAACGGACAACACATTGAAAGGATTTCTTGAATTAGTGTCTCATGTAGCTCGTGGTGAAACATTTTGTAATATAGAAATAACACAATTTATTCTTGGTTTGTTTCACTGTTTAAACATTTTAAACAGTGTGTTATTTCTACATTGAAAGGATTATTAGAAGATGCATGTATGGTTTGTTTAGATGATATTATTATTTACTCAGTATCACTTCAGAAACAAATAGAAAAAATAAATAAAGTTTTAAAAAACTAGAAAATGCAAAATTTTAAAGTTAAATTGGAAAAATGCAAATTTCTCAAAAAATTTTTCAAAAATCACGAGAAGAACAACTTGGGCCAACGTAAGAGAAGAACAACCAGTCCCCACTGGTAAGAATCTAACAATGTTATGACAAGAGCTACAAAAATAGTCTACAGCAAACAGAGAAAACCCAATGTTGCTACCAAATGAAGAAGACAGTACGAGTACTTTTAACTTTAACCAGCAACCTGAACCTACAATAGAAATCATTATTCTAGACGAAATTATAAACGATAAGAAAAAACAATATTTTCTGAGCAACATTACGAGTGGCACAAAAATCGAACTATCAAACGAAGACGGAAACAAAATATTCAATAAAAATATAGGAACCCAAAATTTAGAAGACAAAATCACAAAATTCATGAAGGAATATTTGATAGGATGCGGAAAACATTATTTAAATTTCGAGAACGAAACACTATTATTCACAATTTATATTCAACTTTTTAACGAAAAAGGACCAACATGAATTAAATGTATGAAAAAAGTTACTGTAATAACCAACGAAGCTGATTAATTGGAATTAATAAGAACGCATCACACTAGCAAAAGATATAAAAAAAAACTAACTTAACTGAAAAGATAATGGTGTTGAAAAAATATGAAACAAATGGTAACAGACTATATAACGAGCTGTTTGATCTGCAACAAAAACAAATACGGCCAGTATTAGCATCCCAACTTGCTACCTCTACAACTTACAAAAACTCCAGATAAACAAAATTTTTAATCATAATAGTCAATTTTTCTCGACTTGTCTAACGTCCACAAATTCTGTCGAAGTAGTTAATAGATTATTAGAATATTTCAAATGTTACAGAGTACTATCAGAAATAAGTTGTGACAGCAGAAAAGAATTTAAGAATGGCCTCATCATGAGATTGCTCGAAGCGCATAAAATAAAAATACATTTTGGAACGTCTGCAAATCTTAGTTCACAAAGGAACATCGAGCGATTCCATTTAACAATACTCGAACAGATCAGATGTCTCGAACTGAGAAAAAAGCAACCTATAAAACAACATGTTAGCCGTTATAGCATACAATAATACTATATCGAAACGAACTGCCTTTACAACACTAGAACTAGTTTTTGGTCACACAGTTAAACGTGAAGTTGTTAAAGGTGCATGGTGGTTAAACAGCTGCAATAAACAATCATTCAAAAAGGAAACTTTATTACTTAAATAAAGTAAATCATCAATTCCTATTAATTCTAGATCATTTTGAAAATGTGTTATATCAATATCTCTTAGTATTCTATATGTTATGAATTTGTTACATTTCTCACAATTAAATATTAATTTACAGTATTTTACATCGTGATCTGCAATATTATGGATTTTAATGACACCAGCTTCCTTACAATGACTTAAATTCGATAAAACACTTAAATCAATTATTGTCTCAGAATACGCATTAATACGTGTTGTTAGAATATGTAGAAATGTATAATGTAGAATATAATTCAGCTACAATCAAAAATTGAAGCTCTAATGTAAATACAGCTCTCTATGTCAATCAAATAATAATAATAATATATTTACAGCATAGATTGTAACAAATATTTTACAAACCATAATACATAATATAATTATACATATATGTAAATATATATAAAACCCTCACAGAAGTATTTAAAATACTTGTACGTAAGATCAAATATTAATTCACTTAACTATCTTACGGTCAGCTAAAGATTTTATTCAATCAAATCAATTAATAAATTTAATATAACAATAGCAGACCTAAGAAGCATTCAGTTAGGGCTAACCTTAAGAATAATGCAGCTAAATCAATCTATTAAAAATGTTTCATTCTATCAATTGGAAAAATTCCTATCTTTGCAATTTTTAATCAACTATACCAACGGTATCTTATCTTCACTCGTTAACAACATGTCATCCCACGATGATGTACACTAAAAGTCTTATCTACGAGCTGAAAAATTACCACGAAAACCCACAACAGAAAACATTCATATTCTTAAACGAACGTTTAGAGCTTACGTCAAAAGAAATTCTATTTTATTCCTTTTAGAGATCCCTCTGACAGAAATCTCCCACTACGTCTACTACCATTTATATCCCTTACAAATCCGAGGAAATAATAACATATTTCACTATATAATACCAAATTATAACCTATTGGCAATCAATGGTGAACGATTTGTACCAATCAACAGACCATGCGAGGAAATAGAAGCAATGCAGCTTTTATGTCAAGCTGCCAACAGGCTATGGATCACCCAGGATTCACCATGCAAAGTCCAGCTATTATCCTATATGTTACATTAAATGCGTACACAGTTTTGAAAAATTTAATGCAACTTGGACCAAGAAATTTCATGAAAACCTATGGATCATTGTTTTGCCCTCTACTCAGAAATTCGAAAAGAAGTGCAACAAATAGACAGAATTAGATGCAAAACCTACATCGCGAGAGTAATACATACGCATACCAAATTATTCATTGCCCAGTTTTCAAGAGAAGAAAATTTCAAGAAGACCAAACATTACTCAATTAACATTCCCCGAAGAAAAAGCTGTACCGGCAAAATAGAAAATGCAGTTTGCAAAATTAAACGAAATCCATGCGATAAATATAACTACGACTCCTAAAGAAATCAAACACAATCCACGGCCAACCTCCTTTCATCTGGGCCATAATTACTTATGTATTATTATGAGATACCATCGGATCAAGAAATACTTCTGAAGAAATCTTCAATCAGGGACCAATCCAACGAAGAACCAACGACTTGTCTAAAACAACCCTGGATTTTATGTCATGCTAAATGATGTTTCCGAACTTATGCCGTGGGTGTGATGCCCCAAATGCTGACATCCACAAAAATCTCTATGAGATATAAGAAAGCTGCAGAGCGGTACGCTCCAGTCCTTAACATCGCACTTCGCTCAAAAATTTTGAGTATAATTAAGAGTTTTATAAGTTCTAATACATTTAATCGATAATTGTAATCAATAATTAATCATTTTGTGAAATAAATAAAATTAATTTTTAAAAACTCGTATTCTATAATTCGGAATTTAACTCGCATCATTTTTAATCCCTGTTATTTCTGGGGTTCCCCTTTGTATATTATTTATTAAATAAATAGATAGGTATTAACTTTCAACTTATAAAACTTATTCTAAAATATCTAAACGCATTTAATTATAGAAAGTACATTAAATATAGAATTGAATTGGACCACTATTTTCATGCAACATTTCAGCCTTATTATTTTAAATTTGAGTTTGAAAAACTTTTCATCGCGTTGTCCAAACAATTTGAAGCATTTTAATGTAACCCTATATCGGATTATTGGCAAAGGGCTCAATATACGAGGACGTCTATTCGGATGAGTTAATTTACCTTGACACATCGACCCAAATGTGTTCGGTGCAGTCCATGTCTAGTGAACAGTCTGGCCAATTAATTCACCCAATTTCACGTAATAATATCTGTTCGTTAACAGCACTGGTGAGGTCTGATATTGTCGACAATTAGGAAGAACGTTTTATCAGCGAGTGTGATAAGTACCATTAATACATCACGATAGTATACTATATACTAATACAAATATATTGATTAATTTCATAATAAATATTTAAATGTACCTTTTTCTGGATTTAAAACGACTATTTTCATAAAGACAGCCAAAATGGAAAAAGGGCAACGTTATACAGGGTTATTCACGCTATACGGCACGGAATATTGTGGCCAAAATACGTGACTTTCAAAAAGTTTCACTTTGAGGATATGTGGGGGTCTATTAGGGCTACTTTTTAAAATTACTTTCATAATATACAGGGTGTCCCAAAAACCCTAAAAGTATCAAAGTTGTGTTTTTTTTTAATGAAACACCCTGTATTTTATTGCATTTTTGGATCCTTTGATCAAAATAAGTGTGTGTTTTAATAAGGTTTTTATTACTTAAACCTTCAGGTTTTTGAAATAATTTGAATTTTGTAAAAATTTAACCTAATTTTCATGTTCCAAATACTTAAAAAGTAATTAAGTTATGCATACCAAATTTACACTGAAATATAACAATAGATCATATTTTATTTTCCAAGTATAATAAATTTGACATCTTATACCGGGTGTAAAAAAATTGGAATTAAATAAATGAGAACTTTAAATGGCTATAACTTCATTTATTTAAATGGAACGCTATATTTATTAATTTATCAGCAAATGCACGTTTTAATTACCTATCGAATGGTATTTATATCTTAAATGTTAAGTCTTCTCGTTTTTTCAGAAAACGCCAAAATATTGTTTATTGCACCGTTTTAGTACTTTTTAAGTAAAAAATTTAATGTATCTAGTTTTCCATCGTATTTAAAAACGTAAGATAATTAATTTAGTATGTTACTTTAGTTTAAAAAGCCTGTCTTTTGTTATAGTTGTGTTATTTTGCGTTTTTGTGTTAGATCGTTAGTAATCGTTATTGTTTGAACATCGCTGTTGTATTTAATAGTAAAAAATGAAAATTTACACAGATTTTCTTATACTGGGGTTTTTATAACTGACACTTACAATTTCTTTAAATTGGTTTAATAGTCTCTCAAAAATAGCTGGCTTAGGGTGATTTCTTTCGAGAAACCTTTAAGTATAAGCTCGACAAGCCAATAAACAATTTTGATGGCATTCTCCAAGCATAAAGATAATGCCAATACCCCTTCTTTTGAGTAAATCTTCATTTTTTGCCAAAAAATACAAGAGCGATGTTCAAACAATAACGATTACTAACGATCTAACACAAATATGCAAAATAAGACCACTATAACAAAAGACAGGCTTTTTAAACTAAAGTGGCATACTAAATTAATTATCTGACGTTTTTAAATACCATAGAAAACTAGATACATTAAAATTTTTACTTAAAAAGTACTAAAACGGTGCAATAAACAATATTTTGGCGTTTTCTGTAAAGATGAGAAGACTTAACATTTAAGATATAAATACCATTCGATAGGTAATTAAAACGTGCATTTGCTGATAAATTAATAAATATAGCGTTCCATTTAAATAAATGAAGTTATAGCCATTTAAAGTTCTCATTTGTTTAATTCCAATTTTTTTACACCCGGTATAAGATGTCAAGTTTATTATACTTGAAAAATAAAATATGATCTATTGTTACATTTCAGTGTAAATTTGGTATGCATAACTTAATTAATTTTTAAGTATTTGAAACATGAAAATTAGGTTACATTTTTACAAAATTCAAATTATTTCAAAAACCTTAAGGTTTATGTAATATAAACCTTATTAAAACACACACTTATTTTTATCGAAGGATCCAAAAATGCAATAAAATACAGGGTGTTTCATTAAAAAAAACACAACTTTGATACTTTTAGGGTTTTTGGGACACCCTGTATATTATGAAAGTAATTTTAAAAAGTAGCCCTAATAGACCCCCATATATCCCCAAAGTGAAACTTTTTGAAAGTCACGTATTTTGACCACAATATTCCGTGCCGTATAGCGTGAATAACCCTGTATATAGATTCGGCTGGATTACACTGTTAATATTTTAAACTTGAATACTAAATGAACCCGCCCTCCAATCCGTTACGCAACACTAAGTTTTTGATGGACAGCGCCGTACTTTAATTAAAAAGTCATTATCGTAATGATGATAATATTTTAACTCGCTGAATTAATCCCCTAATTTATCACAGGGCAGGCGTGCATTAAAAAGACTGGAAATAGAAATGTGGCGGCATATTAGCATTTATTTTTCTTGTATTTCGTAATTAGGTTATTTTTTCACATCCTAATGTAAAAATCGTAAATTAAAATTTCTCAATTAATAAATATTTGAAAAAGTACTCTATATTTGGTTAAATAAAATAATCGTTTAATTTAATGATAAAAAATAAGTAATTAATTTTTTTGTAAAACTCTCATACGCACAACATCCTACCTTAAGTAGGGTGTACTTAAGTGTTTGTTGTATTTATGGTAATCCAGTTTGTTAATTAGAATTCTTGTAATTAAACAGTGTACGGAATCAAATAGGTTATATCTTGAATATGAAATGTTTTCGAATAGACAACACATTATTCGAAAGGGCCAATTTCGTAATATCCGATAGTTTCCCACCGTGATCCCTGTGTACATATCCGACGTCGTAATCAAAGGGCCTCCCACATGCGGTCTATGAAACAGCAACCGATGGAAACGCTGCGCATATACTATTAGCCCGGATAGACCCGAAAATACCAGATTCGGCCTGATCCCCTTTTCATTTTCTTTACGGTCGAAATGAGGACGTCGGGCAATTTACAAACGTTTCATCAAAAAGTGGATCCCTCTCTCAGGACAGGGGGGGACGGAAAAACTTTGAAATCCAATAGTAATTATGGACTAGGGGCGGAAAGAAGTGGAGACAACAAAAAACTATTCGAGCGCACGGAAATTCGGACGGATGGGTCGATTGAAGAGTTTCCCCCCTATTCTTTTCGTCGGGGCGCGCGAGCGGAGTTGATGTTTCGTGAACGGGGCCCCGACGAAAAGAAATCCGTTGTCAGTCTTTGTCGGGATGTATTAATCTTTCACCGCAGAGGCAGGCATCGACGCTCAAACCTTTCTGATATTTGAATTTGTTTCTGGGTTGAATGAAAGTTTTTTTTTTAATAGTAACATTACATTTCGTATTGAGTTGTTTTGTACAAATAAAGATAAAGCATTTCTTTATCTCCACCATTATAAAACTTTACTATAATAATAAGGTTATATTAAATACTGCAGATACATTACTAATACACACATTCCATCATCGCCGCCCTAATTTCGCCTGAAATGAGGTTATAAAATAATCAGCACCGAGGGCGGCCCTGCGTTTTCTTTGTGGACGTACAAAAAGAGAAAAAAGAGAAAATATATGTCTCGACCCTTTGATAATATTTTCTAAGGGATACACCTGCGTTTCCTCTGTATCTCTCTGAATGGCGGGGTGATTATTTTTAATTAAAATTACCTGTTTACGCAGGGGCGCTCCATCCCCCGCGGACCAAATACTCCGCCGATGCCCTTATTACACCGCTGCAAATTTTATTTCGCCCGAATTGAATCTCTGATTTTCCCCGTTTAATTAATTAGATGGGGCTAATTGAGTTAAACAATTGGAAATGTTCGCCAATGTGTTCCCGGGTGTGTTCATACAATTTCGCGGCGTGAGTTAATTAAAATTCCTATCTAAAATTCTTCATCAACTTTATATTATACAGTTGTCTGGGAAATTTTAGTAGTTTTAATTGTGTTTGACGTGTTTTATCACTCGTTCCCCTATGCAGACGTCAAACTAAAACTAGCATTTTACTAAAGAAACTATCCACTTATATATTTTTCACTTCAAATAAATTTTTATGTTATTATTATCACTTATTTTAAAGATTATGGATGTTGCTACTATGAGTTTCATCCAGAAAATACGATTATTTTATGAAGTTTAAAAGAAACTGCACATTGTTGTCTGGGTGTGATATCCACACAGTGCAGTTTCTAAGTCCATGATGTATGACAAAGTAATGGCCTCCACTATCAATCATATTTAGGAAATTAGTTTTTGGGATTGCTTTCTTGAAGTACTTAAGGTTATCTGTATTCATTATTCCACTTTACTATTTTTAGATAGTATCAGTTTCATCCTAGCGACTAAAATTGTATTGCATTTGTTCACAAAAAGTTTTATAATCATTTTAAATTAGAAAATTTACCTCTTCCGAAGCTGTTTAGGCTTTACCTTTTATATAAGCTGATAATAACCGTTTCATCTCATGATTTGTCAGTTTTTTCCAATTATTTTTCGTTGAATAGATTCTTGTTGTTTTTTTTAAATTTTTGAAACCCATCTGGGTTATCAAATATCTAACACAACACAAGTTAGTTATGGATATGATTCTTTATATTTGAGTGATATCAATAATATTTTGTCTTTTCTGTGAGTACTGCATATGCAGATTGGTGTTTTGTATATACCAGGGGAGTTCAATCAATATTGTAACACATTTTTTTTCTCAGCCACGTTTGGTTGAAAAACCTGAACGTTTCATGGGAACATCATTCGATATTCCCGCTTTGTCTCGTATAGTTTCATTGATTCCGCTGACTGTAACAGAGGTACGTTCCGAACAATGGGCAGTGATATAGTTTCTTTTAGCGTTAAACCAGGGCATCTTAGATATTCATAGGCGCGTGCAGAATGTTTCCGAAGATTTAGCAAAAGCATCGTGAGTCGTTGGACAAAGCGTGTGCTATCATCACCACAAGGTCAAGCAAAACTGTCTGACCTCCCGCGTGTCGGTCTGCCATGCACAGCTGTGACCCATGCAATGTCGGAGCTTGCGAACACTCATTCAAGATGATGAATGGATCACAATCAAACACTTTGCTGTTCAACTGGACGTTTGTGTTGGTAGTTCTGTCAAAATTGTTCACCGGTTGGAATATTCAAAGGTTTGTTCCGGCTCGATCCCGCCATTTCTAACCAAAGACCATAAAGATCAAACGAGACATCTGTGCAGAATTGCTTGTTTTTCATGAGGCTGATCGTGCCAATTTTTTTGTGGGTTCATCACTTCGAACCCGAAACCAAACGGAAATCAATAGAGTGGCTCCACAACTACTCCCCTACCAAGAAAAAGTTTATAGCCATACCCTCAGCTGTTAAAGTCCTGCTTACGGACTTCTGGGATTCTGAAGAGGTTGTCCTATTTGATGTCTTTCCCCATAAACAAACGATTAAGTCTGAACTCTATTATACTGCTCTTCAAATATAGAAGAAACGACTGTTCGTAGGCACAAAAAACCAAACAAACTTCTCTTTTTCCATAACAGCCTAAGACCTTACAGAAGTGTTATGTTCGATATTCTTACCCATAATCAAACGATCAACTCTGAACTATATTGTACTACTTTTACAAAATTGAATAAACAACTTCAGAATGATCGTAGGCACAAAATACCAAACAAACTTCTCTTTCTTTATGACAACACCCGAGAGGAGCTAAAAAAACTTCAGTGGACTGTTATTCGTCATCCACCCTACAGCCGTTTATTGGTGTAAATATTCTATCCCATAGTTTACGTTACAACCTATAATGAGAGATGCTGTTGGATTCAAAATGTATGAGCAGTATCTCCAGATCATTCATGGAAGGATGACCAAAACTACATTAAATAGAATATATGCGAAGATCAAAGAAACCTCCTCATAATATCTTCTCCATTAAAATAGATTACTTTTAAATCAGTTTATCAGTTGTAGAGATTTATGGTATATGGATACTCTTTGTTGTAGCGAATTTATACGATTCCGTATACATTAAAAAGTGTTTTATTAAATATATAAGTTGCATATTTAAGAAGTTCTAATGAAATAATTTTTCTGTTTTTCTCTTACTCGGTTTTTCCCCTCTGAGAAATTAGCCACTGTTTTTTTTTTAAGAAATTACAATTAAAATCATAAGAATTTATAGAATATTTTAATGATTCTTTTTGTTAGGTGAAAATTGTAGTAACAATATTCTTGATTTATTTGAACATATTATGCATTTTCTTGGGTATTATTAATCTAACCCAAGAAATTATGTGTTATTGTAGAGTATTTGTGACATACCTCAAAGGATTTTTTGTTGTCTTAGCGTCTTCTTGACTCGTGTTTATAAACTATGCGTTGATTAAGAAAGAATATTTCAGAAAATGTAATTTGGTAAAATATATAGTAATCACATTTGCTAATAAATTTGCATTGCCGTAGCGTATTATTGAGCTTTCTCAATGAACTATGCATTATTATGGCGTATTCCAATAAATTAAATGTTAATATGGCGCAATCTTGACCCACCTTCAAGAATTAGTTGTTATTTTAGCGCGCTATTGATTTAATCGAATTATTTTTTGATTATCCTAATAATCTAAATAGTTTTAAAATGTTATAAGGTTATAGGATATTTTATTTTAGTAAAAATTACAGTCATGGTGTAGTCTTGATATAAGTCAATATACTATGCTTTTTTCTAGCGTTCTATTAACTTGACTTAATGAATTATATTATTGTTGCGTAATTTTGACCTACCTCAAATAATATTGTTGTAGATTTTTGCTGTACCTAATTAAGTATTATCTTAGCGCACTCTAGATCTACCTGACCTACAAAAAATTTAATAATCTAAATAATTGTAACATATTTTTAAATCTTTATTATTTTGAAAAAGTATTAAAAACCGAAATTCTCATTTAGTTGAAATTCCAGCGATTAATGAAATTTGGTATAAACTGTTAAAGTATGCATTAACTTAGGATATTTATTATCTATCTCAATTAATTGTGTTTTTTCTAACAACATATGTGTAAAATAATTAGTTTTCGTTTTGGCGTATATTTGGCCTAGCTCAAAAAATTATGTATTGTTATATTGTTAGGTTAGATTAGTTTACATAGTGTCATTGTCAGGTGAGTCAACCTCTCGTGAACTGCGACCTATCAGATATATTATTCTGCCCTTAACCAATCACTTTCCAAGCAGTCTCCCATCTTCTATAAACCTGGTAACTTTCTTAGGTGTGAAGCTGCTCATTTCTTCGTGGGATAATCGATGCCTGCCGAAATGTGAAAAACGCTTGTGAGCCAATTGCGTTACAAGTGCTTGGCAGTTTCATCTGGCGAATCACACAACCTGCAACTTTTCCCATTTTCCACAAATGGTACTGGAGGACAGAAATTATTGTTATTAGTCCCGTGAATTTTCTCAGCTTGTGAGTTCAAGCAAATTATGCCTGTGACTGAGATATACACCGTGTTGTTTTAATTGGCATAGGGACATTGTTCCAGTACTTATATCTTCTGTTTTCTTCCCATTTTTGCATCACTTCTCATCTGCGCGCGATATGGAGTCTGAAAAACGGTTTTAGTCCTATGGGAGTGAAATTTGCGCCTCATTTAGCGAGTTCATCAAATATTTCTTTGCCTTCAAGACCCCCGTGCCCTGGGACGCAGATAACGGTCAACGAGTTGTTCTTCAGCAGTTGCGAGATGGATCGTCGACATTCCCTTTAGGTGCCTATCCTGGCGTACATATCAATTGCAATTGCTTTTGCCTGCAGAATCGTGGGTGTCGTACCCAGAGCCATGAAGGTCCTGTGGTTTTCGTTAGGACTATAAATGTCTATTTATGTAGCTATGTTATTCTTTGCACCATCTCTGTTTGAAGCCATTTGGGATCTTCAATCAACACAAAAACTATTTCGAATTTGATCCTTCTGGACATGATTTCTATTGGTTTGGACAGAAGCACTGGGTCAATTTGCTGCCGTAGTTTTAGGTATCTTGCCCTCCCGGCAGTGTTTTGTTCCTCTGGTGTAGTTGGAGGGCCGCCAGAGTCCATTTTTTGTAACACTAGATAGAGCGTTTGCCTGCATTTCTATATTAGGGGTCGTTTGCATGGCTCTTGTGATACTTAGACGTTCTAAACGTTAAGGCCCATCCAGCTTCGTTTGGGTGTCTAGTTTTTTTTTTACCACCACACAAGAGTAACATAGGTAACAGTGGGTACCACCGCCGTTCTCTACAGCCACTAGGTAATTTTGAGCTTTTGGACTCAGAGCGACACCGTTGCTTTGGTCATGATTTTGTCGACATGCTGATATCACGTCAACTTGGCTTTCTGTATTATATCGAGATACTTCACTTCATTGAAAAGCTTTATTTCCATTTCATTTAGCGAGATAGCCTCTATATGCAGCTTTCTCCTACGTGTGATGAACTATGACTATTTATTCGGGTTGGCACTCATTGCATTATGTTTGAAAGAATGCCTTCATGATCGTCCCTCACAACAATGTCATCTACATAGCCTGGGGTTATGACGCTCTCTTCGAACAGTTCATCCAGGAGACTGTCCACCACTATTGACCATGGCGAGGGTGACAAAACTTCCTCTTGAAGACATCCCTTTGTTAAAGTCATAGATACTGTGAATCCTGCTAGAGAAGCCGTTACTAATCGGTTTTGAAGCACAGATTTTACCCATCTTATTGTAAAAGGATATATTCCTCTATTTATGGCTGCACGTTTTATTGTAGATAATGAGGTGTTGTCAAACATATCTACAAATATTACGAGTGTTACTTCCTTATATAGGATTGCTTGTTCTGCTTCTTTGTTGAGGTGGCTGAGCAGCATCTGTCTCAATTGGAGTAACGAGTCCCTGTAATAGCCGCAATTGTTTTAGGCTTTACCATTAATCACGGGAAGTGAGTAGGTCTAAGCTTTCGTGTTCATCCTTAATGTGACTGCCTTTAGTTCTTTTTAAGATGTAGATCGCATTGGTATGATCCTTTGACAGGACCTTCCGAAGTCTATTGGCTGGGGTCAGGTTGTCGATCTTCTCGCAGTAGATTTCCAAGCCTATTGTTTAGACCAGTTACCTGTTTTGTTGGCTCTTTTGAAGGATTTTGAATGGAAGTCCTGTATCGAACCAATTGGTTGTTCCACCAAGGAACGATTCTCGAGAAGTTTATTTTCTTTTATTGGGCAGCTTTTCTCATAGGCCTCTACGATGGTATCTCTGTTGTTACATTGGAGAGATGCCCTAAAATTCTAACTGTAGGCACTCGTTATTTAGTGCCCTACTTACACTATTGATATTAATGAATTACTCACTATTCTGCCGTACACTTGACCTTAATCAATAAAGGTTTGATTGATGTAGCATACTCTTCCCTATTTCAACGAATTGTGCATTGTTCTAGCCCACTATTGACTCAACCCAATATACATATAGCAAATTCTCAAATAATTTTGCGTTGTCTTGGAGTTTATGTGAAAATAATATGATATGCATTCCTATAGTGTACTCTAGGCTTGCTTTGAAGCATTTCACTTTATTTTAGAGTATTTTTCATCGTGTCCAATACGAATAGCGTACTCTTGAGCTATTTCTTAACGTAACACAATAAACTACTTTAATGATCTATGAGTTGTCCTAGTCTAATGAACAATAGGTTTATGCAGCGTACTACTGACCTACACCAATAAACTATGCGGGATTTGTCGTAGTCTATTAATGACCTAACCCAAATAAATTATCCTCTTAACATACTCAATAAAGTTATATCTATTAGAAAAGTATTATTTTTTTAATAAAATAGAACTGGAAAGTAATGACAATAACTTACATAGTATAACAGATTTCTATGTCCTTTATGTTATTTTTTTTAATTATACAGTTTTATTATTTATTTATATGTACCTTGTAGAAGTAATAATTGGTAATCGACCACGTGGCATATTTCTCTAAATTATTGTCTCTGTTACTGGCTAGCATTATTAACATAAAAATGTTTCACCACGGGTTAAGTTAGAATTTAATTCATCTTATCATTAATTGTATTCCAATGATGAAAAATTTCGATCTCCTATTAGATTGTATATTATATATTATATATTAATGTTTTTTTTAAATAAATTATTTATATATCTAATAAGAATTCTATTGTTGATTTTAAGAGTTACCCTAATTATATTTAAAATAATATGATTTTTTTTTTCTGTAAAAATATGTCATAAAAAATACGATAGTTTATCATTCTTGGAAATGTATATCTAGAAAAAAAATTAAGTGATATTACACCAACTGCTAACTACTTTGCATATTGATTACAAGTAGCGGACTCAAATTAATGGAAACCAATATAGACCCTTAATGACCTTGTTTTGTGTAAGGGGGGTGTTTTTTTCTTTTTCAGAACACCCACCCTTGCACGATATTTCCCAATCGCTCGCCGATTTCCCATAGCACTTAATCACGAAACCTTAGTTTCATGTTGCACGGATATTTCTTATACATTTACACCCTATATTTACCATATCTGGTGTTGCACAGACGTATTTCCCTCCCGAACTATCACACATCCCATTAACTAGAGACGTATGCATGTGGATGTGTGCGCCTTAAAATAATACGGGGAAGGTATATATATAAATTATCTATTCCAATTTACGTGTACTCTAGTAGAGCGGCGCCGCACCAGTAATTTATATTAATGCTATTTTTTTCCTGCGAGGAACTATTATTTCGTGTATTGATTCCCTAATGGGCTTTCCAACTTTGTTGCTTTCTCATTTCAGTGGAACGGGGCCAATGTTTCTTGTAAAAGTTTACATGGAACTTGTTCTATTTAAAATTATCCTAGTTTAGAGGGAAATGGGGCATGGCACTTTTACCAAATTATAAAGTTTCTGTTGTAAATTAAATATACCATTCGTTTTCTTAAAAAAAAAAACAGTGCAAAATAGAAAGATTTACTGTACTTATATGTATGTTTCTACATGTATTTTAAAAGTGACTTTATACAAATATGTAAACTCGTTTAACTAATATAAAATTTAAAACGATTATCGTTATATTAATGGATTAATACAATACAATTTGTTAAAAATACTTATGGAGAATTTCGATTCTTTATATTTTAGGAAGATAAGCTTAATGATAAATTAAGATATATTTTGTTAATCTATTACTCCAGCTGGCCAATTTCTTGTGACCATTTTTTATACAGAGAGAGCCTACATCTGTTCGATTCAGAAACTAAAACAGATGCATACATCTCAAAGTATTTTTCTAGATTTAAAAGAAAAATTCCTTAAATACTTAGGCAAAATTGTTACAATTTAAAAATTAAATTTGTCTAATATTTAGAAAAGGTAAAGCAATAAGCAGTCGAAAATTTCTCTGAATGCTAAAGAAAAATGTGAATGAGAAATTGCTGAACAATTTTAGAACTTCCAAATGAAATTCTGGAAATCTAAATGAAAAATTTCTGCAAATTTCAGCAAGTATGGATGAAAATAATCGAATTTAGTGTCCTTAAAGAAATTTTATTGAAAAAATAGAAATTTTGAAGAAGAGTTTCTAGAAAACTTGGACAGTGTGAAGCAAGGAAGACTGGAAATATTCAAAAACCTCAATCGAAAGATTCTATAAAAATCTGAAACTTTTTTGAGAAAAAAAAATTGTTAGCAATTTGCAGAAACCTTGAAAAAGTTTTATTTATTGTAAATTCCGTAATTAGATGCTAGAAAACTCTAGAAATCTTAAGGAAGGTTCTAAGAAATTTAGGATTTATGAGGAGCTTTTAGAAAACTCTAGAAATCTTAATGAATGTTCTAAAAAATCTAGGATTCTCGAACAAAATTTATGAATAGTTTTTAGAAAACTAAATTGGGTAAAACATTTGAAGTTTGAAAATGTTTACCGTGTAATTGAAATGAAACATAAAATATAAGTGGTATTAAAAACTTAAGTGTTTTCTTTATTTAAAGAATTGAAAATGTACCATGAAATGACCGCCTCCAAAATTGAATTGATAAAAGATGTTAAAAATTATTGAAATTTCTAGTAAAAGTTTCTAAAACATTGTATATATCACGTTCTGGAAGAGAAATTGCTTGTAAATTCTATAAATCTTCAAGGGTAAATTGTTCCTAAATTCTAGAAAAAATGGAATTGATTTTATTAAAAATATAGTTTTTTTTAAGTATTTAGAAAACGCTGTAACAATTAGGTAAGAGGTGCTAGAAAAGTTTCTAAAAGAATACGGAACCTTCTAATAAACTTGATTGCATTTTAGAATAGAAATTGATAATACATTCTAGAAATCCTGAGGGAAAATTATTTTAAAATAGAATTCTATAAATTTTAAAGAAACATTAATAAAAAAAATCTAGGACCCTCAAAGAAAATTTATCGCACTTTGGGAGAGAAATTTATAGTTAATTCTAGTTATTTGGGAAGGTAATTATTAGAACCTTATTATTAGAATTTTTAGAAATCTCCAAAAAAATCTTGAAACCTCAAGGAAAAGTTTCTAAAAAATTAGGGTTCTTAAAGAAAATTTGCTAAAAATTAGAAGTTTCAAGAAAACTTGGACAATACAGGAAAACTGGAAATTTTAAAAATATCAAGGGAAAAATGCTATAAAAATATAGAACTTTTTTACATTTTAAAACACTAATTGTGAAACCATCAAAATTTTTAAGATAAGTTTTGAGAAAGTTCGCGCAATATTTTACATATTTGTTGAAAATTTTTATAAAACAAAAAAAATCTAGAATTTTCAAAAAAAATTATTGCCTTTTGGAAGAGAAATAGTTGGAATCTTCTAGTTATCTGGCAAGGTAATTATTAGAAATTAAGATTGGAACGAATTTTTAGAAAACGATGTTTAGCGTTTGGAACCTCAAGGAAAGGTTTCTAAACAGATCTATTGAAATATGAAGTTTCTAGAATACTTAGACAAAAGATAGCAAGAAAGACTGGACATTTTAAAAAGTAAGTATTATGGGAAAAATTCTATAAAAATCTAGAACTTCATAAGCGAAATTTTTCACATTTTGAAAAACAGATTGTTGGCAAATTCTATAAATCTGGAGAGCAAATTGTAAAACATTAACATTTTTGAAGAAAAGTTTTGAGAAACTTCTCGCAAAATATGCTGCAATTTTAAAATTTTTAACCTTAAAGGAAATCTAGGATTTTCAAAGAAAATTTATTGCTTTTTGGAAGAGAAATTGCTAGAAAATTCTAGTTATCTGTGAAGGTAATTATTAGATTTTTAAAGAATTTTTAGAAAACTCCAAAAATATCTTGAAACCTCAAGAAAAAGTTTAAAGAAAATCTAGGGACTTTAAGGAAAATTTATTGAAAAATAGAAGTTTTGAAGAGTACCTTTTAGAAATTTTTAGTAAATTCTAGTTATCTGGGAAGATAATTATTAGAAACAAAGATTTCAAGAGAAGTTTCTAGAAAACTTGGATAAAAGATAGTAAAGAAGACTCGGAATTAAAAAAAATATCGCGGGAATTTTTTTATAAAAATCTAGAAATTTTTCATTTTTTGAAACACTAATTGTTGTCGACTTTTAAACAGTAAATTTTTACAAGAAAAGTTTTGGGAAAGTTTTTGCAAAAGATGCTGGAGAACTTTGTAAATCTTAAAGAAAATCTAGGCCTCTCAAATGAAATTTATCGCATTTTGGATAAATTATCTAAAAACTCAGAAATTTCTTGAAATCTCAATTAAAAGTTTCTAAATATAATCTAGAGTCCTTAAATAAAATTTGTTGAAAAATAAATGTGTTATAGAGAAGTTTGTAGCAAACTTTTTCCAAGGAGAGATTCTATTAAAATTTAGAACTTTATCTCATTTTGGAAGTAATATTGTTGGCAATTTGTAGCAATCTTAAAAGAAACTGATTAAAAGATAGAATTTTTAGAAAATAAGTTATGAGGAAATCTTAGGGAAGTTTCTAAAAATAATCTAGGATTCTTGGAGAAAATAAATGAAAATTTCGATTAGATCCTAAAAATGTTTCTAAAATCCAACAACCATATAAACTTTAACAATATTATATTAATGAAGAGTTCTTAGAAAATTCTTTATAAATTTGGCAAAAGGTGTTTAACAATTATTAAAATCCCTAGGAAATGTTTCTACAAAATGTAACGCCATTAAAAAATTTATGGCATTCTGGAGAAGAAATTGGTTTTAGAAATTTTGAAGAGAATTGTATAGAATTTTTTAAATCTAGAATTTTTGAAAAGAATTTTCTGGAAAACCCCTGTAACCTGGGACAAGAGGTGCTGGAAAATCTTAAAAATTCGAAAGAATAGGTTTCAGTAAAGTCTAGAACCACTAAAGAAATTTTTATCTTATTTTGAAAATTACTGGTTTATTCTATAAATTTGGGAGAGACATCATTCTAAAATAGTATTTTTAAAGAGATTATTTTAGAATTTTCCAATAATATATTGTAAGGAAGATTAGGATATTCTACAAATCGCAAAAAAAAGTTTCTAAAGTTCTAAAACTAACGAAGAACATTTATTAAATACTTCTCACATTTAAAAAAGAGAAATTTATTTAATATTTTCTTTATAGTCTGAAAAATCCTAATAACTCCAAAGAAAAGTTTATAGAAAAGTCTAGAATTGCTGAAGTAAATTTATCATAATTTGAAAGAGAAATTTCTTATTTTATTTGTATATTTGGAAGACATTATTCTAAAAAAAAATTTTTAAAGAGACGATTTTAGAAATTTCGGATAATATATTCCAAGAAAGATTAGGAAATTCTAGACATCTTAAGAAAAATATTTTAAAATACTTTGGGTAAATTTTCACATATTAAGAGAGAATTTTAAAATTGAAAAATCCTAAAAATTCCAAGTAAAAGTCTCTAGAAAAGTCTAGGACTGCTAGTGAAAATTTATTCCGTTTTGGAAGAGAAATTGCTGGTTTATTCTGTAAATCTGGACAATATATCATTAAGAAATATATTTTTTAAAAAGATGATTTTAGAAATTTTGGATAATATAATATGTGACAAGAAAAATAAGGATATTCTAGAATTTTCAAGAAACGATTTCTAAAAAATCTAGAACTAACTTTCTTAAATACTTAGGGAAAATTCTCACATTTTAAAAGAGAAATTCGTTTAAAATTCTCTTAAAAACCCTAAAAATTCCAAGGAAAATTTAGAACCACATTTATCTCATTTTGTAAGAGAATTTGCTGGTTTATTCTATAAATCTAAGACATTATTGAAAAATACAATTTTTAAAGAGATGTTTCTAGGAATTTCGGATAATATGTGGCAAAAGAATTAGGACATTCTAGAAATCTCAAGGAAAAGTTTTTAAAGAATCTAGAAAGAGGAAAATTTAAATTCCATTTCTTTGCCTGAAGAAGCTAAAGTGTGGTGAAACAATTGCTGTGTTTTAAAAAAGCAATAATAAAGTCTTTTGAAAATTTAAGGGCTTTTACTTCAACAACCAAACAAGTGAAAATTTAAAACATTTTGAAAGATAAAATGTTGAAAAATTAACTAAAATATTTTTTGAAAGTAAAATGTTATTGACATATGAAGCAAGAAGTGTTGGAAAATTCTGGTCTATCACACTGGAAGTCAATTTATGGGTAATAAGAGAGAAATAAAACCTAAATTTAGGAATATAATTGATAAAATGTAGATTTTTTTTAAAGTTTGTAAACGAAATAACTAAAAAAAGAGAAAATATTACTGAAAAACATAAGAACCCTTAAAGAAAATGTATAACATTTTGGAAGAAAAAATGTGGTAAATTCTATAAATCCTTTTCCTATTAAATAATACGCAGATAGTCTTTTATAAGATTTAAGGAATTTTATGACGTTAGTAGTAGAATTTTTAAATTATGTCAGAGTTACACATTAAATACGACATAACATTATCTTGATATTATCGTTTTTTATTTACATACGGACCCAGTTATGCATGATTGTATTACGTAAGCTAAACTCTCTGAAGTTGTTTCAGTTGAAGTTAAAGCCCGCTGTGCCATTAAATTGAATTAATTTTTACGCTCACGCTGCCAAGTATTCTGAGCATAAATATTTCAGTAACCAGTGTTTACATAATATCCTAGTATACTCCTGCGTTTAAATATACAAGCTCGGATAAATTTTAGTATATAATACATATTAATTCAGGTTAATGTTGTCAAAAACTAAATTTTATTAGTAATTTAAATAATAAATATTAATTACATTGTATTATATAATACTTATTAATTACATTTGAGCATGTTTGCATTGTAGCTTTACATTACTATAATGTAAAAACTACAATTTTACATTGTAATAATGTAAAACTACGATGAATAAATGCACAAAATGATTAATTCTAATTATTATTTTAATTTTTAATGCTGTCAAAAACTAAATCGTATTCATAGGAATATATTATATTCTATGTATTTTTAAGTATTATAAAATTAAATTTTAATTTACTAATTATACTTAATAACATCAAGAGAGATTTTATAGGGTAGTACATTTCCTAGATAAATAGATTGTACGAATAGAAAAATATGTAATTTTTGTGAAATATAATTATATTTGTAATTAATAAAGTAAATATTACCCTATATATTAGGTTATTTTAACATACTCTAAATATGTAAGGTTAAGGCAATATAGCTCTCTGAAAACATAAATATTTTTTTTACTGGAGAAACAGGCAAGTATAATAAATACAGCGAAATAACAGCCATTTATAACCATTTATATTTCACCTTCAACGTAAATAATTTTGGCAATAAATATATTTAAATCTACTTGTAACATATATTATTTCATCACACACACACATATTATAATCAAGGTTAAAATTAATGTAATATAATAATTAAGGTTGGAATAGTTAATAAAGTAAACAATAATGGGCGATTAATTAATTCGTTTTGACATTCGTTTCAATTTGCACGTTAATTAATTGCCACGCTCAATTAAACGATATTTTTTTCGTTGAACTTAAATATCGAATTTTGATAAGAGGGGCTTTCGCTTGCGAAATCGATCGGTCGACCGATTCCTGCCTTTTATCCGGGGCCCAATTAATAAGCAGCGAGTTAGAGTTTTCAGCTTGACTTAATTAATTAATTGGTCCGTTTTTTTCGCCCTTGCCCTCACACCGTTATAAAGGGCGGATGTTATAATTAGAACTATTTTAATTAAACTGTGTGTGGGATTCTGCGGATTTGTATACCGGGCTCGTGTAATTTATTAGTGTGGATGGGTGGAATGGGCGTTGATTTATCCGTAAATTTTAATTCAAGATTGATGATAGCTGTAATGAGGAATTCATTTCCCACTGACACACATTCACGTGACGCAGGTATAACCGCGAAAGAGGGATGCTACCTAAATTACGGATGAAACGCTATATTAATAATATCGCGATGGAATTTAATATTCGTTTAACACGAAAATTAGTTTTATGCCGTATAAAAATAAATCATTATGTTTCAAAAAAAGGGTATCTCAATATTTCAGCAGATAAGAGCAACATGATAAAACGTCCAATTTTCCTATCTACGATATCTGTGCCACGATCGTCATAAAGGTGTCAAATCGATGCGACCACGCGCAACCCCCCCAATTCTCCAGTCCCTTCACGTCAACCGTTCGCCCTGAGCAAGGGTGCAAAAAAGCGCACACATACAGATACACGCACGTACATCACCACCCTAAAATTTCTCCTCGGAATTTTTCCACACATAAACTTTACGGCCGCCCCCATCATTTTTCAGGAGCCCTTCGCCTATTGCCCAATAAAACTCGTAATTCTTACAAAATCCTAAACAAGCATGAATTTGTGTAATGGCGGAGGGCCGTTGATGATTATAAACGTATTCATTGTCCCGAACCGGCATGCGTGATCGTAATTAAATTGGCCGTTGTAGAGTGACTGTTTTAATGCGAGTTCGTGATATAAAACATTATTTAGGCTACGTAATTGAATGTTATACTACCACTGGCACGTCAACATTTCAAATTTGAATTAAAATATATTATTAAAATGCAATCAACTCGGTTCCATTGTCCAATGTGCTGATTTTTATCATAGAGCAGAATAATGCCACGGGTTCAAATACCTACCTAAAATAAAATAAAATAGTTCATGAAAATTTAAATATAATAATACAAAAAAATGTACATATTCACCGATGAATTAAATTCTTGCTTACATTAAAATAAACATTATATTATATATTAAATTTCCAATAAAATACAAACGATTGTCTAAACTTTTATTTTATATGAGATGGTATGAAAATTATTAGGGATACATATGTTTTATTATTTGATTTATAACTTGGTGTATTGATGAAATTACATGTTATTAACTAAATATATTTATACAACAAATTTATCGGCGTAATAAATTCCCGACGAAAACATCGCCCATAATATTAGGTAATGTAATATCAAGTTGATTATATTAAACGTAAACATAATCCATCATCCACTTCTCGTTGACGATGTACGTTAAGATATTGACTGAGGCAACATTAACATTTCACGTCCAAACATTGGCGGTTTGCTGCTGGCAGTACACGTTCGGGCATTGTCCTGCTTGAATTATGACCAGGGATGCACGCGAAGGAAACGATGATGCATGGACCTGGGGGCACCTCCAGCGCCCTGCCTCCCTCCTTTGAGCCATCATCAATCCGCAGTCAAACAAATCACGCGGCACAAGTGCACTTTGTTAACGCGAAACGCCAAGATAATGGTGATTGGCTGCTGAATATAACGAGAAGGCGTATTACGCGGTCTATTATGCAAGGGAAATACCGGGAACACTGTATTATGTACCGTAAGCGCTATTCATAAATATCCCGCAGGAGTGCCATTGTGCGGTAATGTAATGCAGTTATTATAATAACTTAAATATGTTCATTAGTACAAACATAATCATTGTTGACTCGTTTTATCGGTGAACTAATTAGAATTTGAATTACTCGCGTGACGACTGGGGAACGGTGTACCGTTCCAACGGATCAATATTATGTAATATGATCGGTGCTATAAAACCAATCAAAGTTTATTAATTCGACTAATTATATATTTTAATAGCAGAAATATGATGATATTACACACCCCCAAGGATTTACAATATAAACGAATGTGATTGTCACAATTTTGATCGTTTACAATTTTTGAGTACTACTTATGCATATTACAAATTATGGTTGTTACTTTGCTATCTTCAAGCTATCCTCCCTTTGACTGAACTTTTCAGTTTCCTCCTGCTTATGAACTTGTGGGAAGATATTAGCGGATCTGCACTCCAATTAGGATTCATGATGAAGACATAGCTACTCTTACCGATGACCCCAACCTTATTTCCTTACTCGAAAAACGCATTTCACTAATTCGTTTCCAACAGTGTCCGTCTCTTCAAATGAAAAGGATTTACCTTATCTATTGAGATATTTTTGATGATTTCACTAATATATGTACATAAAGAGCCCATTTTTTCGTCAATTTTTTAATTATTCTTTCTATTAACATAAGTAATAATTTAGGCATTAGAAGTTGTTGTCTTAATGTATATAAAATTTTGTAAAAACTGTAAGAATACAAGGTTTATTCTTGTATTTTATACAAGAAGTATAATTATCTATTTCTTTGCAATAATTCTGCAATACTTCTTATTTCTTAGTGGCGATTCTTCCCTGCGCTCTCGCGCTTCCTTCACCTACTGCCTCCTGGCCACGGCCTTAACCTTCAATATCTTTGTGCTCACCATTCATGCCTTCTTTTTGTGAATGTATTCCATTAAAACCTTTCACGCCTTCATGTACAGGGCGTGATACGGATGCCTTTTTCTAAAGCGCGGGCTGGGTCTATTCACCCTCCACATTCTTTTGTAGGGGGGGGGGCTCAGTTGGTGTACTGATGGGGATCCGTCTCCACAACAGTTATCCGCCGGTGGACCACTTTGTGGCATAGCTCGCCCGTCAACTGCTCACTCTGCCTTCGTGCCTCTCTCACGCTCCTCGTTCTCCATCTCATGTTCCTCATTATCCTTTTCCCAAATCAGGTGGCAAACTGGTCTAGGATTCTCCAGCTGTTCAGGGATTCCATGAGCTTCTTGTCAAAGTTTTCTGGCTCTAACTTGCAGACAATCTCCGCTTCCACCTCCTCCTGATGCATCCCCAGCGAATGCACCTAAATACAGTGTGCTCCACTGTAGGGGCATCTGCTGTCCGTTGCTTTTTTCATTCTAAATAAATATTCTTTGAAACACCCGTATGTCGCCTCTGCTCAAAGTCCCTGGAGTCATGGTCTCACATTTGAGATGAGTGTGGCCGCCCACCTGCTCTGTGGGGCTGTTTCACATCTTCGCTGCCACTCCGTCAGCGTGTCCTCCCGGACCTTCCTCTTTATGGCTCTCTTAGGGGACAGCTGGTGGCTAATATCCCGGTACACTTGGGCTCTTTCCTTTACCAAGATGTCAATAGGAATTACTCCTGAAATGAGTGCTGCCTTCCTCTGCACTACTAGTAGCATTTTCCTATTTCTTTTAACACTATCCTCACCAGCCCATACCTCTGTTCCGTAGAGAAGACATGAGCTCGCAGCGGATCAAATAATCTTCTTTTTCGTTAGGGCGGCTCTCCCACATTTAGCAAGCTGGCTGTGTTGATCGCGTTACAGATATCCATAGTGATAAGAGCACTCCATTTTCTGGTTCCCCGGGTCTCCTGTCTTCCTCTACTGTTCGACGCATCTCACTCAAGGCTTCAACCGTGGAGCGGCCTGGCCTAAAGCCGAACTGGTTCTCGGTTAACTTGCCGGTTCTCTCGATTTCCGCCCCAAGCCTTCCTAGGGTTCATTACCTTTGAAACTTCTTACCCACGTGATCTATTAGGCAGATGGGTCTGAACATCGTTTTTTGTTTTGTCAATGAGGACGAGCACAGCTTCCTTTCATTGCTGGGGAACTCCCCATCCCTTATAACATCATTGAATATATCTGGCCTCGTCCAGGCCGCTATTATAATGGCTCCGGCAGATATACCATCTGGGCCTAGAGCTTTTCGAAGGGCATAACCTACTGCTCGTCGCAGTTATTTCTTTCGTTGTAACGCGAAGGATCGTATCGGGGTTTATGTTAAATTCCTCATACCTTGTGTCCCCATTTCCGGGACCACCTTCCGAACGATCCCAAAGGCTTCTTCTTCTCTCACTCTGGGCTATGGCATCTCTTGCCTAATTTCTTAAGGGCAATCTGGTATATACACATGCCTGTCGATCTTTTTCGCCACACGGTACTTCTTCAGCGGGCGCCTGAGCACTCGCATGCGCTGTAGACACAATTCTTTCTGTAGCATTCGTGTCTTTGCAGTATCCTTTCTCTTACCAAAACTGCAATAACATCCTTTATGAAAACGGGCGAAAACGAGTGCACAGCTACAGGCTTTTTGATGTTCCGACCATCTTTTATGAGTTTTCTGATATTTTCCCTTAAATTGGTGTTTCAAATTTCAGTAATTTAGAGAGACTTTCTTTTTACCGCATCTGATAATAGAGGCTGTGACTTTATATTACATATACTGTAATACGTTCGTCATTAAAAATGCTAGTAAATACATCAAATTATTTTTTTATGCCGACGATGTTTTTTTATGTAGATTATGAATTTTTAAATGATATTGTGATATAGATCCATATTTGTACCTAACCTGTTTATGCGTCTCTGGGGGATTATTAAGGAATTACAGTATTTTTCTACTTTTTAATTGACTTTTAACTCTGGTCTTCAACTGGGCCACCACTTCTCTTGCTGCGTCACAATCGCTTCAAAGACCTGAGAGTTATAATTGAAGTTTTTACCACCTTTACGTACTTCATCACCTGAACTGACCATTCTGAGTTCATTTCGCTTATATTTTTTTGATACTCTACATTAGTGACCTTAGCACTAATTTCTCGTGACACAGCTTCTTCCACCAAGGACCTTTTGTTCCCTGTCTTTGAAGTAGCTCCTATGCAATTTCTTCATATATGACATCATCCTCTCCGTAAGCGCATTATGTATTTCATGCCATGTGAAAACATTGGAGGCATTTGTGAAAATTCTTTCCTCCTCTCAGCAGATTTATTTCAAAGTTAATTCAAGATTTGAATTAAATACAACACACAGTTTTTAGTCTGTAGATCTAAGAGTGGGCTTAGAGCGGGAACTCCTACTCACTATCAAAAAGGGAAAAACAACTTACCTTGGCCATTTAATGAGGCACGAACGCTACAAACTGCTACGTCTGATAATCAAGTGAAAGATGGAAGGAAGGAAATACATTGGAAGCAAAATAATATAATGGCTTTGGAACATTAGGAAGTCGACAGGGATGGTGTTTGAAGATCTAATGAGAGCAACAACTGATAGGAAATCATATGCTGAAATAATCTCTAACCTCCGCTAGTAGAAGCATCTACAGAAGAAGAAGTCTTTTATCTTTATTGAATCACAAAGTACATATGATACGGTTATTTACGGCTACGAACTCTTTTGTGAAAATTTTCAATTGCCATTCTTCATAAATACGGCTGAATTTCATTGATGAAGCGTTTAATTACTTAGTGTAAAACATGGGTGGTTGTAGACTCGTTGACATAGACCTTTGACTAAAAGGAATTTAATTGTGATCTGGGGGACCAATTAACGACTAGAAAATTTCTCATGCATTAATTGAATTATTTCACAGACTGTATGGCATAATCTTGTTGAAACCACATTATCCGATTTTGACAAAAATAATTGTGTTATTATGTCCCGATACCGAGCACTAGTAGCAGTCACTGCTTGATCAGGCCTTAAAAATGTATGGAACAACGATGCTTCATGTCCACAATCCGTACCAAACAGTGACACGTTGTGTTTGTGTTTTTGATCTATGTCCACTAGAAAACTCACTACTTGAGATAATACCTAGTATAAATTTTCTAGAACAATAACCATTGTGAACCCACGCCGAGATTTCAATGTCAATTTTTGACTTTTGTATTCTGTATTTTGTTAATTAGCTATTGATTATGAGCACATCTCGAAATGTACATATAGCACATAAAACATACTTGTTTGAATAAGTAAATATATTGTTTAAAACTAACCAAATTTGAAAATCAGATATTGTTGGTTGTTATCATAAAACATAAAAAAATCTATACTGTGAAGAAAGTGAAATCTAACTTTTATTATTTGATCTCTTCTCGTAACACAAGAAATAAACCAACGGTGTGGATTCATTGGTTTTTCTCAACCGCAAAAAAAGTAATTTTGATCATTACTATGTATAATTTTGGCATTTAACAAAGCCATAAAGATGAAAATGTGCTCCATCGCTAAGGATGATATAATTTGCTCGAAAAATTATCATCCACTTGTTGATGCTAAATAATCTATTCAACGAACTCTCTTCCCTCTGAATCTTTATTAGGCTTCACTTTTTGTATTAATTGAATTTTATAAGCATAGAGATAGATTTTTGGTGAGTGTGCGCTGTAGGGAGCCTTTTGAAATTTGCAAGTGATGTTCTGGGATTGTCACCAACACTCAGGCAGGTTGTTAGCCTCACCTAAGTTTCCCTCCTCCTTTATCTGGACTTAGGATCGACTGCAATTAAAATGGGCTACTATCTTTTTGAAGTCAGAGTTTGCGTGAGAGTGTTGGTGAAAACGAGTAGCCCATTTGAATTTGAATCAAATATCGAAACCACTCAGACTTAGCTGCTGAAAAGTGATATCCATGAACAATAAGGATAAAAAGGTGTTGCTGGAAGTGAATAGCCATAACATCGATAAATATGGCCTTTCAGAAACTAAAAAGAAAGGCAAAGGCAAAATATATGTTGAATGTATCTTAATCTACAGCGGCAAAGACAAAACGAGAGAGCAGTATCTGGTGTGGGATTACTCATGCATAAGAGATTTCAAAACAACATGTATGGGACAAAACGTATTTCCGATAGACCATTGGCTTGCAAAAGTCAAAATTACGAAGAACGAACACACCAACAACGAGAGCGGAGAACACTTGACTCAGATATGCACAAGCAACGAGTTAAGAATTAATGACACTTACTTTCCACACAAAGCACATCACAAATACAATTTTGAGAATACTCGAGGCCGGAAATCTGTGTCGATTACATAATAACAAACAGAAATATCCACCCAAAAAGAATTCAAGAAGTCAGAATATTAACATTTGCGAACGCTGAAACTAACCATGGCAAAAATTATCTTCGAAACCGAATATACCAAAAAGCAAAGACCTATGAAAGTAAGTAAACTAAACATGAAATCACTTACAGTTCCATCAACAAAATTACTGTACCAACAAACACTTATTAGTAAAGTAACAACGTTGAAGCTGCCTGGATAAAAATAAGATCTCACATATTCAAAGCCGCCGAACAAGCTGTAGAATAAAGAATATCTAACAAATCACTTGGGTTTTGAGAATTTACACAATTTAATGTCGATGCACTGCGACAATTGTTTCGCCACAAAGTGGCTTCATCAGGCAGATGTGTGGCGAAACAATTGTCGCAGTGCATCGACATTAAATTGTGTAAATTCTCAAAATCCAAGTGTTTTTTTCACCTATATAATGGAATTTCACCAAGTAAAAGCCTCATCAATCCAATATCTAACAAATCTACGAAACCAAACACAAAACCGTGGTTTACACAACAGGTTAAAGAACTAGTAAATGAAAAACGAAAAGCATATCTAAAATATCGATCACAAAGCTTAACACTAGACGAATACAAATCTATAAAAAATATAGTCAACAACGAAATCCAATATATTAAAAGAGCACATTGGGAAAAGTTTTCATCAGGCATGGATGGTCAGAAGAAGATCAGGAACATGTTAAGAAACAGGAAACATTTATACATAACTAAAATAGCACTGAGTGATTAGCAACAACATTTCTGCCAACTTTACAGTGCTGGTACTAACTCAATAAATCTTGACCTTAAACAGAATGATAATAATACTCAAGAACCGTGGACTATCTCTGATGAGAAACTGAAACAAATGATCACTAAATTAAAAAATCACAAGTCGCCTGAAGTAGATGAAATATTTAACGAGTTGCTGAAGTATAGAGGCGATGCACTAGCAGATTAACTGAGCGTACTTTGCAACAAAATAGTCGATTTCAATAAAATACCTGTCAAATGAAAAGAAAGTATAACCATTCCAATATTCAAAAAAGGAAGCAAAAAAGTCCAATCAAAATACCGTAGAATCACGCTACTAAGTTCAGTGCTAAAGCTATTTACCAAAATTCTGAATGAAAAGATATCTTGTGAAGAACAACAAGGTTTCAGAAAAAAACAGGTCAACTATAGATGCCATCTTTACAATCAGACAAATAGCTGAAAAATCAATAGAATACAACAATACAACATATATGTTTCATTCATCTTACTAAAGATTTTGATCGCGTGAGATTTATGGATGTTGTAAGACTTCTAAATAAGAAAAAGTACACCCAGAAATTATTAACGTCATAATTGAGGTAAACACTGGCAACTGGACCCAAATACAGATAGAGGGTAGAAAAATACGTAGAATTCTCATGCAGGCAGGAATAAGACAAGGCGATAGCTTAAGTCCTATTCTTTTCAATCATTAATAAGAAAGGTTGGAAAAATAAATAAAAATGATATGCTATGCAGACGATCCATGTTGATTTCGGAAGATAAGGATAATCTGCAAATAATGCTCTTTCGATTTAAAATACAGCTGCCAGGTACAATATGGTGATATTGGGGGACAAATCCAAATCACTTACCTTATCTAGGGAACCAAAATGATGTAAAGTTGTAATATACAACGAACCAGTAGAACAAGTCATGAGGTTCAAACATCACGAGTAGCAGAGACTCCAAGAAGAACATTGGGCTCACTCAACCAAAGCAGCCCTAATATCCAAATACTTGTGAGATGTAGTATGGTGGAACAAACACATCACCATACAAAGTAAAGTCCGCATATATAAGACCTGTGTATGACCCGTTATGACATATGCTGTGGATACAAGAGCCGAAAACTCCACAACAATGAGAATCATCCGAACAGTTGAGATCAGAACATTAAGATTCATAATGGGATACACTTTGAGGGACCATAAAAGAAACGAATACTTCCGAGAGCTCTGCGACGTCCCAGATATTGTAAGATGAAGATCGCAAGGAAGAAGAAGAAGACTCTCATGGTATTGACATTTGAACGTCTGGTTTTTGGATGACCAGTGTGTTTAGCGTCTTCAACTGATCCAGTCTCCCTGAATTTATCAATTAATCTCTTCATAGTTGACGAAGTTAAAATTCTATTCCCGTCATATTTTGTTTGCAATTTTCGATGTGTGGCTGCTGAACTTTCGTTATTTTTGAGATATTATTCAATAATAAAACTGCGTCCATGCATCGTGTATTGCCAACAATTTACTGCACAAATGGCGGCAAGTTCAAATCTGGCGTTAATTTTGAGGCACCCATATCTTTAGACTCACATTATCACATCTGGTGACCAGACCATCAAATATTTACAGCTCCACTATCAAATTCAATAATTTGCTCTTTTGTTAGCATACTTTAGTTCATTCAAGTGTCTGTTACATTTAACCCATCCCAACCTAGTCGAAACAATTCAAAGCAGTAATGCTTAATTAATCTAACCTGGTTTAATTTAATATAATTTGAGCCTTAATCATATATCTAAAATATGTATTCCATATGAAAATTTTGTAATGACTTATTTTACTTACAAAAGACAGGCTCGAGCATATTTATGTATATATAATAGAGTGTGTTGTAATCCATAAATAAATAATAACCGACTGCATGAATTGAGAAACTTTGAAATTCAGAAGTTAAAAGAACAAGTAAATGTATAGTTCAACAAATTAAAATAAAAAAATTAGAAGTTGCAATTTTTTTATTATAAAGTGTGTTTTATATCTACTCCCGTAAAATAAACTTAATTTTACAGTATATAAACTTAAGGTAATGCATGCCCTACAGCTCTAGATCTTTTTAATAAACGTAAAACAATTTTAATATTTTTATGTATAAAAAATAGTAAATTGTAATGGATTTTAATTTTTTACTTTATTTTATATAATAAAGATTAAATGTATTAAAATATTATATCTTTCTTCGACTAGTTTAGAACTGTTAAGTGTTATTATAAATTTTAGTAATTATTTATAAGTTTTATCACGGTTTGAGTAAGAACTAATCAATCATAATTATTATTATGCATTGGTCTTAAAAGTTAACACAAAAGTAGGTCGTTTAAACGAAACTCTTTCTGTCCTTAAAAGACTCAATTAGGAAGCTTATTCATTCATTCAGCTTTTTTAGCATGTCCGTAAAATTACAGTACTGTATTTTTTTTATTAATGCACTTAATTATATATTTAAAGGGTTGTTGCTACAATCAGCAATACTATTTTTCTTACAGTTTTATTTGGCGCCATAAATAGGAGCGATGCCCGTAAAATTCATACAACGTCACTACTTCCCGAGATCACATCCGTTTATTTGATTCAGGATAGGATCATGGGATAGGAAGCGCCAGCCCTTGACCTTCCGGGAGGGGTGCGAAACCCTCCAATTATCCCAGAGGCAAAAGGGTGATGGATCTCTCCGTACGATTCTCGGCACCCTAATCCGTGTGAAATCGCCATGATTCCCAGGACCCTGGGACTTTGTCCAGGAGTTCTGGAGAAGAAAGTCGGGGCTTCGCTGAAATATGCCGGCGATTTACTAGATCACATGCACATATGTAAAAGGGGGCCTTTTCAGGTAGACTTTTATACCGCTAAACGATCTCCTTTCAGTGTGCGCGAGATTTTTGTGCGATAACGTCTTTTCATACTTTTGAAAAGTTGTTTCTATATAACTTAATATAACAAAACAGAAAATCAGGCATATTTGAATTAAAACACTTGTTATTTTTCATATTAATATATTCAGTTTTCTGTCAGATTACAATATTCATCCTTTGATAATAGTTGTAAAAATAACACGTGTCAAGAAACTAAATATATTACTATGGAAAATAACAAGTGTTTTAAATCAAATGTATCTATAATACCTTTTTATCAAGTGTATATCAGGAAAAGTGTGAATTTTAAAGGAAAATCAAGAAAATCAGGTCTTGGTTTATAACAAAAAACTACGTTAAATAGATTTATATGTAAAGATATTTGTCTGTTTTTTCTGCACATTTAATAACTAAATTCTCTCCCTTCTTACACAACAGATTTGATTTAAATTAATCTAATTGTATTATTAAGTTGATAATGACGTATATAAATTACATAATTTGTAGTGTAAGTATTTTAGTTTAGTATTTATTCTAATTTTATTTAATTGTATATTTGCAAATAATTTACATATAACGAGAGAACATATTTATTTATTTACTTTAAAAATCTAATTACTCAATGAATAGGTTGAAAAATGTAATAAAAAAAAGATCATCAAGTATTTATATTATTCAATTTTGTATGGAAAACATTTCATATACGCTTTTTTGAAGTAATTAAACTGTTACATTTATATGGCGAAATGTTATTAGTTTACATTTATATTATTTTGCCGCGTGATTGGTAGCGCAATTTGTTCGATAAACAATGTTAATTGGGGCGGGAATAATGGATATCCGAATTTTTATGACAGTGGAATTTCTGCTCTGAATAAACTGAAATCGCAATGTTTAATGATGATCCCGAATAACTGTTTTCCACTGTAACAGTTTCACGAAACGCGGCATTATTTTCACGTTAATATTTTATAAACGTGTTTAATATTTGTACGTATTTTATTTTTATAATTAGACGTATTTGCGTTATTAAATTTTAATTAGTAAGCTAAAATAGTGATACATGTAAACTCTAAATTGATAGAATTAAATGTTTAATACAATTTTAATATGGGAATACTTTTAATAAGTAGAGAATTGATAAACGCTTGTTTTTTTTTTTAATTTTTACTCGGCTGCAACAAGCGAAACTTGTTGCAGCATTATCAAGAATAACCACTCTTGATAATGCTACAAAAGAAGCAATTAGGTTTTTATATTCAGGTAATAAGCGAATAATTTTTATTACAATATTTTATGAATTTGTATTTACATAAATTTTTAAAGGATTTTCTAATTAACTTTAACTTATAATCCTATATACACAATTAAGAATTTGCTAATAATTATTCTATTATATTTGATTAACAAAGCTACATTATTAAAATATATTGATTAGAGCTTGTAATTAAAATTAATGAAATAAGAATACTATATTTAAACACTTGTACCTCTTATATATTGTATATATTAAAATATTTACGATTATAAGTAAATGGTCCATTAAAATTACAGACTTAATTCTTTAATAAATCAAATCTTAAACTTGCAAGTAAACTTTGTGTGTTTCCTCACGCCCGGCGAACGATCGGACGGTTTTGTTGTTCTTACAAAGTAGTTTTAATGGCTATAATGAATATAACTTCACACTTCAGATTAGCAATAAAGCAAGATTATAACTTACTATTAACACTCCTTTTATCGTAGACAATGTATAATTCTCCACGGCATGATTAATCCCTATGAAACTCACATTAAAATGTTTTATATGGTCACAGTTATTACCTGTACTATAATATGTGATAACATTTATTAGTTCTAGTTACTACAATATAAGAGAACAATAATTTTAAAAATCACTAGTAAACTATAATTTACGATGTTTAAGAATAAAAATAATTAAAAGATGAAATACAAGTTATTACATATAAACGAAAAATTTGGTTTTAATTTTATCATTTGGTATAATGAATTAATTTTTGAAATTTTACAAAAAAATAGTTATAAGAATTGATGAAACAAAAAACGGATTTGAACTTACTTAAATTTAGTCCGGAGAGTTGAAACGTTTTCTTGATGAATTAACAATTAATTAAGAACAAATAGTACAAAAATGGCCATAATTAATTAGGTATTTATTTAATAAATACATATAATGGTAAGCATTTATTGTTTCCTGTCAATAATAGGGTTGACAGTGAACAAAAATAAATGCTTAAATTATTATTCTTATAATTGTCGCAGTTGACAGATTCTTTTAATAGTTGATGGTTATACACTCTTAGGGATCTAGTGAAATGCTTAGACCATACCTCTTGTATGGTTTTAAAGGGTTTTAGTATTTTAAGAGTCAATATATCTTAGACTATATTATTTATAGAGATAACTACAATCATTCTAATATTATTATTTTGTCATAATTGACTAAAAAAAGCAAATATTACAAATAATATTATTTTGCATAATGGTGGATGCGCCGGGATACAAGACGCAAAAAATTCTTACAAATTAAATTTGCAACTATGTACTTTTATGTATAATTAATTTCTTTACACTATTATATCATTTGAAACAAACGTTTTAAGTATTTTAGAAAAAGTAACAATTTATAATTAAGACAATAATATTTTCTTTAAAATTTCTTACAAAGAGAAACATTTTACTATTTATTTTTATAGGGTAAAATCTTAAGCTTAATATACAGTGACTCTCATATCAAACCATTATTTCGACTAATTATCTAATCAATTTGATCTTGATACCGAATCCTAATTAACACAACTTCCTCCTGAATGAAATTATCACTACCAAGACTGTAATATCGAAGAAGTGGCAAATATTATCTCTGTGCATTCCGACAATATGAAAAATATTAATGTTACTTATAATATCTTAATTTAATTCCATTATAGCTGATTACATTACGCTGTACACTCAAAACCTAAAAACAATATTACAATTATCTTCTTCCTAATTCATCTTGTGACAATTTAAATTCAAACGACAATTATGAGGTACACGAGTACTAGAAAAAATTAATTAAATTAATTGAAACATATAAAAAGTAAAAGAAAAATTTAATGAAATGAATAGAGACATATAACAAATTACGGTGCTCACAATCTATTGTCGCGTATCATGCAATATTGTAATATGCTCTAGCATTATTTCAATTTTTTGTTATTTTGTAATTCATATATAATATTTAAGCGCCACTTGTCATATATTGATCTTTTTTTCTTGCCGTTTGTAATTAAATATGTACATTAATTTGAAATTTGTTTATTTAACTTCAGATAAGTTGTGTATCTTTCTTTTTATATGCGTATTAATTATATTTTGACAATTGTTAAAAAGGGGATTTTCGTAATAAATAATTAAATAAATAAATATAAAATAAATTTTTGAATATAAATGAAATTATTGGAAATTATAATCATAGTAATAATATGCGGTAAGATCTATAAGCTACATATTAAAAAACTAAATAACTAAAAAAATAGACTACATAATCAGCTTTATAAACACTTGAATAAATGCTATAATAACGGATGACATGTTAATTTCAAAAATATTTGCTGCGAATTTCCAAAACTGTCAATAAAAGTAAATATTGACATTGATATAAAATTCCATAATTGCATAGACTGATAGAATCCCTTAACATGCATCCCTCTTTATCTCTTCATTGACTAAGTGAAGAAGAATACTATCGAGAATTGCATTCTGGTAGAAATACATTCCCTCTTCATGATTATATTCACTGTGTCGTTTTTAAAAATTTATCTAAAAATATCCACAAATTTATCCTTAATATCCTTAAACTCTTGTTACAACAATTAATACTTCTTTAATTAATAAAACATAGGTATAAAATTCTTCATCCCCATATGCGATAAAAATTTGCCTCATATGTATACTATTTAAATCCTTTTTAAAATAAAATAATCCAAAATCTTTCAATGACTCCAACATTTGCCAACAACCAATTTGATTTGCTTTAGGAAAAATCAACTACATTTCCATTTACTGTTCTAACTTCCAATATTCAATGCATTTCCTTATAAATATTTTCTAGCATCTTATCATTCTAATACATTAAGTCCTTAAAGCGATTTTATCAGATCCTGTTATGTTAAAATCTGACAAGCATTTTACTCACCTATCCTTCTTGCGCAAGCCAATCAGCAAGATTCACCACTCTCATCATAACTCTATAACCTATATTCTCATATTTTCCAGATCCTACACAAATTAATCTAATCACATATAAAATTCTTTATGTTGGTTATATTGCCTTAAGGAACATTGCGAACGACTTTGACGAAAATTCAGAGAGTTCGCAAGAAAAATGCTACAAATGCAGCCTAGTAGTTAAAACTGGTTTAAAGTGTATAGTTTGTAATACTGTAAAGTGAAGTCATTAATTCAGTATCTCCGATGACATAACCAACAAATCAAACGGGTCAAAAACGATAACTCCCACCACGGAAAGAACGGTCAAAAAACGGGTCAAAAACGATAACTCAAATAACTGTAAAGAGCCCAGTTGAGAACTACCAAACAACAAGAGATTCCGAAAATAGTAAGCTAGAACAGAAATTAAAAGTTACAACAAAGAATTCTGTTAGCAGTCCGATCTCATACCCACATAGACCGAAGAATACACCTACTCACCAAAAGGTGGCGGAATCATTTAAAAATAAACATAATCCACAGATACTTTGCACAGTGACAAAGATTTCTACCAAAGATATTTAGTCCCCAACAATTTGGTTTTAGGTTCCAACGTTCAACAACAGATGCAATACTATCCTTTGTAGATATCGTCTCAAATTGTTTTGAAAACAAAATGTTCTGTGCGGGTTCGTTCCTAGACATGAGCAAAACTTGATTTGCTATGTAACAAGCTTAAAAAATAAGGATTTAGTTTGACCAGTTTAAACCTATCGTCTTATTTCTCGAATAGATGGCAAGTGGTTAAATTTAGGAATAAAACTTCAAGTAATTTGCCAATAGAACATGGTGTCCCTCAGGGATTAGTCTTAGGTCCCCCCTGTTCATAATATATATTAAAGACATGCCAAACTGCGTTAATTCTGATATCATATTATTTGCAGACGACGCCACCACAGTTAATATAGGGACCACTGCTGAGAGTACTACAGAAAACTGTATCGTTACGTTAAATCAAGTTTTTGCATGGTGCAATAAAAACAATTTTAAATGAAAAAAACTAAACAAATCTTATTTACCTTAAATAATACAGACATTATGCTAGAAAAGACTGCCAAATTCTTAGGAATACATCTAGATTCCAAACATAAATGGGATGTTCATGGCGATAATTTGGCGAAAACATTATCGAAAAATATCTACTTATTACGCAATGTATCATATTATACCAACTCAGTGCAGATATTAAGAGTAGCGTACTTTTCACTAATTGAGTCAAATATCAAATATGGCATCATTGTATGGGAACACTCAACATCAAGACACAGAATATTCTCCATACAACGACTGATTTCACAGGAAAAATACACCGAAGACTGCAAAGAATATTTTATCAAATATAAAATATTGTCACTACCATGTCTATATATACTTGCATATCTCGTCTTCATTAAATCAAATTTACATGTATACTAAGATCACAACCATCATAGCCATATCATTAGATTCAAAAATGATTTATATCAAAATCAAATCCGACTTCAAACCGTACATACAGGTATTAACTATGGTATCAAATACTATAACAAATTACCACATCGCATTAAGTGCATGCCTTTAAATAAATTCAAAACGGTGATTAAAGAATATCTCTTGATTCATGGTTTTTACTCATGCGACGAATTTTTAAAGTGTAATATTTCAATTTAACTTCAAAGCACTTCTTATTGTATTTTATTTATTTATTATTATTTAAATAAAAGATGGGATCATCACCTAATCTCATCATTATAAAACTTTAGTTAAACGAACTTTTAATAAGAGATTTTTATATACAATTCAAGAAGAATCCAGCAAGAATGAGGATGATGTAAAAAAATAAATTTCATGTTTAATGTAAATCTCCATCAACATGAAAACCATTCCATTTCCAAATGGTTTACAGTAGATACAAACAAAGACTTGTCAGTGAAACCAGATAATTCATTTTCTCCAATTGAAGTTAATGCAATGAATAGCTTAAAATACTACTAGCTGAGAAATTTGGTAAAGCTCAAAATGAAAGTTTGATTTTTGTGAGTTACGTGAAGGTAAACTTGATTAATTAAAAAGCACTAAAAAAATGTGCTCAAAATGAAAATTCAGAATTATAAAAAATATTTGAGAAATTTTAAGTAGTAAGGTAAATCCTAATGAAAGCATAAGTAACATACCAGAATTGCAAATAACTAATTAAATATTTTCAAGAGTTAATGAAGAACTACACTCATAGTAATTTTTGTATTTCACATCAGTCATGTGACACTACTGCTCAGAAAGAACTACAAATGTTTGAACTGTTGGAGCAAAAAGTTATGTATAGCAGCTTTTCACCAACAAACTTGAGAATTCCTATGATGCTCTCTAGTACTTCTTTAAAAAACTGTCATTAACAAAGCAGTTTTTGTTCCAAAAAAATAGAAGAAATAGTGGAGCAAAACTTGAACTGGACCTTCTTCATAGCTAGCCAAGCTGTATTGGTTGTAATAAATGAAACTGCCAAGCCGAAATTGCCTAATTTTCAAACAACCATTTCAGTTGCTAAATTTAGCTCTTCAGTTCTCTAATCTTCTCATTCTTGTTATAAGTATCATTTGCAAATTTCATACCCTCGGGTATATTCATACTAAACATTTTGTCATAGTTTATATTCTATAGTAATGGTCCTAATATATTTCTTTGGACCAAAAGCCAAATGGTTTACAGTAGATACACACGAGGACTTGTTTGTGAAACCAGATTACTCATTTTCTCCAATTGAAGTTAATGCAGTTGTAATGATTACCTTAAAAGACTACTAGTTGAGAAATTTGGTGAAGTTCGAAGTGAAAATGCAGAAGTATAAAAAATATTTGAGAAATTTCAAGCAGTAAGGTGAATCCTAATTAAAGCATAAGTAACATTATAGAGTTGCAAATAACTAATTAAATATTTAAAAGAGTTAATTAAGAACTACACTGATAGTAATTTTTGTTTTTCATAATCAGTGCTGTGACACTACTGCTCAGAGGGAACTACAAATTTTTGAACAGTTGTTGCAAAAATTTATCAATAGCAGCTTCTCCTCAAAATTAGAGAATTCTTAAGAGGCTCTCTAATACTCCATTAAAAAAAATTGGCATGAACAAAGCAGTTTTCATTTCAAAGAAAATAGAAGAAATAGTGGAGCGAAACGTGAACCGGACTTTGTATCAGTTGAGAGCATTAATTTTTTTTTAAATTTAAAAGAAATTGCTCTAGCTGAATATTATTAATTATATTAATAAAATTACATACAATGGTTCAACACTTACAAAATTATTCGCTATATGCAAAGTAGTCGCCAAGTAAAATACTTAGGTGATAAAGAAAGATGGGAATTTCTTAAATATTAAGATTTATAAGAATACAAACTCCATAAATAATCGGGTGAAGGAAAAAATAACAAGCCTCATAAGATGAAAACTAAAATTAAGTATCTAGTGTTAAAATATTTGATTTCTACAGGTACTATACTTTTTTAATTTTAAGATCAAACCAAAAAAAATCGCTCGTCTTATGACTCTCTTGAGACCATAGTGTTGAAAGTTTTGAATTTTATAGGCGCCGAACTTTATTGATTTTTAAGGATAGGGCAAATATCTTTTTATGACTATATTATGTCTATGATATTAAAAGTTTGCTTTTGGATTTATTTTCGTAGGAGTACAATGACTTTAGAGTTTATCTAATATTTAAGAAGGGAAGTGCATAAGGGTGAGAGAAAATTAAAGAACTAAAAAGCAAATGGAGCTTGAAAATAAGAGAGACATTAATTAGTGAAACAATTAGTGTTTAAGAGGAAGTTTAAGCATCATCAGAATAAACTGTTAAAAAAAAACTTTAGGGAATCTCTACGTTCAAAGCAGAACTTTCATTTGTAAAAGAAACTTTAAAATTACGTAATATACTCAAAAGATTAAAAATGAAAACGCTAATTTAAAAGAAGAATTGGAGAAACTGCAAAAGCAAAATGCATAGCTAAGTGCAGTGCAGTAAGTTATAAGAAGACCATCTGAAAAAAAATGATGCAAGAAATTAATAAAAAATTAAGACGTTTGGGTAGTCGAACAGATAAATCAAGTGAATAAAGTAGATAGGAATCTCCAGAAAATTAAAAGTGAAATTGAAAATGTAAGAAGGAAAATGTAAATGAAAATGAAAGAATATACCAATATTAAACCAGAGTCTTATTTCAAAATCAGTAAATGAAATAGATTGTAGAAAGATTTACGAGATGAAAAAATACAAATTGAGTTTCTAATTGAGGACCGGAAGAAAAAATTAGTAAAGCAAAAACTTTAATAGATATGATAAGGATGTTCAGAACAAATAGATAAACTTTTAAATTACTTAAGCAAAGTTACGTAATCAACTCAAAGCTTTAAAAATCAAAAGCACTACTTTAAAAGAAAAATTGGCGAAACTAGTAAAGTGAAATGCCAAGCTAACGGCAGTGAAGAAATTTTAAGAAAACCATCTAGAACGAAAATGCTGCATAAAATTAATAAAAATTTAAGCAAGCTATTCAAAGATGATTAAGTAGTCTAATGGATAAATCAAGTAAAAAATAAATAAATTATAATCTCTATAAAATTAAATGTGAAATTGAAAATGTAAGAAGGGACATGTAGTAAGATAAAAATAGAGAAAGAATTATTAGATGAAAAAATGTAAGTAAAGTTTTTAATTGAGGAAGAGAAGAAGAAACAGGAAAGGAAAAACTGGTATTTGAGAGATATGATAATGATATTCAGAACAAACAATTTAAATGAACCCTTAAGAAATCTCCACGCATAAAACAGAAAATTCAATTATGAAAAAAATTATATAATTGATTAAGTTACGCAATCAACTGAAAAGTTTAGAAACCAAAAACGTCAATTTTAAAAAAAGAATTAGAGAAACTACAAAAGCAAAATGCGTAGCTAACAGCACTGCAGAAAATTTTTAGAAAACCAACTGAAACTAGAAAACTGCACGAAATTATTAAAAACTCAACAAAGTGTATACAAGATGCTAAAGTAGTTAAACAAATAAATAAAGTAGGAAATGCGTTGCGAATTTAGAAGATTGATTAGTAAAGTTAGAGGTAGAGGAAGTAAAAGTCCAGAAATACATATAAGCAATCTGATTTTAAAATCCAAGATTTAGATTATTAAGGATTAAATTCTCTTATAAATAAAAAAAATGTTGATGTGGCCATCATAGTAAATTCCCTATATTTTTCTCGAAAATTATGAGTTTTACGCAAAAATGTTATTCTTAATAATTTGTTCACTTTTGAATACTCTCCAATTATTTGTTGTATATATATTTTATGTAACTCCAATAGTTTATTAATACTTGGCAAAACATTTTAAAATTAAAAACTACAAATTTTGGACTGTTAGAGCAAAAAGCAAAAAAAAACTGTTGACTAACAAATAATTGTCTTTATTTTGAAGAAAATCGAGAATAAATAGTGAAGAAAACCGTGAACTGGATTGTAATCTTTTATCTGATGAGAGGATTATAAGTTCTGAAGATTAGGGCTGGCTACATCAACACAATCTTTACCTATACGTAATCGTCAAACAAAATGCTTGCGTGATGACAGAAAATGCAGATTTCTCAGATATACGGATTTCTGAAAGTTACGTGGCCCTAAAAAACGGCCAAAAGACCAACAATTTCCGTACGAAAAATATAAGCTCTAGAAAATGAAAAGTAATATTGAAAATGTAAGCAAGAAAATGCAAAAGAGTAAAAGAGAATTCGAGAATGTATTACAAGATAAAAGAATTCAAATAGAGTTTGAAATTGAGGAAGAGAGGAAGGAGTTAGTAACCGAAAAACACAAAGACTTATTAAGGATTTTCAAAAAAAAAGTTAAAAAATAACGTTAAAGCAGAATTTAAGCAAAGTTTCGTAATCAATTCAAAAGTGTAAAAACCTAAAACACCACTTTAAAAAAGAAATTGGAGAGACTACAAAAATGAAAGGCGAAAATAACGCCAGTGCAGAAAATTTTAGGAAAACCATCTAAAACGAAAATGCTGCTTAAAATTAATAAAAATTCTAGCAAACTAATTCAAGATGGTTAAGTAGTCTACTAGATAAATCAAGTGAAAATAATAAATTGAAATAAATTGAATTGTGTACAGGACTTCAACGTTTCATCTGATGAAAGCACCATAACTCATAAAGATTTAGAAGATCCCTGCTGAACATCAGGACTGGTCGAGTTTTAACAAAAATATAGAATTTTGTTACACATCAACACAATTTTTATCTAAAAATGCTTGCGTCATGGCAGAAAATGCAGATTTTTCAGATATAAAGATTTCTGAAAGTTAGTTTCCTCTCCCTTAAAACAAAATGGTTAAAGAAGATAAATAGAAAATTTACGTAAGAAATATTAATTAAAATCTCTAGAAAATAAAAAATTAAAAATATTAGAAGAAAAATGCAGAAGAGTAAGGAGAAATTGAAGAAGGAATTATAAGAGAAAAGAATACAAATTGATATATGGATTCCTAAAAAATTAGTTGCCCCCCCCCAAAAAAAAATGCCTAAAGGAGTTAGATAAAAAGTTTTAGTATGAAATATTAATTCTAAACTATAGAATATAAAAATTTGAAAATGTTAGAAGAAACATGCAGAAGAGTAAGAAGGAATTGGTGAAAGAATTACAAGAGGAAATAATACAAATTTAGTTTAAAATTAAGGAAGAGAGGAAGGAGTTAGCAAAGGTAAAATTGGTGTTAAGGATTTTTAAAACAAACTGTCTAAGAAATGGCGACGCTCAAAGAAGAACATTCATGTTTGAACTAAACTTAAAATTAAAAGAGATATTAATCGGCATAATTTAAACAAGGTTATCCACTCAACTCAAAAGTGTAGAAAACGAAAACACCACTCTAAAGAGAGATTTGGAGAAGCAACAAAATAAAATGCAAAACTAACAGCGGTGCAGAAAGTTTTAAGAAAACCATCTCAAACAAAGTTAAAAAACATTTAGCTAGGCTTATATAAGATGCTAAGGTAATCAAAGAGATAAATCAAGTGGAAAAATGTGTTAAGATATTATATGATAATTGTGAAACTGAATATCGACGAAGTTGTAGTCATTCTTCTCAATCTGATTATAACAGAAGATTTTCTCTATAGTTCACAAGAGAATCAAGAAGAAAAATGCAGCAATCTTCTAACAAAAAACTTATTTTAGCTTAAGGCGCAGAAATTGATATATGGAAAAGAAATCTGGTATAAAATTTTTAGATGTTAATAAGGATTAAATTTTCCTCTAAATGATGAATCGATACCTGAAACTACTGAAAAAGAGATTAATAAAAATTCTAGCAACGGAAAATTGGCCATTCTCAGAAATTTGATTATTGAAATTTTTATGACAAGTTTTTTCTCACACACGGAAGTACGAGTTATAAAATAGGATCTATTTTATATAATTGTAGTAAAGAAATTAAATATGAAAAAATATCATCAGATAAAAATTTTATAACTATTAAATATTATGAAGGATCAAGCTGATAGATGGATCTAATAAATATTACTACGGACAGAGTGAAATGTGGCAAATTACTCTTTTGAATGATGATGAAATATTTTCGGATAAACAAATAGAAAAAGCGTTTTAGTGATGTTGCAATAGAAGTCGCTTTCTTCAATTAAGTTTGCTGGTAAATATCGAGGAAAAAACTGCGCAGCAATCTTCTAACAAAAAAATTATCACCACCTGACGTTGATCTTACTTTATGAAGAAATCCAGAAATAGATATGAGGAAATATACTCTGCTATGAAAATCCGGATGTAGATTATTAAGGTTCAAGTTCTTCTCTAAATGATGAATCAACAATTTCAGAAAAACTGAATGATACAAATTCTATGAATACGATAATACCATAATGGTGCTATCGATTGCCTAAACGTTTCTAAACGTTTCACTAGATCCCAAATATGACATTGAAGGGATCTGTCAACAGCGATGGGTGGTTATCCGCCCATTTAGGATTTAGTACAACGTTTAGATAATAGATGGCACCTCTATGGTATTATCGTATCGGTGGTTGACCCGGAAAGTTATATACCTCCTAAGTGAATCTCGATTCCTGTCATCAACTGCGCTACGCTGATGAGATCCAAAAAGATCGAAACCGGTCCGTGGATGTTGTTGACGGGGAACAATATTTGAGATTCTATCAACTGTGATTTGACCTCTTTTAAAAATTTAAGTGAAATAATTATGGCCAAAAATAAATAAGTTTAAAAATAGCAATTTAAATCATAAATTTTCTAAAGTAGGCAAGTGATAAAATAAAATCTAATTCATATAATCGTAGTAAAGTAACTAAATTACTAAATGAATATTTGTAAACAATATAACTAGATGGAAATTATTACATCGTAGATTTCATAGAAACAAAGCTGTTAGGCTATTAATATTAGTCTCTAATCTATTAAATATTAGAACACACAAAGCGAAGTCTGGAAAATACCTTTTTGAATGGACATTATGGATGTGGAATATTAATGAAGCCGGATTAACAAACAGGAAAGCGTTTTGGTGATAGTGTTACAGAAGTCATTTTTTTTCATTTTGGTGTTGTGATGATGGCAAATTAAAAACTAATTATTGATGGTCGGAAGTTACAGTGAATAGTGATGAAAAATGTTGCTTTTACCTAATGGACCAGAAGAAATTACTTAATAGATCATATGAGTAGAGAATATCCTAATGGTATTGGAAAGATAAAATACGATTGAAGGATAAGAATGGAAATTTATTAATGATCATTAAATATGTTTGTTATAATGGAAAAAAGTATTTTTTTATGAAACAGTGTACAATTTTTACAGAAATAATTTATAAAACTAGTAATCGAATTTTCCAAAAATTTTTAAAAATATCTCCTTAAAATATTTTCTTTTCTTTATGGTATTTTTGAATTCTATACCATTTGTTTAGTTTAGTTAGCATATATCCCAATTGTTTTCAAATCCCATCAATGTTCCTATTTATCAACTGTTTCTTCATAAAAAAATTTTTAGTCACATAGTAACAAGCAATTCTGGTGGTGGAGTTGATGCCAAGACTAAGCTGCTTTAAGAATTAAGAATTTTTCCTTTATCTTTAATTTCCAGGTCTTAGCGTACGTTGCAGGATCCTTCTAATTCTTTTTTTTAATAATTTAGACATCCCATCCATGCTAGAGTTATATAAAACAATTTGTATATTCCCACAACCAATTTTTTTAGCTCAATCCCTTACATGGTGCATTTAGATTTACAATCAGATTTAGATTGACTTTGATTATGATTTCTAAATATTTCATCAAATTTCTGTTACTTATCCGAAAATACGGATTCTCTCCTACTGTGCTCTTTTTACCTTTCTTCTTGATAGCCAAATTTCAATGTATTTATTAAACATTCCAGGCTGAGATTATCTAATCTTCTAATAACCATTTTAGTTTCTAAGTTTACCCCTTCTGTTCCCTATGTCATCATTCTTGTTATAATTAATTAATAATCTGGAAATATGACACTCTCCGATAAATATAATAAATCTAAATAAAAAAAATTGTTAGCTGATATTCCATTGTAATGATCCCAACGCAGATCCTTGTGGCATACCATCTGATAACTCATATTCATTAAATATTCTGTCTCTACCATAAAAAACCAAAACTATACCTTCATAATAACATTTGTACATCCTTTATGGATAATGTGAGATTTAATTTCTAATCAGTCCTCTTAAAATCATTGGTTATAGGGAAGACTTAAATGCATTTTTCTCATCGATTGCAATTCCCTTTCTCCTTCTCAACAAAAAAGGGTTAGCTTTATAACAAAAATTCTTTCAAGTGTGTCGAAACTAGTCACTATTCCGGATGTAGAAGATGATGCCAGTTTCCTACATGACGGTACAATATGGGTTTGAGTGGAACAACGTATTTTAATATGAATTCCGCCCGTGCTTCTTTCGCCCAAAATTTTATGTATGTTTTTTGTAATGTTCAAAGAACTAATAAACATAAAATAAAGTGTTTGATAGTAACAAAGTTAGTCGTGGTTTTAATGTATAACAAATGTTATACACTTACTAAAATCAAGACTCCTCGTTTGATTCTAAAATTCTAAGTATTGTTTTTATGTCCTTTTTCTATAAATAGTATTTTTTTAGGGAATTTAATTTTCCAAGTATCGAATTTCATTTTAACGCTTGTTATAAAACATTGATTTATCTGTCTATCAACTTTTACACCGATTGCTTTATTTAAGGATTAAATTCTGATATAATTAGTTTTTTAATTAACTCTTTCGAGAAGAAAATTAATATTTGATAAAAAATTCAATCAATTTTTTCATGGGTTCTTTGCAGCGCTCAATATATATTTTATTTATAAAATAAACATATTTAATTGATTGTATAATGACTTATATTTCATTAAGAGAATCGTGGAAATTAACTAAAAAGTTTAGAATTAGAAATTTATGCTAATTAAAAGTTTAATTAAACACTGATTTTGTTTCACTATTAACTAAAATAGTGAAACAAAACCAAGTGTTTAATTAACCTTTTGATTAACATAAAAATATTTAGCCACGGGTTAAGTCATTTAGTTCATCGTATTGAAATTTATGCATTATTTTTTAAATTAAATATTAAGAAATATTATTTATTCAATTTTATTTTAATAAATCTCTTTCTGCTTGGATTGTTTTATAAACAATTATACTTTCGCTTTGACCTGAATTTACGTATTTGACGGACGTTAATGTATAAAATTAGCAAATTAAATTCATACAATAAAGGGTACATTTAAATATAGAAATTAACTCTGGAATACGACAAAAAGGATAAATGAAACGCCCGAACTTTTAAGAGTATTCAGTGGAAAATTGTGGAATTACGTGTCGGAGGAAAGGGCGGCCAATTGTGTATTCCGGTCATGAACTTGCCATTGACATTAACTCTGGGTAACATCAATTATTTACGACCTTCAGAAGGACCATTAAACGAAGGCGAAATACAATAACTTGTATTTGCCCTGTTTTTTTTAATTCGAAACATTTCCTGCGTTATGCGTAATAAATAAAATTTCAACCCTAATTTATTATGAGATATAGTAGACATCCACTCTGAAATACACGTGCAGTCTTATATAAAATTAATGCTTTGAAAAGAAAATGCAACAGCTCCACTCGCCGCCAACCAGAAACTATCTCCCACGGGTTTGAATTAAACAGGATGCGGTGAAATGGTGTGTGTGTGTGTATGTGTGAAAATCCTTTATCGCTTCTTTTAAGAGACGGCATACCCTTATCCCCGAACCACCGAAACCCCACCCGCCCAATCGTTCCTTTTCTCTTTTATTCTCCTCCGAATAGGGCACTTTAAACTCGAAGGATGTATTATAGTGACCATGGAATATACAGCAGAGACCAATTGTACGACATCCTAGACAGATATAAAAATAATGATGAATTATTATATCTAATAGACAATATTATTATAACAACTGAAAGACTTAGGTCGTTTGTAGCTCTTTAGTAATGACTTTTAATAAATTATCTTAGAGATATAGAAAAACATCTGTATTGAATAATTATTGTGCTTCTTTATCTTCTTCTTAAATTATCTTATTATAATTATTATTGCAATGTATTTAAACATATTTAATAATCGCAAATTAAGATAGAACAGGTCTACAGCCCATTTATTTATATTTATGTCAAATTTAATTATGTATTGTTATAATGATTATTGTATATAATTCAAATTGATAATTAAATTTGATTTCAGATGTTGTCAGGAGTGTGCCAGGACAGAGGGCGAACCCTGCGGAGGGGAGCAGGGCTTTAGTGGGGCATGTGAGCCGGGATTGTCTTGTCAGCAGCCTGGGCCATCCCCATCCGAGGGCATATGCAGACCAATAGTTTTCGATACCCCGGACGACACGTGAAACATGCCGAATGTGTAAAATGTAAGTGCAGACATAAACATTTTTACTCCGTCGCCGTCGTGGAATTGAAATTGAAATTTATAAGTTTGTAATAAATCGGGGGAGACGCCGACCGTAATAAAACCATATTTCTCGCATTTTGAGCTGATACAGCTGCAGTCTAGACACATAGAGATTTAAATAAAAGTCCCGGAGCGTATTGAGTAAAAATACCTTTTTTTTATGCTAATACCCTCAAAACAGTCCGCCGTGGCGAAAAAGGGCAATTCCAGGTCCTTTCATAAGTTACGTCTTGATGAAAGACATTTATTATTTATTAAAGATATAAGGCGTTATAGAGTTAAAAAAACTACGTGTTTATGATGTGGGTTTTATTTTTTTTATATTTAATAATATTTTCAATATACTTAATTTAGATTTTTGTTTTTCATAAAGGGCTTTCTGTTTATCTTAGTTTTATACTTTATCAAATATTAAACTTGTCACTTAAAAAAATTGTATTAAAAGCTTAAATAGCAAAAATTTATAGAAAAACATTGTTATTTTATATTGAAGGAAATAATAATAATACGTAGTTACACTCATAATATACTGTTCATAGCAGTTTTAATACCTTCTTTGAACATCCCCAACTCTTCTGCGAATGCATAACACGAATGATTACATTAATAGTTGTCAAGAGGCAAGGACATTTTTCAAATATTTTATTAAAGTAAAAAGAAATCCAATATTTTTGGCATAAAATTGAAGCCTTTAATTACGATAGTTAGAACGATCTGATTTAGGTCAAATATGTTTTCGATAACTTGTTGCCATTTTGAAGGTGATTTCATTATGCCTTTCTCATAGAAGCCCCCGTCTCTATTCGTAAAAAAATGAGACATTCGATTTTCACAAGCCTCTCTTGAAGCTAATGTTTCTCCACGGATAGGAACAGATGGTAATCATTTGTAAATGAGAAAAACTTTGTTTTACCACTATTAAAGTTATTGTGTCTCATTTACAAATCATTCAAGATGTACCACGAAGTAATCGCTTCTACCATCAACTAGATGGTAATCACTTGATGCCAGGTTAGGACTAACCTCCCAACCAAGCTCCTGAAACTTTTGGTAAGTCACCATCCATGAATATGGCCTGGTGTTGTCCTGATGGAACGCAATTCCTATCCTATTGACCAAAACTGTCTGCTTTTAGGCGATTACTTCCTTCAAACAGTCAAATTTTTGACAGTACAGTTCCAAGTAAAGAGTTTTATCGCAAGGGAGCAGATCATAGTAGATAATTCCCTGCCAATCCTACCAATCACGCAACAAAACCTTTCTCAAGAAAGATGACTCATTAAAAATCTAAGGTACTAACTCTTAGACAACTTAGATTGGCTAACATAATAAAAAATGTCATCTTTATCATCCAAGGAAGACTACTTATTATACAACTTTGAGAACTACAAACCAACTCCGCCCAACAATTTTTAATAAAATCTATAAAGTAATTTTGGTTTAAGATTTTCAAATATATTCAGGAAAAATTATTTCAGTTTCTGTTAGCATATGAAGAACCCATCTCATAGAAACCTACTGTAAGTAATTAATTTTTGAAGATGTTAGTGTTCCTAGTCTTCTTCTTATTCAGCAATTTAAGTAATTAACACCTTACAAATATGAGATTACAAACTTTTAGAAAACTTAGGGTTGCACATATTTTCAGTGAGCATTTTAGAAATCTCACAAATACAACACTTTTTATCTTTGTATAACACTGACTTTATTAAATTATTATTTAATAATACTTTATTAAAATTTTATAACAATTTAAAATAGTCGAAATTGTTAAGTCAGTGTTATATAAAGTCAATAAGTTTTTTTATTTGTAAAGAATAATGTATAACGAAGTAGAGACCTCTGCCGTTAACAGTTTGATTAATTTTGGAAATCTGTTACAAATTGCCAATCGACATAAATAGGTTTAGGACAACTTCTTTAGCACCTAAGATCGTTAACTTTTTATAAACCTAAGTTTACAAAGACTTTAATGACTTAGGTTTTCCAGCCGGTTTACAGATATTATAGTAAAAATTTAACATTATATATCTCTTGAACATCTACGGTTGCCAATTGTTTAGAAATCTAAGTTCACTATTTTTCTTTAAGAATTTAAGGCTAACAGATTTACAACAATTTTCAGTTAAATAATCTTAAAAATCTAACGGAACGCACGTTTAGAAAATCCTAACCGATCTACAAATATATTTTACAAAAAAAATATTAGCTTCTTTGTATTCAAGGTAACTAACTTTTTAGACACAAGGTTTCAAATGTTTGGAAAACTTAAGTATAACCGACCGATTTGTAACCATAATCACTAAAATCGTTTTAGAAACAACAACTTGAAAAAATATATATTTTTAGTTCTTGAGCATTTATTGTTGTAAACATTTCAAATATACAAGGTTATAAATTTCTTATGACCTAATGGCCGCCAAAAGATTTTTAAATTTAAGGTTAAGCCATTTTTTAAATATTTTCAGTGTAAATTTAATGCTATTCTTTCCTTCTGCATCGAAGGTTGTCAAATTGTTAAAAACCTAAGGTTACCAACTCCTTGAAAACTGTTGAGAGCTGTAAACCGATTTATATACCATACAGTTTTCAGCAAATCCAAAAAAATGATTTTACCAACTTTTTCAGAATTTATGATTGTTGATTTACATATTTAGAGAGAAAACATCTATATTTTAGATATTATTACAATATATAATTATAATAATTATTGTGTTCCTTCATCCTCGTCTGTCTATCGATATTTATATATTTTTTAAGAAAAAATGTTTTTGCCAATTTCTTCATCAACTTTTAAAGAACTAGGGTAGCCATTTTTTTTAGAATTTAATGTTACCTGATAATTTTTAAATATTTTAGAAACAAATTGATATTACCAACACTTCCTGTATTTACGATAACCAATATCTTAGAAATCTAAGGTTACCAACCTTTGAAGAATTTAGGGCTGCCAACTGATTTATAACTGTTATTATTAGAAATATTATTAGAAATTTAAATTGGCCGACTTTTGGTGAATTGCCAGCTGATTTACAAACATTTTGAGAATTACTAATTTCTTCAACATCTAAGGTAATAAATTTCTTAGAAATTTATGGAGAACTTAAAGCTGATAACCAATTTACAAATATACTTGTAAAAATTTAAAAATTTTATGTAATAATTTCTTAAATGAAAGCTAATCATTTTCTTCAAAACGTAGCGTTGCCGATTTTAAATGAACTAAGGTTTGCCAACCAATTTACATTTTTATGTTGCCAACTTTATAATCTAAAGCAGCCAATCTCTTCAAAATCTTCGCATACTATTTTTTTTTGAGATCTTAGGACTTAGAACTGTCATCCAATTTATTACTAGTATCAGTAAAAATCTTATAAATCTAAGGCTACCAATTTATGTTTGCGAACCGATTTACCAATATTTTATGAAAATAAATAATACTACTGACAACTTCTTCAGTATCTAAGATGATTAATCTCTTAAAAACCTAAAGTTACACTCTTCTTAGACATCTAACGTTTCCAAGTCTATAAGAAATTAGGACTGTCAACGGATTTAGAAAACGTTTTAGAAAAAAAATTAATACTGCCAACTATTTTTAGAATCTAATAAATTGATTTAAATATTTATAAATTGCTTGGAAACCTGATTTGTAAGTCCTTTAAAATAGATAATCTTAGGTTTTTTGGTCAATCCTGGCTTGGCTACCGTTTCCGCCGGCTCACCATTGACGTTTTCGCTTGACGTCGTAAGTGATTCACTTTTCAACGTCATCACCAGAAATGGATTAATTTTGTTGCAATTCAGCAGCGATTTACAGATGGAAATTCGGATTTTTTGCAATAACTCGTATGGCACCCATACATCGAGCATCTTATTTATGTGGTTCCAACTGGATTTTTGTGCAAAATTAATTTCTTGGGCAATCGAAACAGTGCTTACATGACGGTCGGACTCAACAATAGTTCATGATATTATCGATATTTTTGACTCTTGTTCTTTCAGTGCGTGGTGCATATCTGGCATCGAAATTACTGCAACGGAATCTACGAAACTAAAATTGAGCGTAATTGGTTGTTCGCGTTTTCGTTGGTATCGAAAACAAGCTTTCAGTTTGTTACTGGAATGGTTAATTAATTCAGCATCTATATTCTTTAAGAATTTGCTGAGACGTGGTTTATAGGCGCATTTGTTTAATATCAATATTGGACCAATAAATGCGATGTGGTATTTAACAGCTATATCCAGTGCATTTGTGAGTACGCTATAAAGATATTCCCTTTATTTTCCTTTATTGGCATCGTTAAATTATCAACAAAGTACCAATTTGGATATTTTATTATATTATAATCAAAATACTTACCTTCCAAAGTGAAGGGTTTGTACACGAGCTCTATTGTTTTCATTAGGATTTATACATAATGATGACACCAAACCTAAGTAGTTAGATATATTTGTGTTAAAAGGTTCAATTTAATGTATTAAGTAATGGAAATTTGTGAATATATTATCACGACAATTTTTCTTACGTGTATTAAAATATACTGTTGCTTTAAGTCGATAAAGAGTCAGCAAATCTGTAAGTTGTGGTTCTTTTCGATCATTACTATTAAACCGAATATTAAAGTCTCCTCCCAGAACCTTATTACAATGAGTTACCTTATCTAGAAAATACGAAATGACATTTAAAAGCACTAAACTCAAGAACTTAACATAACAAATATGGTAACACTAAACAACATACTAATCATCTACAAAATCAAAAATAACCTTATAAAGAGCATTACAAACAAACAAGGATTTTCATGAATACACAACAAGAAGAAAATCGGATCTCAGAGCATAAAACAACAAGATACTCTGAAGCCTTAACAACCAAAACTACAAAACAGTACAATAAATTGCAAAACCACGTAGGAACTCTAAAATACACTACCATCAAATTAAAAATTAAGAATCTAATATTAAACAATAAAATCTAATTAACAGAAAAACAGAATAGAAAAAAACCAAGAGATCCCTCGATACCATTAGCCTGGGATGGGAACAACTCCCACAAATCCCAAGGTGAAAATAAAGGGGAGAAAACGGGAAGGATAAAGAAAATTATTACATTGTATCTAATACTAATTAAGTATATATTTGTATTTTTTTTGCAAGAAACAAACATATTCTATAAAAAAAAATCGCAACTAGGTGAACGGTAAGCACATATAAATGATGTTTTAAAAGAGAAGCAAAAAAAAAATAGATAATTTACAAATATAATCATTTGATGCAATATTGTACTTATAGTTGAGCTTGCATAATTCCTTTTATTTCATGAAAAAAAGCTTTAATAGGCATATCATTGATTTTTAAAACCTCACATTTTTCTTCAATCAGCCAATGCTCATATATTTCTATTAGACTAAAATTGTTATCATACATTAATGCCTGGCATTCATTTAATTCACTTTTGACAGATTGCGCATTAAGAAAATGAGCTTCTCCGAATCTTCAATAAAAAATGTTTACTTTTTACATTTACCGGCCATGTTTTTGACTTCTCTAAATCATCTTATTCTTCTAGGGGCACTCCAACTCTAAAAGATGTATATTCCTCAGTTCAGTATTTTGACTATAGTGCAGTAGAATTATTGTCCTGAAAATTCAGGTCTTTCAAGTACTTTATTATTTCCTCAAGTGATGTTTTTAAGTCAAGATTATTAACATGTAGATATCAAAATTTCTTTACACCTTTTATTGTATTATTTTGCGTTTTTGATGTACCTAAGATTGTTTTTCGTTCTTTGTACTTGGTTTAGATTAATAAATTATGAATTTCTCTTGCTATCTCCTGTTCAAGGCTAATAAATTCCTTATTGCTCTAAATAATTTAATAATTGCCCTAGCGTACTCTTGACTTGGGCTTATAAATTACTAATTTTACAAAAGCACTCTTGACCTATACCGATATTTTATTGGTTGCTCTAGAATATTCTTAACGTATCTTATAAAATTATGTATTGCTCTAGAGTCTTCTTGACATATGCTAATACTTTTTTATAGCTCTAGACTAAAGTACAAATGAAAATTCATGAAAAAAATATAAACCTTAATTGAAAAAAAAAACATTTTAAGGTTCCAAAACAAATATACCTACAATTGACAATCAAATCAAGGTTTTATCTCTAAAGGTTTTTCTCATTTCTTCTTTTTAAATATAACATTTAAACAAAAAAGTGTTTCTTTTCGCTATTTTTAATAATCACTATTTTTAAATTATTATTACCATTATTATTTATACCGTTTACCTTTCGGTGTAGGCGAAAAATAATATTTTCATTTTAAAATAGCAATTTTAAATACTGAAAATAATTTATAAGTGTCTAAATTAGTAAAAATTAATGAGTAAACTATTTACAAAATTCCTAAAAACATCGATTCACAATTGTTGAACAGAGTTTTGCAGAAATAAAAATTAAATAGACCAAGAAACAATCGATAATTTTGAAAGAACAGTAGATTTTATTGAAAAAAATAAATTAAAAAAATCACAAGAAGGCAATAGACAAATATATTTAAAAGAATATAGGTATAACAAAGGGTAATTATTAGAAACCTAGAAATTTGTGAAAAAAAAATATATAAAAGAAATACAACAATATTTTGGAAAAAAATATTTTATGAATAGAATTTCAAAAATTACTTCAGAAAATAATTTTAAAAATAATCAAATTTAAAATATTTGGAAATTCCCAAAAATCAATTTATAACTATTGAATAGAGTTTTTAAAACACAAACGTATTAAATGGTCTAAAAATATATTGATAATTTTAAAGAACAATAAAAATCATTGAATAAAGAAACATTTGTAGAAATCTAAAGAAAACCATCGACAATTATCGAAAGTAATAGAGATTTTAAAAACACTAAAACATTTTATAATTTTCAAGATGTTATAAAGCAATAACAATTTAGCAATGAACATTTAAATATTAATAACAAAACATTACCCGGATAGTTAAATACTCCAACATAAAACTCGCTACGCTGATAAGATCTAAATTGGTTGTAACCGGTGTGTGTATATTATATTTTCTAAATTCTCTAAAAAAACTACTCTGGCAAAAACTAATTTGAGAATTGGGAAAAATACAACCTAGGTTAACTTAAGGTAATATTTTATTAATTACCGATATTATTATTAATTGCTCTGACGTACTTTTACCTTATTCCAATACGTTAGTAATTATTCAAAAAATTTGGCAGAGCATAAAAAAACTTCAACAATCAATTCATAGTCTAATAATTAAATGCAAAAAACTGTTATCAAAAAATAATGATCTAAAAATGTTAATAAATGATATGGTAACAATTAAGAATGGAAATATTAAATTAAGTTTAGATATTAACAACTACCTAACTATTGAAATAAACAAACTTGACGAAACTATATCTCAAAATAATAGAAGTATAAGGTAATTAAATTATATACAACTTAACAGAGACTACATCAAATATTAGTAATATAAACCATAATGATTTTGCAAATATTAATGCAATGTTTCAATTAATGGTAACACTATTTTAATTAAGAAATGTTTTCGATTAGGTCAAAAGACAAGGAACAACAGGCCTATAAAATTATACTAAATCACAAATATATGATGAATCTTAGCTTGAAAAATTAACATAAACAGTGAGAAAGATATAAACAGCAACTTACAGAATTGCATTATAAAACATCTAAATAACTTTCCGAAAAATGTTAAAAAGAAATGTGAATCCGAGTGAAAAACTAAATAGCTATACCCAACATAGATTTGAATCTTCGAATATATTTGATCTTTCTGTAAACATTTTAATAAAGCTTTTTTTATCCACAACTACCAATGATGTTCGTCATAACACCCGTCTTAAAATTTGGGAAATATCTTTATAGATTGCGAAGAAGTCACACAATAGCTTCGTCGTTCTAAAACTAAATTTACCGCAGGGTTGGACATGATCCCTGATATTAGTAAAAATGAATGTATAAACTATTTACAAAATTATTAAAAACATCGATTCACAATTGTTGAGTTTTGCAGAAATAGAAATTGGACATGATTCCCGAAATTATAGTTCGAAATTGTGCACAAGTATTATGTGAATCATCAACAATTGTATTTAATCTTATGTTGAGTACAGGTCAATTTCCCAGCGTGTGTTTATTCTCTGAAAAAAATCGTAGCTCTAATCAAGTTGAAATCTATAGACCTGTATCAATCTTAAATTGTTCGAATCCATTTTATGTTAATAAATTTATTCTAGTGTATTAGCTAACATGGTTTTTGTAAGAACACAACACATAATTTAAGTAATTTAACTAAGGAAGTTATAGTTATGCCATGGATTCAGGAAAATAGGTTGATATAATAACGGGTGTCCAACAATTATTGCAGTCCCGGGTGGCGTTGGAATCAAAAACGTAGATCGATTCTTATGTGCCAAATAAATGAACTAACATTTTAATTGTCAAACATAACCTAAACGTGCATTTAACAACACTTTAAATGCACGTTTAGGTTATGTTTGACAATTAAAATGTCAGTTCATTTATTTGGCACATGTAAGAAACGACCTACGTTTTTGATTCCAACACCACCCGGGACTGCAATAATTGTTGGACACCCGTTATATACTGACCTCGTAAAAGCATTTCATAGATAAGACTATGACTTATTAGTTAAACGTCTGCATGAATATGAGATTAATAAAACTGTTATCTAGCAATTACATCTTTTTAAAATCAAGAAATTTCTTGAAGAAATTAATGAAAAAAATCTGATTGGCGAGCAGAATTTAGTGGGGTTCCACAAGGCTCTAATTTAGAACCTCTGTTTTTCCTCATTTATTTTAACATTTGTAAATATCTTAAATGCCCAATTTTAAGCTGATGATTTGAAGATTTATAATATTATTGTTTCTGTTGGCGATTGTTTAAAATTGCAATTTTATGTTCGTGCTCTCATTGAATGGGGTATAAACAATAAGTTATCTTTTAATACTGGTAAATGCAATATATTGTCATATTCACGTAAAGGTTATCCATTATTTTATCAGTATACAGTTGGTGATTGGATTATAAGTCATTTTACGGAGATCAGAGATCTTGGAGTGATATTTGACTGGTCGTCGAGTTTCGGATCATATATTGTCAAAGACTGCTACAGGATGTGAGATTTCATGATGCGTAACTGTAGAATATTTCGCAATATTAATGTTTTTATAAAATTCTTGAACGTTGTCAGCGTTTAATTGGTGGTACATTTTGATTAAAAATAAATAACACACTTTTGACTTTGTTTTACCACAATAGTTTTTATAAAATTATTTTTAACAAATATTTTGAGCAAATTAGTGTACTGTTTCAGTATATGGTCACCCATGTAAGATAATTCGTTTAAAAGAATTCAGAAGCGATTCTTTATATATTTGTAATTTGTTAAGTATGGTATTTATGACTTTAATATTTCGTACATTGACTTATTAGCCAAATTTGATTACATCTCTCTTTATAATTGACATTTATATGTCTCTCTTTGCTTCTTATATAAACTCATTCATAATGATGTAAACGATTCTTTAATTTTTAGTAAATTTGAGTTTAATGTACCTATGTTAACATCACGGAATGCTAAAACTTTTACATATAATACTCCAAATACGAATTATTGTTTAAATTTCTCTATATATAGATCTTACAAATCATTTTGCAACGAATGACCATGCGCTATAAATTTAAAATATATTACCATATTAGATTTAAATTTCAACTTGATATTTTTATCACTAGAAGTGTTAATTTTTTTTTTAGTATAATGTTTTTGTGTCATTTATATTAGGCTTTTACTGTAATATGTATCCTTTTGTATGTCTCTGTAATTCGTTTTTATGGTTTGTCAAATAAATAAATATACAAATTAACCTGACAACTTTTAACTTAATTAAAAGAATTGTAAGTTCGAAAAAATACAAGTAACAAACAAATCACTTTGTTGTTGATAACTATTTTACTTTCTAAATACAATCAATATTTCTCGTTACTTTAAAAAATAATTGTTTTTTAATGATAATTTTAAATGTTTTGTACATTGTTTTAAAAAATTATTTGTGATAGAAGCAATAGGCAATTGTCAAAATTTGTAATTCTTATTTATGTAGATATTTGTAGAAAACAATTAAAAGTAGCACTCATTTTAAAAACAATTGACAAAGAAGCTTAATATGACAAAATTATAGAAAATTTTTCTAAAATTACAAAGAAAACAATTAATAACAGTCAAAATCGGGGAAATTGGAAAAAATTATTTCAAGGTACTCTTGATATAACACAATATTTTTTACTGTCCTAACTTACTATGCAGCCATGTCAATAAATATTTAAATATCCCTTCTTATTCTTTGCATATTCCGATAAGTAATTTATTATCCTAGCCTATTTTTTACCTAAACTAAAACAATATTCATAACCCTAGTGTATTCTTAACCTATGCTAATAAATAATTCATTGTTATTTCACTAAACATTGCTCTAGCATATTAATGCATACTCTTGACCTAAGCTACTATATTAGTAAATAACGTAGCATACTTTTGACCTATCCCAATATATTATATATTACCTTACCATACTACTAACCTAACCCAAAAAATTAATAATAATTACCCTATCGTACTCTCTTATTATTTATTGATCTGGCGAATTCTTGACATGTCCCAATAAATTAATCATTACCCTGGTGTATTCGTAACTTAGACTTAGCACGAAGTACATATGAAAGTTCATGAAAAAGTTGTCAAAAACATGGATTTGTAATTGAAAATATTACAAACAAAAACCTTATAGTTTTTCTCATTTTTAATAATTAGGCTTATTAAATAATTTTAAATTTTTTTGAACCATTTTGAAACAGATTAAACTTTTCAGAAAGTTCTCAACTGATTTTTAGCAAAGTTAATTTACAATTATTTCTATGCAAATTATAAATGATTTTTTTCTAGAACATTAATTAACTATTTTTTTAGGAAATGAATGTGTTTCTTCAATACAAACAAATCTATAATAAATCCATTTCTTTGTAAAAATTTCAAAAAATTCAAGCAAATATAAATATGAATTTTCTTTTTTTTCTGAACAATTATTTTATTTAACAAAATTTTAAATTTTAAGCGAAATATAAAATATTTTGTTTTTAGCGACTAATCAATTTATAATTGTTTTTCTTAAAATTAAAGTAAATGTTTTCTTTTAAGTTATTGAATACTAACATTTACGTCTTTTAAAATAAAAGAATATAAATTGAATTGAATGCGTGCCCGGCACATCCACCATTTATATCACGAGAATACCCTTTTATGATTGATCATTATGTGGACTTGGTTTCCCAGAAAAAAACTAGTTTATAACATAGTATACGTAGAGATTTTATTTTTATATATTTATTTCATGTTTAATTCCACGATAGATTATAAATTACATCATTTATATTTGGAAAATATTTAATTGTGTAACTTTATGTTTGATAATAACTAGAGGTTAAATTTCAGTCACGTGCAATTTAAAAGAAAATGGCAAAATAGAGTAATCGTATCTCCTTCTTGATTATATTTATATTTTGCTTTTTATTGACTTGTACTCATTTGTGTTAATTACATCTATAAATAAACAAGGTAATTTCAGAGATTGTGTTAATAAAAGTCAAGTGAATAAAAATAATTTTTTTTCTCCATGAAGCCGCAGAGTTTTAAAACATCAATATTATTACATACTCAATAATTTTCAGATTTCACTTTAGTAAATATCCTTTTTTTCCTATCCATTAATCGCCTTTATTTACTGTTTAATATCACACACTACATTAACTTTTCATTCAAATATCGGTTCGGCAAAAAAAAAATGTTTGCCTTCTCCGAACTGTATATCGATTACGAGATATATGCCTATTTGTGCGCCAAACTCTGAAGTGCCATTAATTGTATCCCAACCGAGAAAGGTATCCCAACACGTATTTGAATTCAAACCCAAGTTCACTTTCAAAGCAATTTATCGACGGCCACTCTATAATGTGTCCCCAATAAATTCTATACTTTAATACATTATATGCTATTATTATTACCAGTACTTACTACAAATATCAATACGATTATTCGATACATTACGAAATAAATTAATTTTCTAAACACCGTTATTATGTACACTAAAATGTATGGTATGTTATATAATATGTTACCATGTAATTTCCCCGGGGCCATATATTTCAATACATTGGCATCGTAATCGCTGGTATAATTTTTATTAAATGAAATATTGTTTCATTTTTTAAGGTATATACAAGGTATATAAAAAAATGAAAATGAATTTCTTAGTATAGGTTTTGGTATATGATGAATTAATTTCTTACTTAATTTTTGTGTTAATTTGATAGTTGCATTAAAGCACTTGGTATGATTTCACTAGTTTTGACTATAAGTAATTCTTAAGGAGATATGTACATATCTTGTCGGACTAAAATAAATAACAAGTGAAATTATACCAATTGTTTTAATTTAACAATCAAATTTAGTTTTGGTGCTTATATGAATTTATTTTTTATAATATGATTACATTTCATATAAATAATGGAGTAAAAGCTTCAAGTATAAACAATAATTACATTAAAATTTATTATAAAGTTATTTTTATTATTTTGCAAATTGATGTTAAATAAATTTGGATATACCTCTCAATGTTGATTTATTTTGTATTTTTTTTTCTAATGTACATAGGGTTAATCTCGTCAATAAAGTTATTATTATTACCGTAAATGACTTTACTTTTATAATTTATGAATGAAGTATGAATTATAATAATAATAATTAATACTTTGTCTGTATAACTGTGTGCATTACTAATAATACCTTGTCTTGATATGACGACATTAAGTTTCATATAATCTCCGCTTAAATCAGCTTATTTCCATCACTGACGATTGCAAATCGCGCTAATTGGAAGTGCAACTTTTCTTGTTATATATTAATGAAAATTCTCCCGCTTCGTTTATCATTCAAAGTACCTCAAAACTAATTACTCCCCAACATTGAAGTATTTCTTGAGCGGGTGCACTAGATTATATTGTATAAAAGTTTAAACAGCCTCTGATGCTAATTTAGTACACTGCATTTCAACTCGGGGAAATAAGTTCCTGCAGCCACTTCCTAGGAAATATATTTCACGGCGCGGAATTACCAGAATGGCAATCTTCGTGTCCGCATTAAAATAAACATTAGATTAGCATATTTTATGATCGGTGGGAATTCGTTTTGGGGACGACGTAGAAAATTCCCGACGCTCGGGCCCAAACGTGCGCGCAATTGTCACATGAAATGCTGAAATTTCATCACTTATTAAGTAATAATACGTTTACGTGTTGTATGGTTACTTAAAACATACTTTGTAAGTGTTAATTGTAGCAGCAATAAATAAAAATAACGTATTTACTGGTATATTATTAAAGTAAATATAGGGTATGAAATTGCGTTCCCGGCGCATCCACCATAAATAACACATCGTTAATAGTATAGGATTATTTTAATAACTTACTACCTACTTTATTTATTCTTTTAAGTATATTTATTTTATGATTATTATATTATATAACGATATATTGTTATATAGAAATATATTTAACTAAAAGTTAAGTCCATCATTTCCATTAATTATGATTAACTAAATGATGAAAATCAAATGAGTAATATATATGTTGGTTACAATTATATAGAGAGCACAATTTAATATCCAATTTTTTATTTAACAAATGAAAAGAAAAAATTACACATTATAAGAAGGCGTAGAATAAAATAACCATAACATAAATCCAGTTAAAATTTTAAATACTTTTACGCGTAAAATATTTTACTTTTTACGTCGCCGCATTATTTCTCATCTAGTTTTATTAATTTTACCTTTTTTTTCATCTCCAGGAGTGCGGCATGATTTTCTCCAGAGAGTTGTTGACTCTACAATACGAAGGTGGGCACGCTCCCCTTCATACATTTTTTTATTTACTTGTTGAGTATTTAATCTGGTGTGGTTTCCTTTTACACGACGGATTCGAAAGCGATTATTATTCGAAAGTCGGCCGAATTGGGGAATTCAATCTCTACGAGTGCAGCCTTCCGAGATTCACTTTTAATATCACTTTCAAACTCGTAATCTGAAGAGTGCCTACTTTATGGGTAGTTCGAGTGGGGTGGCATTTCGCTGTACGGGAATTTCTTTGATTTAAACGAGTTTCTTAGATAGCGTATGTGTGTGTTTAAAAAGACGAGTATTTGCTGTAGAATTTAATATTTCTATATCAATATACAAGATTAGATTTATTATTAAATTATTGCTCACATAAATCAATTTCTGCTAGATAATAATAAATTAATACAATATCTCATAAAATACTAACCTTATGTATTTTATAAATTTACAGTTTAGTTGATAAGGTCAAAGATATCATAAAGGTCACAAATATTTAAGTTTATAGTTTACTAGAAAAGGTCAGATATTTTTTTAGTATAAATAGTGAATCTGAATATATCAATAAGAATATGATATTAAAAATTAGTTAGGTAATTAATAATAATAATACTTTTTAATCAGTTTTAATGGAATAATTAAATAAAAAGTAAATCCTAATAAAAACTGTTATAGTTTGGTTGAAGTTACCTCGTGTTAATTAAGTATAAATTAAACTGAAATAACCTATATTATTGTGATATTAACAGTATTTTTAATTGATTTAAAAAAATCAAAATTATTTTATTATGTAATGTTTGATTTATTGGATATTATTATATATTTGAAAGATTCATATCCATAACGTTATTATTTATATGTATAGAACTACGTACTTTAGTTTCCATAATTAATCACGAAATATTGCAAATGTGTCGACCAATCATAAACCGAGGCCGGTATTAATTCCAATTTTGAAATTAGATCTGCACAGGAATGCGCATTAATAAATTTGCGAAAAACTAATTATTCGCTGACTTGTTATTGAAGTGCATTAACTATAAATTTGCAGGCGGAATAATTTTGATTTGCATTTTAATTAGTCCGCTAAATTATTAATGCCCCCGTTCCTCATATTCATACATTCGGGACCAATGAACATTTATTGAATCAATAACATAATTCGTTAATTAATGATGAGAAATGCAAATTTTATTTTAAAAACTTGTTTTGCTATCAATATAATATTTATTGTTACAACGGATAAAACTTTATTATTTTATCTAGTTATAAACCTCTTTAACTTAAATTACTGAAGTGTACATTAAATAAATTTTTATTTTCTGTGTGTTAGAAGAGTTTTATTTGATATTACAGGTTTGGGTATTCTATATTCTTTTGAAATCTTTTCTATAAAGGTAAGAAATTGATGAATAAATATGTACTTTTAATATTTCTTTACATTTTAAACTCAATTTTTATCTTGGACTTAAAGGTTCTAGAATATAATAAATTTATACATATTTCTATTTAATATCAATCATCACAAATATACATTACATTATTGAAATGTTTAAAGCCTTCAACTTTAACTGACTTTCTTATTAAACATAATTTTATTAACTAACAAACTGTATCCTACTTGTAAATGTATGATGTTAAAATTTAAATACTTAATATTTAATCGAATCTGTTCTTGTAAATATACTACTGAATCACATGTTTTGAACGTTTAATTAAATTTCACATTCAATACCCCCTCTTTCGATTAACTCAACGGCATTTAATACTTTTGTGTTGTTTACAAATGAAATTTAAATTACCCGAACGTGGCTTTGAAGTTTGCCCCTCCGCCGTTACGATATTTGAATTCGGAAATATTTCTACACGGAAATATGAAATCTGACACGTGTCACGTTCGATATCTCGCACGATATATCAAAGCCGGCCTCCTCTACAATTTGGATTGACAGAGGATTATTCCGGAGGACGGTTTCGATGTCAGCGTGTAATTTCTCGAACTTGAACCCGGATAAATTAATGATCAGTCCCAAATTTAATTACATCCACAATACATTTCGACGATTCAACACTAATTGGCACTACATCGTAAACCACTAATTTAAAATCGAAAACTCGGTTACAATACGTATACGCGAAATATTTTTAATAATTAATATCATAAGCATTACACTTAATAAATACTCTCCCTACTAATTATATTATTTGCATACTGTTTTAAAGTTAAACACTCTTCACCTTAATTATTCCACTAAAATTGACGAATAAAGCTTTACGTAATTCAATCAAGTAATATATTTTCTACTAAACTTAATTATTATTAATTTTACTTAGCTTTAGATTACTAATATCAAACAATTATTTATAAATTAAAACAATAGTTAATAAAATATAACCTAAGTGTTGTACTTATTGTTACTTGAAACAGAGCAATTAATTTTTTCTAATAATAGAGAATTGCGGTTTCCGGGCTAAGTTGTAATTTTAAAGTCGTTAAAAGTTAATTGTCCTATAAAAGTGGCGCGAGATGGTTGTAATTTTCAGTGTAGGCTGATGTATTATGATTCCGGAAATGGCTAGTTATATCGGGACCACATGTTGCTATTGTCGGCATTAAGAGTAACGAATGGGGTGCTGGAGAAAAAAAATCAAATCCTTTTCTCTATACACATTCCCATTACACTGTTATCACCGCCATCTATAACAGACAAATAATATAATGTTACCTGATTTATTACCGTTACGTTTTTCCTATTTAAGGAAATATTACTTGAGGGTGAGGTATATGATGATAATCTATTTAAATCTGACAGATTATATGGGGTTTAATGAATGAATTTAATCAAAATGTATGTTATAATTTGTTGTAGTTTGATTGTAATTTGTTTTGTAGACTTACGAAATGTTTCATATTTTTGTTCTTCTTAGTTTATTATCAATACAATCTTGTCTAAATTTTTTTCTCAATTATTGGCATCCCTTAGCTGTTATCCATAAGTGTTTAGACAATTTTATTTTTAAATAAGTTAACGTCTTACATTATTAAGAATTATAACTCGAATTTTCGAGGCGTTCACTTTGTATCAAATTTTTAATGAATAATAGAAAAACGTTTGTCTGTTATTTATTAAGAATTATTGTAATATACGTACTAAGTGTTTTTAATTAATAGAATATTTATTATATTTGTTACTAGATTTATATAAATCATCTTAAATTGAGCTAAAAGTCCAATTAAAAATTTTAAAATACTATTTTTAATGCCTAAATTAACTTTAAATAATATTGTTTGTGATAAATTCATCTTTTCTTCTATATGCTTAAAATAAACTAATACTCTTTTTAATTTTTAGTTTGGAAGTGCGATAATTAATTATTGTTCAGGATTTGAAAACTTTTTTAAATTATATTTCAACAAGAATTAAGTTTTTAGCTTACATCTCTTATCTATCTATCATCTGTTTTCTGTTATTTTTATGTACCAATTCTCATCTTTTATATATTATCTCTAATTTATATTTTGTTACCCATCATTTGTCTTCTGTTATTTATGATACATAATCTATAATTTATCATTGGTCATTTTTAATAATTATTAGAAACAATTTAGATTTCTACTAATATATTTTTCTTCATGGCGCAGGTCTAGAGATTATGAGAAGCTAGAATTAGAAAATAGAATGATGTTAATATATGTATATGTTTAGGTTATCTGTCATCTGTCCTATATCTTGTATCATCTATCTATCATCTGTCGTCTCTCATCTTTCATCTATCATCTGTTATCTAAAATCTGTCTGATATGCGTTATATCACCTTATATCTGTCATTTAAAATTTGTTACTTATCATCTGTGATCTGTTATCTCGCATTTTTTATTAGAATCAAATCAAGACATACACATTTATAGTAAAAACCTAATTTAGTTCTTACTTGGAAGATGTCGTTCTTTGAAAAGTCTAAATATTATGACAAGCTGAAGAATTAGAAAATAGAATTATGAAAAAATATGTACATGTTGAAGTTGTTTGTCATCTGTCACATGTGATTTGTATTTGTCATCTGTCATCTCTGATCTGTCATCTGTCTGCTGCCATCTTCTGTCATCTGATATTTGTAATCTGTCATTTTCGGTCATCTGCCATCTCTCATTTGTCATCTATCACCTGCCTTATTCTGTCATCTGTAGGCCCTTAACTTTTACCTATCAGCCGTCATTTATAATTTGTAATCGATTATTAGAAAGAAATCAAGAAACTAACATCTGTAGTAAAAACACAATTTAATTTTTACTTCGAGGTTTTTCTTCTTTGTAAAGGTCTAGAGATGATGACAAACTGAAGAATTAGAAAATAGAGTGATGAAAAATTATCTACATGTTTAAGTTATGTCATCTTTCAACTGTCTGATGCAATCTTCTGTCATTTGATATATATCATCTGTCATCTTCTGTCATGTACCATCTCTCATTTGTCATATGTCACCTGTCGTTTACTGTCATTTGTCAACCTTTATCTTTTACGTATCATCTGTTATTTATAATTTGGCATCTATCGTCTGTTATCTGATATTTTTTATTTGATATTAATCATTAAAGAAACATCATAATTTAGTTTTTAGTGTTTGGTCCTTTGTAATGGTCTAGAGATTATGACAAGCTGAAGAATTTAAGAAGTAAAGTGATGATAACATGTGTACGTGTTTAAGTTATCGGTCATCTGTCACCTGTCATTTGTATTTATCATTTGTCATCTCTGATTTGCTATGTGTCTGGTGTCATGTGGGGTGGCATTTCGCTGTACGGGAATTTCTTTGTTTTAAACAAGAATTTCATTTTCTGAGATCGAACATTTACGCCATCTGTCATCTGCCATCTCTCATTTATCATCTGCCACATCTCATTTATCATCTGTCACCTGTCGTATTCTATTATCATCATATTCATCTGTCATTTACAATTTGTTTCCTATCATTTGTGATATAATATTTATCATTTGTTATTACTTAGAAAAATCAAGAAATAAATATAATAAGAATTTAGATTTTTACTATTTTATGTTATAAGTCATAGGAACTTTTAATTCCTTGTAAAGGTCTAGACTTTATGGGAAGCTAGAAAAGTAGAAAATAAATGATGATGTAAATGTTTAGGTTACCTGTCATATGTCTTTTGTAATCTGTGATTTGTTCCAACTGTAATACGTCATCTGTCATCTTTTATATGTCAACTGTCATACGATATCATCGGTCACTTGCCAATCGTAATCTTAAACCTGTCAGCTGTCGTTTGATATCTGTTATCTATCATCTGTCATCTGTCAGCTATTATCTGCCATCTGTCATTTGTATTTGTCTTCTGTTTTCTTCTATCATCTGACATATGTCATCTGTCATGTTACGTCATTTGTCAGCTGTCATCTGCTGTATTCTGTCATCTGTCAGCCATTATCTTTTATTATCATTTATTTATAATTGTGTTATCTATCATCTGTTATCTGAGATATGTAATCTGTTAGATGTAATCTGTCATTTATTATTATTATTATTAGAAAAAATCAAGAAAAGTGTGGGAACAGATATTTTTACTAAAACCTTCTCGTACTATGTAGGTGACTAGAGAATATGAGAAGCTTGATAACTAGAAAATATAGTGATGATCAAATGTGTCAATGTTTAATTTAGCCGTCATCAGTCATATGTCCTTTATCATCTGTCGTTTCACATCTTCTATTTGTCGTTTGCTATTGTTATTTGTAATTTGTAATCTGTCACCTGTCATCTGTTATTTGTCGGCTCTCTTCTGTAACTGATTGTCTGTTATTTGTAATTTGTTTTCGTCCGTAATATGTTATGGGTTATTTCTTAATATTAGAAGAAAAAAATACAAGAAACAAGTAAATATAGAATTTAGACATTGATTATTCTGTGTTGTAAGTCATACAATTTTTTTATTCCTTGTAAAAGTCTAGACTTAATGAGAAGCTAGAAAATGAGAAGATTAATGATTTACATTTTTAGGTTATCTGTCATATATGCTTTGTCATCTGTGATTTGTCGTCTCTCATCTCTCATATGTTTTCTATCATGTCATCTATCATGTAATCTGTCATATGTCACGTGTGATCTGTAATCTTGAAACTGACAGCTGTAATCTGTCATGTGTCATTTGAATTTTTCTGTTGACAGCATCTTCTCTCATCTGACATATGTTATCTGTCATCCTAAGTCATGTGTCATCTTTTATTTGTCATCTGTCGCCTGTCGTATTCTGTCATCTGTCAGATCTCATTTGTAAGCTATAAAATTAATGGTAATGTAAATGTTTGTGTTATCTGTCATATATATTTTGTCATCTGTGATTTGGCATCTCTCATCTCTCATATGTTTTCTATTATGTCATCTGTCATGCCATCTGTCATATGCCACCTGTCATCTATAATCTTGAAATTGTCAGCTGTCATCTGTCGCTATTATCTGTTATATGTCATTTGAATTTGTCATCTTTCATCCGTTTGCTGTCATCTCCTGTCATCTGACATATATCATATATCATCCTCTGTCATGTGCTATCTCTCATTTGTCATCTGCTACCTGCCGTATTTTGACAGCTGTTAGCTCTCATCTGTAAGCTATAAAATTAATGGTAATGTAAATGTTTAGGTTATCTCTCATATATACTTTGTCATCTGTGATTTGTCATCTCTTATCTCTCATATGTCTGTCATGTATCTCTCAAGCCATCTGTCATATGTCACCTATCATCTATCTTATGTCACCTATGATCTGTCATCATTAAAACTGTCATCTGTCATCTGTAATTTAAATTTGTCATCTCTCTACCGTTTGCTGACATCTTCTGTAATCTAACATATGTCATCTGACATCCTGTGTCATGTGCCATCTCTCATTATCATCTGCCACCTGTCGTCATCTGTCAGCTCTTATCTGTAATCTGTAAAATTGATGGTAATATAAATGTTTTGGTTATCTGTCATATATACTTTGTCATCTCTTATCTCTCATATGTTATCTGTCATGTCATCTCTCATGCCATCTGTCATATGACACCTATCATCTATCATATGTCACCTATGATTTGTAATCTTGAAACTGTCAGCTGTCATCTGTCATTTAAATTTGTCATCTCTCTACTGTTTGCTGTCATCTTCTGTCATCTAGCATATGTCATCTGTAATCCTCTGTCATGTGCCATCTCTCATTTATTATCTGCCACCTGTCGTATTCTGTCATTTGTCAGCTCTCATCTGTAATTGATGGTAATATAAATGTTTTGGTTATCTGTCATACATACTTTGTCATCTGTGATTTGTCATCTCTCATCTCTCATATGTTATTTGTAATGTCATCTGTCATGCCATCTGTCATATATCAACTGGCATATGTCACCTGTCATCTTCTGTCATCTGTCATTCTCTCACCTATCATCTATCATATGTCACCTATGATCTGTAATCTTGAAACTGTCAGGTGTCATCTGTCATTTGAATTTGTCATCTCTCATCTATTTGCTGTCATTTATCATCCTCTGTCATGTGCCATTTCTCATTTGTCAGTTTTCACCTTTCGTATTCTGTTATATGTCAGCCCTGATCTTTTACATGTTATCTATTATCATATTTATAATTTGTTATATATTATTTATTATTTGTCATCTGTTATCTGAGATATATAATCTGTTAGTTGCTATCTATCATTTACTATTATTATTAGAAAAAATCAAGAAACAAGTGGGAACAGAATTACATTTTTACTATCATAAAACGTCTTCATACTATTTACATGACCAGAGATTATGTTTTTTGTCTTTTCTCATCGGTCATCTATCATTTTCATCTGTAATCTGTCAAATGTGACAGATAACACTTCTTATCTATAAAATCTTAATTTTATCTTTACTATTTTATAAGCTAGTGATAATTTAAATGTTTAGGTCATCTATCATATATCTTCTGTTGTCTATGATTTTTCGTCTCTCATCTGTCATATGTCATATGTCATCTATCATATGTCACTTTTTGTCATCTGTCATCTGTCTGCTGTCATCTTTTGTAATTTTCCATCTCTCATTTGTCATCTGTTACCTATTGTATTCTGTCATCTCTCAGTCCTTATTTTTTACTTATCATCCGTTATTTATAAATTATTTTCTATCATCTTTTTTTGTTATCTTTTGTCTCTGAGATATGTCCATCATCATCTATTATTTATTATTATTAGTAAATTTAAATGAGAAACGAGTGAGAATAGAATTACTAAAAGGTTTATATAATTTAGATGTCTAGAGATTATGAGAAGCTGGATGATAAGAAAATAGGGTGATGATAAAATGTACAAATGTTTAGGTTATCTCTTATCTGTCATCAGACATATGTCCCTTATCCTTTATCATCTGTCGACTCTCATATTCCATATATTATCTGTCATGTGTCATTATGATCTGTAATCTGTCACATGTCATATGTTATCTTTATACTATTTCGTGATCTGTCATTTATAATTTGTTGAAAATGTTTAGGTTACCTGTCATATATCCTTTGTCATCTTTAATTTGTCGCGTCTTATCTATTATATGTCACCTTCCATCTACATATGTCAACTGTCATTCGTCATCTATCATCTGTCATCTGTCATCTGCCCTCTGTCATCTACCATCTGTTATTTGCCAGATCTCATCTGTAACCTACTTTTTAAATTTTGTTTTCTGTCACTGTGATATGTTACGAATTATTTACAACTATTATTATTATTTGAAAAAAGAAACAAGAAACAAATTAATACGGATTTTTTTGCTATTTGAGGTTATAAGTCAAAGAAAGTTTTAAAATCTTGTAAAAGTCGAGACATTATGAGAAGCTAGAGAATTAGAAAATGAGTGATAAGGTAAATGTTTAGTTTAGCTGAAATATTTCTTTAGTCATATGTGATTTCTCGTCTCACATCTGTCATATGTCATCTTTCATCTATCATATGTCATATTTTATCTGTCATATATCATCTGTGATATGTCATATGTTATCAGTTACTTGTCATCTGCCATCTGCCATCTGCTATCTGTCATTTGTCATCTGTCATCTGTCATCTGTCATCTGTCATCTGTCGTCTGTCATCTGTCATCTGTCATCTGTCATTTGTTATCTGTCATCTGTCATCTATCTGTCATTGGTCATCTGTCATCTGACATTTGTCATATGCTATTTATTATTACAATTATTAGGAAACGTAAGAAACTACGATCTGTAGTTTTTTACTACGTTGTTTTAGTTCATTTTAATAACGACGAGAAATTATTTTATAGTTTAAGTTTAGTATTGATCTTCACTAAATATTATCTGTTAAGTGTTTTGCTATATGTTATCTATTTTAGTTGCCAGTGTTGTAATAGTTTTCGAAAAGAGAAAATCTAAAAATCAACGGCTTTCATTTTTTAGCTGTCATATATATTCTCTTATGTGTTATGTGCTACCTGTCTTTTTTTGTCACCTGCTAACTGCTATTTGTCATCTGTCATTTGTTACCTGTCATCGTTCATTTGTTTGCAGTAAACTGCAAATCTTATTTTTCATCGTTAATACTATAAGTTATAACCTGTAGAATTGTAAGCCCTAATAACGTTGATTTTTTTTTAGATAGACAGTATGTCATCTGTCTGTCATTTAACATTTTTAAATCGGTAATCTGCCATTTGTCAACTGTCATACTATAAGTTACGATAAGTTATTACCTGTGAAATTATAAAACTAAGGTACGCAAAATTTCATCAGACATTAAAACTAACATAATGTATTATCAAATTGATTAGTTAAATTTTTTATCTTACATATGTCAACAGGAATCTGTTATATGACATCTGTTATCTGTTAGCTCTCATATTTTACTTATCATTTGTAAATTATAATTTTTCATCTACAATCTGTCATCGGTTATTTCTAATACGAATCTATCATTTTAATTCTGAAGAATTAGAATAATTGGAGTGATGATAAATATGTAAATGTTTGAGTTATCTGTAGTCTATCTTTTATCTGTTATCTGTCATATGGCATTTTTCATGTTTTTATTTTCTTACACCAACGTTAGTTTTTGAAAAAAGCAAGAAATATACTTCTGTGGTTACAATCAACCAAATTTAGATTAATATTATAAGCTTGGTGGAAATACCACGTGGTCGATAGCTAAAGTACTACTACTGCTTCTATTAGAAGCTTTTAAATTATTTGTGTTAAGTATATAAGAATAAGTTTACGTTAGTGAAAATATTTCCTGAATGAGTCAGGTGCCATCTGTGATATTTATTATTATTTTTTTGCAATTATCATCTGTCATCTTTCATCTACCATCTGTCATCTGTCGACTGCTGTATGTTATGTAACGGGTGTCCAACAATTATTGAAGTCCCGGGTGGCGTTGGAATGAAAAACGTAGGTCGATTCTTACATGTGCCAAATAAATGAATTGACATTTTAATTGTCAAACATAACTTAAATGTGCAATAAAAATGTCAGTTCATTTATTTGCAACATGTAAGAATCGACCTACGTTTTTTATTCCAACGCCACCCGGGACTGCAATAATTGTTGGACACCCGTTATATATATTATATATCGTCTGTAATCTCTATTTGGTCATTTATTACTCTTAATGGCAAAGGTTTTGACTAGGTGGTTTTTATTCTTTATACCAAGAGAAGAGATTCATTTATAGTTATCTTTACTAAATATAACAAATAGATAAAAGAGGATATTATGTATGTTATGTTATATATCATTTATTTTGGAAAAAGGAAATGCTAAAAATAAACGGCTGTAGTAAAATCCAATAGAATTCACATTTTGACTTGAAGATTTTTAATTGGTTTTATAAAGAACAATAAATTAAGATCAAGCTATTTTAGATTATTCTGTCACCTATAAAATGCCATATGCTATCTGTCATTTGTCACCTGCCATCGTTAATTTATTATATGTAATATGTAATCAAATACAAAGCTAAAATAATGAAAGAAAAAATTATTTAGTTCAAATTAAGTCAATGAATACTACAATATTAATTTAATGAATTATTGTCTTAGTTATTGAATAAAAAGTAATAATAACGTTTGCAGTAGCAACATTTAAAGAATTATTAATGAATGAATAAATTACTAATTATTTTTGCTTATAAATATTTATAATACATTTTCTCACTAGAAACTTTGTAATCAGACACATGTACGAGAGAGTAACTATTCTTATCATTTATAAGGTAATTATTACATTTGTTAGTATTATGATATAATTTATAAACCCATATTTAGAAGCAAAATATTAAAATTCAAATTATTTAACGCGAATTTCAACTCCTAAATCCCTTATACATTTTCCTGTGGCAACACACAAAAAGATAAAAACATGCGAATAAAATTTTAATCCCATTTGTATACATTAAACCGGCCTAATGTTTCAGACATATTTCTTTCAGATGTATATCCCCCTGTTCCAAGCTGGCGCTTTTAAATTTTAATTATAAAAATGAAATGTGTGGCGCAAAGAATTCCCATTTGCCGGACATACGATTCCACAGTTCTCCTCTTCTGTAAAGTCCGTGTACACTAAAACGAGTCCGGAGCTTTCTAGAAATCCTTTTGTAAAGTCAATTACCGACTCGTTGTGTATCCTTCCGGGTCCCTTCAGTTATTAACCATTTAGAGCATCGGGACTGAAAAGTTAATAGGGTCCTCGCAATAACAGAAACGTGCCCAGTTAACGAACTGCAGGCGAAATTAATTAGTCCGCAGAGCGTGCAAAATCAACGGCGATAATTCAGATAGGTTAATTAATAATCGAGTTTAGTGCCCACAAAGTGAATTTTAAGTGATGGGAGTACAGACCGCCCACAATCGCTCTATTTCTATATTCCGGCGCGATCCCATCTCACTGGCACATTTAAAAGTTTGCGGTAAATTTCTAGATGGTCCGTCTCCTTTATACTCCATCATTCAATACTTCTTTGGCGCTCTTTTATGCGCCCCAGGAGATGGAAACTTTTACGGCAACTTTCCCGTAAAATTTTAAACTGCTCGAGTAACTATTGTAATTGTGTTTGTCTTTCGAATAATGCTTTACGTCCAGAAAAAAAAATATAATAAGTGCGGAAACTACTTTATGGCACTTCCGAGAATTTTCCTTTAATTATAATAGTGTTCAACGATATTTAATTTTAAAATATTATATTAATAAATAAAAATAAAAATTTATATATTTATCCTTCATTAAATAAAACACTCAAAATTAATATAGTGACGATAAAAATTCTGTTATCGTTAAATTGAATACGCCATGGGGGGAGAGAGAAAATAGTAATTTAATCTCGCGACCGCTGATCGCTCCCCCTAGAGCATCGAAGAACTCGTCTATGCTGCGCACGTAGGCGATGTTAATTCCGGACTGAAAAAATTTTCATAAAACTGCTCATAAAACAAGGACTGCGTTAAATTTATTGTACTTAGTATGCGGTCCAGATAAAGATCGCATAATATACGTTCCCGTGGAAAATGCGAAAAGTGGCAAATGATAAAGAGTAAGAAGCGACTTCTCCTCAGCTCTTTCAAGATAGGTCTGAACTTGTGCCCCGCAAAGGGTTGGAGGGATTTTATGATGAGTTTTTTTACCGACCTATCTAAAATAATTTTTGAACTATAAATATATCAATTCTTAAAAACTTTGCAAGTTTTAGTTACTCATCTATGTTAAAATTTAAAATCAATAATGGATATACATTCATTTACATATTCAGCACTCTTAAATAAATACTTATAACACATCTATGTTAAAATTTGAAATTAATAATGAATACTTATTAATTCATTTACATGTTCAGCACTCTTAAGTAAATACTTATAATGGGTTTAATGAAAGAAACGATGACATTTTCTAATTTATTATTACTTTTTTAGTGTAACACACTCCTGAACAAGTTTATGATGTATAATTAATATTAGCTATTTAAGTATAGTTTAGGTACTTTTGTATTATCTTCAATTGTGCGATTTCAGCATCAAATTGTGTTAATACTGTTTCTTTTTAAATTCAAAACGCAGCTAGCTTTAAAAATTATTCAGATTTTACGATAATTTTCAAAGTAATCTTATACTAGTTTTTGAAATGTTATTTTGTCAACATTAACAATACTAAAGTTTTCAAGAATGATGCATTAAACTGTTAATTTTAAATTAATTTTGCAATAATTAACTTAACCTATTCTTAACCAAACACAATAAACCTATGTTAATATGTAATATATTAACATTAAAATATTTTCCTAGCGTATTCTTGACCTACCTCAACATTTTAGACATTAACGTACGCTGGGTCAAGGCGAAGTTTATTGCGGTAGGTCAAGAGTACGCTAGGTCGATGCATATAGCATATACTAGGTAAAATTTCAAATTAAAATTAATAGAGATACTTTCCAAAATAATATTACTATGCCTGTTTTTTAGGTTAATCGACAATTGAAAATTTCCGAATAATATTATTTTTAAGATAGAAACTGTTAATAGTTTATTGAAACCTTAGAAAGTTTGAATTATTACTTTATAAACCACTTGGTATATTGTTTAAAAAATGAGATCAAATTAAAACAAAACATAAGGTGTTAGACAAAATTCAAGGAAAATATAGAGAATAAAATATTATTAATTCTTTGATGTATAACGGATAAAGACAAACGGCAAAAGCAAAGGTAAAAGACAAAAACAAAATTTAAAGCTTAAACATTAATATTTGAGAAAATTAGTAACTTTTGGCTTCAGCAGCTCAATTTTACATTTTTTCAATGCAAAACTTATATAGTGACGTGTTATTTATATTGTCGTTAAATGAATACTTTACACGTGATGTTTGAACATGAGCACGCCAGCATGCTTCTAAAGGAAGGAAGAATTGTGACGCCCAGAGGCAGTAAGGGGTTGGCTGAAATAAAATACTTGGATGGAGATATCCTAGAGAAAATGATTGGATTGAATTGGAGTACTAGAGGGCACTCCAGTCGTATCAAGAAAAGGTTAATTTTAATTGTCACGATGATATACTAATGTCAAATACATCTTCAAAAAAAGGGAAAATCATAGCATATTTGCTCCAATATATTCTAAATGAAGATGTTAGAAGCTATCAGCATGTCTTACTGGTTAGTGATTAGATGTGGGTCTGAGTGGAAGAACACTGGAAACTAGTGAACTCCGCCTGTGATTCTTGGTGTCTAAATTTGTGTACGTGTTTCATTAATTTATGTATTCTTTTCTAAATGTATTATAAGCAAGATCAACAAAGTTATAAAGAATAAATAGATACGGGAGTACAGCAGGAAACTTAGGATAGCTCTGATTGAGGGAACCAGGGCAATTGTAGACACAATATTCCACATAGGGGAGGAATTGGTTGGTCTAGTTTTAGGGTGCAGATCAGATGGAAGAAGCCCGAGCTTTCGACAATAAGGCTGCCCAAAAAATAGTACTGCGTAACGTAAGACAATCAGCACACCGACAACGATGGAACTCGTGGGTATACTATATGAAACAAAGATAGTCTCTGACAAGAAGATCAAGGGAAAAACATATAAATCAATTACGTACAACAGAGCAATTTTATCCATTGTCAGCTGTAAAATTACCTCAACATTTACGTTGGAATGTTGAGAAATCTTGGAAGAAGTGTCTCGTGATAACCAGGTGCCTCTATGCCGGGTAAAAGGACACAACAACAGTTAACAGAATAGCAGACGGTTTGGCATCCAGACGAACAATATGAGGAACCCCGCCTGTCCTTGCTGGACTTGATTACCCTATTGAAAGTTGCATCAATCAGATAATACAAGGAGCAACACACCTAGCTGTAGGATCTCAAAAAACCTCATCGTAATGAACACTAAAACTGCCAGATATTGCACGCAACAATAGAGAAAATCTACGAAAGGTTGTAGGGCTCTTAACAGGACACCGCAATTTAAGATCGCACCTGAACAGACTGGGATTACAATCTAGTCTTACATGTAGAAGGTCTGAAGAGAAAGAGGAAACCGCTGAGCATGTATTTCTAGATTTCCCGGTGTTATCCAACCTGCACAATGGATCAGACAACCTAAGAGTTTTTCTGCAGATTGGCCATAGCAAGAAATGAGGACTCATATGGGAAGACTTATAAAGGGGCCTATGCGCAGCAGAACTCTCTGCCCTGCTATCGAATAAATCCAGATCCAGATACAGAAGTCTGCACAATACCGCGGACTAGATCACTCCGTCCTTTAAGAAGGGTCATAAGGAAAAAAAAAAGTGTGGCCCAAGTGGCCTAACAAGTCGCTAAAAAGTAAAGTCAATAAACTAAGCTAAACTAAACTATGATGACCATGCAAGTGTCCAGTGCTAGGCTGACTGCAACAGAGGGAAAGCAGCAGGGTCGAGGAAGTTGGTCAGAAGGGGAGATATAGAACCTCAACAGATGTTACGCCGCCCACCACGTATTAGATATCCTTAAGTCCAATCGGTGCCCTAACATTAAAATAATCAGTAAATACAGTTGCACCTGGGTAGATTCTCTGATACTCAGGGCCAAAGTAGCCGAGATAATATTCATCGCCTGCTATGCTTTACGCAACGCCACACTAGATGAATGGTAGCACAAAGCAGCAGACCCGATCATTAGGCCCTTTAGAAAGAGACATAAGAAAAGGGGAACTCCAAGAGGGCTATCAAGCTAAAAAGTAAAGTCAATAAACTAAACTAAACTAAAACGATTACGCAAGAGTCCAGTACTAGGCTGACTGCAACAGAGGGAACGCAGCAGGGTCAAGGAAAGTTTATTAGGAGGGAAGGTCAAAGAACTTCAACAGATGCCACGCCACCCGCCATGTAATAGAAATCCTTGAGTTCAACCGGTGCCCAAATAATAAAATATTCAGTAAATACAATTGCACGTAGGTAGATTCTCTGGTAATCAGTGTTAAAGTAGCCGAGATAATATTCATCGCCTGCTTAGCTTTACGCAACTCCACACTAGATGAATGGATGAACTGTTTCTAACGCCAAACAAAGGTGGATTGTTGTAATGACTGCCTAGTGATTGTGGTGGTAGTCCTCAATACCAAAACGCTACACTGATATATCGCAAAGGCGAAATGTTTCTAAACACAATGAAGGAACTGGACCTGAAGCCTGCCAATGTAGAATACTTCCGATGGAACATCTCAGCGTTCATGCTGGACATTATTCGCGTCACATCGAAAACAATGGAACGCTTGTGGAACTGAAAGCCCGAAGATGAGCGACTACCACCTCATCTTATTCTCAATCAGGTGTTCGACGAAGAGAAACCCTCCACTAACAACGTGACTTGGATTCGTCTGGGCTATCCAATGGGTCAATTTGACTAAATTTCGTTAGAAGACTAATTCGTTAAGATACAGCACCAGCCATTCAAACGATATATCCTAGTTTATGTCAAACAGGCTACAAGCTACTTATGGTGTTACCAGGTGAGGCCTTAACAGTAGAAGGCTGTCCTGGTAGTGCAACGCGGTTGCAGTGGTAAAATGCGGCGCGATGAAATCTTTTCCACATGCGACGAGCTGGAGAGAAACGATATTACCGATTTAAAGCAGGCAGTAGCAACAACGAGGGTCAACTGCAAACACGCGGAGAGGAGCAGTAAGATTGCGGGCTGGAAGATGACTGGTCATGGAAGTGAACGATCATCATATTTGGGACAAGCAGTATATAATTGTGACGAGGAAGATATGATAGTCCTAATCCAATCCTAATATGCTCGGGGCGATCGTGAATGTGCTCCTCTCCGAAGACACATCATATAGTCAATCCCTAGGGATCCACCGGCCTACTTAGACGATGCTACAGACTGCTTGAACGAGAAAGAGATCCGGAAAATAGACGCTGCAAAATCACAACGTGGGGTTCTGCAGCCCCATCACTATCGCTTTACTCATGAATTTTATCATAAGGAAGAAGTGTTCTAGAAATGTTATAGGTAACAGTTAATACTGCTACCTAAGAATAAGAAATTCTCGTCGACTGTTGAGAGCTTCAGGCCGTTGCGCTTGCTGGACGTGGATGTGGAAGGCAAGCTCTTCGATAGAGTAACTAGAGGTGTGCTAATCAGGTGGCTGGAGGACACAACCGTCATTATGGTCTTCAAAAGAGCAAGAGGCTTTGACAGTAGAAGGCTGTGCTTGTAGTGCAACGAGGTTGCAGTGGCATAACGTAGGGTTAGCGCAGCGCGAGGATATCTTCTCTGCAGGCGACGAGCTTAAGAGCAACGAAATTACCGATTTAGAGGAGGCAGTGGCAAAAGTAAGAGCCAACTTCAAACACGTGGAGTGAAGCAGTAAGTTTGCGGCCTGGCAGAGACCCGTCATTGAAGTGAACGATCTTTGATGTAAGCAGTACATAATTGAGTCGAAGAATATAGTACAGGCCTAATCCAATGTCATGAATGTGCTCCTCCTCAGAGACAAGTGAGCTAGGAGTCCTTCTGCCTACTTAAACGATGCTACATACTGCCCGAGTGAAAAAGAGTTTCGAAAGATATCCGCTGAAAAACCACAACGTATGTACGCCTTCTGCAACCCCATCACTGTCGTTCACTAATGAATTCCTGGCTTAAGAAAGAAGCCTTATTAAACCGTTACAAGAGGTCTCAGTTAGTACTGCTGCCTAACGACGAAAAATTCCCGTCGACTGCTGAGAGACTCAGGCCATTATGCTTGCTGGTTAGACGTGGAGGTTAAGCTCTTCGGAAAAGTAACCAGAGACATGCTGATCAGGTGGTTGGACGAAATAACCGTCATTATGGTTTTCAAAAAGGCAGATCAACCGTGGATGCCCTAAAGGAAGTCAGCGGGCTCGCGAACGAGACCAACACGGACTATTTAAGAAGAAGATGGCACTGTCTCCTAATCACAATCTATTCCATAGTCCAGCACAATGGAGACTCTGGAGAGGAAAGAGATCCCACAGTATCTGGTGGCCAATATCGTGGATTATTCTTATGACTGCGAGGTGCAAATCTATGGGCGCAATGGCGCACAAAATATCTTCGAGATCAAGGGCGGAATTCTGCAAGGATATGTTGTATCCACCACAATGTGGAATCTAGCTTACGATGACCGCTACCGACAAGGGTGGATATATTAGGTTTCGCTGACGAGATCCTAATCATCGTCAGAAGTAAAGAGATCGAAGAGTTTTTGAGGCTGGCGAGGGAGGCGCTCACCAAAATATAGAAGTGGATGGCGGAAGCGGTGTTGAATGTGGCTTTTGAATGAACATCCGCATCGTGATCGTGCAAAAACGATCTCGAAGAAGACCGCCAATGTTCCAGCCTCGTTGGTACCACCAGCCCTTGAGATCAAGAGACAAGGTTTACATCTCGGCCAAGAACAACAACTCAAATATTCTTGCCAAACGCGACACTGAGAGGGTGGGTGGCAGTAGCGATGGAACAACGGCGAAAAAGTTGTCTGGACCTGTAGGCTTAAATCAGCGCTGAAAGCTTAGATGACGCAGAACCACTGCCACACTACCTGATCCTGTCAAGGTATGACTGCTTTAGAAAATAATTCAATAGAATTAATAAAGCCTTGGAGGAGGGGCGTCCTTTGTATGAGCAATGTGCAGCACACCTTTTTCGAGTTAGTGAGAGATATTAGAGCTCAAATACTTCCGTATAGCTTATTCAAGCCACTATTATTGTTAAAAACTTCCTATAGTTTGAAAAGATGTAACTGTTTAAGTCAAATTTCACAATTTTTCTGATGAAGAAGTCACCGTATCTGTAAGCAACTTTTGTATCAGCAATGTGGATCATGTCAAATGTGAAATCCAACTCTGATCCAGATTGGAATTTACCTTCCTTAGACCAAACCAGATTATTCATTTTGTGTGTTTCAAACAGCAAATAGATAATCAATGACTGCATCACCTTTTCAACCTCCCTCTTTCTCTCCCCAGCACGCTGAGTTTGAGACATACATATAACTACTTTAACAAGAGGCAAAGTACTATACAACTTCAAATAACTTCAAATAGTGGGCAAATCCTTCTGCTGCTACACTTTATCGATAAACACAGAAGTTTGATGTTTAATAGCTTCCTTTGAGTAATCATCGGGAATAGAATCCACAGGTGGTGAAAAATGTGATAAGAATTTAGGACATGCAAATACAAAACAGTTTTCCAATTCTTGCAAATTACTATATAGCATTTTGTATATCTTTTCATGATAACTCTTATCACGTAAAATTTGTTGAATACTTTCATCAATACACTGTTGGTGTTTAATACTAGGCAAATAGCTAAGAGATGGTACATCTGCTCAGTTTGTTTATTTATCTGATCATGTTGGTACATTTTAGTTGAAAACAATTGCTTCGTAAGTTGTACATATAAAAATCGTCCGAATTGCATCGAAATAACGACGCATCATCATATAGGCAAAACCTACATAATAAGAAGTAGAAATTTGACATGCTGGGACATGAGCATATTGAGATTTTTTGTGCACCTTGATGTTTTCTAATACCTTAATGGCCTGATAATAATCATCAAGCAGGGAATACAATCTCAACAAACCGACCAATGAGAAATACCTAAGCGTCTTGTACAAGAATGCCTACCAAATTCCCCTGCAATAGAATCTGGATCCCCTCCACTTGCGTTTAATATTATTTTTATCAACTAATGAATGCAAAACATTTTATACGCATAGAACATTCCACACTTTATTGTTGTAGAACAATAAAACGATTTTTTGAAACCTTACATTACGTCAGTGTTTTATTAAGTGATAATATGGAGTTTATCGACTTAAGTCTCAACAACTTTAGCTTGTCATTGCTAAACTATTAAGCTATTTATTTTTTGCAAACCAAAATGTTTACATTTACAACTTTAAACTTTGAATTTGAATATAGAACATCTCTAATTTATCTGTATTTTTTAATAATAAACTTAGCATACCATTAAACAAATCGCAATAAACTTAATATTGACCTGAATTACCTCTGATCCTACCTTAACATTAATGATAAATCAGTAATACATCAAGCGTACTCTTGACCTGCCGCAATATATTAGACATAAACATAGGTCAGGAGTACGCTAGGTCAAGATACAGTTTGTTGAGGTAGGTCAAGAGTACGCTAGGTTAATGCATGAGATTTGTATGCTAGGTTAATAATAGTTTTCGTTAGTAAATATCATACTAATTGTCACGTTTCACGTTATAGAAGCTTTTTTATAGTAACATCACGCAAATCATTCAAGCATACGCGATGATGGTACTCGTGTATTCCCAGAAGTTTCCCAATGTGTAAGTGATAGATTCAAATAGCTAGTTTCAAGTAAATACATTAAAGAACTCTCATTACCAGCAATTTTCCATTACACTCCGCGGCGATAAAGCGTGATCAATATTAAAAGACTTTTTAATCGAGGCGACCGCCGAAACTTCAAGGAGCTTTGAGACGATGTCTCCTCGATTCCCCCACTCCCCTGCCGCCATAACAAAGTCAATTAGAGTCCCTTAAAGGATCGATTATTTTAAAGCTTTCCCATTTCCTATTTGCATGCCCCGTCTCGCCCGATAAGGATTTTATCGTTTCGGCCGGGATCGCACAATTGTTACTTATCTTATTAGCGTCTTACGGAACTCCAATCCCACTTTGCCGGCATTACGTCGATTAAGAAAACATGTTAAAAATAACTTTCATATAAAACGCTACTGTTTATATTTTGTAAGAAAGAAAAACTTATTTCTATTGATTTAAATTAGCACAATTTGTAACAATAAGTAATTTAAATTCGTATAATTTTGTCATGTAAACAACGTCAATTAAAATATACACTCACTGCACATTTGCGAAAAAGCAATAAATATTTAATTAACTAACCTAAACTGTTTTTAAGATAAATATTTATCTCTAAACGTTGATAGATTAAAGCATTTAAAATTAGTACTTCCGTATCCAGCCCAAAATTGTTTTTATTGGTACAAAGGAGGAAATTAATTACGAACAAAAACAAGGGAATACATCTAGCTTTCTCTTAGTAATTACCAACCGGATTTGTATTTTATTTCATCTTCATATAATATAGTACATTGGTCTAATAATTCTAGTCGAAATATAATTCCGTAATACAACAATCAATAATTCTGATACAATTTAGATAATGTTGATGTATTCAATAAATAATATTATATAACGAGAAAAACATTTCACCTCAATTACACCATTTTTGTAATCACATAAACATTATTTCGATTGAGGAAAATATTATTAGCTTTTGACTTTATTATGTATAGAACATCTCGACGTGTAGGCGATTCCATTTATAAATCAATCGGCCCTGTACCTTAATTGATGTTTAGTAGTCATGATTGATTGTAGGCTACAATTAGAGACTACACAAACTTTACCTCGACGCAGATTAACATGTGATGGCCGGATTTAACTTCGATTAATCCAAATATCGGTCACCTAGGCTTTTATGTTAGGGTCGATACGTAAACATGTTGGCTTAGAGCCTTTGTGAATAATTCAATACGGCAACATGATTTTCTTTAGAAGTTACACTACAATGGCTCCAACTATAATATGTATGTATAACTGCATAGAGTAAACTATCTACTCTATTGTAGATAGAGTACTTATAGTACATATTTAATTTCATGAGTTTATTCTGTACTATACATAATTTATATAAAATTTATACTTTAATAAACTATAAAATCAATAAATTAATATTCTAATGTAAGAGTTAAATGTTTAAAAAACAATTAATTATTAATTAATCATTTTTCCCAGCGCATTCACCATTAACGCCTTTTGTTATACGCACGCCTGGAAAGATGAAAGCGAATGCGCAGTTTTAATATTATATTTATCTCTGATGTTTAGCAAATACGTAATGCCCGGGAATTACGATACAAGGCACGGTCATGTGGCTGTTTAAGGAACAAACGGAAAAAAATAACATTTGCGAGTTGAATAATTTATTCAGGTTACCGGGAAAAGCGCGTGGGTGCACCGAAAGCGGTAAATATGTTCATAAAATAATCAAGGACTCTCTCGGCTTATTGCTTTGGAAACGGCATTATCGTTTTAAATATTGTTATTTTAATAACTTGGAAATTTATTTTTGTATAAAATTAATAATAAACAATTATTTATTATGGAACCAGAGATAAAATAATAAAAGCTTTTGTGTGTAAAAATATATTTACAACTCTGTAGTTATAAATAGAAAATTAATTGAAAATAAACGACAAATATTACGATGTATTTGTATTAGTTTGCATACAAATAAACAAATGTATAAAGAAGGTTAATAATTGCTTTATATTTTTCCCGGAGCATCCACCAGTAATACAAAATTCATTATTTTAATGTCGGGCAGGAGCGTGTGTAGATTTAAAAAATTACACTAGTAATATGTTTTGATTTTTATTAAAGTGCTGAGTCAATTTTCTAGAATTTTATCTAAGTAACAATCCTTATCAGTTGGTATTGGTATTGTAGTACCTTCATTAAGAAGAGAAATATTTCTGATACCCGCCTAATAGTTTCTTCTTTATCGTTTCAAATCATACAAATGCATCTAGGATGTAATTACAATTAAAAATGACTATCTAATTTTACTATATATTTTTTTAGAAAATCATTATTTTGTATGAAATTTATTATAATAAATATTCTTTAACTTTTGTCAGCAAAATTTTGTTACAAAAGGCAGAAATATAATCTCAAGTAAAATAAAATTTTATAAAACGTTATTAAGCCTTTTCGATAAAGTCAAACATTTTGTATAAAATCTTTGATATACAGTGATTATAAAATGATACAGGATCAATTCAATTTTCTAAAAATTAGTCAAATAAAAACATATCTAAAGCAAATTTTGTGATCCATAATTTCTAATCTCATTTATTGCATCAACACCTTAGAAAGATAAACTTGTGACTCTAATTTATCTCATTAATACCTAAGAAGGCAATAATTCCATTTTCTGATTTGCTCATCTGGAGATTATGATTATGATTAAAGATGGATTAAATGAAAAGGTACGAAACGCCACTCTGAATGCAGATGTAATTTGTATTTAAAGTATACACCATTGGCCTGAGAACAGCGATTCCATTGATTTACGATCCGGTTTGAGCACACACAGCACCCACTTCAAAAGCACTTTGTGGATGCCCAAATTTTCATGTAAAATTGCAAAAACACAAACTTCTTTAATCTTCAAGGTGTCAGCTATCTCACGCAACTTCATTTTACGGTCTTTTAAAACTATTTTGTGAACATTGTTTTTCGGAACAACTACTGAGTTTGAGCGATTTTGGGCATCATCTGTGCTTGTACGACCGCGTTTAAATTTAGCACACCAATCAATAATAGTTGATTTTCCTGGTTGCATCTATTAGTGCTTATTAATTCACAGTTTGGGTCCAACAGTATTTTTCCCCATCTAAAAACAGTGTTGAATCAACATACTAAATTCCATTCTATCTATTATCTTGAAATTACAAAACTGGAGTTACTAAAATGACTGTAACTTCAAAACTAACGGTCAGAATGCCATGATCTTTTGACACATACTGCTTGAAGGTCAGTACTATGCGAAAATCACGAGGGTCTCTCAATAATGTTACCAAATATGTGTCAGATCAGAGACTTATTGAGTGATGTGTACATTTGGGATCACGTATTTAAGTATATCGAAATGAAGTATAATCAAACACACCTTGAACATGTTTATCATATTTATGAAGAGAAAAGTTGTGTCCGTTAGTAGGTGATAAACTACACTTACACTGAATGAACATTTGTAGCTAATAAAAAACTAGAAAATTTTAAGCTCTCAAAAATATTTAAGTAGTTTAGCAAAATAAAGTCAAGGCCGAATTCTAAAAATTAAAGAAGGTTAAAAAAGTTTAGAACTCTCGAAACACATTAAGGTAATTTAAAATGAAGAATTTTAGGAAAGGCATTCAGGTAATTTAGAAAAATAAATTATGAAGAATTGTAGAAATTTAGAAGAGACGTTGCTGAAAAACATCTAGACTAAACTCTTGATGAAAATTCTTGAAATTTAGAAGAGAAATTCCTGGAAATTTTCAATTAAATGGAATCTGAAAAAAGAGGTTACAAAATTTCAGAACTCTAGAAAAACATTCAGTTAATTTATAAAAACAAAATGAGGAATTTTAGGAAAGGCTAAAAAATTTTAGTACTCACGGAAACATTTAGGCAATTTAGAAAAATAAATGATGAAGTATTTTAGAAATTTAGAAAAAAAGTTGCTGAAAAAAATCTAGACTAAACTCTGATGAAAATTCTTGAAATTTAGAAGAGAAATTTCTAGAAATTTTCAATTAAATGGATTCTAGATAAAATGGCTAAACAATTTTAGAACTCTCCAAAAACATTAAAGTAATTTAGAAAAAGAAAATGATGCAGACTTTTAGAAAGGGCTAAATAATTTTATAACTCGAAAAAACATTCAAGTAATTTTGAAAAATAAATGATGAAATTTAGAAATTTAGTAGTTGCTAAACAAAATCTCGACTAAACTCTTGATGAAAATTCTTGAAATTTAGAAGATAAATTTCTAGAAATTTTCATTTAAATGGATTCTAGATAAAATGGCTAAACAATTTTAGAACTCTCCAAAAACATTAAAGTAATTTAGAAAAAGAAAATGATGCAGACTTTTAGAAAGGGCTAAATAATTTTATAACTCGAAAAAACATTCAAGTAATTTTGAAAAATAAATGATGAAATTTAGAAATTTAGTAGTTGCTAAACAAAATCTCGACTAAACTCTTGATGAAAATTCTTGAAATTTAGAAGAGAGATTTCTAGAAATTTTCAATTAAATTCAATCTGGATAAAATGGCTAAACAATTTTAGAACTCTCCAAAAACATTGAGGTAATTTAGAAAAAGAAAATGATGCAGTTTTTTAGAAAAGGCTAAATAATTTTATAACTCGAAAAAACCTTCAAATAATTTTGAAAAATAAACGATGAAGAATTTTAGAAATTAAGAAAAGAAGTTGCTGAAAAAATCTAGACTAAACTCTTGATGAAAATTTTAGAAATGTAGAAGAGAAATTTCTGGAAATTTTCAATTAAATGAGGTAATTTAGAAAAAAAAATTAAATAATTAAGAATTTTAGTAATATAGAAGAGAAGTTGCTAAAAAAAATCTAGACTAAATTCTTGATGAAACTTCTTAAAATTTAGAAGAGAAATTCCTTGAAATTCTTAATTAAATGAAATCTGGAAAAAACTAAAAAAAATAATAATAATTTAGAAAAAGAAATCGCGGAAGAATTTTAGTGAAGGCTAAACAAATTTAGAACTTCCTGAAATATTCAGGTAATTAGAAAAATAAATGATGAAAAATTTTTTCTCGCTGAAAAAAATCTAGACTAAATTCTCTATGAAAATTTTTGAAATTTAGAAGAGGAATTCCTGGAAATTTTCAACTAAATAGAATCTGGAAAAAGAGGGTAAACATTTTTAAAGCAAAAAAATTTAAGTAATTTAGAAAAAGATAATAATGAAGAATTTTAGAAAAGGCTAAAAAAAGTTTGAAGAATATTCAACTAATTTAGAAAAATAAATTATTGAGAAATTTAGAAATTTAGCAGAGAAGTTCCTGAAAATTTGCGATCAAATGGAATCTCAAAAAATTAAGAAATAATATACCATGGAAAATTCAATAGATTTGAAAGATTAATTGCTTATGTTCTATAAATCTGATCCTTGAAGAACTCTCGAAAAACATTCAGGTAATTTTTAAAAACAAAATGAAGAATTTTAGGAAAGGTTAAAACATTTTGAAACTTGCAAAAACATTCAGGTAATTTAGAAAATAAATGATGAAGAATTTTAAAAATTTAAAAGAGAAGTTGCTTCAAAAAATCCAGACTAAACTCTTAATTAAAATTTAGAAGGAGAAATTGTTGGAAACTTTCAATTAAATGGAATCTGGACGAAAGGTTAGAAACATTTATAACTCTCGAAAAACATTCAGGTAATTTATAAAAACAAAATGAAAAATTTTAAAAAACGTCTCAAAAAACAATTTAGAAAAATATATAATTATGAATTTTAGAAATTTAGAAGAGAAGTTGCTGTAAAATCTGGACTAAGCTTTTGATGAATATTCTTAAAATTTAGAAGAGAAATTCTTTGAAATTTTCAATTAAATAAAATCTGAAAAAAAGAGGTTAAGAAATTATAGAATTCTCGAAAAACATTGAGGTAATTTATAGAAACAAAATGAAGAATTTTAGAACAGGATAAAAAATTTTGGAAGTCGCAAAATCATTCAGGTAATTTAGAAAAAGAAAATGATGAAGAATTTTAGAAGAAAATTTTTTTAGAACTATCGAAAAACATTTAGATAATTTAGAAAAATAAATCATGAAGAATTTTAAAAATTTAGCAGAGAAGTTCCTAAAAATTTTCAATCAAATAGAATCTGGAAAAATAAAGGAGTATAATCAATAGATTTGAAAAATCAATTGCTTAAGTTCTATAAATATGATCTTTGAAGAAATTCTTGAAAAGTTTAAATAAAATAAAGTAACTACTAGGTGGAAAAACAAAATTAAAAATAGAAAGTAGCAGAAATTCAAAGAATTGCATTAAAAGCAATAAATGCTACTTCATGCAAAAACCAAATATTTTTATGATCAAGCGTTCTAAACCAATTAAATCAGGCAATTTGAGGCTAGTACATTAGAAAAAAAGTATAATTATACAGCTAAAAATAGAATTGACTCTACCACAACGCGAGGGTGTAAAAAATATTTTGCAAAAAGTTTTCCAAAGTGTTTAACTTACTATGATTAAAAAGTCAATCATCTGACAATGAAGTGCTGCCAAACAAACTTTAAACATGTCTATTATTAGCAAAGAAACTAATGTCGGTGGTTATCCACCCATTTGGGATCTAGTGCAACGTTTAGACAAAAGATGTCACCTTTATGGTAATATCGTAGTTTATGGCTAATCCGGAGAGCTAAATACTCCTAAGTGAATCTCGATAGGGAACAATAATTTAAAAGACTTTAGGCTGAAATTAGCAGGAATTTAAAAAGATGGCTCATTTTACATGATGTGCATATTCTGATACAACTAAGAATATATTTGGTAGATAGAACTGTGCATCACTTTTAGATGGGAAAGGAATAGTATTGTATTGTATTATTATTTTTTTGTGGACGTTAATACATAGACCTTATGTGCTTTTTGATATCGAATCCGTCAGATCTATATGAGTTAAGACCTAATTTCAAAAATTAAAGATACCTATGAATAAATGTAACACTTAAATAAAATATTATATAGTATATAAAGAAGAGTAAAAACTAAGGTGGTGTAAATTTCGAGGTTTAGGTGGTTGCAAAGATAAGTCCGTTCATTTCATTTATCTGCCTCTAGATTACAACTAAAAAAGTCGATCAAAGAGAGTAACGGTCAAGGTTGAGTTAAAAAAATAGAGGATATCTGTGCATAAATATAAGACTTAAAATTATAGAGGTTATAAAAAAAACTTTGGAAAAAAAAATTGAAAAGTCGATCAAATAGGGTTTATAAATAATAAACCCTAAGAAAAGTGAAAAATATATTTATCTCATAACGCCATAACTGTTTTTGTTGAAGGATATATCGATGAGAAATGTTGTTAACAACTATTAAAAATAAATTATTACTGGAAAAGGACGCCATGAAGACGAAAGACTTTCTATTAGATCTCAAGTATGAAAACTTTAAAATTAGTGGGGAATTTAGTTCTCTATAGTTATCGGTGCTTAACCAGAACATTCGCAAAATTTAGAGCAATGATGTAGGAAAAATTTGTTACTTTCATAGTATATTTAAATAATGTTTACTTGAATTAAATATACCGCTCTTTTCCAAATGAGCGTCAAGGAAAGAAAGACCAGTTACAGCTTTTCCTCTAAATAAAAGAGCTCATAAACTTTCTGCCAAGATATGGCACACAAACATTCAATTTAGAAAAGTCTCATTATAATCGATACTTGTTCTGCTACTCTCTTGGTGGAACCAAATTTTCAAATTAGGAGAAGTAAAACTCTTGTTATGTTCCATTTCTTTATTTTCAGATAAATGACTCGTGTTTCGGTCGTTGCGGATCATAATCAAAGTTAAAACTAAAATTTTAGTTTTTAGAGTTTTACTTCTCCTAATTAGAGAAGTTTCGTTATAATTGTACCATCTCATGAAGATTATCTGAGCCCCAGATGCGCATATTATGAGTGCTCACATGTCTGATTTCTGTTTATTTTTGTTACTAGCGCCTTTTAGCGCTTGCGCGTATCAATAAACAGAATTGTTTGTGTTGCTCTTTCATTTCATGTATTAATTATGATTTTAACTTTTACCTAATAAGTACCACAAAGCGTTAAAATTCTGATATTTATTTAGAAACACACAGTGTATTAATATAACCACTTATATATAAATCGTATGTTTTAATGCATTAACATATAAGTAAAATTTTAATATATCATGCATTAATATGGAATTCAAATTAAAAGATTTGTAAATTATATAGAAAATTTTTACTATTGAATAATCTAAACGAGTTTTGGAACGTATGAATTTATAAGGGGTATTACTTTTGGCCTTCACGTCCTCTACTCCTTTTATATAATATTATTTATATTCCTTGTCAATTATGGCTATAATATTGTTGGTGAGAATTTTTTTTTTAATAAAGCTTAATTTAGTTTTTATAAGCGAAATAAATACACTCGCTAAATTAGACATTATTATTAAATATTTTGACTTTGTTGCGAGCAATTTACTAATTTTATTCATAAGCAATTAAGCGTCTCCTTAGGTAAATAATAAATATTTTAATTAATATAACTAAAAGTACAATACTTTTTTATATAGCTAAAGATATTATGAAACTTTATACTACAAAATAATTGATTATTAATTGTTTATACTAAAATGCATTCAATTCCTTATAATGCTTACTGTATACTAGCAAGTAGTTAATAATAATAATAGTGTAGTGCTTAATCTTAATATACGTGACGTGCTTGTGTAATAAATGTTTTTGTGTGTATTTAAGTGTGTGATTCTAATGCAAGATTATTGTCCCAATAGGTCGCCGGACAAAAATCGCGAGGGACCGTTCCACCCTAAAAATTGGCGAGGTTGATGGACATCGTCGGGGGATCCAAAAAAAAATACCCAGTAAACATAAATTGGATGCATTTTTGTAAATATTTTTTTACGTGGACCCCACATGGCGGGCCCGTAGTGCTAATTGTGTAAGATATATAAGCAGTGTAAATATATACATTGACATGTAAATTGTTTATATGATAAAGATGAGGATGATGATGAGATAATAAATAAATGCATTATTTGTAAATGAATGGGCTTTTTATTTACCTAAAAATGGGAATTTAAAAAAATTTAACAGTACAGTTTGAGTGACGTGTAATTGGATTTACTAAAAACTGATTCTATTTTCGAATTAATAAATATTGATGGATTCACGTTATGTGGTAATTAATTTATGGGGTGCGGGTTTGTCAGCAGAGTACAGTTTTAGTACATCCATTTTTATTAAAAGCCCGAATTGATAGGTAAGTGCTTCAGTGTTATGCTTTTAATGGAATAGTTTATAAATTGCGTATATTTATTTATTCATCAATTATATAGCTTTAATTGTGATGTATAAATAATAAAATATAAAATTTATTTGAGTATTTTTTGTATCAGAATATTAGGTGAAATTGTTTTTTGTAATTTTTTAACATATTTGTTTCAAACTTTTGATTTATTGTATTTAAATAAATGTTTATTTACACGTTATAATAATTATTTAATTTTAACAAAAAACGTCTTTCTGCATTACATTTTGCCATTTACATTTATAATTACAAAAAAATAATATCAATATTTGAGGGTAAAAAAAGTATGGATTAAAAAACTCACCTGTAAATAACGAATGTTTACGCTCGAAAATAATTTTTCTTCGTACGGTTTAACTCGTAATTATTTCATCGTTAACATAAATCATTTGACATCGTCAACACATCCATCGTGCATTAGGTCAATCGATCTGCAGGATTATCCTGAAATGCGACGTTGCTTGTAATATCGAATTATTAGTAGTACTCCATCAAACTGCACAATCCGTCATCCTTATTGATACAACAGTATTTATCATAATTAATATATGTTACTGATTTATTAAGCAATAAGAGATCGTGACTGGATCAGGTAAGTATGTCAATTTTGTTGTAAAAATTTAATATTAATAAAAAAATTATTTGTAACTACAGGAATCGGTAGAGTAAATTAGAGTATTGTTTATATTTATTGAGAGGCAACTTTTTATTTTGCATTATCCTGTAGGATCGAATCTTTTTCTTCTCAAACTTTAAAAGTGTTAAAAAACAAGTGAATGTTGAATAATATATGACGACTGTAAGACTATCATGTAGTTTACTTAAACTTTCTTAATTTAAAAATGAATACCCTTTCTGTACTGCGTAATATCAAATTAATATAAGTTCCCCACTAATTTGTCAGGCTTTTTGTGGAGCTGAAAAGTCTTCATCTGAAATTAGCTTGTGTCTTTTAAAGTCATAATTTAGGTATTTTGTTATTCAAATACTCTTGTATTACTCTGGAGTCAACACTTAAATTCTATTTTCTTCTAGTATTTTAAAAGTGTTAATGAGTAAGATAATGTTGATTTATTTTTACAATAAGAATAAAATTTTTTGAAGTGTATAAAAAAGATATTAAGCTACCGCCGATTCAATAAATCCAAGTTGACCCTCGGTAAAGATAAGTGGGAATCGTTTGTATTTTTCTTTTCTTTATACGAAATATAAAAAATAATTCTCCGCTGAGAGCGACTTGTTGTCTTTGTGAAAGTGAAAAGATATCCCCCTTATCTACTTAATGCCACCGTCATCCGGGTATATTTCCTTTCTATCTCAACGACATTCCCGAATATAAATAAACGACATAATGACGTTTGGCCATGGTCCCCGGGCATCTAGCGGTCTATTGACTTTTGAAGGGTTCATTGGATTTACTTTCACCGGACCCGCCGTGTATCCAGATTAGTGCGTGTGTGACTTAGGATCTGGAAGATAATCATCCATCTTGTGTGGTGGATTATACATTTGCGCGATTTATGATCATTCGCCGCTAAGATTTATGGCCTTAAAGAGGAAATTTATGGATATTAAATCGCCTATAAAATAAGATTTATATTTACTTTAATATTTCAACACTTGTTGCACTAAAATCAATTATATCATCCTATTCATTAATCTATTTATTAATGGGCAACACGTATAAAATAATTAAGTTACGTACTTAATATTTCATTCATGCTAAAATTAAATGGTACAGTAATACATAGACGTGACTCTAATTTAATACGTTTGAACTTTATATTAATCAAGTAATTAAATGATTAGTCTTCCAGCAATGTCTCTGTATGTATAGGTGTGTGTGTACGAGGAGACATCATTTAAGACCTTTGTGAGATTCCACTGTAACTAGACAAAGGAAAGATTTAATAGTGTACGAATTACGAGTCTACAAAGCATGTTCTAATGAAACTGTAGTGTACGTTTTGGTTTTATTTGCCCTGCTATTGAATTGCTTTATGGTTACCTTAATACGAAACACAATTAACTATTTTATGTAACGTAACTGTATCCCAAACTTTAGAGATTAGTTTATCAATTCGATAATACCACACGCATTATATAATACTTATTTCGTATCTATAATTAAGTAATAAAAAGTCAAGTACGGAATTCCACGCAGGAAACCCTTTAACGCACACAGCATAACGATCACCCGAGACCGTGCGTGTAATTTCAATCCCACTTCCGGTGTGGTGTAATCCCATGACGGACTCGATCTATACCTGGCTTACCGCCTTAAATAAACACGTTTTTGGTTTCCTCAGCATCATAAAATTCACCACTGGGTATAGAACGAAATAAATGAAAACCGGAAAGTTTGGGTGTAAAAAATAAAAACTAAATTCCCATACGGCTTAAATTAAATCCTACGTTTTCAACCATAATTAAATAATATTATTCCACGAGGATTTATTGTGCATTAAAGTTCGCCGTAAAGCGTGCAGGTTAAAGCAGGACCATTACAGCGGCAATTCCACACTAACCGCACTACAAATATAACGCAATTAAATAAATAACGGCACCATTTATAGTTTACACCCACATACGTAAACCGGATACGGCGACCGGCAGTATTCGGTGTCCGGCAACAAAACAAGACGCAGCTTAAAACCAAAATGCAACGGTTTAACCGCCCGGCCATGATCGTAACCCGTTTTAGGCATCGATTCCCCAAAGGGAGATGCTTGCTGCTGGTGGATGTTAATTGCGATTAAAGTTTTACCCTGTGATAAGACCGAAAGTGCCTTCGCATTAACATTGTTTAATAGTTGAATTGTTAATATGGAAAGTTTGTGTATCAGTTTATAATGCAGGAAACTTCGTTAATAATTCATTTTTAATAATAGTTGACTGTATTAACATATAATAAATTACCCTTGTTAAAGGTATTTAATCCTTGATTTCTAAGATTATTTATAGAAGTTTTTCCAAAAAAAATAATGGGGTATATACATTTGTGTACTACGCTTTTCTTCCTTGCGGCTTTAAGCCCTTCTTCTTGATTTCATTTCCACTACAGTCACGACTCTACTGTCTCCTCCTTTTCCTCTATTGCTACTTCTACGTATTTATCGATGGCCTCCCATATACTAACATCTGTCTGCTCTGTGATTAATCAGCCATCCTGCACCGACTTCCCTGGCTTTTAGCTTCAGTATTTCTCTCGCTTCTTGCTTTTTGCCCCCCTCGCACTGCCACAGCACATGTTCCGCCATCTCCTGTCCCTACCCGCACTTACATTCCCCATCCGTGTCTCTTAGTTTGAATCCTGCAACCCCCTGCACTGTTTCGCTGCTCACAGGACCTATTTCTATTCCTGTTGTTCCAACCGTGGAATATAGTAATCTGCCAGTCCTTGTTCTGTCCCATGACGTTTACCAGTCTTATTATTCCCTTCGTTTCTTCCTTTCTCTTGTCACTGACTTTGCTTTCAGGATTTACCGCGCTTCTCCGTCTGTTCCCGCTGCTATTTTTGCCTCTCTATCTGCTTTGATGTTGCCTTCCGTTCTTGCGTGTCCTTTGGCCCACCAGAGCCTGATGTCACTGTTCTCTTCCCTTGCCTGCAGGATTCTCTTATGTACCTCTCTCGTTTGTTGGTTCTTATATTCCCTCCTCGTGATAGGTCTGAGGGCCGCCTCAGAGTCCGTAACTATGTTTGTTACGGCTCTCGGTTTTCTAGCTGCTTCTGCTACTGCCTCCTTTATTGCTATTATCTCCGCCTGCATGCTTGTCGCGTGTCCTTCAATCTTAATTCTTCTGGAGCCCATCCAGCTACCGTCTTCTGCCCTAATGACGTATGCGCACCCTACCTGTCTGCCTACAGCCATGCCGTCCGTGAATATGGTCTTTCCGGCTGCCCTTCCTCTTTCCTCGCTCCAGCTCTTGAAGACAACCCGTCCTCTCATTTCCGGATGTATTAAGTCCGCCGCAGTTGCCTTTTTCTCGTGTCCGTTCTCCATCTCCTTTCTCTCTTTGTGTCTTCCGCTTAATGTTGGCCAGCCTCTGCAGTGGTGATGTTGACGCTGTTCTATATGCTCGAGTCATTGCCAGTAGGTATAGCCTTTACGCTGCGTCTAGGTGTTTTATCACTTTGCTGCCTCTTTCCCCACACTTCCGCTCCATAAAGCATCATTGGTGCTATGGCTCATCGGTATATTTCCTTCAGCATCTGCGGTGATGTCCCCCAGGTCTTTCCTGTGACTACGAACAATTTGTTTGCCGCCTCCGCTGTTCTTCCCCTTATCTCCGAGGTACTTCTACTACTATTTGTGGTGGCCTTTTTATTTTTCTCCACTGCACAAAAATCGTCTCTGTTTTCTCCGGGCTGTACTTCTGCCCACTACCCACATTTCGCCTCTATGTGCAGGGGCTTAATGTTGGTCAGCCTCTGTAGTGCTGATGTTGGTGCTGTTCTAGATACTCGCGTCATTGCCAGTAGGTATGGCCTTTCCGCTGCGACTACGTGTTTTATTACTCTACTGTCTCTTCCCCTCTCTCCCCACACCTCCTTTCCATAAAGCATTATTGCTGCTATGGCTCCTCGGTATATTTCCTTCAGCATCTGCAGGTCTTTCCTGCGACTACGAACAATTTGTTGGCCGCCTCCGCTGTTCTTCCCCTTATTGACCTTGTATTCTCTATCCACAGCATACCCTCGTCTATGGTCAATCCGAGGTACTTCACCTGTCTCCGCAGTTCTACCGTCTTGCCGTCCGCCTCTATTTGTGACGACCTTTCTATTTTTCTCCACCGCACAATCATCGCTTTCGTTTTCTCCGGGCAGTACTTCACCCCTACCTCTTCTGCCCACTGCCCACTTCTGCCGCAAGCTTCTTTCCACGTGACCTCAATCTTCTTCACCGATGTATCTACTATCCAGCCTTCCATTCTTACCAGCCATAGTAGCGGTCCCGAACATGATCCCTGCGGGCATCCTCTGTTCACTTGCATATTGAGTTCTTCGCTGCTGACTGACCTGTTCCTCAAGAATCTCAGCATTATCTCCCTTAGCCCCGCCGGACACTGTATGGTAGATCTACGAGTACCCTACCTATAGCCTGAACGCGTGTTGAACGCGTTGCTGATGTCTTTGTCACCACCAGGCAGTGCTTTTTGGTCACTTTCCATAAACAGTAGAGATTTCACGAATTCTGTAACCTAAGTGAATCGTAGCGCGAACTTTACTCATTTGAAAAAAAAATGTGAATGAAGCTATGAAAATACGCTGAAAAACGTGAGATAGATGTTATGACAAATAATAATTAAATGCTGAATGAACGGGAAAGTGCCGGTAATAAATCTGGTTCATGAGCGCTGCTCGAAACGTCGCTTTAGACTATTTCAGTTCAAAAGAATGCCATTTGGACTCATATACGATCCGGCTACTTTCCAACAAAAAATGACTCGCTTCGGAGCCAAGGTTCCCCATTATCTTTCTCTCTATCACCTTCGAAAAACACCTTCAGGACCTAGATGGCGTTCTTAAGCTTGCGACCAAAATGTCGATGTCAGCAAACAGAGAAAAAACCAACCTGGGTTCCGAACAAATTAAATATCTGGGCCACAACATTTCAAATGGAGCAATCACTACAGACCTTGAGGGTTTCGAGCTATCGCTACATGGGAAAGCTCTCGGGATCGTAAGGACGCCGTATTATTCATCTAAACGTGTTTGCAGATTCATACTTGGCTTCGCTGACTTAAGCAGGCCTCTTTAAGATGATCGCCACGTGGAAATGGTGGGAGACACAGCAAGTCGCAATTGACCTCATGAAATGCAACTAGTGGTTAACATCAATCTTGAAGCATTTTCTAGAAACCGTTCTTTATTAGAACAACGCTATCTATTTCGGCCTCATGCATTTCTAAACCAGGGAAATGGACTAGAGAAACATCCGATGGAGTACATGAGTCGCTAGCTCACACCAGCTGAACAGAGCTACTCTACAACGGAGCGAGAAGCTCTAGCTATAATATGGGCCTTGAATAAATTCTAAGGATACACAGAGTGGTTTCCGATAACCATCGCCACCGATCACTGAGCCTTATATCAGTCAACTATATCATAAGAAAGTATTTACAGGTCTAGTTAGCTAGGGCTTATAGCTGCAGCCGTTCGACATCACCATACCTACCATCAAGTATGCCCCTGGAAGTTTATTGGAGTAATAAAGAGTACCTCGTTAAAAAAATGAGTACTGCATCGATATGTCTGAAGGTCGGCAATAGTACGCTTAATAATTTGTCGTGAAGTAATTATTCCAAGCCCTGTAGAAAGATTTCCATGAGAACCGGACCGCAGGACATTATCGATTCCACTGAACTTACCACAGTCTATCATGTTACTATTGAAAGAATATTAGGGATGATATTGCCAAGTACCTCAAAAATTGTATCAGCGTTACAAACCAGGTAATCTGAAGCTCTCAGGATTTATCTAGACTACATCAGCAAATCAGTACTTAGAGATGATCTTTTGACTTATTGGGAACGCTGCCAATGCCCTACGTCTTTAGAGGAATACACCACTGTCATCATAGTGGAAGACATCGCCAGCAAAAAATCCTCGGTTACAGAATGTGCCTAAATAAGATCTTTCGGAATTTCTCGCCAATGCATATCCGATAATATGACCTAGTTCGTGCTGTCATACAATTAGTGATGTATAACACTGCATCTCTAAATCAGCACTTAGAGATGATCTTCTTTGACTTATTCGGATCGCTACCTACGTCCCCAAAGGAATACACCACTATCATTATACTGAAAGACATCGTCAGCAGTTTGCCCGCTACTGAAAAAAAATCCACGTCAACAAAATGTGCCTAAAATAAGATATTTCTAAGTTGGGGAATTCTTCATCGATGCATATCCCATGATTGAACCTCGTTCGTTCATGAAACAATGGTGTATAGCTTAGGAGTTCACCCCATCTTATCATCTGCAAGCTAACCCGGAAGAAGGGAAAAATTGGGTTATGAAGACTCAGCTTACCTTTCACGTGGGAACACAGCAAGATTTCTAGCTTAGTAAATTAGCCTCCGTCAGGTTCGTTATGAACATTCACGTCCGTAGCAGCACTGGATATAGCACAGCTTACATCACCTTTGGAAGAACCCGACTGTTTACTGTTGGATTCATGTCTTGATGTATGCAAGGTGGTTGAGAAAAGGCCAAGACGCCGCTCGGGGTGGAAACGAGTGAGCAGAATGTCAGGTAGCTAGCATCCTCGTGGGAATGGTCACCAGTTATTTTACGAGTAATAGGGGTTACCAACTTTCTCCATAATGTTTGCAAATCCGAACACCTATGAACCGTTAATTATGTCAGTAGAAACCTAAAACCAATGGTATCAGCCGATAACTTTGTTGATTAGGTCAATCTACACTTTCTCCAGTTAGTTGACACTTTACAGGTCGCCCAGTAGCTAACAGATGAGAAGCAAGATGAATGACAGAATACTCTATATCAGTTAATAAAATACTGACACAGTATATGGTTTCAAAATTTTTACAGTTTTATGAAGAAACTCCATAACACATTGAAATAAAACAACACAGTTGGGAGGGTTTCACATTTATTGATGAACACTGTTCCATTTGCCTGATGAAACCACTGTTTGGCGAAACATGTTGTAGTGTTTAACAGTATATGTGAAACCCTCTGTGTTGTTCTATTTAAATAAGTGATATAGAGTTTCAACAAGTAAAAGCCTCATCAAACCAGTATTTAAAATTAGCCAGAAATTATGAAAAAGCTAAGTGGTTTCACAAATTACAATTAAGATTCAGAACGTGTGGAAAAATTATCTTGTTTTTATTCAAATGCAAACAATTGGTAGTTATTCCGAACTATATCGCCATCCGGATTAACAGTAAGTCGACAGCAGCAAGAAAAGCACTTCAATTAGCTGAAGATTTTAAAAAGATGCTAGCGACAAGAGATGTATTAGCAACTTACTTGAAGGTACTTTATTCGGAACTATCATACACACTACACAATAAAGAATTTGATATCCAATACGACGCCATTAAGATCAGAATCAACCTAATAATTTATAAGAGGTATCTGATGCAAAATAAAAACTGGTACACCTCGCCTCAAGAAAAAACCAGCCCACACCACCCACATATGACCATCAGTAAAGTTTTTGAAGCCATATACTGGCAGTATTTTATTAAGTGAACGTAAGAAGTATGCAGATGCCATCCGAAGATCTTCACCAGAGTAATAACTAAGAGATCGTGTCTGGGTTGACATACATCTCCTAAGTCGAGCGAAAGATCACTTCACTGCAAAATTTGCTATAAGTCATCATCCAAGGAAAAGGAAAGAATATCGATGAAATCGAAGGAGGGGAGAACTTCACCAACAAACCTCCCCATTAAAAATTAAAAATACAGACAATTGGCTCGCATTATCAAAGCAGCTAGCTGACAGGAAAATAGTCGTCCTGAAAGTGAAATCTATAGGCAATGATATCAGCCTTCAATTGCAGTCAGCAAATGATTACAGAGAAACAACTCGTTTTCTCAAACAAAAAAATATCTATTAGTTTACATACCACCTCTTTGAGGAAAAAGAATATAAGGTGGTTATCCGTTATTGTGTGTAGATAACCAAATTATTGACAATCTAATGGAACGAGGATTTTTAGTCATCTCTGTCAGACGAATGGGTAAAAGGACACATAAATTCAATATGATATAATACCTCACCGTCACCCAAGCCGGCTGCAATGCCACCATTACCAAAGTTTTGGATACGGTGCTGAGCGGAACAGTTCATGCATACCTTAGACATTCATATAATGCTAATAAGCGAAACTCGAGTTTTCTCTCGACGCAGCTTATATATAAATGGCTATAATCTTCATCTTACCCCACGCCCTAATCGTGGTGCAGGAGGCGGCACAGCGATTTACGTATGGCATGGGGTTGTTTATACCGTCCTTGAAAGTCCAGACGCAGGAAATCTGGAAGCAAAATCAATCATCGTCAGCATAAACATCGAAAAAGTCAAAATAACTAGCGTTTATCAATCTCCATGCAAGCCAATTCTCCCTGCGGATTATGACAAAATCCTCACTGAGGATATTCCCACAATACTCGGGGGCGACTTAAATGCCAAGCATTCAAGCTGGCACAGTCGAGTCACAAATCAAAGAGGTAAGAAACTGTTTGAATACATATATCCCTCAACACAGTCTGACCATACAAACATTAAGCCAAAATTTACTAACATTCTTTTACAATGCTGGATACCGCGATGCGTAATCGTGAAGGAATTGCTGAGGGTATTAATATCCTCACAGCGGCCATTCATAGAGCCATTTAAGAATCCACATCAATGAAGAAGTTCTCTCCGGGCGATCCGCTCAATATTCCAAGACATCTCCTTAATAAAATTAGGGGAAAAAACCGTGTCCGACGTAGTTGGCAACGCACACGCTGTCGTCAAACAAAGCAGGATCTGAATAGATTACAAAATGAAATTCAGAAAGAGCTTAAAGAAATCCGGAATGCCGTTGGGCAAGGCGTATCGATGACGCCGCTCAACACAAACCCCAATTATGGAAGCTCACAAAGAACTTCACCAAAGCCAGAAAGGTGACTCCTGCTATCCATGGGCGAAACGGTCTCGTCTACCTCGCGGACGACAAAACCGAAGCCTTTGCGGATAGCATCGAATCGCAATTCTCGCCGAACGACGAAACCACGAGTGATGAACTCCTGGATGAAATCGAAGAGGCGCTTCATCGTTTTGAACGATCTCTAAACTCTGTCCCTAAATCGATAACGGTTAGAGAAATCAAACACCTTATCAAAGTGGCGCCAAACAAAAAAGCGCTACAACTACAACTGCCTCAAGAATTTCGCACTTAGTATTTCTAGCAAACATCTTCAATGCCTGTCTTATACCTAAACCGGGTAAAGATCCAAAGTTTCCACAACACCATCGTCCTATCAGTTTACTCTGCACACTGGGTAAACTAATCGAAAAAACAATACGATTAACCGAATGGTCAAATAATCACAAAGTCGTCCCAAACACACAATTTGGCTTTATAAAAAACCTATCCACAAACAACCAGCTTGTAAGAACCAGCGATTACATAATCGAAGGTTTTAATCGTAAACAAAGCACTCTAGCCATATTTCTAGATGTTGTCAAAGCCTTTGACCGCATTTGGCACTACCTTTCAAGTTGCCTGTTTGGAAGACCCCAGACACGCCTTAAGGGATATTTGATGCTGCCGTCTTCACCGCATTTATTGAAATTTCAACAGAGCTGCAACCTTTTCATTCCATCCGATGAAGAGGATGTCCACGCAGGACCCAGCCTAAACTGGTTACTTAATCAGGACTGTATCAGCATGAAGGGGGGGAGGTTGATCTATAGTAATATGTGCGGGAATATTATGGAAGTAGAAGGAAAAACAGTTGGTTGGGAAAATGAAAAGATTGTGTGGGCAATTTTTCTATAAGGAGTTAGGAGCTGGAATTTGCGGGGTTTGATTTATTTTGCCATGTTGCTAACCAGTATGGATGGGAGCCGATAAATTGCTGAAGGGATTGTAGAAATTTAGGTACTGTTGGTGTATCGTGGGGAATTACCACCGGGTCATCTAAAAATTCTAGGATTAAAGTAAAGAGGATCAGGATTGTAGAAATATTGTCGAGTAAAGAAGTTAAAGGGTTTCCTTGAGGTAGTCCCTATTCAGAGGTAAAAGAAGGGAATAAGGAGTTATAGATTTTAAATTTTAGGGAAATGTTAATTGATGGAAACAAAATGGATAGGAATTTTTGGGAGGTGGAATTTATACAAAAATTACAAAGTCAAAGTCTTCTTGAATATGAAGAAATAAAATTACTGATGACTTATCTGTAAGCAGTGTTGTTTGGATGTTTGATAAGCAATCTTAAAACAACAAAAAATGTTGGGATTTCAATCGCACTTCACAATTGTGTTGGAAATATTTTGTATTAAATATTATTTATTATTTCAGTAATTGCAGAAAGCTACACGTTTTAATTGTCATAGCTCTTACTAGAAGGATAATCACCTTTAAAAAATGAATAGAGGAGGACAATAAGGCCGTAATAATTTTACTGGTTTAAAATTGCTTAAATTAGATCTATATACAATTAAGTACAGATCTTTTTATTAATATTTTCTTTATTTATTTTTCGCATATCCACTTACGTATATTAATCAAATTAAAATTTTCAAAGGCGCACACTTTACCTCTCAGCGCGGGCGAGTTATTCCATCTAAATAAAATTAAATTTATTAATTAATTGACCGTTTAATGGCGAGTGTTTAGTTAACGCGAATGTAAACATTTTCAAAATTTTGGAGGCGCGCACCGCATTCGCGGCAACAATTATTAACGGCCGAGTGGATCGACGCAGTTTTCGAAATGAAAATAGTAACAGCTTTATTATTATAATTAATTGTGTAACGTTACGTGCTTAATATTATCAAAAGTAAAACGCGAGCCTGCCCGTACAAAACGCGACCTGGCGGCAGGCTGTAATTTAATTTCCACATGCATCAATATTAACATGCCTGAAAATGCCCCTCGAATTTTTCAGGAGGTGAAACGTTCCTGTTTTTTTTTTTCAACGCGATTAAGTAGCTTTGATATACGCAGAGAGAAAATAAGGCGGCAATAAATTTCCCCGATAACGGGATTTTAATGGAGGCTAAGATTACGAACGAAAGAAAAAAAAGTGTGTATATAAAATATTTATATTTATTCAATGCATTAACTTTCTGACTTTATTGTTATTTAATATTGTTACTGTTAAGTTGTTAATTCGATTACAGAATAAGTAATTTATAAGCAAAATTGTGAAACCAATCAAATGCCTTTCTATATACAACCCTTAATATAAGTAATTTCTATATAATAGATATCAGTTAAGTTATTGATATTATTAATTACTTATTACAATGATAAAACTTTTCTTTGTTTCTTATAAATAGGAAAACTTAATTTGGCAATTTGTATAGATTCGTTTTTCTATAGAATACAATACAAAAAGTGAACGGCAATTTTCGTTCGATGTTTTCAGGAACTCAATAAGCGTAAATAATAAATCAAGTTAAAAAAAAGGGTATTGTTTGCAAATACAGTGGAGAAACTTCAACAGAAGCCAGCGAAAATAATCCAACAGTACTTGGAGTCTCCCGGCGCAGAGAAAAACCCCAACAAATTTGAATTACACCGCAGAAGAAATCCAATCCTTCACCACCATTAGATCCAGTAAAAGCTTCCCCAAATTCTGCGGAGGCTTACCCTTATTCCAAAAAAAAAGTGGAACTCCAAGAAAAGTGGGCGACCGGATTGTACTTTCCCTATCTGTGCGCCGCATTCGTTCCCCTCGGCCGGGCTGTAAAGGGCCAAAACCGGCGAAATATTCCTTCGGGGCGTAAAGGTGACGTTCACATTTAAATATATACGGGGATGGATTTTTTCGCATGTATTTGTTGGAGAGTTATTGTTATTAATGCCGGGCGAAATCGATCGCATTAAAATGTCTCGTATTACGGTTTCCACTAATTACATTAATCAGGCAAATTGTAAACAAAACTATTTTAATGTTCTGGTCATAAACACGTTGTATTATCGTGCGGATGTAATACTATAATTTTCTGTAATTTGATGGCTGGAGTTTTCGATCGATACGAAATGTTTTAATGTGTATTACTAGGCTACTCTAAATATTAAATCAACTAATTATTTAAACGCATAATAATAATAATTTAATAATAATAATATTCAATAAAAGCTAAATTTATATATTTATTGTTTTATATTCAATTACTCTGGGCATATGTTATCATTAAGTGAAACTTGTTAAAACATATAGTAATATAAAAGTGATACAAACCAGTTGAATTTTATTCATTTTTATTAATATTCAATAATATTTTGTTCTACCTTTCGCCCATTTTTTGATAGTATTCAATTTATTTCTTTCTATCTTGAGTAACCTTCTTTACTTCTCCATGATTTCCCGTTTTTGTGCTTCATTTCTTATTGTCCTTTCTTAACTATCCTCTCTTCTTTTCTATTGCAGGTGTATATTTTCTTGGTATTCCTTTTCTCTTTAATTCTTCATATATGAAGTTTGAGTATAAACCTTTTTATTAACATAAAAGTTCTTTAGTTATTCAAGAAATAATTTCATCTAATTTTAATTCTTGTTATACACTAATTTAATAAACTACTTTTCTATTAATTAGAAAAAACACAAAAACATTTCGTGAGTCTTATTAAGTCTACAAAAACAAATCACTTTTTTTATTCTTAATAAGACTCATTTGTTGCAGATTTACGAAATGTTTTCGGGTTTTTTCTAATTATTAGTCAATTTTCTACAACTTAAAGGGTTTTAATACATGTTTACTATTCTATTACTTTACTAAATGTTATTAGGAATTGAAATTTAGTTAATATAAAAATATTTCTGACTATAAATGAAGTACATTATTAATTACCATATTTATCTAATTATTATTATTAGTCTTCATCATTTGTACCTCGTAAAACTGTAAATAAATATATTTTATCATTGCTTTCATAGCCATCGTGAATAATGAGGGTATAGATTGCGTAATTATTGTTTGTATCATGACATTTGATATGAGGGAACAATTTAGAATAAATCATTGCTTTATTTTATATCATTATATCCAGTTTCCTGGTGGGAGCTTTGATTTCCATGAGCATGAATAGTCTCTACTCCTTTGAAAATTGCAAACGTTTGTCTCGTGCCACGTGTCAGCGAAATAAATATATTAAAGGGAGCGAGGGTTTCATTTTGAATGAAGTTACCGTATCATTTGTGTTCCGTCGAGTGAATACACATTCAGATCGGTTTTGTCTTTCCGATGGGGTTTAATAGACCCCATAATAGTGATTGAAAAATTTCGTTTATGTTACTACCAATTATATATTTTATTGTATAATACACAAGTAAACATTTAAAAAATTATGTGCAAATAATAATAACAAATAAGGGTTTAAAATATGGCAAATTTAAGAGGTGCAAATCTTGATTAAGAAATTATTTAGAAATTAAGTGAAATTTGTTATAATGTATAAATCTTAATTCCACAATAAATTGAAAGGAGCATTTGGGAATTAAGTAAAAGAAAAATTTGCAAATAAAGTTTTTTGACAGAAATATGTACAATAAATAAAAAGATGCAATATCTGAAACATATTCTAAGATACACGCAACATTTTTACCTTTTCTACGACTTTATCAATTGAATAGAGACATAACTGAGTTAAAAAAAAAAAACAATTTTTCTCATCAAATTTATACGTCGATGGTTTAGGGCCAATATATGCTTTTTTGTAATGTTTGCGAGTTCAGGAACTTAAGTTAATATTTAGTTTATAAGTAGTTTCGAAATTTCCTATCCTTATTATGAGTTATTCATAAATCGTTTATATATTTCTGTTTGAATATTTGAGTACGTGAAGAGTAGAATAATAATTACTAGTACTTAAAAATATCCTTTTCTTCACTGTTTTTATTATACACTATATGTACATACTAAACTAACATCAAGAAAATTCACTAGGCAGTTTGTCACTTGTTCCTAAAATTTGTTTGCTCCGAACTTTTTTATTTGCTCGTAAATAAATCTACATGAATTTTTCCACATTTTAATAGAAAATTTATTTTAAAAACTTTTATCATTCTTTGAAAATTTTGATAACAGTGGCCGTTTTTGATTTAAAAGCAAATGCATTAGTCTATGATTTTAATCGTAATAAATAAAAACCAAAAAATCCTTGAAAAAATTTAGACCTTGACAATTGAAAAACGAATTGAGCTGTCAACTTGCATGTGTCGTTTAAACAAAAAGTTTAATTTTTCGTTAGTCATTTTCTTTAGTTTTTAGATACTTTATAATATTTTCTATAAGTATACGACACTTGTAAACCCTGGATGTAAGGATTTCTAAAATCCGTTCAAGAGTTATAACCAATAAAAGAAAAACAAATGAAAATCGAATTTTTGTTTTAACTTCTGCAATAAGTATACAATATGTGCAAACCCTAGGTGTAAGAATTTTTTAAATCCGATCTTTCGTTTAAAAGTTACGTTTAAAAAAAAAGAAAAACATTTGAAAATTTAATTTTAATTTTCGACGCTTACAATAAGTTTGCAACATTTGCGAATCATCAGAAGAAGAATTTTTAAAATACAATTTTTGTTTAAGAGTAATGATAAAGAAAACAAAAAACAAAAGAAACTCGAATTTTCGTTTTTCACTTTTACAATAAGTATGCGATATTTGAGAACCTTCTGTGCAAGATTTTTTTAAATGCAATCATTCGTTTAAGAGTAATGATCAAAAAACGAAAAACAAATGAAAATCGAATTTTCGTTTTTAACTTCTACAATAAGTATGTGATTTTTGTAAATCATCAGTACAAGAATTTTTAAAATTCAATCTTTCCTTTCAGAGCAAGATCAAAAAACGAAAAACAAATAAAAATTAAATTTTCGTTTTCAACGTTTAGTATACGACAGGATATAGGTTTGAGTGGAAGAGTGAACAGTCTAAATTTATTCTACGAGTATAATTAATTTATATATTCTTCTGTGATTATCTTATAAGCAGGAAAACCAAAGTTACAAATAATAAAGAAAAAAATAGAGATTATATTACTTTGATGTCTTCAATTCATAATTTAATTTTGTGTATCCTTGCATTTTTCCAGTCATCATTCTCTTAAATTTTTGATTTGTTATATTTTTTAACTGCCTTTATCGATTTATCAGTTTTATGAAAGTCATTTTCTAACAATATTTTTATGTGGCGTTTAGTTATTTTAATGTTTTCAACAGTTGGAATATTTTTTGAAACTTTTCAATTCTCTTCCTCCGTTTGTTCCTCCATGAAGGTCTCTATCACATCCTTCAACAATCCGTATATTATCTTAGATGGAAATTCACTGTTTCTTCTTTGGCCATTCTTGAAACAATATTTCTTTGCGCGTTTTTATTTTTTGCATCCACTTTATTAAACTACATCGCTTGTTTTTTGTACATTTCTTATTATTCTTCGTGCATATAAATTTCGGAAAAACATTATTCCTATGCTCAAAAAATAATGGAAAAATTGATTTAATCTGTTCTATTCATCCCTTTTTTAAAGATGCCTAAGCATTTGGTTAGTTATTTTCTTCTTTTTCATAAACAATCATATTAATTTTGTATTATCTGTATTTGCACCCATTTATTTCGTATACTACCCAAAATATATAAATGTACTGGTACCATTGCAGTACATTTATTTTTTGTATCCTCATTTTGACCAGACTGTTTATAATTTTGTTTAAATTTAACTTCTTTGAACACATTTTCTTCAAGAAATTTTTATCACTTCACCTTTAACATTTTGTTTCCTATCCTACATAACTCACTATTTCTTTTGCTCGTTTTAAGTTCTTCTAAAGATATTCGTATATCTTCTTTCCTCTATCTTTAGAACATTTCACATTTTAAAGATTTCACATAATAAAGATATCACCTCTGTTTACCGTCTAAAATACCTTTGGTATTTAGTAACAGCTTATTACCTTTTACTTTCTAATTTCGTTTCCTATTTCATGGATGATCACTGCTTTTTCCAGATTTCTCTTGACTTCTCGATAGAGTTTTTGATATCCATCTAGAGAAAAATAGAATTCGCAGAAATTACTACTAAATTAGTACGATTAAGATGATTAATTCTTCTATTTAGCATTTAAACTACAAATACAAATACATAGTAAATACAAATCTCCATTGGAGATTGCTGATTAACATGGCATGAATTACTTTAGAGATAATTGTCCGGAATAATTCAGTGGATGATAGTTTAAACTAACGAGATTCACAACCTTGAGATTCTGCAATGGTCTATTCTTATACATTCCATGATTTAGCTTTTTATAATGAGATGCAGAGTTCTATATTTTGAGTTGCCCCAGAAATTCAAATTTCCTTTTTTTTGCTACATAGGACTTCCAGTTCTCTATCCATTATTTCTAGAACCATATTGTTTATAATGTATTCTACCCAAGGAAATTTTATCATCCGTCTGTGGACCCATATGTAAATGGCTTCCATTTACTTTAATGTTTCCTTAATTAGGTTTCATCCTTCTAGTTCAAGTACTTGAAAAACATAATAACGTACCATTCTTGTTCTCAGATTCAAGAAGAGGTTCTGTTAGCAGTTTCTTTAGTTTGATAAATATCCCTCTCGCTTGTACCATTCTTACCAGGATGTCGTCTCGATTGTGATAAATTTTGGTACCAAGGTTTTTGAAGGTTATGCCTTGGTGGTGTTTATGTAAAGTTCGTATTCTCTGCTCGCTGTTTTCACTCAATTCATTATTTCTTCTATGCTACCTAGATCGCTTGTAAATAGTGCGGTGTCGTCAACGTACCTGATATAGTTCATGAGTCTTTCGTTGATTACACAGGCCCACATGATTTTTGGTGTTTTGAATTTGATAAGTGTCCTTAGCTAATACGGGTATGTTGATTCTGAATGTTTGGTTTGAGCTCATCACGTCAAGATTTTTCACAAAACTAAAAAAACCTTGTGAGATATTTTGTACTAGAGCAAAGAAGCACCATTATGATATTTCCTAAATAGCATTAAAATTATTTCTTTAAAATACTTGATACATCGTTAGAAAATATTTTAGTATAATATTATGTTTATTTCATTTTAACGACAACACTGTTTCATTTTCGCATCTGCCAAGGTCAACTTGATGGCATCGGCAGTTGTTTACGAAATAGTTAGCGTCAGTTGTATGTAGCATCAAGTTGTGTTTAGTACGTCATAATGTCATCAAGAAAGTGCAAAAACAGTCCTGATATATTTTGTTACGTGTGTGGTGATTTAACGATAGTCAAGCATCAACGAAACATAACAGAATTTATCAAGAAAGCTTATCACGCTTTCTTCGGTGTAAAGCTTGGTGACCAAGACAAATCTTGGGCTCCACACTAAGTGTGCTTTCAGTGTGTCGAGTTACTGAGAAAATGGACAAAAGGTAAACGTAGCTCTTTATCCTTTGGCATTTCTATGGTATGAAGAGAACAAAAAGCCATGGATACGACTGTTACTTTTGCTCCTGCGGTTTTAATTCGAAAAATAATCATACTATTCAGTATCCTGATTTACCGTCTGCTAAACGGCCTTTCCCTCATGAACCAGGAATTCCCATTCCTCTGAATTTTCTTCACACCATCCAACAGCAATCATCGAATGAAAATTCAAACGAAAAAAAAACGATGAAGACGAATTCAATCCTGTTATAGACTAACCTCAACTGTTTATCCAAGTTGAAATAAATGACATAGTGAGAGACGTGGGCCTATCGAAGGATGCTGCATAAATCTTAGGATCACGACTGAAAGACAAAAATCTGTTGGTTCCATTAACTACATTTTTGTGGTATAGGCATCGTGAAAAAGAGGTCGCGGAATGTTTCTTTCAAGAGGGTTCACTGGTGTATTGTAATAATATTTCTGAAGTAATTGATTCTTTTAAGAGAAGTCTCAAGGGTATCTTGTTGGTTATGCCTCGGTGCCTTTTGCTCACTCCGTGCATCTCAAAGGAACGTATGAGAATCATGAGCTATTGCTAAATACAATAAGGTATAACGAAATATTTCTTGAATTAGTTTCTCATGTAGCACGCGGTGAAAATAACCAGTGAAACAAACCAAGCGTAAATTGTGTTATTTCTAAGGTATAACGAATATTGTTGGCACCTCTGTGGAGACCTCAAAATAATATCTATGTTTTTGGATCAGCAGTCTGGATTCACAAAGTATCCATGTTTTTTGTGCGAGTGGGACAGTACGTTAAGAAATAATGGCCACTCAGAGAAAGACTTATACCGGGATAAAAATTGTGCTGCGTGATGCATTAGTTGAAAATTAGTTCTTTTGCCTCCCCTCCACATGAAGTTAGGATTGATGAAGCAGTTTGTCAAAGCTTCATACAAACAAGGTGACTGCTTTAAATATCTGTGCGACAAATTCCCTGCACTTTTTAAAGCTAAACTTCAAGAAAGAATTTTTGTAGGCCCTGAAATTCGAACCTTAAAATCTGACAGATTATTCCAGAATACAATGACCCAGGATGAATCTGAAGCATGGAGATCCTTCGTAGAAGTCATAGACGGTTTCATGGAAACAAGTCTCCAAACTACAAAGAAATTGTAGCCAACATGGTCGAAAATTATAAAAAAAACTGGGATGCAATATGAGCGTCAAACTTCATTGTCTGAACTCTTTTCCCGAAAATCTTGGAGCTGTCAGCTAGGAACAGGGAGAGAGATTCTATCACGATATAAAGTAGATGGGATATTAAAATGATGACTGATTACTGCTGGACCTTTAAGAGGGTCTCGCTCACAAAAATCCAGAATCAGAAAACAACAAAATAAATTTTGAGGGAAAAAGAGAACAATTTTATTTAAAAAAACATTGATTACTAACGTAGATTATACTGCATTGTTTTTTTTTTTTGAATAATTCAAATTTGCAGTGTAATTGTCTATTAAATATAGTTTCAATAAATACATTCTCAATATTTTTGGCAGTTTCTATGAAAAATTTCTAACACACTTTTCCTGAAAACCTGACGAGCTGGAAACAACTAAGCACAGATTCGTAATCAGCACACCCCATTTACTATAGGACACCTATACAACTTCAAACACTTTTTCATGAAAAAAAAATGTAGGCCTGTGTTTTTTATCCTGTCGTCTCACTTTCCCATGCTTCCTGGAAATGTATTCCTAGCAGATGTTGAATAGCATTGGGGAGAGTATACAACCTTGTTTAACTCCTTGTTGGATAAATTCTTCTTTCGTCCCTAATCAAAGTTAGATATTATCTATATGTCCTAATGTTAATATTTATCAGGAGTTTGTCACGTTTCACACTATCGAAAGGTTTGCTGTAGTCTAAGAAGCACACGTACACGTTTTGATTTTCATTATTTGTGCTAATTCTATAAAGGCAAAAATGGCTTCTTTTGTTCCCATTCTATTTCGGAACGGAAATTGTCTGTCTGAGGTCTCAGTCTTACACTTATTATATATTTTGTTGTGTATAATACTTGTGAATATTTTTAGGATTTGGCTCCTTTGGCTTATAAGCCATTTATTGTCACATTTTAACGCTTGGGACTTCTTCGAATTGGAAAGAAGCCATACTTTTGGATTTTTGCTCTATATACCGTTGAATAATCATCGTCCGGTCCTGTGGCTTTACCATATTTCATTAGTTTAATGGCATATTTGATCTCCGTGGTGGTTATTTCCGGTGCGTTATTTTGCACTTTTCAGGTCTCTCGTCACTAAAGAATTGGGCTATGCATTTTCCCCTATTTTTAATATTACGTCTGGTTTGATAACTATCTTTCTGTGTTCACCTTTTAAAATGCATGCCATCCAAGCCTCTTTTGCGGCTTTTATTTGACTTCTAACTTCTAAAATTCTTTATATTTGTTGTCATTTTTTGATTTTTATATCCTTCTTTATTCCATTAGTGCAAAGATACTCTGCGTCATCCACCTTTGTCTACCTTATTTCTCGTTATTACAAATTTTTCTCTGTTTGTTGTTTGTATAGTCTCTGTGATTTTTCGCCATTTCATCTCGCTGTTGATGTTCTTCTTTCAGCGTATGGAATTTTTGATTTATATCGATTGTTACAACCGTTTAGGTTTCTGTTTGTTTAATGCCCTGATATTTATGCTGTTGTTGTCTATTATTATCGGATTGTGATGACTATTTTAAAGTATGTTTTCGCCGCTTTTAAACATTTCCGATATCTCTTGTTAAGTAAGAGTAAGACATAGTCGATTTGGTTTCTAATTATATTATTTACTTTGTCACCCGTCGCTTTCTATATGTACAGTCTTCTTTTCGTCAAGTTGAGCATGGCAATGCAAATTATTAGTTCCTTCTTTATATAAAATTTTAACATACGTTCATTCCGCTAATTCCTTATGCCTAGTCCAAAATTGGCTACATATTCTTCATAGCTACGTTCACCAATTTTAACTTTGTAATCTCCCAGTACTATTGTTATGTCTCGCTTTTTTGTCAGTTCTAGAAAAGTTTTCAGCTTCTCATAGAACAATTATAATTTTTCTTCATTGTGATCGGCTGTATATCTGGATTAAATTCAAGGTGCCGATGTTAGTGTGCAACTGTATCATCATGATTCTATCGGAGTGGGGTATGATGGTTTCATTTAGAATAATTCCTTCTCCATTGTAATGTCTTTGCTGGTGTTTCCTGAATAAAATAGACCACCCTTATCCATGGGGTATTTTCCAGATCATGCCAATCAGTTTTTGCTTAGTCCTAGTATTAAGATTTTCAACCTATTTTTCTCCAAATTTACATTATCCAGTTTACCTGCTTGAAACTGGCAACGTACGTTCCATGTTGCTAGCCTGAAGGTTTTCCTATGTATGTTTAAAGGTTTCCCTTGATTTGGTTTCCGAGTTCTATGAGAAGTAATTATTTGTGTTAGGCTATTATTTGTTAAAATAATGTTGATTAAGTTTTAGATATCCTGCTGGATTATTATTTGTAGTAGTAATCCTCTTGTTTTCCACATTTCACTGCCATTGATTTTTTTGTCAGTTTCTCCTTCTTCGGGAGCGATTTCTTGCTGCAAATACAATAGTATGCCTATTAATACTAGCTCTTCAATTCTAAGCTGTAAGCTAGTACAAAAAGACTGCTTATACCGGCTATTACCCGCCCGTCAGAACCTCGTTGGTTATTGGCAGGAGGGACATGGTACGAACCTGTTTCTAATAGGTAAGGTTGACTTTTGGGTCAAATTTTAGGTCGTTAAAAGACCTATAAAAGTCAAAAGAGAAAGAAAATGGCGTAAATGATGTAAATTTGATTATAAATACGAAGAAAAGGTTCAATGGAATAAAGTTTGATGAATGAAAGAGTTACAAGATGTCATAGTTAGATATGGAAGAAAAGACAAAAAAAACATGAAAAATGTTTACCTGGTTTGATAAAAATGTCAAAGTACGTACAAAGAGAGAAGTCAGAATCAATGAGAGAAAGCACGCGGAAATAAATATTGTTGGTCTACAGTTTTATGAAGGACGTTTTTATTTATAATTAAATTTTATTCATACGTAAAGGAAGTAAAATTTAGGCTCTCGAAAGAATGAATGAAGGATTCAGAATGTATAGAAATCAATGTGGAAAAAAGCAGTGGGCGGTATGTTAAGAAGAGTGATAAAAGATTTTATACAGGAAAAAGTAGAAAACATTTTTGATGAAGTGAAACAACTAAAACAGCATTGACGTATGGAATGAACTAAAGGTATGAAAGGAGAAAGTTATGAGAGTCAGCAAAAGATTCAGGAAGCTGCTAAATCAAATGAAAAACAAAAATATCGGCATTGTGGTGAGTGAGGATTATTATTGCCCCTACACGAAGGAAGAGATAGCACTTTTATAGATAACTACAGAGGAATATCGATCAATCATGTTTGTGTTGAAAAAGGGGTAGGAAAGGAAGTTGTTACTAGGAACTGAGGAGAATGTGTTTATTGGCCATCGTAAAGGAAAATAATTTTTCATTGAAATAACGTCTTTTTTCTACTAATTATGTATTATCTCTTAAAATTATTGTGATGAAGATTTAACATTACTCTTAAAATATAAAGCTCAAAAAAATGAGCAAAAAACCATATTAAGGAAAATTAAATTTTTTTTGGATGTAAATGAGGATAGCCACCTTCGCAATATCATTGTGCAATAAAGGTTTGAGTGGAAGAACATAATTTGTATTTGTGAACTCCGCCCTTGTTTTTTTAAAGAAGAAGACCAAAGATCAGAAACAATAATTGTGGCAATGATAATAATTAGAGAGACACAAAAACATTTCGTAAACCTACAATAATGTGTCTTAATAAGACTACAAAACAAATCACTTATTGAAACAACTACTTCTTTGGCTAATACCTCGACCGATATTGAATTATACAAAAGTAATTTGCTCATTACAAATAATTTTCTATTACATAAAGGACTATAAAACATTTAAGAAAATTTCAATATTAGAAATACGAAATTAAAATAATCGGTATATGCATTGATTTAAAACTACAGTAGTTTACAAAGTTAATTTTCTAGAATCATAACAATAGCTACCAAGAGACTAATTTATATAAATGTACTTGTTTTTTTTTCTGGAGTGCATCTTCAAGCGCCGTGAAAAACATTTTCACGCGGAAATAAGTTCCTGAATTATTATTATTTATCTGGAGCAGTAGCTTGTGAATGTATATTAAGGATGGTTGATTATGACGTCGGAGATTAATGTTAGGCGATAAGTTTTTCCCATTGTTGGCACAGAGATTAGGGTAGCGCCTTCACAGGAACCAGGACACAATGACTCCGTGCGGGGCCACCAGAATTTACATAAGATTTAAGCTTAAATTTAGGACACGAAAACTTTCAACCAAAATATTCCCTCTTTTTTTTCCGGTTATATCACACCGTCATTTATCCAAGGTAAGTTGAAAAGGTGATGAGTATAGTTATTATAATTACAATTATTTTATCATTTTTATATACTAATCTACAAATGTAGCAAACAAACGCAATCGGTCCAATAATTGGGCTTACGTGGTGAATAATGGGCGGAAGGGTCAAGGTCGAGCAGCACAATAAACAACATTCGGTTCCCTGAGAATTAGACGGATCGATACGGTACAAGCTCATGAATCTGGTCCTCAGCTTTTTAATCAGAGATTGCCGATTAACCGTACTTTAGGGAATTTATTTTCGTGGAGTAAGTTTCAAGGATGAAAAATCGTAATTGGTTGATGGGCTACGGATGCTTTTGTTAATTGCGGATCAATTCAATTTATTTTATAACGTACCTTTTTTAATGTATATCTCTTATTGAATTTTATAGAGTTTATGTAATTCAATTTCCATCACAATAAGTTCCTGCAGAAATAATGTAAATAAAATTTTATAGAGGGCGAAATGTGCGTTATCTCATTCAAGCATGTTTCTCGTTGAATTTATATATTATTCAAGAAGATTACTTTGTAAGTAGTAAAACAAAATAATCGTATCTCCTATTTTATTATATTCAACATGTACAACAAAGTAAACGCCTCCACAATTAAAAATTATAATTTGTATTTTATTGTCGTATTTAATATCTCATTAATGAACTAATTCAAATATTTTTTGTTAAATTTATGTTTTACCTAAGAAAATATAATTATAATTTGTAGTTTATTATCGTATTTATACATATTTATATATTATTACAAATAAAATCTTCATCTTCTAATAAACACTACAATTAATGAATTTAAACATTATTAAATAAAGTAATAAATACCTTACACTTTTAAACGAATAATATACTTTAGAATATATAATAAAGTTTTATTATTATTATTATAATAAGTCTTCTGTTTAAATTAACTTACTTTATGTACGCGAATAACATGTTTAATCGAAACTTGATAAAGAACAATATCGTCTAGACTGCCCGAATAAAGTAATTAACATAATACGTTTTATCAAAGGGCGGATAAAATTTTACAAAAGATGATTCTATCCCGTGGGACCCAGATTACAGAATGAGCCGCGTTTTCAGTACAACTAAAGGCGTTTTCTTTTTCAGGTGCCGCTTCGCATAATTTATGCATTACAATTGAAATAAAACAGTGTTGATGTGTTGGTCGTGTCAGGTCCTCTAAATTTAATTTACGGAGAAATAAACTTCTTTACGTCTGATAAAAGAAAATATTTTAGTAGACATGCCTTCGCACTTTTCCAGAGGAGCAAAAAATACAAGCCACTCGCAAATGAGTTATTGTTTTTGCTTTAAGTTTATTATTAATCACTAAAAAAAATTCAGTGATTCATAATTTTTAACAAGCTATTATGATTCTCTATAATTATTAATTAAGTCATATATTTATTACAAGATAAAGAATAATAATTATAAAAATTACGAATATCTATTATTCCAAACACATTACTTTTGATATTTAAAGAAATATTTACGCAGAACATTGTTTCTAAATATTTTTAATATTATACTACAACAACATAAAACCATTTAGTTACTATGGAGTTTCGATAAGTAAAAGCCTAATCAATTAAAACTACTTTTGAGTATGCTCTTTCCAAACTATTAAAAAAACCATATTACCTATCAAGTAAACACATTGCACTGTCTCAATATATCAAGAATGAAATTAAATTATGTATAGTAATTATCTTAAATAAACACGAATCAAATAACGTTTTTTGTAGCATAAAAAACTATATTTCAATTTAACCTGAACAAACAACGTAAAATATTGTACATGATATTCTAGTTAAATTAATTGTTATTTCAACATAATTACATTATAATTACTTTTAGGTAGCATTCATTAAAAATATATATTTTAATGTAATACAAATATACATATTTAATTCTCGATAGGCCTCGACCGCAGCCTGCGCCAACAATTACAGGCCGATATTTATGAATATTACAGCGCAAGATAAATAACCGGTCTATGTAAAATAAAAAAAATTGAGTGGGGTTATTTACATAACCGCCCCATCTTATAATAACGCCATTAAACGGGACATTAAGCAAAGTCAACATTAAAATTGTTAATTAATTTTTATTTATATAACCGGTTCTTAGAGCGGGCCCCGATGCCCTTTTACGCGAAATTACGTTCTCGCCGGGCGTGCAGGGTCCATCGGCCCTTACATAAAGGCACCCTATAAAAATGCATAATAATGGGATTTTAATTAAAAAAGGCGCCGGCGAGGAGACTACAAAGCACTTCAAACGGGAAACGGATGTAGAATAATATTCGGGATATTAAAGCGATCCATCTGAAAATTTCAATTTCGTAATGTGGCGTTTTATATATTTTTTTTAATCCATTAACATTATAATTAGTTATATCCATTTTTATATTACTCAGACGAATAAATAAATTATTATTCTAATTAAAACTAAGTGGCCATTTTTGATTGAGCGGAATATCTTGTGATTTAAGTATAATAAATAAAATTTAGTTCACAATAGGAAACCTAAGGAACTACTGAAATTACGCTATTGATGGAAATGAAGTTATTACGAAATTATAAATCGCTTTAAAGAATTTACCAAAATTGATGAAAATAAGATGCCCTTTGAAAAGTCAATGCAAGCACAATCCACTTTAGACTTATTTTCCAAGGCTGTAAAGATTTTAGATCATTTTACCTTAAATACTTTCCCTATATAGTATATATAGGGGAAGTATTGTTTTCGTGCGTGTACCTCAAAAATGAATGATCCTATTGAGATGAAACTTTAAACTTAAGGTTTTGTCATTAAAAACTCGAACTGAAAAACTTTTGGTAAACATTCAAAAACCGGAAATGGATGTTTACTCTAGGCCGTGTTTTGTTTTTTTCCGATATTTTTTGAAAAATAAAATATATTACAAAACCTTTCAAACAAACGTTAAAGGAAATGAAAAACTAAACAAGTTTTATTGAAATATATTTTTCATAAAATTCTCAACTTTCGAGAAAAAATAATAAAAATTGACAATTTTGATATTTTTTGTAAATTGCTAATAAACTATTAGAGTCACATAAAATTTACATAACAAATAATTGTAGAGAATCCAAAACTGAAAAAATTAGTAAGAATTGTTTTTTTCCGTAAACCTCATAGTTTTCGAGTAAAATATAGGGAAATTACTATGATGGCCACATCACCATTTGTGGAAAGTATTGTTTTCGTGAATGAGAATGTTTGTGGACTGTTTATGTTTTATCATTAAAAACTGGAACTAAAAAGCTTTTGATGAACATTCATAAACCGGAAGTGGATGTTTACTCGAGGCGTTTTTTTTTTTTGTTTTTTTCTCAATGTTTAAAATCTAAATTTAAAAAATATTACATAACTTTTCAAACAAAAGTTAAAGGGAATGAGAAACTGAACAAGTTTTATAAATACATGTTTTTCGTAAAGTGTGATAAAATATTTAACTTTAGAATATTTCAGACATTTTTTTAAATTTTTCTTTAAAGATTCTTGAAATTTCAGTAATTTGTCCTCCATACTTTTATTTTTTATTGCAACTTCCTTTCCAAAGAATTTTCATCGAGAATTCGAGAAATTTTTACAGGTTTACCAAAGATTTTTTTCAAGTTTCAAAAAGTCATTATTTATATTTATTTATAAAAATATTTTCGTAGTTTCTATACAAGATTTTGTTTAACTTTTTCTATTAGAAAATTTACTTCTAAATTTCTATAATTTTCTCAGATGATCCATACTTTTAGTTTTTCTTTTACATTGAGGTTTCTAGAATTTTTCACAAGATTTCATTTTAGGTTTATAAAACTTTTTTTGAAGATTCTAAAAGTGTACAGTAATTTCTTTTTCTTATCTAATAAATAAATATAATTTTTAGCAAAGATTTTATTCGAGAGTTTTACAGTTTATTAGGAAATTTTCTTCCAATTTTGTAGAACTTACTTAGAGGCTTCTAAAAGTTTCAGGAATTTTCCTTTCCAAAGAATTTTGATCTAGAATTCTAGAATTTTTGACAAGTTTTCCTTGTAGATTTCTAGAACTTATTTGGAGGATTCTGGAAGTTAACAGTAATTTCTTATTCATATTTACAGAATTTTTAGCAAAGGTCTTATTCGGGAGTTCTAGATGTTTTATAAAGTTCGTTTTAAAATTTTTAGAATTTTCTTTGATGCTGGTATCAGTAATTTCTCTTCTAGATTTTAATATTGTCTTATAAATTGCAAAGATTTTCTTAAGGGCTCAAAAAGTAAAAAAAAATCTTTTCTAGAATTCGACACTTTTTTTTTCAAAAGTTCAGAAATTTCCAAAAACTCATATTCAGATTTGGAGGCTATAGATTTTTCTAGAAAATCTGTTCCTAGAAATTTCCAACAATTTCTTTTGTAGAGTTCTAGAAATTTCTCCAAGGAGTCTACTATTTCTTTTTTCTTAAATGTTATTATTTGTTGTATATTTAGGTTGTAGCATTTCATTAATGATTTTTGAATTTGCTATAAATATCTTTTCAAAAATTTTAGTATCTTCCGTTAATTATTTAGATTTATTTCCTTATTTTGTTGTTTTTTTTTTCTCAAAAAGGTCTGTAAATTCTAGTATTTTTGAGCAATTTGTTCTGGATATAGCAAAGCAATTTTTCGAGAGTTGTTTTTTTAGAATGTTTTTGCAATATTTCTAGAAATTTACAAAATTTCCTGTATCGTTACATCGAAATTTTAGGAATTTCTTATCTAAATTGCGCAAAAATAATTCAAGATTTTTAGTCCATCAATTTGTATTTGATGTTAGAAATCATTTCGTTAAAGAATTTTTTAAAACTGTCCTTGCTATGAAAAGTTATTTTAAAAATATTGAAAAACAATTGAAAATCGAATGTCTAATTGTTCAGCATTTTCATTTCTCTTCGTTGCTGGTAATTTATTAGTGAAATAATTTTCGTCATTTCATTATTATTTAAAGAATAAATTTATAGCTAAAATAGCAAAAAAAAAATAATAACGAATTTTTGATTTTTATTGTATCAATTTGAATTTGTAAAATTTAGGAAATTTCCAGTAAATTGCAAAGATTTAAATGAAGACTTTTTTAGAAAATTTGTTTTTAAAAATCTAGACTCAGGAAATTTTTAGTAATTTCTTCTCCACATTTCAAGATTTTTTCAACTTGTCTTTTAAATCGCAAAGATTTTCTTTGAGGATTTAAAATTTTAAGAATTTACTTCTAGAAATCAGATTATTTTCTCGAGGGTTCAGGAAATTTCTAGCAATTTATTCTCCAGAGTTCAAGATTTTTTTTTGAAGTCGTCTTTTAAATTGCAAAGATTTTCCTTGAGGCATTCTAGATTTTTTTCTAAAAGTTTAGAATTTAGAAAATGGCCAATAACTTCTTCCCCAAATTAAATTTCTTTTCAACTTTTCTTATAAATTACGAAGATTTTCTTTCCTCTTTTTTTCGAGAATTCAGGTGAATTTCAGAAATTACTTCTCTAGAATTCAACATTTTGTTTCAACTATAAAATTATTTAAAAATTTCTAAATTGCGGAATTTTTCTTGGAGGGTCTAGAATTTTTTTAGAAAATTTTCCCCTACAAATATTTTCTTATTTTCGAGAAAGTTTAAGGAATTTTCCGTAATTTTTCTTCCCGATTTCAATTTATTTTTTAACTGGTCTTCTAAATTTCTAGGAGGCTATAGAATTTTTTAGAAAATTTTCATTTAGAAGTCTAGACTCTTTTCCAAGGGTTCAGGAAATTTCCAGAAATTTCTCCTCCAGATTTTAAGGTTATCTTCTTATCTTATTTTTCTTGAGGCCCTAGATTTTTTAGAATTTTTTTTTCTAAAATCTAGATTTACTTTTTCAAGAATTCAAGAAATTTCTACTAATTTCTTCTCTAGGTTTCAAGATTTTTTATTCAACCCGCTTTCTAAATTGTGAAGATTTTATTAGAAGCTCTAAAATTTTGATAATTTGTATGGATTATCACGTAGTAACGTTCGCAACCATTTTCTTTATCAAAAATTTTACTTCTTACAATTTTCTTTTATTAAAATTTGTAATTAAAGTTATTGCAAAACGTGAGGCGATCAGTAATTAAAGTTATTATGTATATGTGGGGTGGGTGGGTGGCCTCTAACCCACCCTCCAATCAGTAAAACATAAGCGAGGGTTTTAATTAAAAGTAAAACGTAAATAAACTTAACATTTTTGCAAAGTTTAATAGATTTATTTAAACAAATCATGAAATTAAAGAAATTTTGAAAAATAAGACATAACTTTTCAAACAAAAGTTAAAGAGAATGAAAAACTGAAAAAGTTACATTGAAAGATTTTTTTGCAAAGTTCTTAATTTAAAATTTTTTACAATTTTTTTGCTAATAAATAATTATTATTATTAATTAAAGTTCAAGTTGCTATAATTATATTATAGATACTCTTTCAGAAAAAAATAACCATCTACAATTTGAAAAATAAAACGTGTTTAATATTTTATAGTGTTCACATTTTAGCTTGGTTTTATTATGAGAAGAATGCTTTTGATATTTTAAGAAGGTTAATTGTTAACTTTAAGAGTAAATTTAGATCCTTTTACAGTAGATTAGAATTAGAAATTCGCCCTTGAGTTTTGTGAAGATTTAATTAATAGAAATGTACATATAGCTCACATAAAAAATAATTAGTAATTTTATTTTAAGTTTATTGGCTATAGACAGCCATACATCACTGCGATCTGGTTAGATCTTTTGTACTATCTTGTGAACATGGTACTTCACAGGGTAATGTTACCAGTCTTATCTCGCTTTTAGTGAGGTGCAAGAACTATTTAACTTTGCTTGGTAAGAGGTCAATAAGCATTTTGACTATTATAATTGCCCCACATTAGAGTGAGCTTATTACCATTGACCAATTGGTTAAGAGCTTGTTTAAAGTTTAAAATAGCTTTGGAGTTAGAGCTGTTCACTTTGAGGTCCTTAAAAGCAGCCTGACTATCACATATAATTTCGAATGAACTTGAGCACATCTTTCCAAACCTATTGTTCCAGTCTTTGGAACTGATAAGTCTTATCCGAAAGGATAGACCATATATACCTATGCCGGAGTACGCTTTCGTTTTAAATGCTTATGTACAACAGATTTTAATTTTTTGATTCGATTCTGGCTATATTGGCTATCAATAAACTTTTCAAAGCACGAAATTAAGTCAAATTTGTTGGAATTACGTCTGATGGTGTTTGTAGAAACTCTGGTTTAATCTTGTTGCCTGATTCTATGCCCTATGCCATACCAATCTAAATTTATCGCTCTCATTTGATCTTCTTATCTGATTTATTCGTGCAGAGGGCGTAGGTCTACTATGTATGTATTTTGTATTAATTTTTTAATAGATCTTGTAAAGTGAATAAACTAAACTAAACTAAACTAAAGGTTCCATTGCTACAAAGTTGGTGATGTGCATAAAACCCATGAGGATAAGACAGATCATTCTCTGGAGCGTTTGAAGCTAATTTTATGCAGTTGCTTGATAAGTCTTCAGCAATCATACTAGTGAGCCATATGTAATAATGTGTCTTGCTACTATAATATACAGTCAATGTATCATTTTGGGTTTCAGTCTCCATGATCTGCGGCATATCCGTAGTGTCGCTGTAGGTTTGCAGATTGATTCTTCGAGGTGCACGTTCCAATGAAGTTTCATGTGCAGTATTAAAATTAGATATTTCATCTGATCGGACAACATAATTTATGTCCTTTTACTTTAGAAGCTTTGCTATTCAGCTTGCTTACTGAACGGTACTACCACAGATTTGTCAGGATTGACGTTAAAGCTTTCACTCAGACACTATTTTACTATGTAATTTTTTATATAAAATAGAGATTTCCGTAACTTAAATAAATAAAAAGTTTTATAGTATTGAGGGCCTCTTGGGATAGGGACGATATGTCGCTCTCATATTTTTCTCTTATGATAATTGCTATTTCATCGTCGTAACATTGCGTACAGTAACCCTTGTAGAATTTAAAAACTAAAAGCGACGTAGCAGCAGATAAAGAAATTGATGGGCATTGTTCTCGTCAAAAGCTACCAAAAACATTGTCATTATTTTCAAAGTCAAAAGAAGGAACAGTTATGTAAACCCCTGGCTCGTATGGTCGCGCATAATGGGCTATCATTTAGAATTTCCTGCTTTTCGGAAGATATAAGAAAAGGGCTTCTTGCTAGAGAATATAATGATCTGCCAAAATCAGCTGCAACAATAAAATCTATGATCATTGAATATAGTAAGAAAGTAAAAAAAGGAGTTTTTAAAGAATTGTCTTCTTTAAAATCAAAAGGCAAGCGATTTAGCTTAACATTCGACGAATAGACTTCGGTTCGCAATTGAAGATATTTAAACACAAACGTTCATTCTTCTGGAGGATATATACCGAACATAGGTCTAGCCTGTTTACACGGAAAAATGTTTAGAGATTAGAAAACAAAATTACAAGAATACGAACTTGTATATCGACAGATGGTGCATCAGTTATGGCAAAACTCGGACATTTGATTGAAGACGAACATCAGTTATGTTTTGTAAATGGCATCCAATTAGCTGTTAGAGATGTCCTTTACAAAACCAACTCCGATTTAGCAAACTGTGATTGCTGAATTTAAAACCATTGATAGTGATGTAGATGACGACAATGACGTAGAAACTGGCAATGGACAAAATAAAAAGAATAAAGTTGATGGTGTTGTCATATAGTTTGTATTTGTGACACTGAAATAAATTTGAATTATGCTAATTTATCCCCGCTGATAACAAAAATTAAAAGAGCCACAAAAATTTTGCGAATTTGCAATTGAATATCATAATACCTTCGAATGGTTTTATCAATTACGGCATTGTGTTCAAAAAGCATTAATTGATTTAAACCGAAACAAGACTCCTCCGAAGAGGAGTTTCTATTAAGATTTTTCAAACCATCGATGCATTATCACCAATTACATTAGGAGTCCAGTGCAGAAATTATTGTAATCTTCTGGTTACAGAGCAACGCTTAAATTAACTATTGATACGCTTGTAAGAAGTAAGTAAAGTAAAATTAAACAAGTACTTATTTTATAAATGTTCTGAAGTTTAGAATAATCCAAGGATATCTATATATCTGTCACGCTGACATTAGCGGCCAAAAATGTCTTTCAAAGTCTTTCCTAAAAGGGGACTTTTAGGAAAGACTTTGGAAAGAAAAAGTAAATGGAAGCATTTATAAAAGAAACCGCAAGAAGTGTAAGAGGATATATCCCCCTTTGGCATCCTAGAAAATGAAGAGTTTGAGTGGAAGAACACGAAGTGATTGTCAACTCCACCCGTGCTTCTTTCGCCCAAAATTTGAAGTACGTTTTTTATTTAAACTGATTTGTTGTATATATATATATATATATTTTTAAGAAAGGAGTCTAAAGACGTATAAATAAATAAATATCTCAAGTTTTGCAATATTTACACTGCGCATCATAAAAGGAAACCGAAATGGATACAGAAATATTTTCTAAATTTAAAAAAGATTCTATTACCAAGTTATTCCGTTGGCGGAAAGGTGTTTGGTTGTTTGACACAGGATTAAATCCTACATTTAAACAATTCTATTACAAAAATATAGATTCCTCTTACAAAGCGCCTAGAGATTAAAAATTACGAATCAGACAGTAGTGAGGATTTTGATCTTGAAGATGAAGCTATACCAGTAACAATATCTCTCTCCGCTGTTAATACTGCAACAGTTTCAACAAATTAGGGAGTGTTATAAACAAAGTAATTACGAATGTTCTAAACCCTAAGAAACAAATCAAACAATTGGAACTGGAAAATGAGCCTAAAAATGAATTACAATTTTTTGAAGAGCACGAAATAAGGGGAGTGGAACTAAAGCTGGCTTATGAATACTTGTTAAAAATACCATCAACAAGTGCCGAGTCTGAATGAGCCTTTTCGGCTGCTCATCATATAAACACAAAAATAAGATGAAGGTTAGATGACGGCATAGTGGATCACATATGTTTTTTTGAAGTCATATTTTAATTTGAATACAAATAATAATTAGTTTTACTGCTTAATGTAAATTATTGAAAAAGTTTAATTTAATTTTGTTAAATATTGCATTCTTAAGAATAAATGTTTTGTTGTTTGGTTTATTTGACATATATTTGAACTACCCATATACCATATGTTCAACAATGTTTGATAGGGGTTTGAATTTCCCACTCATTAAAAAAACTTTTAAGGTTGGTACTTACCAGTGGCAGGGTAGGACCTGAGGGAATTTAGAGAAATGAAAATTTTTTAAATTTTATTTTTCTACAAGATATGAAGTTTCAAAGTTTCATTTTTTTGAAGACATTTATTATTTATGTAAACAAATATTTTACATACCTTCTGACATGTATCGTCTGTGAAGATAAACATCGGAGCGATTTCTTTCGACTCACATATATTCATTTCTGAATATCGGCAATGACTGCTTTCGTAAGGATAGCAGGCCTGTAGATTTTCCTTTGGAAACAATACGGCAAACATGTTGCACAAAGTAAGTGTGACCGAACTCAAGATTTAAAAACTGCTCATGAAATTGTTCCTCATATTGTTGATAACAATAGTTCCAGTTGATGATGGTTAAAAACGTAAGACGGAGAACTGAAGATACAGAACGAAGTACAACAATGAGACGCTTATGATCAAACAAACAAATTCGCAGACAATATACCAATATTGTAAAAATGAAAAAGACGCACCAAATTCAAAAGCCTGTCAAACATTGTTGAACGCAGTTCATAATAATATAACGTATGTAAATAAATAATATTGATTGCTGAGTTACATAAAGATGAAAGTAAAAATAGTACAGCTGTTGATAAAGTTTACGTCGCAAACGAAATGTACATTTAACGAATAAAAATAAATTGTGGAGAAAGGGATTACAAGTGTATTTATAATTATGTAAGTAAATTTCAATTTTGTTTATTTTTTTAAAGTTTTAGTAATATCGGTATTTTACTGGTATTGACGGTTCTAAAAGCGAAAATATCGAAATACCGGTATTGAAATTTTTCAACAGTATTGCATTTATTAATCCAAAGTAGATTTGCCAGGTTGATTAGCAAACTGCTTCCTATGGAGCGGATTTGCCTTTAGGGCTCTGCTTCTTATATCGTTGTCTATAATTTTCTCAAAGACTTTTAGGAGAAATGAGGAAAGGCCAATAGGGTGCTAACTTTGTAAACTGCCTGCAGGTCTAGTCGCTGCTGTAGAAGTGCTATGAAGGGCTTAAAACTATTAAATACCAAACTTCTCGTTCATGATGAGTTTACTACAATTGCTTCTGCTTTCTTTAGCAGATAGGAATATATTTCCTTCGGTAATTGAGCAGTTTTTTCTTGGATGTCCACAAATGTTGAGCCATGGACGTGCGTCTTTAACAACACACTGAGGTTTTTCTTGAGTCCCTCTGAATTACTCTCATCAGTTTTTTTTTATTAGCCCTATGCTGCCCAAGACTTTTAGAAGACATGAGGTAAGCCTTATATGGGGATAGCTTTATAAACTGCCTGTAGCTATTATATATAGCCGCTGCTGTAGCAGTGCACGGAAATTGGTATCTGGGCCTGGTGCTTTGAAGGGATTAAAGCCATTAACTGCCAATTCAAATTTTTCGTTTGTGATGATTTTACCAGCCTTCCTTTTGCTTTCTCTAGTAGGTAGAAATATATTTCCGTCCGTAGATTGAGCAGCGATTTAGAATGATCGAGATTCAATTAAATCTTTGCCTTCAGCCCCTAAACTTTATGTTTTAGGGCTTTCTGTCTTCTATCTGTTAAGTTAAGCGATCGAGTAAGGTACTTTGTGGTCCTTGTAATTGTTGATGGCGGATGTTTAAAGTTTTGGTCCACCATAACAGAGCAATCAGACCCTTGGCTATTCATCTATCACTCGTTGACTTGTCACCCGCGAGACATGGTCATTGACAGCGACAAGTCCGATAGGTCAGGCCCGATGGTTATTTAACCCAATCAGACCTGACATCGTTAGCCCTAAGAAAGACCCTAATCCACGATACTACAGCTGCGCAAGTATAGGGTTGGAACACGCTTGTTACCCTTATCCCTCAAAACCTATACTTAGGGCCGAATGAGGGAAAGCAAAGGCGAAGAATTTGTGCAAGGAAGGACGACAGATAATAGACTGCAGATTGTAATGGGCCCTTCAAAATCTGTAACTCGTTTCGTGTCTTAAGACTCAAACATACGTCAACTGAAGACTATTTCTGAAGACATTGAGAAAATCTTTAGCTCCGTTGGTATTAAAGCTGTTGGCGAAAAACTAAAAAAAATCTTGGCAGAACTTAAAGGCAAATCCATCGATTTGGTGTTACTGGAGCCGCTGCTGCTCCAGCTGCAGCTGCTGCCGAGGAGAAGAAGAAAAGCAAGAAAGAGGAGAAAAAAGAATCTGAAGACATGGGCTTTAGTCTCTTCGATTAAGAATATGTACATTGTACCTTGTATTTTTAAGAGCAAAGAATCTCTTAGCGGTAGGCCAACGTGTAAGGCAATTTCTCGCCCCACCTCCTAGTGATTCATCAGTAATACTGAGCCTTCAGATCACGACAAGGTGAATTCCTCTGCAAGAAATGTTGTTTATATTTTAACTATTTTTAGCAATTTTTTAAAAGAACGTAAATTACGTCAAGTGACTAGAGTAAAATTCACAAGGTCGATCAATAATAAATACATTTTTAATAGAAACTTAAAACAATTGACGTACGATAACTAAAAACAAAATGGCAGCCTTCAGAACCTAAATATGAAAAATATAAATTACCTTCCATGTTTAATATAACTGTCAAAAATGAATCGTATAATAGTTATTTAAGGTACAAGTGTAAAAAGTGATGCTTTATTGCACGAACTGGCGTTTAAAAACACGAGCGAGGAACGAGCGAGTTTTTTTAAAGCCAGGAGTGCAATAAAGAAACTTTTTACATTTGTACCTTAAATAACTATTATACGATTAATTTTTGACAGTTATATTATGTTTCTTAAAGAACTACAATAAAAAAAACTTGTTTTGACATAAATAGAGGATTTTAATCGAACGAGCTTAAGGAACCAGCATTACTTTTTATAGAATTTTTATATAAATTTGGTTCAATAAAAAATTAATACATTTAATAAAAGAAAAAAAAAATACACACGCCAATTTTAAAAAATCTGGTTTAGTTTCAGATTATAATCATTTTAGATATTTGCGAGATCAATAGAAAATTTTAAGTTCACAACTTCATAATCTGTATATTAAAAAAATCGAGAACGATATCTGCACGAATCCTCGAAACTTTTAAAATCACATTTTGAAATTAAAAAAGACCAACGGCATATCTGATAGGATTCTATTAGAAAACGAAATTCTTATAGTGAAAAAATATCTGCAGGTTTTGCAAAATATTTCTCTGAAATAAAAATATGGAGGAGAGAACAAATAATTTCACTTTTAATAAACAAGTTTTTGACTCAAGATTTACAATTTCATTACAAGATGTTTATAATGAATTACAATCACTTGGAAATTGAACATCCTTCGGTCCAGATGGTGTCCCTGCAATATTTCTATCGAAATGTGTGTGTACTTTATCTCAACCTTTATATAATTTGTTTTCATGTTCTATTGTTGAGGATAAGTTTCCGGATATTTGGAAAACAAGCTTTATATTATGCATATACATAAAACTGGCAAGATAGAGCTGATCCCAAATAATAGGTGGCAATTCAATCTTGTATTCCAAAAATCTTTGACAAGCTAATTTCGAAGTAATTGTTCTGGCTTACTAAGGATATTATTGATGATGCCCAACACGGATTTTTACAAGATTTGGAAATTTTCGTTGACAACTGAAATAAGAGAAACTCAAAGTTTTTAACTAAAAGAAGTTAAAACTCGCTCTGAGAGATTCTAATCTAGTGAACTTAAGGGGCAATGAATATATTTTAATAGAATTGGTTTAGACATTTTTCTAAACTACTAAATTAAAATAAAGCCAGTCAGAAATTATTTCTAAAAGAAGGATTGCAGCATTTTCTTTGACAACTAAACTAAGAGAAACTTGTTCTAATAAAAATCAAGAATTGTAAACCAGCGAGCTGAGAGGTTGAAGAATTATTTCTATAAGAAGTAAAAGAAACTTGCTTTGAGAAAAATTAAGGATTTGAATCAAAAAAGTTTCAGGACTAAGGAATTCTTTTTAATATGATTGATAAAAAGATTGCAACAACTGAACTGAAATACTTATCTAGTAGAAAGGTACAGATATGTATTAGCGAAAATTATTTTTAACTTTAGACATCATCCTAAACACCTCAACTGAAGTATGCAACAAATTATTTCTAAAAAAAGGATTACAACACATTGACAATTTCCTAGGCAACTGAAATAAGAGAAACTTGTTATAGGATGAATCAAATTCTCACTTAACCCGTGGTTAAACATTTTTATGTTAATTAACATAATTTGATGCCAGGAATTCCGTGTTTAGTGCCAAAATTGGGTGCAATTTGGTAAAATTTATGATTAAACTGGCCATACATTAATAAAACAACATGATACTGTAGATCCTAGTAGAATTATGCGCATACATCACTTTTAATTATATGATTTACAAATAGAGAAAAATATAAATAATCTTTTTACAAAAAACTAAAACTAGCGATTTTTGTATACATTGAGAAATTTTTTGAAAAAACTATTTCTGGATAGTTTTTTTCTTTTCTAAATAGAGAATATGTAGAAGCACTACGACAAAAGTTCTGTACAAAGACCTGTCTTCCACTCCACCTTCTCTTTTCTTTTATGTCCTATTTCCCTTACCTACTTATAAATTCAGAGGTCAAGGAAATTAGAATATGAAGTAACATAGATCCTTAATGATTGCAAAAAAGAAATAAAAACAATATGTGTTAAATATTCATTAGTATTCTAGTTAAAAGATACGATATATTAAAAAAATAATTGTAAACAAATAAATAAAGACTACTTCTTCTTTTGATATTAAACAATAAGACGCTGAAAATGCGTATCACGATAATCCGCGCGAATTTGTCCGGAAATCCGTTGAGCTTTCAAAGTCAATACATTTTAATCGAATCGAATTTACATTATAAAATTCAGCGCGCCACCTTCCATCCCCTCGCTCGCATCCGACGGGGGTGATATCGGCACACAGACACGACGACTTATCCAGAGTTATGCGCGCACCCCCTCGCTGCACCTTCCTTATATGCGAACCTTTGTTGAATTATCTCTCGTAATCTTTTTTCCGCGCCCCGGCAAAAGAAAAAATCTTCAGCTCGCAGACTTTTATATTAAATACACTTTAGCTGCGAGGAAAGATTAATGGATTGTCCTGTCGTAGGTTTTTCCATTAGAGATATGTTTTTCTGCTCGGAATAAATTCACGTAAATGTCACGTGCTGGTGCGGAAATAAAGGTATTATTAAGAATACTATGGTGGGAGTGACTGATGCGTGGCCAGAAACTGTTGATTGTAATTATGATAAATGAGAGTTTTTAGTTATATGTGCTAAAAAAAACAATTCATAACGTTATGATTATTACTTTATTTCTAGTTTAAGATATATAATTAATTTAAATTTGACTTGATTTATAATTCTTGTATTAAATTATGTTTACTGGCTTAAATTAAAATTACTTTGTTTCACAGATAATAATTATCTGTTCATATCGAGGAAGATAAAAACATTCTTTACCGTAAGTTATATTATACAGGGTTGTGATAAAGTATGGAACCAAGTAAATATCTTTAAAAGTCAATTGAAAAAGTTGAGGGTATTTTCGGTTAAACCGGTATATTATTAACAAAAAATGTACATCAGAAGCATTCTGCCCTATTGTACTTACTTGCAAAATTTCAAAGATATCGTCCTTTTTGTTTTAAAGATATTTACTTGGTTCCATACTTTATCCCATACAGGTTTGGGATTATATTATTATAATAATTAATATTCATTAACTTTTTTATTTTAGATTTATAATGGTCAGATGTAACAAAATAAATACAACATTAGGGCATTCTATATAATTAGGTAATCATTTTTTTTTAAATTTAAATTTATGTATATATTTATTTTCTACCATAAATGGTGGATGCGCCGGGATTACTTTTTATGTATCCCTCTATTTATTTATCTTCTACCATAAATGGTGTCTGCGCCGGGATTACTTTTTGAAATAATAATAATTTCACTTTCTGATCGTTTAATAAATTATTATTTCGATATAATAATCATAATTTCAAAAATCGTGTAGTTATGTTTATATTAAAATGCATTAATGCGGGCGGCGCGTTTCGCGTTAGCATAATTCAAACTGATGTTTAATTTGTTTAATGTAGCAATTGTATCCGAAATTTACATATCAGTATACCATATAAATAACAAAACCGTTATTGATTGTTATTTAATCGACCTTAAACAAACCCCGGGAATCGTGTACGTATCGTTAGTGGAGCTCGGCTGAGCTCTAAAGCGATTTGCACGTGCAAATATCTGCCTATCCCATTAATTAACGACGCGACGTGTTCATGATAAATTGACGATGAAAGGCAGGCCGATCAAACATTCACGACGGCCCGAAATAAAAAAAAAAAGTTGGGGGGCCTCCCGAACGTACGCAAAGAGGCGCGACCGTAAATAATTTAAATTCTCGAAGGTTATTAATGAAGGGAGGCGACACTGAAAAGAAGCGTAAGGGTTCATTTTTCCTTTACCCGCTTGGTAGGGGCTGGGATTCTGCACTGATTCGACACAATGAGGAAATTATTTTATTCAAGTACTTTTCAATCGTTCGACAATAATAAAAAGGCATATTTTTATTCACAGAAGTTTTACATTTAGGGATTGTAAAAATGTAATGATTTGTTTTGTTTTAAATCAAATTATTATTGTTCATGCATTTAATGCATATTTAATGCAATTCTAGCGTAAGTAACTTCATTTTTTATTTTTTATTAATTATTCATTTAATAATCCGTAACTATAGCAACTTGAAGTAATTACCATATTGTGCACCAAACACTTTCGTGACAATTGTCAAACTTCCTACCGGATATCCGATAAATTATCACAACTTGGTGTGCCATTTAAGATTCATCCCAAGTATATAAACGTAATAAACTCGGCGCAAAACGGATATATTCCGAATTCCCTCAAGTGAAAACCGCCATTGTGGTGGCTGAAATTTATGGGGTTGGGCGTAAAATTTTTATGAACCCAAAATGCAAATTCAAATTAAACTAATAATTGTCATTTGCAGTAAAATATTTCATTCCGGTTTAATTTTATTTCCATATTAATGAGAAACGCTAGTGGGAGGGGGGAGGAGGGCGAAAACTTTCTCACGGAATTTACGGCGCTGATAAAAATAAATTCCCTATCTGGAATTTGAATACAGATTGGGGGTGTATTGTTGCGCTTAGATTTGTGGACGTGTACGGACGTGTTTCGCTGTAATTAATTTATTAAATTTAGTGTATCAGATCTCTCGTTGGAATAATGTTTTGAACAATACATCCCAGGCTTATTTACATTTAAACATTGTAATTAGAAATAGAATTATGTGAAATATTGAAACAGTAATACATTTTCTATAATGTAAAGGATTTTAATACATTTTTAATAATAAATATATTTAATTTTGTTCTATGTGTGTTTATTAAGAAGATACCACAGGAATTATTACTCAACAGGGTGTTATATATCAATAATGTGTAAACCAATATCTGTAATTGCCCGCAATCAACCACATCAATGAATATATTTGCGCAACTAATTACCAGTGTTAATTAATACGTACGCTTTATTTGCGCTTATCAATTCACAGAGACCGCAGGTATAATTGGCGGAAGCGCTAATTCCGACCTGGTCAAGCCTGCGTACAAACACGGGCCCCTGTTTCCGTTAATCGCGTGTAATTCCCAATCAAGGACCCAACTCCGTTAGGCTTCGGCAGGGAAAATCCCCCCTTTGTTTTTTCTTTCCATCGGGGATGTTGGATTAAGGGGACCGCGCCGGGCGTAAAAAGCTTCCGGAAAAGATGAGTTCCGTGTCTGGTAAGTAAAAAGTAGAAGGTACGGCATCAATATTAAACTTCAAATATTCTTTTTCGATTGAATTATTATAAAAATTGCTTAGTTAAATAAAGGTATTACATTTTGATTTAAATCAATTTTTATAAGTCGCACAAATAAACATAAATAGATAAAATAACGTCAAAGTGTAAAGTACAGCGATAATCTGCCGATAAAACTTTATCTAAACTATTTATTTAAGCCACTAAACTAGAAAGCACACACTGGAGTTCGCGACTGTTATTTCCCTGGGAGTTCGATATAAAAGTTTCGGCGTGTACATAGCATAAACACCTATTTCAATATTTGAATGTAAATCTGTAACCAGATGCAGAGTGCGCGGATATTGCTACCATGGCCCGTGTTTATGTCTATGATTCGAGAAAGGCAATAATGGCCGTGGGCCGCGAGCCCTCTCCAACTTCTGTAAGGGAATAACGCTCGGAACTCTTGCGCAAAGTTACATAAAACATTGTGTTGGAGTTAATATTCACAGCAGCAAACATCATTACGTCTCCTTTCTTGTGGATATTACAATCGGACTCCTGTATATCAACGTTATGGATTTTTTTCAGAATGTTGCTTTCCTGTTCGCACAAGGCTCTACCGTGTTCAAGTTATTAATGTGACCTCTTCATTAAATTTATGTAGCACGTTATTCCATATTATTCTCACTAAGAAAATAGTTAAAATAATATGAAATAACGTTTTACATAGCAAATGTAAATTCATTCTAATTTAAATAATTAACAATATTTCTGGTCTACATGAATTACTTTCTATGATGATTATGTTTCCTTGCTCTTAAACTATTTCTGCAAGGTAGTTAAAGAGCATTTTCTTTTTTGATGTTGTCAGGCTGCCATATTGTTTCTAATCAACGTACGTCAATTGTTTCAACTACAGGCTGAAAAACGATATTTATCTTCGATCGTGCAGAAAGTAGTCGCTTTTTGCATCATTTTTCATTAAAAAGTGGCTTTTTAAAGCACTAGTGCTTTTTTGCGTTTTTATTGCACGGTAATGTCAAATTGTTTTTATTGCACAGAACTGTCAACTCTAACAGATGAATATATTATAGCACAAAATTTCAACGAAAAACTTAATTTTTTATTAATTGATACAGATAACTAATAAACTATAAATAAAATATATAATACAAATGAAATGGTTGATTTAAGAACTCTGAAGATTTCATTTAATGCAAGTCGAAGCGATTACAATAAAGATAACTTGTTAAATTTGTGCAACTTGTTTGCTACGTAACGCTTTCATTAGTGCACTGCGTAAAATATGTTTTCATTAATTAAATTATTGAAATGGCATTAAAATATTACTCATATGAATATATTCTTTAAAATCCTTTTCGATCGAAGATAAAATTTTGTAAGGCACACGTGTAAAAAGTTTCTTTATTGCACTCCTGGCTCTTCTTTATTTTATGAAAACTTTCACAGTTTCAGTTTTAGTTTCTTTATTTTGTTCAGAACCATGTTTCTATATTTGATGATATTTCTGGATCAGTGCGATACATTTTTCAGATTACACACATAATTTCGAACTAACTCAAATCAAATACCTAAACTTGATAGATAAAGTTTTGGTATTTGATTTGAGTTGTACACTAGCTGTTCCAAGATTTTCGGGAGTGACGAGAGAAGGCTTATCGACCGAAGGTCATTACTTGCAATTGGTGTTGATAATTTTGGTGCAGGAAATATGACCGCAGTTTTCCAGACAATGTATTTTCTTTTCCGTAGTGGCGTAGTTTATTATATGGGTGATAACTGGTAAAGCTGCTGGGTAGATTAACCTTATAAAGTTTCCTCTAAATCCATTCACACCCTAAGCGTTAGATTTCGTCTCAGATATTACATTCAGTACTTGTTCTTCATACACTGGCTCCGGATAAAATTTGACATCATTTGTTAGTAAAATATGAGAAATATCTATCTATTTTATTCTTCTCTTATATCAATTACCTAGAAAAAACTTCCAAAATTCGTTACCCTTTAAGCTGGCTAGATAAAAATTCTTGATTTTGCTTAGAGAGAATTTCACTAATTTCAGTTATCTAAAAAATTTTCATATGTTGCAATTCTTCTTACCGTAATCATTTTATATCCTTTGTTAGTATAATTTCTGTTCAGTTATTTAGGAACATGTTCAAACCAATTCTATGAGAAGTAATTCTTGTTCGCAAAGATTGTTCGATTAAAACAGATTAAAATCCTTGATTTTTATCAAAGCAAGATTTTTTAAATTTTAGTTGAATAAGAAATGGCTGGAATATTCTGATAATTTGTAACACACAAAGTTAATAAAGATAACATGATTACTATTCTTAATTTATCTTAGAAAAATATTCTCCTATTTCAGTTGTCTGGGAAATTTCCTAAAGCATAGAAAACTAATGTTTTATAATAATTTAAAAATACGAAAACATTTCGTGAATCTACAACAATGAGTCTTACTAAGACTACAAAACAAATTAATTTGAAAAAACTACATTCCTAGCTAATACTTCGACAGACATTGAATAATACAAATTAATTTGCGTGTTATAAATAGTACAACTATCAAAGCATATCAATGTTTTATGTCCAAACAGTACCTTGCTTATGTGGTATTATTTGGAGGTTGGGATAGTAGACACCCACACACCCCATATATATTTATAAACATATGTAATTAACCCTAGTTTTGGTTTCCGAGTTATTAAATCACAATTGTGTGTGTAAAAAAATAAAATCTACATAATTTACAAAACAAATATTTAATAATTCATTTAGCATAACCTTGCTTATGTAATACTTGTTGGAGGGTGGGATACTTATCTACATATACTTTTTAAACCTACACAATTGCCTATTTTTGGGTTTTCGAAATAAAATTATGAAAGTGTAAGAGAAATCTACTACTGATTGGAGTGTAAGATAGTGGAAAACTAAACAACCTTAAATAAATTCTTTAATTTATGTAACCAATCTATATTATAGTTCTCGAGGTATCAAATTAAAATTGTAAAAGTTCAATAAACTTTACAGTATTTAAAAGCCTAATTTTAATGATTCACACACTTGCTTATGTGGTACTAATTGAAGGGTGGGATAGTGGCTAGATTATATAAGTATAAATAATTTATTCAATTGTTTAGATGCAAAAAAAATCATATGTATGGCAGGTGGGCGGTCTTTGTATAAGTTCGTTATTTCTTCGGGATAAACTACTCTTTATTTAATAATTGTATCATAATAGTATTGCAATGTTTAAAACTAAAATTAAATTTAACCTATTCTAATTAACACCTAGCTGGCCGTTAGCATATCAGTGACAACGTACGTGATAACCGCATGACAATTTTCGCGCACACGCTGTGGAGCCGTTTAGTTTTTTATTAGAAGTATTGCTGAAGTCCGGCATATTTTTCCGAAGTTGGGATTTTATTATAACTTCTAATTTAATTGAAACACTTTTATTTTGCCAATTGTGGCTTTTAAACAATATTTTTGTACGTTTACGGGCATTTAGGTATATTGCGCTTTCATTGTTTTAAGTTTTAAGCTCTGATTAAAAAGACGTGGTTTTATATTACTGTCCGTGTGACTAGAAAAGAAAAGGCAAAGGGTTCCAGAATACCCAAAATTAATTGTTACCAGAATTTAGGCTTATACTGTTAGTAAAAGGATTCTAGTGATTTATAATATCAGCGCAAGACTACAAAAATATTTTAAATAAAATTTAGAATGAATTTTGTCCAAAATACTGTTCCAAACATATGCTAAAACCTACAGAAGTGGAAATTTATGCATAATTAAAAAAATATGCAACTTTTGTGACCGTCTACATATTGAATAAAAATGTGAGGCTATGTATTTTTTTCCTAGCTGTGATAAATAAAGTTACACTTAAATATATTGTTTTGATATGATATTCAAAATATTTTCCTCTACATAAAGGAATCCTACAATATTTACATATAAAGCATGTCTCTCACCGAATACTGGGTTTCGCGCAAACTCTTCAACGTTTCTTAAGTTTTTGTACCTAAACTCACAATATTTTTAAGTCTACGGTGCTTTATATCGCCCGAGAGTCTAAATGTGGATCCTTATGAGGAACGCATCTTGTTTGATCAAATGGTGATGTGGCCATCATAATACTTTCCCTATATTTTTATCGACAACTATGAGGCTTACGCAATAAAAGGTATTCTTAATAATTTTCTCAATTTTGAATTCTAAATTATTATGTATATGTAGGATGGGTGGGTGCCTCTAACATATTTCCTATTTATTAGATATATTCAAACAAATTTTTCAAATAATTTTTGATGATGTTTATCTGACTGGAGGGTGAGAGAGAGGCCACCCACCCACCCTACTTATACATATAAACCTTAATTCCTTAGCACCTCGTTGTCCAATGAAATTAATTACAAATCGTTTGTGAATATTTCTAGATGATTTACATTAATAAGATACTTGTGGACTAGAAATTAATCACTGCGCAAGCAGTATTTTGAGGATGGTATATCATCAATGCGATTGTAAAAATAATATTCATTATTTCATTAGGAGGATTGTATAGGTAGGTATGGAATTATGTGGCTGTCCAATTTTGGAAAAAAAGAAAGAAAGAAAATTTGATGCCAAGAAATATTAAACTAAAAAAAAAAGCTTTCAAAGATACATATAACCATCACCGACATCAGTAGAAGAGACTGTAGTGTATATTAAAGAGGGATGTTAGAACTTAAATGACCTAGATGTTGGCTGATTTGAAATCTAGAGGTGAAAGTTAATCAATGTAAATCATGCACATCAACAAAATACTGCTTGCGCAGTTGTGGATGTTTGTGGTTAAGAATATATATTGACTTAAATTATCTACAAAATACTGCTTGCGCAGTGATGTATGCCTGCATGTAAGAAGTACTGCGCGAGCAGTATTTTCTAGATGATTTACAGCAATAAGGTACTTATGAAATAGAAATTAATCAATGCACAAGCAGTATATTGTGAATGGTTTATCATCAATGGAATTGTAAACCAAATATCCACATAATCGACATCTGTATAAGAAACTGTAGGGTCTATAAAAGAGGGTTGTTGGAAGATTCGCTAGATACTTGCCCATTTGAAAACTAGAAGTGAAACTATATTTTAAAATTATTATAAATTAATAATTATTTAAATCATGTAAATCAACATGCTTGTGCAGTCCTGGATTATTATGTATATGTAGGGTGGGTGGGTGATCTCAAACCCACCCTCCAATCAGTAAAATATAAGCGAGAGTTTTAATTAAATGTTGTACAACGTAAAAAACACAACATTATTGCACAATTTGATGGATTAATTCAAACAAATTTTTAAAATAATTTTTGATGATGTTTTTTGACTGTAGAGTGGGATAGAGGCCACCCACCCGCCCTAAATATACATATAAACATTAATTCCTTATCGTATCGTTGTTTCCAATGAAATTAATTACAAATATTTTTGAATAAAAATAAAATGGAAAAAGTTTTGAGTAACTTATTAAAATATAATGCATAATGGATGGGCAGACTTTAAATCTAAGTTAGATAAGATTTGCGATAGAAAGTTAATTATATTTAAAATAAAATTTTGATTTTGTTTCATTTTTTATTACATAAAGGGTTTGATGGTTTCTAGCAGCAAAATCATCAACCATTAGCAATTAAACTTATCATGTATATGTAGCGTGGGTGGGTGGCCTCTATCTCGTCCTCTAATCAGTAAAACATAAGCGAGGGTTTTAATTAAAAGTTGTAAAATATAAATAAACACAACATAATTGCAATTTTTGGAGATTTGATCATACAATTTTTTTAAATAATTTTTGATGATGTTTTACTGATTAGAGGGTGGAATAGAGGTCACCCACCCTAAATATACATATAAATTTCAATTACTGATCGTCTCGCGGTTTGGAGTAAAATTAATTACAGAACTTTTTGAATTAAAATAATTTTGGTTGAGGTAATTAATAAAATTTTAGTGCATGATGGGTGGGCAGACTTCTAAATCTAAAATAGATAAGACTAAAATGTAAAAAAATATAAAAATGTTGCTATAGCCATCATAATATTTTCCTTACATTTTCTCCAAAATTATGAGTTTTAGGCAAAAGGCGATTTTCAATAATTTGTTCAATTTTGGATTATTTACAATTACTTGTTATACAAATTTCATGTAACTTTTATAGTTTATTAGTACTTGGCAAAAATGTCAAAATTTTTGATTTTTATTTTTTTTCTTGCAAGTTAAGTACTTTATGAAAACATGTTTTAATAAAATTTGCTGTTTCTCATTCCCTTTGATTTTTGTTGAAAGAGTTATGTAATATTTTTAAAATTTAGAAAAATATCGAGAAAAATATCGAGAAAAATCCAAAAAACGCCTCGAGTAAACAACCACTTCTGGTTAAGGAATGGTTACCAAAAGCTTTTCAGTTCTAATTTTTAATGATAAAACCTTAAGTTTAAAGTTTCATCTCAAACGAATTATTCGTTTTTGAGATAGAGCGCCCACAGACGTTTTCACGCACCAAAACAATACTTCCCCTATATATCTAAATAGGGAAAGTAATAAGTATTGAACTTGTCGAACTTTCGGGATCACATGGTTAATTATTGTCTTCAAATTTTATCCATTCTTTTGCAAGTTTTTTTCTGGGGATTTAAATGTTTGTAAATTAAAAAAAGTTTATGCAGTGCACAATTTAAAACAAACATGGATTTTTTTTATCCATTCATTGTTTGAAAGGTATTGATCAGCATAATCTATACCTTTCAAGTATTTATTGTAATCCAAAATTATTTTGGGCTTTACAATCATATCTGCAGTTTTTCTATTTACTTTTCTGGATTCAATCATGGTAGCTTTATGTATTGTAGTCATCACTCTAACTGCTCTTTTATCTTTCCAAATCTGTATTAGAACGTCTTATTTTCCGCAAAAAACATCTTGACTTCTTCGTAACTTTAACTTTCTTAGGACTGCAGGTAATCCGCATATTCTAATTTTTTTTAAAATAAATTGTTCTGCCAAACGTAAACATGGTGCTATACATTTTTACTACTATCTAAGAGATTACACACAAGATGATTCAACCCTTGTCCATTACCAGTATATAATTTAAATTTACTTATTTAACCATTTTTTGCATCGCATAGCATTTCCTACAAGAAGTTCGTATTTCTTAAGTTTTCCTGGATTATTAGCGTGGAATTTTAATCGCCCTCGATATAGAATTATTGCTTCATCTAACGAGAGGTTTATTTTGGTTTGTATACTTTACAAATTCCTTCCAAAAAGTAATTTAGAACTAAGCCTACCTTAAAAAGTAGTATTTTCTAGCATTTCCTCATTGTTGGAAAAATGGATCGATTGTAAAACTTGCCTGAATCTATTTCTACTCATTACTTTGCCAAAGAAAGGTGTTTCCATATAAGGATCTGTGAACCAGTAGTCATTTATCCTATTCTTCCTAATCTGTCTCATACTCGTAGTATATTTAGTCCCAAGAATTTTTTCAGTTCGGATACCGTTGTGTCCGTCCACCACACCAAACAAGTTTTATAATATTAAACTTATGGGCCTTTTTATGGCGATATCTGTTTGTTTCGATCTTCAATAATGAAAAGTCATAATTAATAAATATATTTACTACTTGCGATATATCTCCTGAATCTCTTGGAAAAACTTTAATACCTTTATTTCCTAAAAGTAATATATTTACAACAGTCTGAAAATTACTTCTTGAAATAATTTCTTTCTTTTCTATGTTGACACGTTCTATATCACTAGTAATTGATTCGCTTAAAAATGGTCAGGCTTTTCTTCTTTTGGTGGATACGAAAACAGAAATATCACTGCGAGTGTCCAAAATATCTGCACCACTTTCGGCTTCAGACAAATTATCGGCACACATTTCACCATTAATATACTCACTTTCTGCATTCATGGTACAGCTAAGGGTTAAAAGTAAATTAATTTAAGATCTTCACAGTTTCTTAGGAAAATTATTCGACATTGAACAATAATCATGCGAAATAATAAAAAGCAAAAATGAAATAACGTATAAATACGTCAACGGCTCCCCGACAATAAAAATTGATTTACGTATTAATACGTCAACGGCTACTAAATTTGGAATTTATAAGACGTAGTATTACGTCAGCGGCAAGCAATGTGTTAAGACTACTTGCCCAGGAAGTAGGGATTCCCTGAAAAATAAAACAACACACATTTTTTAGACTTTATTCTACCCTTACATTCAGTGTTTCCCTTAAAATTAACCACTTCTTCTTTGAAAACAACCACACACCACCTTTTGCTTCTTGGCCGTGTTCATTCTTCTCTTTTCACTCTTCTTTCTTTTTCCTTGTAGTATCCTTTATGCCATCAATAACTACTCAGTCCACTATAGATGTATATTACATATACTTTCTCTTCTTCTTCTATATTCCTTTTTCTGGTACGTCCATGACTCGGCAGCTACTTAGTCCATCACTAGTTTATCTGCATGCATGGCTTAGTTCTTCTTCACTCCTTTTTCCAAGTTCATGTCCCTGTTGGCTGCTCATTCCACCGTCGAATTGTTGCCAAGTAGGTTTCCTCTTCTTTCTTCTCTCTTCTCTCTTCCTTCTTCCTGTACGTTCATGCCAAGGACTGCTACTCGATCTACAATCAGTGTTTTGCATGTTTAATTTTCTCATCTCCATACCACTGATGGCTATTTTATTCACCACCAGTATATATATGATTATTATTTACAATAATAATAAATTTATGTTCTTCTTTGGAGCAATACTCAGGTTGATACATATATTTTTTTTAAATAAATTAATATATTATTTTGTTATTATAATCTAACATAAACTGGAAACAGTATTTTGTTGAAAATAACTGTTGATTTTTCCCGGCGCATTCACCATATATTACAATCGTGATTAAATTTTGAAAATCAGTATTGTTATTATTGTATTTTCGCTAAAATTCTTTAACATAATTTAAATATCACCCTTTACTATTATGCTTGTGCTAGACAACACGTTATACATATAAATAGATAAAGCGTATAAATGCCAGTAAAATAAATTAATTATATAAAGGCATCGTAATAACGTTCCAAATAAACGTATTATAATCCACTTTAACGAGGTCTACCGCCTGCACACACACACTCAGTCGCATATATTGCATTGCGAAATTGAAACCCCGCCTGAATATTACATGTTCTTCTGCTTCTGGTTGCGTTAGTTATGACAACTCTCCCATTAAAGTGCAAGCAGTTAGTCATGCGATAGTACAAATGAAGCACATGCACTGTAGTGTATATCAAAGGGATGCAAATGGTAGAGTGTGAATAGTGGAAACCGTGCAGGCATGCTGTAGCAACCAGTTTTGGGTTTAAGAGTTCGCAGAGAGAGAGATGCGACTGCGGGGGAATAGTTTAACTCGACAACTCTATACGGGAAACTTTACCGCTCATAGTCACCCCTAGTAGTATATACGAGTACGAGTGTGTATGTATCTGTGTGTTAGTAAACTAATTAACACAATTTATCACTTCTATTTTACCTGCTGTGATATTTGCCTTTGCTTTGAATAAAAGTTCATAGAAAGTTATACGACCGCGCCGAGGCGGTGCTAATTTATGCAAAAAAGTAACAGGTTGTAGGCTAATTAATATTCATCTTTATTAACGAGAATAATGAGGTAACAATAAATAACAGGTAAAAATTAAATCACACTTGTATGCTTCACTAATACATTATGCATGCATTTAATACACTATTGAATCTTACTAACATAATAGGAATAAAGAAACATTACAAGTTGTATTGTTGCGCCCGGCGCCTCCACCATTCCACATTAGCATTATAATCGAAGCCAGTTTAATTAGTGATTTCATATGGCGTCCTTTATTCAAACACCGCAATAATTTGAATATACCCAATGCACTAAACTTGTCCTATTTATAATTAATCCCTATTATGCAATTGTAATTGCATGGTTTATACCGGCGGAGAAACTAAATCGTATCGTGAACCGTCAATCCGCATTTGATTTACAGATATATAGAAAAGTCGAGTGCGAGAAACTTCAAATTCAAATTGGAGTTTACATTCGTCGGTCGGGAACGGATGTTGAGAATCGAAGAAAGATGTCGGAGCGTGTATACCGAAAATCATTTTCATTGTTTTGGAAACGGCTCCGTTTAACTTATTCAAGTCGGTTCGAAAAAGAAGGACAGATGTCGGTAACTTTTCGAGTTTATTACTTGCATTCCGGCGGTGTTATTGGAATTGGAAGTCGTATATTTTTACAGGTACGTTAACATTTAATTTTATTTCACCTCTCGTTACACCTTTTGAAAGTTTATAAAGTAAATGTCGGGTATTAATGTTGAATTTTAACACGGATAACTTTAAACTTCGGAAAATTATATTAAAAAAGTTTTATATTAGATATAAAATTGCGAGTATATTATAGTAATCATAGAATGTAAAATTATATGGATAAAAATTTAATTACATTCGTTGAATGTTTACATTATACATTCATATTTTAATCTTCGTATTTTACACCTACGGGTTTATAATGATGTTTTTTTTTAAATTTATGTATTCGTTAATTTTACAGGACGGTCCTAGCTCGTATCAGTCTCATAGGCACCTCAATTTTTTAGCGAAATTTATGACCACCATAAAACCCATTTTATTACAGGTGCCCCAGCCTCTCACATCGGAACGTGGTTTCGTTTTCGAACAAGATTATTGCATTATTATTGATAGATCGTCCCATAAAAAAGAAAAAAACGTCAATTGAGAAAATCAATGGTTCGTAAAATAATACATTTATAAGACAATAAATATTTATATTAAGAAACATGATTATTTTTGTTATACAATTTTTATACCATAAATAACGGTGTTTTAACTTTTTTCACTTTTAATAAAACGTGAAGAAAAGATAAAACATCGTTATTTATATGGATGAATTCATCACGAAACTTAAAAAACAAATATTGAATATAGTTACTATCGTTAAGATTAAAACTAAAAGTAATGAAACTGTATAAGACCTTTATGTTGTAGAAAATTTACTAATAATTAGAATAACATGGGAACATTTAGTAAATTGTAGATTTACAAAAATGTTTTCGTGACTTTCTAATTATTATTAAGACTTCTACTACTACTACTACTACTTAGTTACTTATTTTAGTTGTTTATTATTATCTTAATACTCGTTTAAATTAGTTATTTTAGAAGCACATTGTAAAAAAAAACTGTGTTATTCATTCCTTTCTTGTTTCACAAAATTATATCAATTCGCCGGCGGTATATTCATTTAAGTGACGAACAAATCATTTTAATTGTACACTAACAGTCGGCGTAAAGTTCGGAATAAACTATAGTCTTTATTGGTGGATTCGCCGGGCAGAGCTGTGGAACTTTCTGTAAATCGGGCGAGCGCATAATACAATCCGCGCGGGTCTAATAATAATGATAAATTATTTTTATGTGCGAAGTTAAGTCGAAAGTTGGACGGCCTTATTAAATGTTGAGGCGGTTAATGGATGGTGAAGGTGAGCACGGATCCCCGAGTTCAATTTTGAGTTAAACTTTTGAATTTTATGTGAATATGTGTCAGGTAGTGTCGCACGGTGGATGGCAATTTTACTTACGACAGATTGAATTGTAACCTAATATCTTAAAGTATTGAATTGGTAAGGTACCTTATATATTGAGTATGCCTTAATAATAATTTTCTTGAATTAGAAACAGGATTTATTATACCGAATAATTTAAAATGCCTTTACTTTTTAGCCCAGTGCTGCAATTTATAAAAAAAATATTTAAAAATATACAGGATGAGTTTTTTATGGGGACCTCATAAACTGTAAGTGATAAAAAGCGGTTAAATGGAGTTTAGATTTACAAATTAATAAAATTCCACTTTCAAGGTTTTCATGAAAGTCAAGTGTAACTAGAAGAAAGTAAAAAGTGTAATTTTTTCCAGATCTCTCATTTAGTATGATAGATAGAAAAAAAACTGTACAGGATAAAGTAGAATTTTTTTATTGCCATTATTATAAGATATGATGCAAACTTTTTTTCTTCAAAAAAAAAGCGCTTGTGGAAAGGATATAGTTTTTGTATTTTAATTCTTTAAAAATTCAGACTTTAATGATCACTTTTAAATTTTAACAAGCACCAATTCATTTACAGCAAATGAATATACATATATCTGGAAAAATTACAATAAATTTTCACATGAGATGCAGATTTTCTGCATGTTTTTCAGCAAACATCTAAGATTTTGGGACCAACATTGAGTTTCCATTACCTTGCTTTTTAGTAATATCAATTTAAAAATTATTCTAGAGTTGACTATCAAAAAGAATAAGAAGTTAACCCTGTGAAGGTAATTGGGAAAGGAAGAAAACGTATGTTATATGAACCAGAAGGATCATCAGCCATTGATTTAGTCGTGATAAAAGGGCTAAATAGCGAAGAAGTTAGAAGAATGGTGGTGGAAGAAGTATTGGGGTCTGACCATTTGCCAATAATGACGAAGATATGGATGGAAACAATTAAGAGAAAAGAACAATAACAGGAATATTAGGTAAAGAATTGATCAACACTTGATTTGTTTAACTGAGTGAAATAATGTTTCACCAAGATATAAATGAGAAAGGAATTGAAGAAGAAGAAGAACAGGAATGGTGTAAACTAGAGGATCAAGAATATGGGAAAACGCTTAGAGAACATTGACTGGAATGAAGTGAAAACAATGGAAGAGATAGAAAAGATCTATGCGGGATGCGGAAGAAAAGTTAAAAAGGGTGAAGGGAAGAGATGCACATGGTATGATGATGACTGTCGGAACATAAAAAGGGATGCAAGAATGACATTTAGGTAGTGGAGTTTAGGTAGGGGAAAAGAAAAGTGGGTGATGGCAAGAAGGGTTAAGTACGTCAACCTATGAGCGAATAAGAAGATGCAAGTCTTGGAATAAACGAACGATGAAATGAGATTATGTAGAAATGAAAAGGAGATTTTAAAAAGGGCCGAAAAGTTTACGGAGGAGCAAATAGAAAAAGCATTTGATGAGGTGAAGGCTAGAAAAGCTACTGAGTTGGAAGAGTTAAAGGCAGAAATCCAAGGTAGTAAGAAAGAAGGGAAAGCAGAAGTTCGGTGAGTTGCTAAAACAAATGAGTATAGGAGAATCAGAGATTCCAAAGAATTATGTGCCCGCTACACTAACGAGGAGATACAATAAATTTAGAAAATTATAGAGGAATAAGTGTTATATGTACCCCGTACAAAATTACCATGAACATCAAAGGAATGCTACCGGAGACGCAAGAGGGTTTTTAGAAAATGGAGGGGAACAAGTGATCAAACCTTTGCACTGGCAAAAAGTGTTGGAAAAAATGCAGTATGAACGCTGTTTTCTTGGAGTATTTGAGATATGTTAGTGTAGCTATGGTGTAATAGTGTATAAGAGTGTATGAGGAAACGTTAGTGAGTGCGAATGTGGGAGTAAATGTGTCTGAAAGTTTTAGACAGTTGGAAGAGGTTTTGAGAAAAAGGCGAGCGAGCGGAGTAGCAATTGTAAAATAGAAGGTGTAGATACTGATGTATGCGGAACTGCAAGTAAATGTAAGAAAAACAAAGTGGATGCGATTTAGGAATAGAGGAAGGGGAGACAAACTGGGAGAATTCAAATTAAAAAGGGTGGTGTTTGAGTGGATGAAGGAATTTAAATATTTGGGCTTCATATCTAACACACAGGTGAATATGATGAACAAACCAAATTAGTACAGTGAAAAGCCAGAAAAGCATAGGGCTTGGTGAGGAAGAAGTGGGGAAAATGGTTTTCAGGCAACTTTCAATTGGCATGAAGCTGTAAAATGTGTACGTATGTACGACCTGTATGGTGAAGAAACTTGGGGAACAATGAAGTATGAATGCATTGAGAGAAAGAGAGAGAGAGAGAGCAGTGAGTGTTCCTAATGAGATTCATATAGAATGAGTGAGCATGGGGAGGCAATTGAGAGATTGGTAAAGTATGAGCTGAAGTTGTCTAGAGTGGATAATGAGAGACTGGTCAAAGATGAATGGAGAACGTTCATGGAAACAAGGTTGAGTGAGTTAAAGATGGAACACTAGAAGATGTATAAAAGGGCAGGAATGTTAGAGAATATTGTATATTAATGGTTGGAGAATGAGGTAAATGTTCAGACGTGGATCAAAGAAATGTGGATAGAGGTTGAAATGCAGGAGAAGCAAGGAAGTATCAGGAGAAGCATATACAATTCGAGGTATGAAAGGTGGCAGGTATATGGGATGATACCTAATAGTGTCTTCTCAAATGAAGACAAGATTACCCCGAAGGCAGCTAGATTTGGTTCGAAAATAAGAAAGTAAGGAAGGTTTAGATGGGTGAAAGGTATAGTTGGTGTGTGCTGTGCACGAATGGGATGGATAAATGGATTAATTTAGGAGAAGAGTGTGAAGCGGTATGTGAGGACTCTTTGGTGAGAACAGAAGCCTAAAATGTATTTTCTAATCTAAAAATGTACTTCTATACTAATCTGGAAAAAATTAGTTTAGTTTTGAATTTTCTCAAACACTATTTTTGTTGATTTAAACTTAATCAATAATTTAAAAATACGAAAGCATTTCGTGAATCTTAGACAATGAGTCTTACTAGTCTTAGTAATGGCGTGCCAAAATAGTCTTACTAGTCTTAGTAAGACTCATTGTTATAGATTCACGAAATCGAAATTAAAATTATTAGTTGATTTTCTAGAACGAACTAAACGATTTTAATATATTTTATCAGAGTTAATCATTTCAAAGACATATAATATTAGAAAAATACTGCAATTTGTTTCTAAATTTACACATCTAATAAAAATGTTGTTTTATTTTAGGAGAAAGTAAAGTACTTTCTAGTATAATATTTTTTATAATTATATTTCCTGTACTTTTTACAATTATAAAAAATAAAATAAATTTACCTAGTAAATATTGGATTACTATTACAAGGAATAAGTTTGTATTTAAATCTCTTCAAAAAGTCAGCTTTTGATGATCCATTTCTAATTTTAACAAACTCTAATTATGTTTTGGTAATTATATAAAATATTTAAAGTTAATACTGTAAAACAATAATATGAGACAAGTTTAGAAAAAAAAATATTAATTTTGAATATCAGACACACATTTAACTTGTAAGATTAAAAATAATAAGAGTTAAATATTTAAAATAATAAACATTTCTTTATCGATGTGGCAAAATTGAATTAAAGTTTTATATGAAATCTGTATTTTGGGTTTTTTGGTGATTAAATTTTATTTTCCATAAACGCCATTTTCCTTTCAGTCAATTTACGATATATATATATATATATATATATATATATATATATATATAGTCAAATAGTCAAATAGTTGTATATATATGTGGAACAATTTTAATCATTTTTCCATTGAAAAAATTTCTTCAAATAATTATTTATAATAATATTAAACCATTTTGATCTCCCAAAGGCGCCATTTTTGTTTTTTTTTGTTTTGTTCTTTTGAATTTATTAGGGGGGAGTAAAGCAATGTCGTTTCTGTGCACGTCGATATTTGACATTTATTTGTCAGCTCGTTGTGTATCTCGAAGACGTGCCAAAATAATTTTGAAGATATTGTGACTTAATCAAAATGTATTAAAATCTGTTACATTGTAGAAAATTAAATAATAAATGATTGCAAATACCTTCTTTTATATATCACACAATTTTTATCTTTATTCATGACTATACTTTCGATAGATTTCCTGTCATTTTCAAATTATACTTCAAAAAAATTTGTACAAACAACTTTATGAAACAATGATAAGGTATAGTTTGAAAATGGCAGAAAATTTGTCGAAATTATAGTCACGAATAAAGATAAAAAGGGTTGATATTTAAAAAAAGAAAAATTATTTACTATCATTTATAATAATGTATCACAAAGCGAAGGCTCCCACAGTTACCGATTTAATTAAATAATAATTAGAAAAAGCACGAAAAAATTTCGTAAATCTACATCTACATCTACTTGTAGATTTACGAAATGTTTTCCTGCTTTTTCTAATTATTAGTATATTGTGACTTGTTAATTTTTAAATAATTCAATATTAAATATTTTTGAAATTTAGGGTGAAACCGCGAGCTAAATACCAGAAGAGCATATCCCGTATTGTATGCTTTTTGAGATTCGAAAGCATAGTAATGCAATAGTTTAGACCAACCTTGGTCGACCATCCAAGAACATTTAAAGCAGATTAAAAATATAAGCACAGCAGGTGTTTGGGCCCCTCATGATCTGGCAACAAGAGATTCTATCTTCTATCTATTAAATGCAATATATTGCTTAAAAACACAGACCTGTTTTTAGATCTTTGATTGCTGGAGACAAGAAATTGGTCATATATGATAATCTGAAACGCAAAAATCAGTAGCTCTCTCCATCACCACAAAGTACTGCAAAACTTGGTTTTACATCTCAAAAAGGCGCTTCCTGGAACTGTTTATTTTAAATTGCTGAAATCTGGGCATGCAGACTTTTGTTGCCAACAATTGGATGGCGTGAACCAATCTTTAATCGAAAAATATTCGGCGACTGTCAATAGAAAAGGCGTAATTCTGTAACATGACATTGCAAGATATAACTGTGGAAAACACTAGAAAAAATTAATTCATTTGGGTGGGAGGTACTGCCTCACCCACCATACACGCCCGATATCGCACTCTTGGATTTCTGTTTATTCTAATTCCTACAACATTTTTTTAATGTCCAAAAATTTGAGATATTTTATTTTACTTGTTTCTTTGTATATACTGTAAGAAAGCTATATTACCTACCAGTCCCTCTAATACACATAATTAGAGAGAAATATTTAAAAATTCTAAATAATTGTCACTTTAAATATATATTTTGTGATTAATTATTGTTAAAAAAATCAGATTTCGTTAATCAATCTTGATTTTCTGTGAGAGCCATTTTCGTTCCGAATAATTTAAAAAATATTAATCTTGGATGTAGTTAGTAAACATTAAATTTATAGTTTTCTTTCTAGATTATTTCTTATTTTCTTCAAATACTTCTTGAAAATACCGTTCATTTTGTCGAAATATACTTTTGGGAAGTCATTTTTAGTCAGGGAATAAACTTTATTAAGTTTTTTATTATTTATTTTTTAATTATAATTGTCACAAGAAAATATTTTTATAACTTCTACATTTTCTACAAGTTAAAATTATTAAAGCTAAGTTAGAAGTAAAATATTGATTAATTGAACAAAAAATTAGAGCCATAATATAAACAATCAAGTCACTAATAATAATCATAATGTCATTTATCGGAGTTTCATTATACAAAATAGGAATATAATTAACTTTGATGAATAGAAGAGATGAGCAATGGATATTGATAAGTTTATAAAAAATGACATGTCCGCATAAAATCTTTGACAGCAAAGTTTAGCAATCTTCAACTAGAACGCAACTTAGGTGATAGCAGGATCCATGTAATTAATCTTAAAAACAATATATTTTAAAAACGTAATCTGAATCGCTTCTATTGAATTAATATAAATTAACTAACATTTCAAATGGAAGCGTACATATTCAAAATAGATAAGATTGAATAATCACCTGTTTTATTGAATCAATATCTTTTATTTTAATATAAGCTAACATTTTAGATGCGCGACTACAAATAGAAATAATATGATTATCAAAAAATAGTTTTTAATCGATAATTACTCCTGTGGTAATTGAATTTCATCATCTTTTTTAGCGTATTGTTATTAAAAGAGTAATTAAACCCTATAGTTTTACATATTTCAATATTGAAAAAGAGATGGTTATTACAGTACCAATTAAATACAGATATTGTGTAGTCCTGTAGATGTTTCAATAGTAATGATATCTTTAAAAATAACACAAAATAATACAAATGAAGAATTATGTGTAGCTATAAAGATGTCATTTAGAAAGTAAGAATAATAGTGAACAAGAATGCGAGCCTTGTGGCACACCTGAAGGAACATAAATGAGATCCAATTGATAATAAAATTTCTTGTCCATTGTACCACAGAATCATGAAACAACCACAATGCAGTTTATTTTGCAATTAAAATTTCATAGTTGACTCAATCAAAAGCTTTAGGAAAACCGGTATAAATTGCATGAACAGAGTAATCAGTTTGAAAGTTGTTGATAATTGAAATCTTGGAAAATAGAAGATTCATGGTAGTGAATTTTCCTGATCAAAAGCCATGCTGTTCATTGATTTTTATGCATCCACTTAAATTTAATAGACATGAGTCCTTACGTAAATTTTGGAACATTGGATGGTTTATATGTACCACGATAATTTAATAGTCTTTTCTATCTTCAGATTTATGTAGTGGTAAGAAACACTATTTTTCAAAGTTCAGGATTAATCGTTATTTAAGGTAACCAATTTGCATTGATGTTTATAGCTGATATTTAGTTAAAGATAAATAAATGTAATTTTTTTATGATATATTACTTAAATGGGTTATAGTTATCTTTACTTAAGAGCAAAATTTGTCTTTTTTCAAATGTAACAAAACTCTATCACCTTAATAGATAGTAAAACAATCACTAATTAATTTTATGTATGATGTAAGTGGGGGTCCACCTCCAAATTTTATCAAATAATCGATAATTTATCGAAAAAAAATTTATTTTAAATATTATATTTAATAAATTAACTCCATTTAAATTTTCAATTTTTTTTTAGTAAAATTAGGAGATATGTCTTAGTGATTGGAGGGTAAATAGAGTCCACCCACCCTATGTACCCAGTGCACTTGCAGTACCCTCAGACATTAAGTTTCCTCTAAACTACATCAGTGATTGTGTTGAAATTATTAAAGAAATAAATCGTAGGGTTTTAATTAATATTTAAATGTATTTGTAGGGTGAGTGGGTGGCCACTATCTACCCTCTAATTTTTATGACATAATCTATGATACGACAAGAAAACAAATGTTTTAAAACCCTGTTAATATTATATAGAAAAAAGTAACTCTCATTTTTTTTTAAATTTATTTAATAAACTTTGGGGTATGTATTTTTGTGAAAGGGAGGTAGTTTGATGACACCAATCCACCTCACCTAAAATTTACACTTTCATTACCTTCAGACTTTTAGTTTCCTGAAAACTACAGCAGTGATTGTATCGTAATTATTCACGAAATAATTCGTAGTGTTTTACCTAATGCTTGAATATATTTGTAGGGTTGGTGGGTAGCCACGATCCCACCCTCCAACATTAATCACATAATCAATGATATAACGAGGGAATTAAAAAAAACACAGTTAGTAATATATTTAATAAATTAACTCTTTCTCATTTTATAATTCTTTTTAGTAAAATTAGGAGATATATATAAGTGATTGGAGGGTGGACAGAGGCCAGCCACCCACCTAACATCCACATTGCTCTTTCATTGCCCTCAGTTTTGTTGTTTCCTGAAAACTACATCAGTAATTGTGTCGAAATTATTAATGAAATAAATCGTAGTGTTTTATCTGATGTAAAAAATGTATTTGTAGGGTGGGTGGGTGGCCACTATCCCACCCACCAACTTTTATCACATAATTTATAACGAGGAATCCATTTTTTTAAAGCATAGTCAATATTATATTGAATAAATTAAATCTTCCTGATGTTTTTATATTTTTAGTAAAATTGAGAGATTTATAGAGGTGATGACTCACTTTACATATATCAGATTTTTAGATTTTTAGTTTTCTAAAACCTACATAACTGATTGTATCGATAATATTATAGAAATAAATCGTAGAGTTTTACCTATTTAAATATTTATGTAGGATGGGTGGGTGGCCACTATCCTCTAACTTTTATTTCATGATCAATAGATAGATTAGATAGTTTTTCCCAAGGACTAGTTTATTTTTGATTATTGAAAAAGGGTATATATATATATTAACAAACTTATAATATTACATTATAGCATTATTTTTAATATAGGTACATTTTTTCTTCAGAATATTAACACAAGATAAATATAATAATATGACGATTGTAACTTTCACACGATCTCCAGTTCATATTTATGTTTAATATCACCCCTTATACACAGAGAAATACTTCCAGATATTACGTCGAGTGTGAGTTGGGAACGCTATGTCTTGTCTCAAGTATTTTTATTCCGTACGTGTTATGTTAAGTTCTTGCTCCATTTACCCCGAGTGGACCTTCGGAAATATTCCTTATTCTCATTCCTAGAATGCACTCGAAAATAAAGTGGTTGAAATATTATAACTCAGTATTAAGCTTCTTAATTTTATTTTCTTTCTGTAACTTTTAATAATGACCAGCAAAAATTAAACTTAAAATTTATATTTATACAACATAATTAATGACAAATTATAGATTCTTTGATAATATTTATAGAAAATAAGCATGGCTAAATAGAATATCGACTAGAGTGAAATTTAAAATTTATAGAGAATACGCATGGTTATATAAAATATCAACTAAAGTGAAATTTATATGAACAACTAGACTTTTCTTGTCGAGACAATGCGTTCATTGTTGTGTGCTACTCTTGGCCGATTAAATAATTTATGCCTTAGAGCGCGGCGTGCTGAAAAAGAAGGTAAGTGGCTTAATTAATTGTTAACTTATTTTCCGGCCCTTTCTTTTTGCAACAATAATCCTATTTACGCTTAAAGTCCGGGGCGTCTTGAAATTAATTATTCAGACAACTGAACAGTTTGCAAATACAATTAACACTGTTTTCTTTTGTTCCAGGTGAGTAAACTCAGCACGCCGGCTAGACATTATTCACAATATTTGCTTGCGTAGCAAATTGTGCTCAAAGGTTAGCGAATACTATTACAGGTACTATTTATACTATTATTATATAAGATTACAATTTATTATAATAATTTATGTGTTAAAAATTTATCACAGATAAATTGTAGGCACTTAAAAATGCGAATTTTGTGCTTTTTAAATTTCCACGAGCAGGCAATTAATCACCGGTAATGTATGGACCACTAAGAATATCAAAATGGGGGCAATTTTCCTGTTTGCATATTAAAAATTATTTAATTAACAAAGAAAATGAATTCCAAGTGTAATCCGTTTTAAATTTAATTACGATTTTTTTTTTAATCTGCATACCTTTTTAGGTGCAAGCTAACGAAATTCCCGTGTAAATTCCATTTTTCTTCGGCCCCGATATTAGGGTGCGCGGCGAGGGTGAATTTATGGCTGTAAAATTTAGCATTGTATAATTGGCCTTGGCGTTGATTTAGCCCGCAAATTAAAAGAACGCCCGTGTATTTTTCAATTTACCGTGGCGATTAAGGGCGGTGCTGGGCACGGGGCCGCTGGGACTTAGTAAATTAAACAGGAAAAAAAGGGCTCGCAGACACCCTCGCGCTTTAATGAATGAACGGTCGCAAGGATTATAAACCCACTATGCGTATTCATGCAGCCGGATAAAAGGGTTCCGTGCCGGTCCCGCATTAGCAATACCTGGTTTCGTTAATCCTGCCGGGGTTTAAACGGTCCGGGGGGGGCGGTGTGGACGTGCCCGCCTAACACCATCGCTAAGGGGTGTATGCGGGCGGTGTTCATACTTCTAGTCTGTTGGCGATATATCAAAATGTTTCGAATCGAATGTCCATGGAGTGGATGGATTTATGTGATGTTGTTTCCTGTTTATTTTTTATTATTTTTCATACATTATGTTATGTATAATGATTCAAATAACTACCACATACTATATAATTTTCGTATATACTTTATAACTTTCACATCGGCCATGCAATGCATTATTCTAAAGAGTTAATAATGTGATCGTTATTTATTTACACACACACACACAAATAACACACTGGAAGGACCACATGGTCGATATCCAAACACTACTACCACCATTAAGGAAACAATACGAGTAAATCTACGACAATACAAAATTATTTTTATATTCTTGTAGCTGTTTTATATATAAGATACAAATGAATATTACATATTCATTTTTATATTAAATCGTGACACATCTAAAAGCCTGCACACCCAAATTTAATCCAGCGACAGTTCGCGTGCGGCGCTTAATTTTTAAGCTAAGAGGGTAAGCTGGTAATTTGTAATGTATAAGTCAAATTTAGACTTCGTATCAGCGTCGGCGGCTTTTACGCACGGCAGTCTACACGCGAATCGACTTGATCTCCGGATTGATTTTCAGTCAAGATATTTTTACGTCGGCCAAGTAAACACATCACCTGTGATTTTAATAAAGCGGAGAGGCGCCTCGGAAATGGTAATTCTGACGTGGGTTCATTAAATCCTTGCTGCGCGAGGGACGGGGGCGGCTAAAAATATTCCCCAGGGTATTGTGCACTACAGGGCGTACGTCTGTTATGAGGTTGTTTGATGGTGTTGTCGGGGGCTGTTCGACTAACTGTGTTTTATTAAATGGTTAGTAAGTTGTTGTAATCTCTTATTAAATACGAACATTTTAAGTTTCTTATTTATGAGATATATCTTTTTAAGATAATAGAAGTAAATCAATTCTAAATAAATGAGAGAAAATCGACCTCCTTAAAGATTATAAGGCGGACATTTGGATTAAAACATGCAATGACATTATCGAAAAACAGGGCAGACTGTATTGGGCCGAAATAAAAAAAAAACTAGCTAAATATCGGAAAACGGACTTTCTCCAATACAAAAAAGACCCCATGACAAAAACCCCAATCACCGACGAACAAAAAGTAGCCAACATATTTGCTAGATATTTTGAAGACAATTTCACTCTGACAGTTATTAATACATATGACAATGACTTTTCCACACAAGTAAACTCCTGGTATAAATCCTTCAAAATTATCCCTACCCTACTCACCCCTGATGCTATAACAGAGGAAGAGTACTACACTAACCTTCACAAAAGCAAAATCACAGCACCGGGTTATGACAACATTCCTAGAAGTATCCTGAAATCCCTTCCTGACAATATCCACGTATACATGTATACAAATATTTAACCACATTTATCAGTCCCAAATTATTCCTCAGGAGTGGAAGCGAGGTATAATAACTTGCATATTAAAATCTGGACACGACGCATTTGAAGTATCAAGTTATCACCTCATCACCTTGCTTTCGGTCCTGGGGAAACTATTCAAATTCATACTAAAAACTAAAATTATGCTCTACTTCTCCCACCACATACCTATATACCAATTTGTCTTTCTTGAACACCGCTCCACTTCCTTACCATTAACAGTCTGACTTCAAACTGTCAAACAGCACACCTCGAAAACCAAAAGTACGCCATAGACTTTCTAGACATTCGCAAGGCGTTTGACTCTGTTTGGCATCGAGGTTTGCTGTTTAAATGCCACTCCCTAAACAAAGCCCTTTCTACATTGCAAGGGCTGATTGATACCATTCCCTTTCATCGACCTTACACTTCTCAATACACAATAACTATAAATGACCACATACTAACACCTTCTCAATTTTGTAAATACCTAGGAATCATTTGACCCCAAACTAGCATTCAAATCCTACACCCAAAAGCTTAAGGCGAATATCAAGAAAAGAGCACGCCAAAATCAAGGCATATCTACACACATAGCCGCCCATATTTATAAAACGATTTGTAGGCCTCTTCTTGAGTACTCCGCTATCCAATTCCATAATCCCCATCCCGCCGTTTTAAAAAACCTCCAGGTATCAGAACGATCAGCCCTTCACATCCTTACTAAAATCAGACAGCCTCTTAATCCCATTCATAACCCATCTAATACCTTCCTATATGAATTAACCCAAGTAATCCGTATTGAAGAGCGTCTAAAACACCTATCCCAAAAATTTGACACAAATCCCCATAACCTTGAAAACCTTAATCAGTTGTGAAATCCTTGTAACCCTTTAATCAACCCAATGCCAAAACACCCACAAATCACCATTCATCAATTCATCTCATCAGTTCATAATGACATTAGCGATCATAATCTTTGAATGGCAGAAGAGAGTTAATTTCGTAAGACATTAGTTATCATGACGTTTTTGACAGTTAAATCTAGGCCGAAAGACCGCGGATTGATAGCCGCTGATTAGAAGAAATAACAAGTCTGTGCACTTCACTTCACACAAAATTGTAAAAATATTTACTTCTAATAATAAAGATCATTTCTCTCTCGATTTCCTTTTTATTAGAATTTAGTTTGCTATTGATAATAGTCTTTGTGTTTGTGATAAATTAAAGCTAGGAATGGTGAAAAACTATCGAAATCTGAAAAAGGGTAAGTTCTAAAATCTACGAAGAAAATTCTAGGTATTTGGATAAAACATTTCTCGGACAATTCTAGTAAGCTGTAAAATTTTCATGACTTTTAAAGAAAATTCTCGCAATTTTTAACAGAAGATAATAGAAAATTCTCATTAAATTTAGAAACATATTATCAAAGATCACGAAGTAGAGAAGATTGAAATTCTAAAACAAGAAATATGAAAAAGGAAATTTGAATTGTCAAATTATTAACAATTATAATTTAATTAAAAAAATAAATCCCTACTTTATTTTTTTAATTAAATTATAATTGTTAAAATTTCTCGATAAAAGAAAAAGAAAAATGCTGTAAAATTGTATAAATCTGGAAAATACTAGAATTCTCGAAGAAAGTTCTTGACAGAAATTATTACTTTTTTTGTAAGCTAAAACAAAATTATCGTAATATGGAAGATGTTAAAAATTTTAAAAATTTCTAGAGGTTATTAAAATCTAGAAAAAAAAAGATTATAAATTCTCATCGCAATGTTATGGAAGTCCTATCGAATTTCTTATAATATATACAGGGTGGGGCATTTATCTTGGCAAAGTGGAATATTTCCGAAACAGAGCGAAATATGAAAAAAAAAGTTTCGAATAAATGTTTTTTGATATAAGGGGGTAAATTTAAGTTACTGCGCATGGTTTTGCAACTTTCTTTCAAGGTCATTTGAAGGTCAACTTTGTTTTTTAAATGGAAACATATATTTTTTGTATTTTTTTTTCTATTTCTACGTGCAAAAAGAAAATTAAATTATCTAAATCATTTTTCATTAAGATGTACTATTTCTAGTTTAAATTGCGATTGATATTGATAAAGCTTGTCATAGATGATGGCATAAAACTTAAATTAAACAAAACGTAATCTTAAAATAGCAACACAAAATACTTTATTCCACTTATTCTAATTAATGTAATAATTGTTCAAAGTGATGTCCTTCCATTTCAATATATTTTCCAAATCTTTTTTTAAAGGAATTTTGTGTTCCCATAAGGGTATCTACTGAAATGGACTGGCATATACTCGTATGAGTTATTGCATGTTTTCTGTGGTTGTGGGTACGTCCTGATAAACTTTGTTTCGATATAGCCATCTAGGAAATAATCTGGTGATGTCAAATCCGGAGATATCACAGGCCAGTGTACTGGCAGCTATGATAAGCTTTACCAATATCAATCGCAATTTAAACTAGAAATGGTACGTCTTAGAGATAGAGAAAAAATAAATGTTTCCATTTAAAAAAAAAACAAAGTTGACCTTCAAGTGACCTGGAAAAACCTAAGTTTCAAAATCTTACGTAGTGATATAAAATGTTCCCCCTCATATCAAGAAACATTTATTTGAAACATTTTTTTATATTTTGCTCTATTTCGGAAATATTCCACTTTGCCAAGATAAATGCCCCACCCTGTATATTAAAAAATTATGATTAATTTTGCCAAGATTAAAAAAGAAGGCCAAACGTTCTTAATAAAGGGCAGACAAAATTAATGCCATAAATTTCTATAAATCTTAAATGTAAATTGCTCGAAAATTCAAGAATTCACGAAGAATTCTGACACTTTAAAAAAGAAATCAATAGAAAATTCCGATAGGGCATTACAAGATGTTGTGCAGAATTGTCGTACCGTTGAAGTTGTTAATATGTTATAGAACAGACATAGAAGTTTTTAGACAATTAAAAATAAAATAAAATTTTGGAATTCTCGTATACAATTTGGCATTTATAAATTTTAGAAATATTTTGATACTATACAAAAATTAATGTCTATAGGGTTCCACAAAAAAATTGTCTATAGTTTGGAAAATTCTGGAAAATTACGATAATATCTAACAGGAAATAATAAAAAAATAGAAAAATTAAAGAAAAAACTGTAGAAAAATATTATATAACAAAAAGGTAATTTTTTATAAATTTAAATGAAAAATTCTGAATCCTTGCATTTATTAATTTCTACGGATTATCGTATTTATTTATTTGCGCATGTATCGGTTGGTAACTGATCCGCTCTTTATGAGATTGGTTCTTCGGATTTTCGCTTTTATCCATAAAGACATGATAAGGAATTTTGAAAAAAATGTTCGCTAATTATTTTAATACCTATAAGAAAAATTGCTTAAAGAAACAGAATTTTCGAAATAAATTATTAAAATATTAGAGAGAAGTTTTCTAAGAATGGAATATGTTGACTAATTTTAGAAAACTCATAAAAACTTCTAAAAACCTAAAATGGAAACAAATTTAAACCATCAACAAAAATTTTAAGAATTTAGATACAACATTTCTGGAAAATTCTAGAAAACTGACGAATCCTAGAACACTCATAAAAAACCTAAAATACAAAGAAATTTTCAACCATCAACAAAAATTCGGTTATTTGAAATTGCAATAAATTAAATAAATAATTATGTTGTCATTTCGATAAGATAAAAAATAATTCATTTAATATTCTAAGTGAAAGGAAAAAGTACACCACTTTTTCTATACAAATCTTATAAATAAACTGGTAGAAAATACTGAAATTCTCGAAGGAAAAGTCCAAAACGTAAAATAGAAATTTTGCAAAATATTTGAAAAACAGAAGTCGTTGAACACTTCTATAAACAATTTTAATTTAACAATTAAAAAAGAAATTGCTTAAAAATTCTAATAAAATTAAATACTTTTGATTCGAAAAACATAATTGATCTAAATTAGCAGAAAACTTGTAAAATTCTGGAAAATAAATCACTGACTTTCTATATTTTCTAATTAAAAATTCGCAACTTAAAGAGATAATATGAAATTCTGAAGAGGTAAAGCAAGGAATATGCAAATTTGTGGAAAATTCAACAACATGCTCAGAAACTTGTAGCATTATAGAAAATAAAATATTTAAATTTTTTCAAAAATAATCCTAGCAATTTTGACAAAAAATACTATAGATTTCTGATAAAATAAATTATTGTTAAGTTATTGATTATTTAAATTAAACAAAAAATGTTAAAATAAAAATGTTAGAAAAATGATAAAAATCTGTGAAATACGTTGCTAGAAATTTTTAGAACTCTTTAAGAAAGCTCTCTGAAGAGAAATTTCTAGAAACATCGGACAAGATCAAACAAAAATTGATAAAGATTGTTAGGTTTTTTAAAGACAGAATAATATAGATTTTTTAAATAACCTTCTGCAAAAGTTTACATATCTGGAAGAAAATTTGTTAAAATTTTTAAAATATGAAAACTAAAATTATTCGAGACTGAGATCTTTAATTTTATTGATTTCATTGGCAATTTACAGATGGCACTACATGATTTATGGATATTTGATTACTAGTAAATAAGAGAGCATCAGTATTATAAAAAATCCTGATGGCAATTATGCAGAGGGGCTTAAGGTAAGTCTCAGTATGTTGCTAAAACCGCACTTCCCAAGTTCATTTCTCAAGAAAACATTGCCCAATCTATAGAAGGAAGCATATTCCTACCTAATAGAGAAAAAACAAAGCTGGTGAACTTATTACCAAAGAAACAATTGAATAGGCTGTTGGTAGTTTTTGAACCATTCAAAGTAACAAGCCCAGTTTTAAAACGAATCGAGAATTTAGACTTTAATTTAATTGATTTTATTCGCAATTCACAAATGGCACTACACGATTTATGCATATTTTATTAAATACGACACTATGTGGCTTATAAGACATCCTGATGGGAGTTATACAAAGAAGCTTAAGGAAAGTCTCAGTATGTTGCTAAAGTCCCACTTCCTAGACTTAAAATATGTAAACTCCCAAGTAAACACTGCTCAATTTACACAGGGTTTCATATCCCTACCTAATAGAGAAAGCAAAAACAAGGTTGGTAAACTCATTACCAAAAGAACAATTAAATCGACAGTTGGTAGTTTTAAACCATTCAAAGCAACATGCCCAGTTGGTATTTTCCAAGCACTGCCTCTAGATTTATAAAGCTAGCTTTACTCTAGGATATATTTCAATGGAAAGGGTAATACTTATCCCCAACGCGGACAGAAGGCTACTCGATGAGGCCAAATCCTACCTAGCCTGACCTCATTTCTTTTAAAAGTATTAAAGAAAATTATAGACAACAAGGTGAAGAGCAGTGCCCTAGAAGTAAATCCGCTCCATGGGCAGCAAATTGCCCATCTACCTGCAAATGCACTGCTGATGCACTTCATAGCATCAAAACAGACATAGAAGCTTCACTTCAGAACAAAGAGATTGCACTAGGTATTTTCGTGGATATTAAAGGTGCGCTTGACAACATAACATTCAATACCGTGGAAAAATAAGCCGCTAAGAAGGGTATCGGTATACTTACGATTGATCGAGGCCGTACTCGTAAACCGTAAGATATCGCACGTAAAAGGAGCGAATCAGAAACTGTAACTAAAGCAAACAGTTGCCCTAAAGGTGAAAGCAAACAGGCACCTAGAAGTTATATCGTCTCTGCTATGATGTATCGTTGTGAATGACCTCCAGACGACTTAGGTCGACTAGATATTGTACGGAAGGTTATACCGACAATATATTAGTTATCATAAAGTGTAAATATGACAACACCATATCGTCCCTAGCCCAAGATGCCCTCAATACCATAGTATAATGGTATCTCAGCGAAGGCTTCTATGTCAGTCCTCACAAAATTGTGTTACCTTTCACTAATCGCAGGAAACTGAATATCAAAGCTCCCAAAGTAAAATAATAAGAAATTGTGCTGTTTGATCAGGTGTTTAAAACTAGATAGGGAATTTAATTGGAACGCGCACCTAGAACAAACAATCTGCAAAGCTAGAGCAGCATTATAGATATGCCGCAGGCTCTTTGGCAGATCATGGAGACTGAAACACACAATGATACATTGTGATAGTAAGACCAATTATTGTATTGTATTTAGTCTTTATCTAACATGCATGTTATAAATAAATGTAGAATTTTACTATCAACGTCAGAAAAATATTTTTTACAAATAATTTTGACTGCATGCAGAAGGGCGGAGTTCACTCTTACGGATGATCTTCCAATCGAACCATCTAATCCTCTTTCTTACTGTTCTAGTTTGGAATACATGTATTTAAGATCAATAAAACTCTTTCTTTGCTCGTTTTACGAGATACATTAATTTTGTCAACTTGACATTGACGTTTATATACCTATATTATTACATATGGCACCTCATCTGTAGCAATAGAAGCTATACTAGACCTACTTCACCTGCACGAACAAATCAGAAATTAACATAGTTTCGGACTCTTGGAAATTATGAACCTGATTAAACCAAACTGTCTACAAACACAGTCGGACGCAATGCCGAGTAAAGTGATTATTAACAGTCGCAAAGACAGCCTGAACTCTGTAATCTGGTATTCAGATACATCCAAAATTGAATGGGCTTAAATGCAAGGATTCAATTGCTCTTGGGCAAGGCCCATCAGTTTTTCAGGCTAATATAGTAACCTTGCAAAGATGTGCTCAGGTTTGTATGAAAAATAATTACAAAAAAACAACTTAAACCTACATCTTCAATTCCAAAACTACTCGGAGCTGCAAACAAGCGTTGAACTAATTGGCTAAGAGCAACAAGCTCACTCTAATGTGTGTACTAGGTCACGCAAGCCTAATAGGCAACGAATATGCTGATGTACTTACCAGGGAAGGAGCTGCAACTACCAGACCAAAGTCTGCATGTGGGCTATCAAAAGCACATAAGAAGGGCGTAGTCTAAGAATGAAAAAAAACATTGACATCTCACTAAGCAGATCTAAAAGCGAGATAAGACTGGTCACGCATCTCCTTATATTACATTGCCCAGTATTGTATTGTATTTAACCTTTATCTAACATGCATACATAAATAAATATATAATTGTACAAACCGTAAGAAAAATAAATATACAAATAATTTTGACTGCATGTAGAAGGGCGAAGTCTACTCTTACGAATGATCTTCCACTCACTGATCCGTCGTAGGAGGTAGCATCTTCACACGATAGGAAAAGTTTAAACTTATAGACTATGTGGATTAGCAGAAGAAACAGTTAAGCACACCCTATGCGTGGGTGTAGGACTGGCTACTACCAGATCAGTCCTAACCTAACAAATGGAGATGACGCCAGAACGAATGAGGGCTTGTCTTCCTAAGAAGTAAATTGAACTTTCCAAGGAAATTTAATTTCTGGGGACATACTAGTAGTAGGGTACTAGTACAAAAGATTTAACCAGGTCACAGTGCTGAAAGACTATCTATAGCCCGGTAGAATCTAATCTAAAATAATATATATAGTTATACCCCGTTTGACGCGGGGATAGGTTCCAGCAAAGCAGAGCGTTGTGTCAATTAAGTTTATTTAACATGTTTTTTTTTATAACAAGAGAACAAATATAGAAACATAAATAAACATACACCCGGTATTATTAATTTTGAACCAACCTTTAAAAGTACGTCAATTAACAAACACTCGATGCGAAAATTAGAAAAAAAAGTCATCATTTACCTTTGACGTCATTCAAATTCTTTGGCATTTCCAATTTTCTGTCTTTTTATCAAAAATGTGTCTAATATCACTTGTGTTTTTTGTTTGCGCTGTGTAAGAAATTGTCGATAAGTGGATAAGGCATCTATGACACCTCGTCTTGCTTCTTTGAGCTCCTATCAAAATCCGTGTCATTTTTAATAAATTGGTCCATAATTTTTATAGATTTTAAACTAGATTTTAGAAAATTTCTTTTTGCTCTTCTTCAGAGTTGCTACTCTCAATATTTTAGTGTTCTTCTTCGTGTTCATCATTAGAAAAACTTTCAGCTCTTTCTTCTAATATCTCTTGCACATCAAGCTCACCTACACACGTTTGTTTTGTTAGTTCCATTATTTCGTTGCTATTAACAGTCTCTTGGATAGTATCATCTTCTGTATTTAGATCTGGCCATATTTTCTTCTAAACCCCTTTCGAAGATTTTTCTGTCACCTCGTTCTAAGAAAGATGTTTCCTACGGCATCTAGGATGTTGTAGTTCTTTCAAATATCTCTTATTGATTGTTTTTTCTTGTCCACCTGTTTTCTCAGACTTCTATATCAATGTTCTCCGTAAATAATATGCATTGAAATTTGATATTACCCCCTGATCCATCTGTTGGGTTTAGGCAGTTGTATCAGTTGGCAGGAAAACTAGTTGGATTTAAATGCCTATAAAAAGAAGAATTCGTTAGGTGGCTTTGAGAATTGTCCATCAATAGTAACACTTTTGGTTAAAAAAAATAAAAAATTTCTTTTATTAAAGTTGTTCAGTTCAGAAAAATGTTAAAAAATAGGATTACAAGTAAACACCCAGTTTCTGTAAGCTAAATTATTCCGAAAGTGTTTTAGAATTCCGAAATAGAAGAAGATCTTAAAATTAGTATTTGTGCGTAAAATTTTCAGTAACTTTTGTGATTCTTCGCACAGGAAAATTAAAAATATCTAATATCAAGTCATATTTAGTCATATTTATATATCTGTCATGCTGACAATAAGAGCTAGAAGTCTTTGCTAAAAAGGGGACAAAATAGAAAATAAAAGCATTTATAGAAGAATCCAGATATCCAAGAGGATATTTGCTCCCTCAGCATCATAGACAAATAAGGGTTAGAGTGGAAGACAGCTGCATGAACTTTATCCATCCAAAAATTTTGTACGTTTTGTATAATTTTTGTGTATCATATGTATTTTTTTTAAAGGAAGCTAAAGATTAATGAACATAAACATAAACATAAGAGATGTAAGGATACTTGAATCTATTTCAGTGATATATGACTTTGTTGTTCTGCTGTATGGAACAAATTAACCTTTCAGCGGTGTGGTGAATTTGTCAAGAAATCAATTCACATGGTGAACGTAGGCTGATCGTTTTATTAATTATGTGGTGTAAAATTGATTCTACACACTACAATCTTATACAAACTGCAATAAAAAATCACAGAATTTAGTGATCGTATTTTAAATTTTTCCTATGCATTATGATATTTATTAAATATGTAAAGCTAAATAAATATATCAGAATATTCTGCAATTTTATTAAGTTATCAATACCTTCTATTATTTCATAGTGTAATAAAGATTTATAAAATTGCAGCAGTTCATTCTTATTGAATTATTTAATTAATAATTCTATTTAATTCTACAAAGGTAGTTACAGACAAAAACATGATAAATATTGATAATATTAGTTTGTTTCAGTGAAAAAATCAGTGTCAATTCTTTACCTATTATTTCATTTTCATAAGTGAGAAAATTATTAAAGAATAAAAGTAATTACTTCAAATATTATATAAAAATTTGATTTTGTATTAAAATAAATTGTATAATTTAAGTCAATTTTCAATAAGTATATATTAACATTTAGGTCAAGGCTTCTAGCTAATTAATGTTATTAATTGAGATCACAGGCTTGTTAATTGAATCTGAGATTAATTGCTTTGGTTCAATTAGTTGTTGTGTGTTTTCGTAATGCGGGACGAAAAGCGGTTGGATTAGCGAACGCACGAGAAATAATCACCCCTCAATAATTGGGGATACTCGGGAAGTCTAATACAAATATCTAATTTTTATTCCATACACAACGCATCCAGTAATCCACGCGAATTGTTAAAAAAACTGTAAATATGACTTTTTTGTCATTGGATGAAAGTCGTGAGTTGACAGGACAATTTTGCCGTTACTGTGTGTGTGTGTGGGTGTGCTGAAAACAGAGAAGAACGATTAACCCCCCTCGGCAGGATGCAGACAGGGGGTAGAGGTCAATTAAAGAGAATTGGATTAATGAAAGGCACTCCCTGTTGCCAGCCGTTGTGTTACGTTTATAAAAATCGACGACTTGAGTGAAGGTGACACATGAAAGCGTTCCCAGGGGGGCGAGGCAGCAGGATCCCGAATGCTGCGACTGCTGCGATAGGTGACGGCACCAGATCGTAGACACATTTCACTGCCTAAAGCCTATCGATTTACACATTCAGTGTCATCCAGAAAGGTCATTTGAGATTTGGGACATACAGGATACATTTATTTTTGCTGACGTTTTATGTTATCTACTATGTACACACTATATTTCACTACTTGAAAGTTATTTATAATATTCTTTACGTAATATACTTTAATATTTATACTTTTATAAATTTATATACCGAATATTAACATAAATTTGTATACTTATAATTACATAACTATATGCCTAGGGGTGATTTAGTACGAGGAGTAGTTGTTTTAACTACTAGCTGCTCTTAGTTCTTGCATAATTATTGTAGGGTAACGATGCAGTAATGCTGGGAGAAATTAATTTTTCTCATTAAAGTTTTCTTTGTTGAACATTAGTGTTTAATTTAATTAAGTTAAAAATGTGCAATATTATGAAGAATATTTACAATATTACTATTTTATATATTTTTTCCCAAAATATTTACACTAATTTTTCAACTTACTAAAATTAGTTTTTATTAAAATTTTATAAGATTGTACATATAAAAAGGTTAGTAAGTAATTTCATATAAATTTCTTTTATATCTCGTTTATTTGCTGCTGTATTATCTTCCTAATTTCATGTTCCTTTGAAATTTAAAGATTTTTTTAGTATTTTTTGCTTTGTTTTGGCAAAAAAAAAATTAAGCTTCTCTTCAAACGTTGTAAATTATCATAATAGTTTTCCAGGTAGTTTAAAACTTACCTTTTATTTATTAACAACCTTTTTTTACTCTTTTGGTAATTTTGGGAATTTTCAATCACTAAGTTTAGCTATTCTAAGAATTATATCTCCAAAATTCATGGAAACAAGATTGAGTGAGTGGATGATGAACCGTAGAAAGATGTATGAGGAAGCAAGAGTGTCCGAGAATATTGTGAATAAATAATTGGAGAATGGAGCAAATGAAGGAAACATGAAAGAAGGATAATAAGATACAGGAGAAGCAAAGATATAAAATATTTCTTCTCTATCTTATTTTGTTGCATAAATCCTGAATATTTCCATCTAATTCTTAAAATTTTAAAATTTTCTATTGTAGTTTGCAAAAAGATATATTCAAAAGATTAAGAAGTTTTATTATTTTCTATATTTGAACAAATTTCTTTTTACAAAATAATTTATTCACAAGTTCTATAATTATCAAATTTTCTGCAAGGATTTAGAATTTTTGTTTTCATTATTATTATTTTTTTTTCGTTATTACGAGCTGCTTAATTCTCTTCGATTTTTTGCTCCCTCTTAATATTTCTAAGATTTTTCAGCAACTCCTCTAATATTTTGTAAAATTTTTCAAAAAGGTTTTGTAAAAAGTTTTAGTATTTTCCAAATTTCCCTTATATTTGTAAAAACATTCTTTATTCAAGAGATTTCAAATGTTTGCTTTATCTTAAATATTTTCTTCTTTGTTTGGTTTCGTTTATCTGCTGATTAATTATTTTTGAATTTTAACCTTTTCTTAAGATTTCTAGTAGAAATTTACTGGAAAGTGTTAAGATTCCAGTAAATTTCGTTTAATTCGATTGTGTAATTTATCGTAAATTTCTTTTATATTTCGTTCATTTGTATTTTTTGAGATTTCTGGATATTTTATCAAAAAAATATAAGCTTCTCTTCAGATGTTCCAAATTTTCATATTTATATTCTTTTAAGGTAGTTTAGAAATTATCTTTAATTAACCAATTTTTTACCCTCTTGCAATTTTCGTTCAGACTTTTAATATTTTTCAGCAAATATTCTCAATAATAGAAATCACTATGTTTTGTTTGTCTAAGAATTATTTCTTCATAATTGCTAGGATATTCTTTGATAATTTTATAATTTTTTTGTTATGACTTATAATGTAATTATAAATTTAATCGAAGTGATTCTCTTAGATTTTTCAAAAGTGTTTTTTTTAATTTTGTTAAAGTTTTCCAAAAGATTCTCTTCAGAAATGTTAGTATTTCCTAGTTTTTCCATATTTGTAACATTTACTTTATGCAATTTAGAACATTTCGTTTTTGTAATGTTGTAATCTTCAGTAATTTTCTTTCAGATTTCTCTACCATATTACAGTAAGTTCATGTCATTTGCTAATCATTTCTATCCCAAATCGCTAAAGTATTCTTCAAGAGAAATGTTCGGGCATTGTATCAGAAATAAAAGAAATAGGTCCTGTAAATTCTTGTAAATTCCTTCAGCTTGGTGTTTTCTCCAAAATTAAACTTTTCCTTAAAATTTTGAATTTTCTAGCATTTCTAGAGTTTTTAAACGACAAAAGAGTAGTATTTTTCAGATTTTTTCTTATTTGTAAAATTTAGAACTTACGTTTCTTTTTTCATCAAATTTCTTCTATATCTTCTACAATTAAGTAGTTTCTTAATTCTTTCCGAATTTTCACTTTTTCTTAAGATTTCTATAAATTAGTAGTATCTTTTGCTTTACTTTCTCAAAGTTTTCTCAAAACTAAAGGATTAGGTGTTTCTGTATTTTTAAAACTTTCTTCAAGAGATTTAGAAACATTCAGTACAGTATTTCTTGAATGACTTTCTCATTTATCACTTGGTGAAACATTTTAAACTTTTATTGTTCAAGGTATAAATTAAATTACACTTGGTTTGTTTTATAATTTTTCTTTACTTACTCGACTAGTTACGCGTTTTAAAGCATTATCTTCTTCTTCAAGTTTATCTGTTTTTTTGCTACAAAATTTTCAGAGGTTTTCTGAGATTTTTAAAAGTTTTCAGCATCTTTTGCGTCTTTTTGTTGTTTTCTAAAAGTATTTTCCATTTTTTTGATTTATTGGTAACATTTTTCTAAAGGACATGAAACATTCTTTTTAGATCAAATTTGTTTATATATTGTTAAAAATTATTTGATCATGTTATTAAAAATAGATATAATCTGAAAATAAAAATCTTCAATGTCTTAGGTTTTCTATATAATGACCAAACCCATTATTATGCATTTTTTTTCTAAATTGGAACAATTTTATTATTAAGAAGAGATCTTTTCATAAAGTCTAGTATTAGTAGAATGTTTCTATATTTGTAGAATTTCTTTCAAAGGATTTAGAACTTCTGATTCACTTTTTAACACTTTTTAACAAATCTTGTCCTATACAAATGAAATATTGAAATATCTCGTGCAGTGTTAATGATAATAATTAATATTGAGAGTAATAAATCTCTATGAGCATTACTGCACTAATGTTTTACATAATAATGTAAAAACTCCAGCTAACAGTTAAAACAACTACTCCCCGTACTAAAGCACCGCCAGGCATTCATTTGTATATTTAAATGCCGAGAGCGGGCCTTTTTTGTCCGTGGTGATATCGTTTTTTAAACGCGTCTCGAAAATCAAAGATCGGCAATGTTTCAGTTCTAACTGGGATTCATTCTCGTGGCGGCCTTCCAACAGGAAGGACGCACGTAATTACGACATAGCTGCACTGAAGAGCTGTGATACAGCGAAACACGTGTCTGCAGATTGTCATTACATAATCCTTTTCGAGACGCGGTTAAGAAACGATAACACCACAAAATTGTTACATAGTGCTAAATATAATTTTAGACATGTAACGACAGCTAACAGTTATATCATTCAATGCCTGGCGGTGCTTTAGTACGGGGAGTAGTTGTTTTAACTGTTAGCTGGAGTTTTTACATTATTATGTAAAACATTAGTGCAGTAATGCTCATAGAGATTTATTACTCTCAATATTAATTAAAATCTTGTCCTGTTTAATTGCTGCTTCATTTCCTCCGTACATCTGCTGATTATTTGTCAAAAAGATCTCTTCAAATATTTAACTATTTTTCAGATATTTGCTACACTTGTTTAAACGTTCTTCAAGATGTTTAGAATTTTAATTGTTTGTCTTCTTTTATATCTTATCCAGTTTATTTTTTTTTCGAATTAACATTTTTTTTTCTCGAGATTTGTAGCTGTTTCTATATTTTGCTTTATTTTGTCTAAGTTTTCAAAAGCTTGTCCTCAAACGTTTTAAATTTCAATCTTTATAGTTTTTTTTAACGTGATTTAAAAATGTGAATTGTAAATTTTCAATTTCTCCGAAGATTTCATGAATTTTTCAGCATTTCTTTTGAGTTTTTCTAAAAATTTTCTAAAAACTCCTTTTAAATTTTAAGTAGTTAAAATTTTTTTTTGCAATTCTAGAATTTTCTTCAAAGAATGAATTTTCTCAATAATTTTCACCAAATTTCTTTTTATATCTAATCCAGTTTATTTCCAAGTTTTCACTTCTTTTCAAGATTGATATTTCGTTTGCTTTATTTTGTTTTTTAAAGCTTCTCTTCAACTGTTTTAAATTTCAAGTTATTCATAATTTATAGTTTGTAGGTGATTTAAAACTTTCGTTTCATTTATTAAAAAAACTAATTATTAGCAATTTTCTTTTGGATTCTTACTATTTTTATTAGATACCCTCTTCAATTAAAACAAATCATTATCATTTTCTTCCTTCTCTCAAAATTTTTGAATTATTTCTCTTCATTTCAAATCTTTAATATTTTACAACATTTTGTTTTTCGATAAACGAAGTCAATATATTTTTGCTTACTGTTCTCAGAATTTTCTAATAATTTCTCTTCAAAAATACTGGAATATTATTTGATAAGTTTAGCATTTCGCAGAATTTTTTAAAGGTTTGGTTTACTTTTATATAATCAATAATAATTCTCCAAAAAAATTTTGCTTCATTTTGTCATGGTTTATTAAAAGCTTCTCTTCAAAAGTTTTGGTATTTACCATATTTGTAAAATTTTCATTCCACGTCCTAACAAAGTTCTTTGTTTGCTTCAGAAATATTTTTTCAGATTTCTCTACCAAATTCGAACAATTTGTGTTAGGTTATTAGTACCTAATTCATCAAATAAAATGATTCATTTTGCACTTGGTTATGTTTCACTATTTTTATATATTTTTCCGACTAGTTTCGACCGTTGGTCATTCTCAAGGGGATGTAATTCATCAAATTAATTTGTTCTTCACGTGAGTCAGTCAACCAATTTATATTCCAGCAATTTCTTGGATTTTTTCACTAATTTCTCTTCCATATCGCTAAAATCTTCGACAGCAAGTTTCAGACATTATATCAGAAATAAATCATATTTGTATGTGTAAATTTCTACGGCTTGATGTTAAGTATTTAATAAAGAGAATGGTTGCGACCGTTACGATGTGGATATCCATACTTACACTAAATGTTTCAATAGAGTTCGGTATCAAAGTTAAACTTCTGAAGTCCCTGCTGCCATTTTGCAACTTGCCTTTCTAGATTCTTAAACTCAATGAGCCATTTTAAGCTGTAAGGTAGGATCTAAATAAACATTTTCTTTTACATGTATATTAATAGAACTGACTTTACTAGTGACGGCATATTTAACCTCTGAAATTTTCTTTACGATTTATCCAAAAGTATTAGACGTTCGTAAATGTCAATAGTGGTTTTCTAATAAGAATATTTTAATTTAATTCTTATAAGGTTTTCTTAAATTATTATTTTTTCGGTTTTATGTTGAATGGTTGCCCATTTTTTTTTTGAACAAATAAAGACGATTATTATTATTATTAATTATTCTCTCCGAAGATAAACTTTTCCTTGAAGTTTTTAAAATTTTGTAGCATATTTGGCTTTTTTATTATAGGTATTATAGGCAAAAGAGTACAATTTTTTCCATATTTGTAAAATTTAGAACTTCGTTCCCTTTTTCGAAAAATTTATTTTTATTTTTATCTTCTCCTATTTAGTAGCTTCTCATTTTTTTCCAAATTTTCACCTTCACTTGAGATTTCAAAATTTTTTAGCATCTATTACATTATTTTGTAAAAGTTTTTTCATAATCTTTTGGGTCATTTTGTTGTTTTCTAAAAGTATTTTCTACGATATCTTACTTCATATTATAGAGTTTTCTATTTTGTTTCTTTTTCTTCTTCTTTATGATTTATCCAAAAGTATTAGACGTTCCTAAATGTAAGTGATGATTTTCTGAATACAAATTTTGTCTATCAAGTTGATCAACAGCTTTGGTTAATGACATATTGAGGGCAGATGTGGAGGCAAAAGGCGCCTTGGTGTGTTAGATGGAGTATTAGCACGGTTGTTTATTTTGAAGTTCTAAACCCTGGACAAAATGTTGATCAAAGTAATCGAGTGAATCAATCTCTAATTGAAAAGTTATCAAAAAAGACGATATTCTGTAACACAATTATGCAAAATCGCATATTTCTGGTTCGATACTGTGATTTCCATATATTCAGTTTGCAAAATTGCATCTTTAGATATTTTACGCAAAACTAATTTATTCTTATCGATCCAGTTTTGAAAATTTACACACTAGATGACAGAAGATTGATGACCAGAAGAGTAATTATATTACTTAGTTGAAATAAAAACATGTCTGCTTAAATTAAATGTTACATTCTGATTAACGATATTTTATTTGAAAATGTCAATCAGAGCAGACATAATCTAAACATAAAAGTCATCAGATTGTTATGTTTTCTATATAATCATCAAATAAATTATTACTTAGCGTTATGTTACAATAAGATTATCCATAGATATGGCATAGATGACGAACCTTGATAAAGAGCCAATGGAATTTATTTTGAATCCTTGGATTAATTTATTTTAAGTGCTTCAAATGTTTAGTCAATTGTATAAACAAAGACAAGCTTGTTTCTCCTGACGTGCTGCCTTTTTGGATATCCTACCGACTGCGCTAATTATATATTAAATGCAGTAAGACGTGTATTTAAAAAAAACGATTAATAGAAATAACAAGGCCAAATGAATATAAAAAAATAATCAAATATGTATATGTGCGTGTGTATATACAGTATTATTAACACCGAAATAAATTAAACCCTTTTCAGCATTATCTTACTCGTTCGCCCAACTCTATTAACAATATTAGCGTCTCGCAAGGATTCCGTGCAATAGGAACGGCGCCCCTAATTCCCGAGGCCGTAATGTTGGCCTAAAAATAGGGCAAACCATTGCACTCCACGGAACAGTATCACCCCGAACCATCTGAGGATTCCGATGGTTTCCTCCGAAGATTATTCCGTCGGCGTCCTCTGCCCGTTTTAAATAAATAAGCAGCCCCGCGTATGTTCCTTGGCGTCGGAGTGAGACAGAGCGACGCACAGAAAGTAGAAAAAAAATCACTGAGCGAAGGAATTACGATCTGATTATATATTAAATGAGAGTACGAATCTCTTTACTGAAATATATATTTGATCCATAAATTCTATATAAAAATGCGAATTGCACGTAATCTCACAACTTTTAATAAGCAGAATAGTTACGTGTAATATATGCATTCGCGTTTCAAATGTAATATCGAATAATTGAAATGAAGTATGGAAGTATTATATTTTATTAATATACCTCTCGTATATTAATAAAGTAGAATGCGTTTTGAATATATAAAAATATTAATATTTAATTTGTATAGAACATGCCTTAAACTTGTAACGTGTGAGAAGTCTTAATATTCCTCCGCCTCTAATGTATTAAGATTAGTAATCTTTCGTCACTGCAAGAATGTCTCTGAGTTTTTTAAACATACATTAATTTAAGGGAAGAAGCTAAGTGTAGACTATAAGGTGGATTGTTAAAAGTTTGTCCTGAACGCTCGTCACAATGGGTGTTCTTACTTCCTAAGTTGAAATTACAACACAATTGCCAAAAAGACGACTCATCCATAATATTTCCTCCTTACAAATTCTTCAATTGATGATGAATATCGAAAGATCGTAAATTTTTTGTGTTGTGCAAACTAATCACAGTTCTAACTTACAACTCACATAAGCAGCACAGTCAATACCAGCGAGATGTAACATTGTATCCAGACACCTAAAATATAACTAAACATAGTAGTAAACTAAACATGTGTTAGCACACATTCGGCGACTACTTTATTCGCCAGCGCTCCACACCATCCAAACTACTTTCTACTATCCCTCGTATATTATAAAATCTAAGATACAGTGCATTTAAATAAAATACTAAATAGAACAAATTTTTAAGCTTATTATTAAATTTAAAGGCGTCTCAAATTAAAAGCAAATCCGCAATATCTAATTCTGTGGTATCAAAGAAACAAATTATTTATACTTTCAAAGATGGCATTGTTTGCGTAATTGTATTTACAACAAGTAATAAGAAATCGGGCGTATTCCAGAGTCAGATCGTCGATTAAATTTTCATAAAATTAGCCTCGCTACGTTGAAATGTAAATAACGGCGGCCCGGGCTCAAAGGAGACGGTATCTCGAAAACGAAACTTAAATATGTAAAATATTAACTGGCAAATGCAACAATTCAACCCCATGAGAAAGCTAACTTAATTCGTTCCACTTAATCAAGCATGGAATTGTTTCAAACATAAAAGTGGGACTTCCAAGTTTCACCGTCTCAATGTGCCCCGAGTTTAATTTTGTTTTCGTTTTCGCCTTCCACTAATAAAGCAGAATCGCCGAAGTATTCCTCCTAGTGCCTTCGAGTCGTATTGTCTCGGAGACTTTCAAGAAACCGGTAATGATTTATGGGCGGATGTTATTAATGATTATCGCCCTAGATAAGAGCCAGATGGTGTTGTAAATTTTTAACACTTAATTAGTTCATTATACCGTCTGAACGCTTGTTTAATTAATTCTAATTCCGCGTAATTAAATAATGATCAATTTAGAGCACGTAAAAATACTGAGAGAGAAGTAGAGGAGAGGTGCTAAATTTTTAATAAGCGTTTGTCTGCGGCTGAAACTTAACTCGATAAATTTCCGCCATGATGTGTTCACCAGAACGAATTCGCTTCTTCCAGGGGGAAAGTGCGGATGGGAGCGCAAAAAAAAAACGCTAACCTGATGAAAATGGCGCATTAGCGTAATTTACTTTTCGGCCTGTGTAAACATCAATTTGAATTGTTTATAATCGGGATTTATGCGTGGATTTACTTCAAAAGTTGACCTTATTTATTCAACGGTGTTTACAGCATTGTGTTTTACGTTCAACTGGCGTTCGATAAATTTGAACAATTCTGTTAGTAAATTTAACGCAATATATTTGTATAAAAAATAATTATAAATTAATTCGAAAGTTAATATGATAAAATTTAATAATGGAATGTATTATAGATTAATTATATAATTGTTTGCGTTATATACAGAAATATCCGTATTTTAATGATGTAACATTATTTAATATCAAAATTAATAATAGAAAATTAAATTCAGTTCAGAATATTATTACTGTAATCAAATTTCTATATATTCATTTTCATTTTCACAAATAATTTTAAGTGCATTACCTTAATTGTAGGTTTTTATTTATTTTTTAGTTAATTAATATTAATAGTTTCACTTAAAATCATTAGTTTAAAAAAATAAGTGAACAATTTAATTGATAAGTTCTTTCATTAATGAGCAACCAATCAGATTCGTTCATTTTTGACAAACGCCGCATACTATTCAAACTTAAGGCGGCAATGTCACCGAGAACTGAAAAGCTCCCTAGGGAAATTATCGATAATCTCCCGGCTGTCAAGTTGACATTTATACCATATTCGCAGTTGCCCTTGAGTTAAAAATACAATCTGTCAATGTATAATCAGGTCCGTCCGAATCACGCTTCGGTATAGAATGTGATGAACCAACTATTTAATAGAAAAAACGACACTAGAAAACACGGTTAAAAGTGAATACTTACGGAGGCCGTTCGAGCATTTTTGTGAGGTTAGGAAATACGAATTAAAACATAACCACCAAATTATGACAAAAGACGGAGCGATACGCCAGAGGTACCAACTTACACGCTTAATCATAGTTCTTTCAAAATTGTATATATAATAAATAACTTTTAATACTTTGTAAGTTATTCAAGAACTTATCTTACCGAATGCCCCTCGGGCAATGATAAATACACGATAATTTTGACTAGTTCCCTCAAGTGTGTTGCTTTAAGTAATTGCCCTCCGCCTGACGGCGTCGGGCAATTACTAAGCAACACACTTTCGGGTAGTCAAAATTATCGCGGATTATCATTGCCCTTGGGACATTATATCTGAAAATTTGTTTGAAGACAAAACTGAAAAATAAGCTTGCTTAGAATAATTATCATTTTCTCAAAAAGATAAAAATGATAATTGTGAAGTCGAGTAGATAAAGACAACTGTTGAGATGCGCTCGAATACTTTCTCTCTCGCACAGAGACTTCTCCCCGCGGAATTACCCCCACCCGATCGACGATGCGCACACGACCAACTGCTCAACCCTATAGAAACAGGAATCGGACCTACAATCGCACAGTCTTGCTCTGATTATAGTCTTGGAATTACCATTAGCACTGAGTACAGTCTAATAATTGCAGATTCTCCTCGTGAGTACTAACTACAGTCTCAAGACTTCTCCAACAGCCCGCGATAAATCTAAATCGTGAAAAGTTTTACGCTATTATTTTGCGAAATATTTTATTTACATATTATGCAATAAGAAATACTTGTTTGTTATTGAAATGTATATTCTAATACAACCCTACAAAACTGGCAGCCGAACATTTGGGCCACACACAAGAGCAGTTCCAGCTGATCCAACCTTAAGTTCAGTTGGGAGCGTGTTATGCCCTCCCAACTGAGCTTAAGGAACATCGTGAATTATAAAATGAGACACTAAGGCAAACGAGAAAAATCAAAGGTAGAAAGCTTTATCAATACGATAGAGATTTACAAAAAGATCCAAAAAGGATCTCAGACAAGGCTCGCACTACTGTTGTTAGATAATGCCGCAATCTGGTTGGAGAGGGTCAAGACTAACATAATCACATGAAAGGATGCTCTAAGAAACCTTTTACCGCATCGCGCGAATTACATCATGTTTCGCAAGTGAACAAAAAGAGCTTGAAGGCTCAGATACTTGTATCGCAAACAAGCATCTATTATTGGCAGAAATTAGAAACCATAAACTCCTGGATGATATGGTATCAGGGATTAAAATGCAGCAATAACGAATTTAAGCAAATCGTAAGAATAATACGTGACATAGAAAACGCGCGTAACAAAGTGAGAATCGAGAAATGTATTTAAAACAAATTACAGAAAGGACAATGCTTTTTCTGCAGAAATTAAAGACACACTTTCAATGATTTCCGAATGCGTGAAAAAATGTCAAAAACTGAAATACATGCCAATGATTGTAAACAAGCAAGAGAAAACACTCTAAATTGGTTATGCTACACATGCAGCAATCTTGGTGTCATCAGGAGCAAATGCCAACGGCCAACAGTAAACAACACCGCCACATTTCGACCAGTAAAGAAAAACAGTGCAAAGTGCTGAATATAGCAGATAAAAATGGGACGGTTTCGACTGCGGCGAGGATGATAACATTGCATCCACTTCATTGTATCAAAGAATAAGGGAATCAGGCCACAAGTATTTCTACAAGTGATACTCGCAAATGGCATCAGGCCAGCATTAGAAATATATTTCTTGAGTTACGTGAAGATTACTAGAGTATTAATTGTATTGAAAACAATAAAACTTCCATCACAAATTTATTTTTATTTGCTAGATGTACATTTCGAGCACAATGTAGTGTTGGTGTTTTAAAACAATTGTAACCACCATTAGACACCAAAAGAGTCATGCAAGTACACCACAAAAGAACTAAAACCACAGAGATGGATAACACCACATCCTTGGCATTGATTTCATGGAGAATTCCAGAAACATAGTGACGTATATTTTCTCGAAAAATCCATAGAACAATATCCCTCTTCACCAAAATACAGGAAGAAGATAAATGTATCAACCACTGCCAAAGATAATTTTTCGGAATCCTCGAAGGAAGCTATTCGTCTAATTCTTTCAACGAATTAATCGCTGAATATACAGCATACGGGGAATATTTTTAGACAGCAGTCTAGAAAACTCGTTGAATTCCCACTTGCGTATATCTAGTGTCACATCAACGGTGTGCAACTTCCGGATGGAGATTCGAAGCCCAAGATTTATGTACTGCTAACCGAATTATATGATCTTTTTGATCCGCTAACTAAGGAGACCTCGATGGCAGAATATGTAATCAACATAGAACACAGAAATCAACCCCTCGATTGCAACGCCCACGTACTGTATAACAGAGTCTCGTAAAAGGCTTCTTAGAGATGAATTGAACAGCCTGTTAAATAGCGATATTATTCAAGAAACTAGTTCATCCAGCGCCGTACTCCTTGTCTTAGTACCGAAAAAGATAGGAGGTGTTCGCCCTTGCACCGACTACAAGATACTCAATGCTGTTACTATCGCTAACTCTTATCCATTTCAGCGTAGTGCTGACCTACTCTATGTAATCACCATTCCGTCATAGATATCCACCATCAACCTGAGAAGTAAATACTGGAAAATCTGCAGTTCGGACTACGAAATGCCTCAGCCACAGCCACAGACCAATAATCCATGGACCGCTTCGTAGACATTCAATTACTGGTCTATACAGATGACCCTATTATGTTGTCTTCAACATAAAAACAAAACCTCGAAGATTTTCCCCATGTGGTAACTCAGCTCCGTGCTTATCGTCTGAAAATAAACATGGAAAATTAGAATTTTATTCATCCCTGCACACAATCGATACGATAGAAACAGCCAATCGCTGAAAGATGGAGGAAGTTCTGTCATTTATTCAAGTATGTTCCTAGTATCAGCAATCCATGGCCAAGTTTACAACAGTGATGCTACCCTTCACCGATCCAACGAGAAAAAAATCCACATGGAAATAGACTGAAGATTAGGAAAAGCCTTCGGTAGCCTTAAAATGTTTGCGAAGCCTAGAAACCGTTCTGATCTGGAAAGAGACAGCAGAGCAACACCCAGTTATTTTGTTGTCTTCAGCATATGCAGAACCCCTGGAAGATGACAAGGCTCCGTGCTTATCGTCTGAGAATATACAAGAAAAAACAAAATTTTGCTACACAGGAGTTTATCTCAACACCCCACATTCACTTTGTGAAGACGCAAGCTATGCGAGAAAGACACCCCTGTAAAAAGAAGGAAGTTCTCTCATTTATTCATGCATATTCCTTATATCAACGAGTCGTGCGTTTTTGAAACAGTGCCGTGATTCATCACTTATCTCACGAGGAAGAAATCTACATGAAAATGAACCATGCTAAGCCTTTTTCTGCGCGAAGAAGCTTCTCTGCAAAGCCTAGCAGCTGTTCTCAAACAGGGAGAGAAGGAAGAGGAACACTCTATTATTGTGTTGTCTTAAACATATGAATAACACTTAGAAGATCACCTCCGAGTGATGATTAAGTTCGTGCTTACAGAGTAAAAACAAAATTTTACTGCGCAGAAGTTTATTGCCTGGGATCTCATTACCCAAGATTCACCGTGCACAGACACAGGCGATATGAGGAAGACTGTCCCGCCTGAAAAAAAAAATAAGAAAGTTCTATCATTTATTCAGCATGTTTGTAGTATTTATTATTCATGCCTAACTTCGAAACAGTTACGCGACCCCTCACTGAAGTCACAAGGAAAAAGATTGCATAAAAATAGATGGAAGAAAAGGATTTTTTTCGCCTACGCCAACCGTCCTTGACTAAACAATCTCATATAGCTGACGCATTATTTTGACCTGGAGAAGCAAATGTCTAGTCGACGATCTCTTACTAGGAAATTTAGCATAGCACCTTTCCAGAAGATATCATACGAAAGACACAAGAATCAGATGGAAATCTGCTATTATTAAAAACTTGCAATAAAGGATATATCATAACCTAAGTTCCCCCAGTGATGTGACCTCAAGGTTGAATCTGATGGCACTAATATCGTATCTAAAACTAAGTCCAGGGAGTATTACACGCTTTTCACGATGTACCCGAAGTAAGTCACTACGGATAAATAGGTAATATTATGAAAGGAAATGAAAAAAGTTCATTACATACATAAAGATGGGATACACTAACAAGAAAAAAAAAACGTTCAATAGCAAATCAGTTATTGCAGACAACGTCATTCAATTAGCGATTTAAGTCCATTGACCTATTTGGGCCTACGTCGACATTCTGAAAAGAAGAGAATTAAGAAAATTGGACCCTAATTGTTGAAGACCTGCAATTTATTATTGTTCTTGAGAAAGTCACAGCCAAGTGTTGTACAAAAAAGTTCATGGATGAAGGATTCTGCTATAAATTTCAGAAGCAGATCGTAACCGACAAAAGATCGTAACTCGTTAGTGTCGTACTGCGTCACGTCACCTTTGTTTTTGGAATCTGACATTTATTTTCTCCAGCTTACTACTAAATGTTAACACCATCGAGAAAAAAGTCGAGATCTAAAAAACCAACTATGAATTCTAGCACACCCCGACCTTTAACTGAGAAATAGGTAAACCAGATAATACTAATCGAGACTTACGCTAAGTTTTGTATTTGAGATTACTCCCTACATGAAGAAATTATTGAAAACACTTGAAGTAGTAGAGGAGTAAAGGAAATTTTAATCGATACGCATGCATTTAGTAATACCCAAAAGCCGTATATCTCAAAACTTGCACTAAGAAGAGATGGACCCTAAGTGATCATCGACATCATCAGCCTAGCCAGCTTTGTAGTAGCCATACTAAATTAACCAGATCAATTACTAGGAATATTTCACTTCTCTATCATAACGTCCTATCAGGGAGACCAGACTGATACCATGAAGATAGGAAGACAGGAAAGAAGATGAATATGTCCAAGTGCTAAACATAATTTCTCTGAATCCTCGAAGAAAGTTTACTATACGCCTCAATTTATTTATATATACAGTAAACAGGAATATAGATATTTACAGACAGTAGTTTAAAAAAACTTCTTGAATTCCCGCTGATGAATATCTAGTACAAATCGCCGGGTCTGGTGGGAGATGAACACCTTACAGATGCCCAAGGTTCAGGCACAACAGGGCGACAGAAATTTTCCAGTACTTTTCTAAAGTTGTAATTAGATATCAATGACGGGATGGCCATGGATATCTATCATCAATATGAGAAGTAAATACTGGCCCTAGATGATTAACCAAAAACCGTATTTGCGACTCAGCCTCGTGCTTATTGTCTGAAAATAAACAAGGAATAATCGAACTTCTGCTGCACAGAATTGTTTTCCTGGTACATCTCATGATAAAGTTAATCCATGTCGATCTTACAAAGACATAAGCTATACGAGAGAGACAGATCTCTCAGAAACAAGAAAGAAGTTCTCTCATTTATTCAAGCATATTCTGGTATCGACGATTTATGCCTAACTTTGAAGCAGTGGCTTCACAAGTAAAAATCAACAATCCACATGGAAATAAAAATCTTGTTCTAGGGGTACTGTCTTTCTAACTTCGCTTGCATTTTCGCAGTGTCCCATGTAACAAACTTCTTTGCTGTATAATTTTTGTTTTTCCGTGTATGATCATCGTCTGTAATCAAAAAGCTCAGTCATCATTCGAGGAAGTTCTCTCATTTAATCAAACTTTGTTCCTGGTATTTACGAATCATGCCTAACTTCGAAAGAGTGGCGCGATTCCTCACAGATCTCACCAGGAAAAAATCTATGTGGAAAAGTGCGGAAGAAAAGAAAAAAAGTCGTCGCCAGCCTGAAAAAGCTTCTTTGCGAAGCTCAGAAGTCGTTCTCATCCAGGAAACAGAAGAATGAGGAACATCCTGTTACACATTAATATATGAATAACACTTGATACATCGCTCCTGAATCTAACCTTCGTGCTTATCGTCTAAAAATGTACAAGAGAAGAACTAAATTTTGCTGCGCTAAAGTTTGTTACCTGGCACATCTTATTTTACTCTGATTAAAAAAAATCTATATGGATATGAACTGAACAAGAGAAATACGCCTTCAACAGCCTAAAGAAGCTTCTTTGTGAAGCCTAGCAGCCATTCTCAACCAGGAAAAGAAGAAAGAGAAACACTCTGTCATTGTGTTGTCTTTAACATAATAAGAACACCTGGACGATCTATCAGAGTGATGACTGAGCTCCGAGTTTACTGTCTAAAAATATACAAGGAAAAAAGAAATTTTACTGCACAGAAGTTTGTTACCTTGCATATATCATCAATCCAGATTCACTCTGCAAAGATTCAAGCGATACAAAAGCTTCTTAATGGAAAAAGAAGATCACACATTTATTCAAGCATGTCTAATTAAGCCTTACTTCGAAACACTGGCGCAACCCCACACAGATCACAAGAAGAAAAAATCTACATGAAAATGAACTGAACAAGAGGAAAAACCCTTCGCCAGCCCTAAGAAGCTCTTTTGCGAAGCCTAGCAGATGACCAGAAAGAGAAGAAAGAGGACGCCCTATCATTGTGTTGTCTCTAACTTATGAAAAACACCTGGAATATCTTCCCCGAATAATGACTGAGCTCCTTGCTTAGCCTCTAAAAATATTTAAGAAAAAACGACATTATGCAGCGCAAAAGTTTGTTACCTGTGACATCTCAACGCTTCAGATTCAACCACGAAGGCGCAAACGATATGAAAAAGTCAGACCCCCTTGGAAAAAGAAGGCATTGCTCTCATTTATTCAAGCATGTGCAACTTTACAACAGTGGCGCGCATCCTCACAAATCTTACGAGGAAGAAATCCACATGAAAATGGACCGAAGAATAGAAAAACGCTTTTGTTGGCCTGAAGAAACTTCTTTGCAAAGCACCAGTTCTTCAGTCAGCCGATAGTAAATATCCTTACATAATACGCAAGTTGTTATCATTCCACTACGAAACGTGAAGCGCTATTTTTTAAGGTATTAGCAAGTTTAGAGGATATATCAAAAGAAGTTCAATCACAGTCAACACCTATCATTAGGCCCTAAAATGGCGTATGAGCTTGAAATCACCAACCGGTTGCCTCCCATAATGAGAACTTCTATACCAGACGTAGAATCTCACCACTAACTGCACAACCTGGAGATTCAATCATAAAGCTGAAGCATTATTTCGACGATCTTTTACGCCAAAGTTTAACTAAGAACACCTCTAGTAGGAATTAAATAAAAGACTAAAGAAACAGAAGAGAATCTGCAAACTATCATGGAACTTGGAAGATTTCAACGAGAATAAAAACACCCACTATTGGAGCAACAAAGGTTCTTTTTTATATTCCCGGAAGTTCTCCATCGATACAAAACCGTAGGTAAGTTCGTAGGTTAATCCTTAGGTGTATTGTTGTATCTAAAAGTGAAGTTCAACAACGCACCCAAAGCAAGTCACTATTGTAAGGACTTACCACAAGATAAAAAAGAATAAAAAAGGATATTGCCACATACATAAATGTATATCTTATGCTAACATTAGAAACCCTCTAATAGCGAACCAGCAGGATTATTGCAGATAATGATTCTAAATAAGCAATTTAAAGCCATCGTCTTTGATTTATTTGGATCTCTGCGGCATTTCGAAAAGAAAACGCTGAGATTCTGATTTTTGAAGTCCCAAAATCTAAATTAATGGAATTCACTGCTCTCAAGAATGTCAAGAAAGCAAGAAGGCTCAGTCTTTCTTTGAAATGGATTCCTAAAGAATTTGTTAGTGTCGTATTGTAACACATCACCTCCGTTTTCGGAATCCGACATATAGTTACTACAGCCTAACACCCGGAAGGTAAGAAAAATTCTAGAAGTCAATACGCAACTATAACTTCTGATAGGCCGCGTTCATCTTAGTCTATCCGAAAAATTACCTTAAATTCGATTTGCGATGATTTTCTCATTAGCATTTAGCTCCGGTTATTCACATGCTTTTCTAATATTTGGCTAAGAACTAGGTGAATCAGATGATATTAATCGAGACTTATGCTAAGTCACCGAGAACATTTTGTATTCGAGATGATTTCCTACACGAAGAAATTACTGAAGATACTCGAAGAAGGAAAGGAAACCTTAATCGAGATATCCGAAACTAGGAAGGGGTTCACCGACCGTCACCATTTCTTGTCCACCAGATTAACGATTTAGACTGAATGGCGACGACGCATGTATTAAGTAATGCCCAAAAATTTGTATCAAGAAGAGGTGGATCTTACGTGATCATCATCATCATCAGCCCAAACAGCCTACCAAATCAAGCAGATCAATCATTAGGAAGACAAGACTGATACTCTACAAAGAAACCAGACTGATACCATGAAGTCACGACAAAAAATATAATATATGATTCAGAAACTCTTTTATGGCAGCTGTAACATAAGAGAAGAAGGTAACGTCGAGTAAACTAAGAAAAGGCCCGATGCGCCCTCGAATACTCTCTTGTACAGATACGGTATTACCCCACCTTATGAACGCACACATGACCAATTAATGAAGTTTTGGGCCCAAGCACCTTATATAAACAGAAACCAGACCTAATAATAATAAATAAAACACTACACTCGCAAATAAATAAAAATAAAACGAATAAATTCCGATTTGACGTTTTGAATCTCTCTCCGCCCCAATATACATTCGGTCGGGGCACGAAGGTACAACAAGACCATATTTCTGCCAAGAAGCCGATCCAATATTTCCCGACGTGGCGAAATATGCGTGACGCATAATTCAATATACAGATAATCTAACCACATGGAAGTATTTATGGGATATGAATAAAATATAATCCCCCGTTCTAATTAAAATCAAACTTCTTGGCCGGATTAATATTCGTCCTTGCGCCTTCGGGGACTCTTAAACCGATATCGGTCGCGCGGCAATGTTAATCCGATAGGGCCTCGCTAATTTATTCAAATTTCTTGCGCGGCTCCTAATATGCGAGGACCGTACCGCAATATATTGAATAATAAATATCTGAGGCCTGACAAGGGGCCTATCTTTCGCATTAATTTAATCCGGCGCGAATCGGTTGGATTTATTTTTGAGCTCGATAATAATAACGATTTCAATTATTTGTATTAAGAATTGTTAAATAAATACGTTATTTACTTACGTTAACGTTGTTGACATCAATTGTGTTTACACAAGTCCTGTAATAATAATTTTAAAGTGCTCGCTTTAACAAAGCGTGGGGTTGCTATGTCATACAAACTTCAAATGACGTCGGGTTACTTATTTATTTATCAAATCACATTCTACACGTACATAACATATAATCAAACTGCAACTAAAACTAAACTAGGTTGAGCATATATCACGACGAGGTCTAACTTTGAATTATAAGACACATTTTCTGGATTTGTTTAATTTCTTAGATTTATCTAATTAAATTAATTACATCAAGTAAAAATAAAATATTTTATTTTATCTAAATAAATATATTTAAACAAATTTCATCATAGCGTTTTTAATTAATTTTTTTAAAAGAATTTATGTACATATTAAAATTCTATATTACAGCATCGTGATTTTAAAATTACGTTTTTTTTATAGTAAATTTCTCGCTCTATAAAATTTTTAATTATATGATAAAAATCTGGCACGTGGAATTTATAAAAGCCTGCGAATAATGGTGCGCTCTTTTATCCGTCACGGCCGTCATTGGAATGAAAATTAATAGAGGTGCACATTTGTACACTCGCAGTGGAGCTCATCCATTTCGGGGCACTTTTAACCCCGAGCCGGCGTTGTAAGTGGCCACCCGGGGCGCCCCGTCCGTTCGGTTGCCCTGGTGGAGGCGCCGGGTCATTCTATCGGCCGGCGTCCTCGATGAGGGTGAATCTCCCGAGGGCGTTTCGGCTACCTTCCGTGCGCGTCAACTAAAATTTCATTACCATCCTAACATAAAGGGCGCATTCTGTATACCCGCTAAGTGGATTCTTTCAACCAGCAGGAAATGCACCGGTGTGGCTGTGTGGAACGCACAGCGACGAAATTCAGTTAAACTCGTAATTTCCTGCAGTTTGCACGTCCCTGCTGCATAAATGTAATTTTCATTTTTTAAAACCGGAATTTTCACACGGCCTATTTGAATTATTTTACATTGAATTAATTTTTGTCGCATTACTCATAACAGGAGGAACCTTATACGTTTTTTAATTCCTAAAATATTTTATCATTAATAACGCGTTTTCATAAATAATTTAATTATTATAATTAATTTCCTTCTCTCTTTATTAGCAGTTTTTATGGCACAAAAATTTTGTTTTATTTATATAAAGTATAATATAATTAATAGGTTTATAAGTGGGATTGTGCATTAGGTGATACTTTGTGATACAGCTTGAAGGAGAAAGATTAATAAAATAACGTTTTAATTTTTACAAGCTCATTTTCAAACTACAATTTGTTGTTTGTAAGTTTAAGATTTTCTCAGTTATAATACAAATGTAAGGCATCATCATAATAAAATATTAATGTAGTTACTTGAGTACATGAAGGTTAAATATCACTTAATTAAAAACACAGTTATATAACTGGGTTTTTAATTAAGTAAATATTAAAATATGAAAATCAACTCCTTCTTACCTCTATGTTTGTAAAATTATAAGTGACAATCAATTGGTCTAAACTATAGTCACTAGTAATTCGATAATATATTGGTAAAAAATAATTATATATTAATAAAGTAACATTACAAAAAAACTGCAAATTTGAATTAGATAATAATTTCACTAGATATAAGCATATGTCATTTAAGTTAAAATTAATCTATTACCAATAATTATACTGACCTCAAAATCTAAATAATTGTCGTTGAAATAGTATTTTGATGATTATTGCACAGTATTTTATTTCATATCATTATAATGGCAATAAATGTCTAAACAAATTGTTGTCTATTTATATCTGGTTTGTAACGTTTCATTAGTAGTATTAATATATGCACGCTTATTAGACATCGTTGTTTAATTTAATATATTAACTTAGGTGAATGGTATGGCATAAATAATGTTTAATAATATCTAGCAATGTTAAATGGATACCATAGCTCGTTATTGCCAGGTGTTGTATATCATTTACCCTGATTCCAATTAATGTAAAATAAGGTGCGTTATCAATATTAATAGAATTACGATGTTATTCCCATAATTTATAAATTGATAAAAAAGTATTTGATTGAGGGAAAAATAAAACTAAATAATGTTGTTAATCCCGTTATTTAAAGAATAATAAAAGAACATTTAATTAGATAAAATTTAATCAACGACAGGTGAAATATTTAAATTTAAGCTCTAATTAATATTATTAAATCTATTATATAGAGTACAATATTATTGAAATGTTTAAATTTAATACATACACTATTTACTAGATCATTAAAATATTATAAGCAAATAATATGTATTTCATTAATTAAATGTTTAAATGTTTCTTCATATACAAATTGGAAATGTTAGATATAATGCAAATGGTTTATTATGCTTCTTTACCTTCCAGAACATGGGTGACATGTAATAATTAATGCTGATGGTAAAAATTAATTTAATTTAATTTCACAATTTAATTTAATTTTGCTAAATGTACATTTCGAGTACTATGTACTCATGATCAATTCATAATCTGCGTTATAAGCTGTTGATAATGTGTACATAGTAGACGAAATGTACATCTAGCAAAATTAAATTAAATTGTAAAGAAAGTGTTAGTGTTTGTTTTCCAAGTGAATAAAATAAATATTCATATAACTCAAGAACAAATTTCTAATTGATTGCTCTATATATAAAGCAGTAAAATATATCTGTCTGATATATTTTACTGCTTACTTTATATACCTTTGTAACATCCATTTTTACACATGCCTTATATACAAGGTTCGCTAATAAAGTAGAAATTACTTGCTTTCTATCTTCGTGTATAAAGTTACCTAATCATCAATTGACCTATTAACGTATTTTTGATTGTTTTTCATAGCTAATAGTTTCTCTTAAGTTAATGGAAAGAGACATTAATCAGTTTGAAAATTTTATAAAACACATTACGAAATCAAGGGAATATAAGTATCTAAATGGTAAAGAAATAAGTATCCAATGCTTGACCGTTTGGAACAGTGAAGGAGAGGAGACATGAGTCTAAATCGAAGATCATTTAATGCAAGTGAATTCCGTCCTTCAGCATGCTAACAAAATGTGTATTTTTTACATGTGTATACTTTTTTGTGACAACTTTTGTTAATATTCTATAAAAGTATGTAGGATAAAGACAAATGTAATAATAATAAATTGTTAATTAATACAGTTGATTTCGCTACTTTAAAAAAATTTATTTCTCTCCATTTAGTTGGGACAATATGTCATTCTTAAGGAGGCATTTGAGAAAATAATCTATGTGATGCATAATCGATCTTATGAAATAAAATTGGATTGCCATTATCATGATAGGTTTTCTTACCTATACCATATCGGACTTTCTAGGGTAAAAATTATGTACAGCAATATATCTGCTAAGTCCATTGCAAAATCCCGCCAATTTTAAAATTTTCAGTTAATTGTTTTTTAGATGCAGAATGCTAAAATCCGGCAGTATTTTTTGCAAGTAACGCTTAGACAATAGATTGCATTTATTATAATACCTTGTAAACTCCGTTTCCCTTTCTCCAATTGCGCTACCTTGGTGAGATCCAAAATCCAAGATCGAAACCGTTTCGTGACTGTTATAATTTATAAATTTATGTTTGGTGTTGAAGGAAATACATTTATATATTTCGATTATTCATTATCTCACCCTCAATTGTTATAATATGAATGATGCTGTCTTTAAGGGTAGTACAAATTAAAGTGGTCATACATTTTCTTACAAGTAAGATTATTTTAAATATTTTATAGCTTATGCTTATAGAATAGGAGAGCGATGTAAAAAAAATATATTTCCATGCCCATAACATAAATTTTTCTTCCGAAAATAAAGTACTAAGCTAGATATTAAAGAATTCAGACGGACTTACAGTCTAAGCTATATTGTAAATGTAAATTTAACAGATGCTTGTAATTATAAAGATATTATTTGTTTTAATAAAATATATAAGTCCTTACGTTTCTAATATTATTTGTTTTAAATTCCTGTCGTATTTAAAAAAAAGATAATTATTATGAAATCATTTTCTGGGCCTATTATAATAAATATTTTATCGTTGCTCCAACTTTATTGATTATATATAATTTTTACCTATAATAATAATTTTGTAATATTTTACTCTTTACCTATCCCAATAAATATTCAATAATCTTAGTGTGGTTTTAAACCCGACTAGGAATTTTTTTTCTGTTTTTTTTAATTATATATTTGACCTAATTTAATAAATAATTCGCTAAAAAATATATTATACATTGCCTAGGTTACTACATTTATTATTGCCCTAGCGCACTCTCTACTTATCCCAATCAATTATTCATTGCCCTGGCGTCGTGTTGACCTTTCCCAACACATTATTAATTATTCTTTTGGAATCTTGATCGAACCGATTGCAATAAATTTTTAATTATCCTAATGTACCCTTGACCCATCCTAATAAAAAAAAAAATTAAAAAAATTGAAAATTGATTGTTGCTTTTTTTAATCTAAAGAATTAAAATACTTAAAAATTAGACATTTGAGAGCACTAAAAAGTGCTAATATCTAAAGTAAAAATTAAGCCATAGAAATTAGCAATATGCGCTGATACATTTTAAAATGGTTGAAACTATAAAAAAAAAAAATATTAATAAGTTCAGCTGCACATTTAAGGTATATTTAAAAGTACTAAACTATAGTAGTTAAAAAACACAGTCTGGGCTACAAGCAAAACAATTATAATTTTAAAATCTGCAAAATTATATAATTAATTTTTTGTTAAGAATATCACAATATATAAACAATGTCAACTTAATTGAAAATTCTCTAAACATTTAAACTGCTGAAAATATAATAGTTAAAACTGTTAAATATGAAAAAACCTAAAATTACTGCAATTTAAAGTTTTATTTTATAATCTTTTAAGTACTGAAGATATACATTTGCAAAATTACAAATATGTAGTTTAAATTGGTTGATAGATAAGGCGTTGAGGTGTTGAAAATCCATATTTATTTGTATATTAAAGTTGTAAATAATAATAAGATTTTCAAAAATGTGTGTTTATTTTCACTACAATTGTTTCGCAAATTTATTGCTTCTTCAGGTGAATGCAAGTTATTTGTAAACTTTCATTCACCTGAAGAAGCAATAAATTTGCGAAACAATTGTAGTGAAAATAAACACACATTTTTGAAAATCTTAGTTATTTACAACTTTAATATACAAATGTAGTTTAAAAATATATAAACTGTTTCAGCGTCTATAAAGGTCAGAAACATTCTGTGGAGAAACTGCTAATTAAGAATAAATTAGGAAGATTAACAAAAAAGCTTTCTTGTTTTTATACACGATTTTTCTGAGAAATCAATACATAGTATATTATTAATCATTATTAATCTTCCCAATCCAAGCACCAACTACATTAAAGGAGAACTAATCGCTAACCTCATTCAACATAAAAAAAACTTTTTTTATTTAGACAATGTTCTCTTGCAAAAACTTGACTTCTACAATATTATGCCATCCAGCTATAATCTTATAAATTTATATCTCAATGATGATGTCATATCGTAGGGATTGATCAGAACTCAAGTTATAAACCTATAAATAGCGGTATGCATTCTTTGTATAAAGACCATTCATGTACTTTTTCCATCTAATTTATATAACTTTTGTATTTTTGAAAGATATATAACTTTTTCATATTTTTATATTTATGTTTATGTTTATTAGACTTTAGCTTCCTATCAAAAAATTCATATGAATATACACAAATATTATAAAAAACGTACAAAAATTTTAGATGAAGAAAATTTGGAAAACAAGAAACTCTCTTGGAGTAGATACTGTTTTCTAATTTTACAAAAAAAAAACAGCTTTTCCTTTAAACAATAAAATCTTTGTTCTTTCTTTTATTTCTTAATGTTCCTTTTGTACGTTTATAGCTAATTATTGTCGATATTTAAGAAGAAAATGTATATAACATACTATTATACTCTTGGCTGTTCCCAATCAATTATTTATTACCTAACGTAGTCTTTGCCTATGCTTAAATATTAAGTTTTGCCTTAACGTACTCCTCACCTATCACAAATAAATATTGATAACCCTATCGTGTCCTTGACATATGCCAAAAACCATGCTTTATGCTAGTGTAATCTTGACCCTAAGTTAATAAATTATGTATTTCTTTTAGCCTATTCCTGACCAAAACTAATAAATTATTCATTGTGCTTTGATTAATAATATATGTTAAAAATATTAAAAAAAAAACATTATAAAAAATATAAATATTACTAAACTCGGTTGAATGCTTTAATAAAATAGAGTTACATTTTATAAGTTCTGACAAATTAACAAATGTAATAAAACCTATTGAGTAATTTAAACTATAAAAACTATCTTTAAAACAGTAAAAAAATTAAAATTAAATAAAACACTTTTCATCAAAAATGTACCACCAAGAAAACGCCGACAACATTCAAGATTTAGTAAAAAAATTAACAAGATTATTAGATTAGTTAAAACGGTAAATGTTGTATATGGAAAATTATTAATTCTAGTCAAAATTAAACCAAATATAATACAACCTGTGTTATCAACCCTGATAAAAGCAATTCGTTTTTAATAAAATTGCAGAAACTCTTATTCTTAAATTAACACAATCACTCTCTGATTTAAAGAACATAAAAGGTGGGGATATAATATAAATAGGATTACCATGGAACTCATCAAAAGTGGTGTTCATATTATTATTAGTCCACTCACAAAATTAATTAACCTATGCATTGAATTCGGCATTTTTCCTGATATCCTCAAGAAGGCTTGCATTGTTCCAATTAATAAAAAAATACAGTGTTCAGACTTAAATAACCACATTGACTATGGAGGCTTCAACTTCGTTATACATATTTAATCACAAATTAAACACAATAATTACTTTGTTTTGTATAACAATTATTTATTTATATGGTGACCAATGGTTTCAATACATTCACGTATCATTCTTTCGGTTTGAAAATGATACGTGACCATTGGTCACTATATAAATAAATAACTGTTATATAAAACAAAGTAATTATTGTGTTTAATTTGTGATTAAATAACCACCCCTAATAACACTGCTATTATATGCTAAATTTTTGGACAAACACATTAGTGAGTTTTTTAAAGACCATAATCTATTTTCTTACATACAGTTTAGTTTTCGTAAGGGAATGTCGACCTGTAGTGTAGCCATCAGTTATACTGAGGAAATTTTGAAGGGTTTTGAGGATGAATGATATAAGGCATTTGATTGTATTTCAGGTGATGTTCTCTTGCGAAAACTTGACTGCTACAACATTATGCCATCCAGCTATAATCTTATAAATTTATATCTGACTGATGATGTCATATAATAGGGGTTGATCAGAACTCATCATATACACTTATAAATAGCGGTATTCCACAAGGCTCTATTCTTAGTCCATTGCTGTTTTTAATCTAAATCAATAATCTGAGAAATAAATTCATTCATTATATTATATGCTAATGACACTACCAATAAATAAACCTTCAGACCCAATGAACCATGATGCATGTGAAAACAATATTAAGCTTACATGGCTATCTTTAAACATGCTGACGTAAATAATTTATCTTCCGAAAAATATGGGAATGTTCTTGCTGCAAGGATTTATAAAAGTGTATACTTATTAAGAAGACTGAACTGTTCACTCCCCCAAATGGCTCTTCGGTCGACTTATTTTGGGTTATGTCAGTCTCATATCTCATACTGTATCATAATATGTATTATATATTATTATTATTATTATGAAAATATTTTAGCTACAGAGAAGAGCTATTAGATCCATATGTAACTTATGTTATCATATAGAGAGGATTGTAAATCTAACATCGTTACTCTACCTTGCACTTTTGCCTTGATTGTATGTTATTTGATAAAAATGACATTCATAAACACAGAATATATAATCACAACAAGACTAATGAAAACACAAAATGGTATTAACTATTACAGCCCTAAGCTATTCAACATGCTCCCTAAAAGAGTTAATTGCTCACCATCAACTAAATCTACTATTTAACGGTATTTTATTTCAAAAGAGTTCTACAGCATTCAAAAACTGTTATCAAGTAACCTACAAGATATAAATTTAGTGAGTTTAAATTATTTATTAATTTAAAATTTGAATTAATTTAATAAAATTAATTTAAATTTTTAATTTATTATTTAATTTTTAGATGTACGTTTAAATATTTTAAATGTTAAGTGTTTTTTATAGATATGCACTTGGTTGGTTTTACAATTATAATTTTCTATAAACAATATTAAAAATGTTTATTTTATAAAAAAATCACTACAAGTATCGTTTTTATTCGAGACGTGCTCATTCGCGCTTTCTTCGGGCAGGGTATTAATTTGTGTCCCACTCGCTTTTCTTTTAGATTCTGGGTCGTACGCGAACATCCAGGATTCTTCAGCGGACAAAATTTTTTGAATCAAATCCAACAATTGACTGCGCGAAACTCAGAGTACTTTCTAATCTTCGTGCTTCATGCAGACCTTGTGCATTAGAAGATCCTCGATCACCATCCCATGTACCGAAAATGTGGACGTATTTAGGATGTCAGCGCTTTGCTGTATGCATAATCGAAGGTCTGTACGGAAAATTTCGAGCGCACAATTCACGTTTTCATCGGTTTTGGTCGCTGTTGGGTGTCCAGAACAAGATTCGTCAAAGATCTCTTTCAGACTCTCCTTGAATGCTTTCTGATGTCTCACGGTCTATTACCTTGAAATGCAGTCACACTAGAATTAAATTATTATTATTAAATTACTATTGAAGCATCTGGAATGTTCTGTTTGCATTATTTCCAAGCCGCACACAAAACTTTATTGCCCATCGCTGTTTAAGCTACCATATCGCTGTGATGGATAATCGCACCACAATAAAAGCATGCGTATTATTTTCACAACAGACCCTGTATATTGTTAAAGACTAAAAATAAAACCTCAATTTGATACTTTCATTTGAAAATCTTGAATAGTATTTAGAGCACAATGCACACACACAGCAAAATTGGTCGAATTAATTTAACAAGGTGGCGCAAAAGTAATGTCATAGTTTGAATTGGCTGCCATTTTGTTATAAATGAAAAAAAAGGAGCTCTGTTTTCATCAAAAGTTTATTTGATGTTTATTCGCTCAAATGGCCACCTCCCGAGTTAAAGCATAATTGCGCTCGTTTTGTGGCATTTTTAATTGTTGCTCGGAATGCATCTGGCTCCAAATTGACGATTTCTTCTTTCAAGCTTTCAAGTCTTGCAAGGTTCGTGGTTTGTTGTGGTAAATGGAAGATTTTAAAAAGCCCCAAAGAAAGAAGTCTGTTGCTCTTAGAACTGGCGATCTGAACGGCCAGTTGAAATCTCCAAAACAGGAGATCACTTGACCTGGAAATTGGTGTCTCAAAATCTCCGAGCTGTGTGAACAGTTGCTCCATCCTGTTGAAAACAACAATGATTGAGACCCAATACAGCAACTTGCGGCAAAAAAACTCGTTTAGCATCTGCTTGTAACGCTGGCCATTTACGGTTACGGCGGCGCCATCGGCGTCTTCAAAAAAATAAGGACAAATCACTTTTTCACTGCAAATCTTTGTTTCTAGAAAAGTGTTCATTTCTTTTAAGGTGACCTTACTAAGGTTAATTATTATTTATTTCCATATTTTCTACTACTATCCATACGTGCAACGTTACGATGATCCATCTTGTTGAAAACGTTCAGTGCAAATATTATTTTTAAGTTTCTTACTTTTTGCACAGCAAAGGTTTTAAGCATGTTTATGTAATGATTTGATATAAATGTAATCGTCTCTCTCAAAGTAATTAGAGCCAGTCTCACAGTTTGGTGAAAATACAGTGATTGTTACCTATGAAATATAAGCTGGTTGTAGTATTGTTTTATGTTGAACCAATGCACCATAAAGGAGCTTTTATGCAATATCTTATCTTCCTAGGATATCTACGACGACTTTTTACTTTTCTTATATAGAATATATAGGGAGAGTTTTGTGAAATATATGTGGGCGCTGTTTCTCAAAAACGAATCATCCGTTTGAGATGAAAATATGTTAAATAAACTATTTTTTGGATTTTTTAAATCAAACAATAATTAACTTATACAATATGGTTTGTAACAATATCACTACTCAAATTATAGTAATTAGGTGATAACTATTTCTTTAAGTCGGTTATAATCCCCAAAACGATAGAATATAACCCTATTATCGAAACCATACAGCATCAGTACGTTTTCATATACATAACATAATTTCCATATTAATCACGTGATTTAAATTGAATGTCCTCATTAATAATATTGCGCTGTTCCGTAGCCGTGCCTACGTTGACTTTGTTCGGGAATCAGCCTTGATGGAGATGGCTTCCTAAATGTCATAATAATCCCCCCGAACGTCTTCTATTATTGGCATTGTATTTTCACTGTCATAGTTGTTGTGTAAAATCTCCAGAACAAATGTGCGTCTAGACGTACAGTCTCGTCTCTGAAAAGCTCGGTATTAACTGCATATTTAAAACGTTCATTAGTATAAGCCTTCGAAGCGAGCCCTAGTTCCGAGAACGTGTAATTTATTAATTAATTCTGAACCCTATTAATAGGACCTATATAAAATTGCCCGGAATGTACATAAAATATTAATTAAACATAAAGTTGCAAAAAACCGTAAGCAGCAGTGTAAATCTGGGAATTTATTGCCTTGATACTTCGCCCTTCATCTGATTGTATGCTTTCAAACATTAAGAAGAAGAAAAAAACGCAACAAAAGTTAATTTATGTGCGGCATTTACATAATGGCGTCTCTTAGGTAAATATACTGCCCAATTAAAATAGATCGTCCGCACGAAATGTATAAGTTACCACGGATTAGTCGGTGTATTTGATTTCAAGTGATTTTACGAAAAATGCTGATTTATTATAATTATGCAAATGGTCGCCGATTTAATATGCGACATTAGTTGAATTCTGAATTTGTATAATGGAGAAATTATGTTATCGCATTTTTTTTAAAGGTTTTTACTCTTTACACTTTTATTTTTCATTCTAATCAAATAATCAATTGTAGGATCTTAAATTAATTATCAAAATCAAATACCACTAATGATTTTTAATTGCCTAAGTAATTATTACGTATCGATAATTATATAATTTTATTTATTAAGCAATTAAAAATCAGTGTTAGTATTTGATTTTGAAAATTAAATTAAGATCCTAATTTCATATAAATTTAATTATTTTAATGATGGCGATGGCAAAAGGTTTAGGCGTAATATGTTCGCATAAAGCACTGATTAATTCCATTAAAACGTCTAATGTTCGGCTTTAATTTATTTAACGATTTAACGAAAATTAATTGCCACCTCTGTATAAAATAAGTTTAATTGATATCCGAAAACTAATCCATCATTAAAGCGGTGAATGCGAAGTGCGAAACTTTCCGAACGCAATTACGTTCCAAAATATTACAAATTGTCGAAGGTCGATTAGAGCCCGTCGAATATTGTTCAGGTTTTGGCTAAATTAATAATGTCCACCACGGCTTCGGCACATGAAGGGTGCATACGGTTATTATTGCTCCGATCATTTAATTAAAATTTTAACAATTCTCCGCACGATTAACGCTGTAGTGAATTAGTAACTCTATTATGCATCATTGTGGGCGGACATAAATTTCGAGTTCGTTTAATTTGTAATGAATTGTTTGCATGGGATTTAATGTTCGAATTAATCATATTAATGTTAATCAATTGTTTTAATGGTTGTTTTGTTTAAACATTTATAATGCATTTGAATCTATTTTTTTTTTACTACACATATATCTACGAGGTCCATCCGAAAAGTAGTGCCTGTTTAAAAAAATAAAGTAAAACAAAATATTTAAATCTTCTTCTCTAAAAAATCATCTCGCAAAGTTAAGCATTTGTCGCAACGTGTGACGAGTTTTTTTATCTCAGATTCATATTCCTCCGCCGCCAATGTATAGGTAATCACAGCTTCTTTTACTTTCTTAGCTTTTTCAAATTTCTTTCCTGCTAAAAAGGTCAAGAATTTTGCAACAGACGGTAATATGAAGGAACTAAGTCTGGATTATGAGGTGGATAGTTGAGTTCGTCTGTAATGACTGACGGCCGTTCTGAACGCTTGTCATCATGGGTGTTCTCTTTTCATAAGTTAATATTACGATACCAGCGCCGAACAGATGACACATCCATAACATTTTCATCATACACATTCTTTAATTGATGATGATGATTTGCTTTGAAAAATCTAATTAAAGCCACTAGCTGTGAAAGTGCTGTTCTTTATTTTACTTATCAACATAAACACTAACATGAATAGCAAAGTCATCTAAAGTACAACTGAATATGTTAATATACATCAAGCGGCTAATCTATACGCCAATGCTCCACACGGTACAAACCGCTACTGCTTTCCTACTATCCCTCGTATATAAAATCGTATTTATAGTTAGTTGATAAATAAACAACTAAAAAAACTATATAAAATATAATCTACTTAAGGTAAGTATGTAAGGAAATGTATATGTATATAAAGTTTTTTAAAAGACAAGGAATAATACGGTTCCTTTAAAGCTCTCCATTTAGATGATTTCTTTACGTATACAAGCAGGCGTACGTCGAATAATATTGATTACATCGCATTCACGACGTTCGATAAAGTTAAATAAGCCAATAGTTTATCACAAACCGTTCCTATATAAAGCCGAAGTCCGTATAACATCAAGCCTCCTCCAATATAAGTCTCCCGGAATACTCTTACAAAGACGCGCATGCAAGAAGTAAATAATAAAAAACAACATGCACTCTGTTTGCAAGTAAAGTCCGCGATAACGTAGACATTTCAAAATTAATACTATTTATTTGATGTTCTATTTATATAAACAGAAAATCAATCTTAATGTTTTCCTGAATAAATTTATTTTATGCAAAAAAACTGTTTTCTTCTTAGTGATTCTGATTGTACTGTCATTATCTTTATATAGTGTTTATAATAGTGAAGCTTGTTTAAAAATGTCATTAAAGCTAAGGTTTAAATAATAAATTTAAAGAGTAAATAAAGAATTTCTTCAAATTGGTCTATATAAAAAATTGCTTAAATATATTCCAGTAGTTTAAATTTAATCAAACTAATTATAACCAAAGAATTTAAATAAGGAAAGTAATATAACTGTGTTTTCAATTAAGTAGATGCCAACAATATATTCAATAAATTTTGAGTATTTGACGTTTTGCTTCTCTTTTCATAAAAATTCTAAAATTCTAAATAGTTGAAAAACATTACAATAACGAATTTTAAGGTGAAAATTAAAATGTTTGATACCAATATAAACTCAAATCGATATAATAGTTATCAAAAAATAGAACAATGTTGGTGGATAAAATATAATAAAAAAGGTGAAATAATATAATATTTTAAAGAGTAGAAATTTTCTATGAAACTCAAAGACAATTCTCACAATTTAGGAGAGAATCTCGTTAAAAATTTTAGTAAAGTTAAAAGTTGCTTCAAGATTATGATACAATTAAACAATAAACGATGTGATATTTTAGAAAGCTTTAAGAAAAGTTGTATCAACTCTCCTAAAAGCTTTAAAAAAATTAGCAGTTTAAAAAATGTTTTTTTTAATTGTCGAAAAATTAAAAAAGAAAAAAAATGAAAAATTAGAAAAGAAATAAAATACAACAAGGAATGTTGAAAATTTTTAAAAACCTGTAAGACAAAAAAAAATCTAGAAACTTCGAAGAATATTTCTAAATTTGAAAAGACACTCTTAGAAAATATTCTAAATATAGAAGGAAACTAAAATATCGGATAATGTTTAATAAAAGTAAAATATTTTTGAAATCTTTGGGTAATTTGGCAATTCCAGAAATCTCGAAGAAACTTGCTAATGAATGAATTTTCTGGAAAATTATGATAAAATAAAACGAAAATTGGTAAAAAAGGGTAAAGCGTTGCGTTTAAATTTTAGAAAGCCTTGCAGAATATTTTCGCAATTTGGGAAAGAAATTAAAATTGCTGAATAAATCGGATTAAATCCATCTACGCATTAACGACTGACGCCATATAACCGGACAAAACAAGGCAGAAAGACCTCGGGTCGATAGCCTTTTGACGAACTAACTCACTAACACATCATCCATTATTCATAATTTAAATGTAAATATGTATAGTTTGTCAATAAATATGTGTATATCGGACTAAATTTAACAAAATATGGTGGAATTTTAGAAATCTCTAAGTAAAATAGTTTAGCTGGCTTCCATGTAATTAGGTACAAGAAAAAAATCTCATTGAACTTTAACCTAAGTCATTTTTAGAGTGAGTGAAAGATGCTTGAATGGTTGAGAATTAGTCAATGGATTTAAGTGCATTCATTAAAGATGGCCAAAAAATCATAGTAAGGAAGCTAAAATATATTAACAAAAAATATAACTCAAACCTCAAGGAAAAGTTAAAGAGACTTGTTCGAAAAATAGTTTTTTTACAATGACCTAAATTACTTTTATTATTTTTTATTAATACTTGTCATCTAGCTTCAGAGTAGAGATGTAGGAATTACAAATTATTTATTTATTTTATTTATATAACGGGAACTTCCCTTTAGATTACAAAAAAAACATTACATATATTACACTATTTGAAAAAATCGATTACACTAGATATACTTACAGCGAACATAGACAAGTTACCGCACACAAAAAAATTGCCAAATAATTGAATAAAAATAAAAACATTCAAACCATTATTCACTAACCTCGCCCAGGTTCATTATGCGCAGATTTCTCACAAATAACTTGTGTTTATTGCAAAAGAGCATAAAGTTGTGTCTCACCTGCAGTCTGTAGTCTTACTACGTGTATTGGAACCAGAACCTTGAAAATTAAATGAAATGTTTTCCAAAATTTTTCCGTCCTGCAAGGAAGAGATATTCAGTTGGCCACAAAGTTGTGCATAATTTAAAGCGGCAAACGGCATATTTAATTTAAATGCCGCCAAACGCAAGAATTTATTTTGGACTTTAGATAGTTCATCCTTTAAATATTGCTGATGAGGTGACCAAACAACCGATGTGTATTCCAAACCTGAGCGAACCAGTGACAAATACAAACAACGGATTGCATTGAGTGAGAAATCCTTGCATATTCTTGATATAAAGCCCAACAGCTTCAGACCCTTATTTACCGTACGATGAATGTGAGAAGTAAAAGTGAGTTTCTTGTCGAATGTGACTCCCAAATCACTGATTTCTTCCACGCCCTCGATTTTAGTGCCATTTATAAAATAATTCATGATGATTGCATCAAGACCCTTGTAAAACGATATGGATTTACATTTACTCATATTTAGGTAAAGGCTATTCCTAATAACTGCCCGCTCTAAATTTCTAAAAGAGTCCAAAAATCTACACCAGTCAATGGACGCGATGAAGTTGTTAATTTCCCCAACAAAATTTGCATTTTTAAAGTCATAAAACTCAATATCGCTGACGATGGTCTCACAGTAAAGCTCAGTATTGTATTCAATATTGTAGGCAACATGATGACTAGAGTTATGGGTTAAGAGATCCACAGCTTCGGAGATATTCGTGATGTTTTCGTCGGCAAAAACTAAGTCCAAATAGATTCCATGGGGATTAGGAATTCTGTTACCCTGCGATAGATTCAGAAATCCCATACACTCTGAGATGAGCTTAGCTTTTGTGCTATATAGATTGGAGGCGTTCACGCCAAGTTCGTCATTAAGCCAGGCATCGGAGGAAAGGTTGTAGTCGCCACAAATTAGAAACGAATCCGGCTGGAGAGATTCCGTAATGGAGTTGATAGCTTCACAATGTGACAAAAATGTCATAGTGACTAAGTCCGACATTATTTGAAAAATCGTTAATCTTGTCATTCATTCCTCCGACGTTGTGAAAATAGATGTTTAGTCCTTTTTTGGAAGCTTAGAGCGCGCTTCGAATTTTACTATCTCAGGTTTCCTATTAAAGAATCTAATGGTTAGGCCACGCTCCCCATTTTCTGTGCGGGATGATAATTCCTGTCGAAGATGTAAATACTCTCGCTCTTGCGGGGTCATATCCTGCTTTATATGTATATTTTTCGCAATGGATGACTTTTTCGATTTAATCAGGTCAGGTGCTTCTGATTTCTCCTTGAAGATTACTTTGATGCGTCCAGGTATGGCAACTTGTACATAAAGAAATACTCTCAAAAAGATAAATTGCAAGATTTGGAAGATTTAGAAAATATGATTGAGAGAGAGAAATAATGAGATTCACTTTCCTTTTCAATTATCAATAAAATTACAACCATTCTATTGCATGTAGAATGAGAAATGAAGGATGAAGTCGTCGGTTTTCATCTTCCTTTTTAATTTATAAGCAATTCACATATCTTGCATTAAAGGTTATAAGATTTGGAAACATTCGGAAATGTAGGTTTGTATAGATGTTACTTATCATAATGTTCCAAGATAATAAAATGTTAATCAATTTTTAATTTCGAAACGAAATCTTTTATGACTTGAGTTCAAGAAGAAGTTTTAAAGATTTGTAAAGATGACTTTTATCATCATGTCCCAAAATTTAAAAAAAATATGTTATTCAATTGCTTAACTAAAGAACTGTCATGACTTAAATTAAGAAAGAAATTTTAGAGATTCTGAATGTTAGACTGAGTAATGAAAGCTGTATTTACATTTTGGATCTTTTGTATCAGTTATAAATATGGATTGCAAGGTAAAAAAAAAAACATAACGAGTTCAACAACAAATGGTAGACTATTTGCAAAATCTCAATGAGAAGTTGCTTAAAAAATCTAGCGGTGTTGACATGTAGAAAAAGAGGTTTATAATAATAAACATTGGATAAATAAATAGTCTTAGAATTAGAATAAGATTCTGGAAAAGGGGAGTTTTACACAAAACAAATAGGTGATCTAAAATAAAGCATATTAAAAGCTGCACCTAAATAAAATTCGTCAATATCTTGAAGGCAACTTAATAAAATACTTCCGTAGTATATGGTTTGAAATTTAAAAATGGTTTCGTCAGGTAGGTGAAAAATGAAAAAAAGAATGAAGCCACTGTGTGGTAAAATATTGTTGTAGAATAATAAAAACAGTTTTTAAACCATATACTGTGTCAGTACTTTATTAAGTGATATTAGTGAGAAAGTAACAGCCTGATCAATTCAGTATCTTGAAGACTACTTTAAAAAAGTTCTACGAGATTAGTCTCGAAATTAAATAACGTTTAATGATGTTTATGTTTATGTTTATGTTTATTAATTCTTTGTACATCTTTCTTAAAAAATACATTTCAAAACAAATAAATTACAAAAAATATACATACAATTTTGGGCGAAAGAAGCACGGGCGGAGTTCATATTAAAATACGTTCTTCCACTCAAACCCATATTATACCATCATGTAAGAAGCTGGCATCATCTTCTACATCCGGAATCAATTTTGTTCTGCTTTGTATTTGTTAATTGATGATTTTGAACATCATGATTGGTAGATTTTTTATGCGTTTAGACCAAACTTAGACATCCCATTAACCCCCTCCAAAATCCCTCAAATGAGCTCCTTTAAGAACACACCCAGATTATTCCTATCTCCCAACGTATATATAGCCTCAGTTGTAAATTTGTTAACAATCCTTTCAATTTAACCCTTCTTAATAAATTTTGCATTCCACGAAATCCCCTTATCCCACCTAAATTTAAACATCCTTCAGTCACCCTACATCAATTCATTAGTTCGAATCACCCAGACAGTTAAGCTAGCTAGCAAAGATATTTATTTTTCACACATAACTTAGAGTCAAGACAGGGCAGAAAGACCGATGGTCGATAGCCCAAACGGACAGACTAACACATTATATATCATTTGTAAATGTTTTAATTTTGTAAATATCTATGTTCGAATAAAGATGTTATTCTCTCTATCAAGGAATAATATAAGACAATGACTATTTTATGAATAGGGATTACGCGGGCATTTTTCAGGATGTTAAGAAAGATAGAGGATTTAATGCAAACATTAATTAATTTTGTGAGTGGAAAAATAATTATATCTCCGACACTCTTGATAAGATCCACATTAATTCCATACAATACCCACCTTTCTTGTTCTATAGAAGTTTTTATAATATTTCTAATTTTGCAACTACTAGCGTCTCTAAAAGAAAAATGTGGTATACCTGCATAGCATTTTATAACATAAGTTTTAGTGGCTCAGCATGTGATTTCGGTAAACTAACTATTTATTTCAGATTTTTTTAGGTTTTGATTGGCATTAATAATTTACCACATGGATTTTAGTGCCAATTTAGATTTTCTGACAAAATTATGATTCGCCTTTATTTTGCCATCTTTGAAAGCAAGATGGTAAGATTTCTTGTATCTTAAATAGTTATTTTTAAATTCGGGATTTCTAATAGACGCTTCACGCATTTAAAGCAGCGTCTCCCTCATTTGATTTAAATATTTATTGAACCATTTAATATTAAGTTTGTTCTGCTTGACAATTAGGGTTGTTGTGGAAAAAATAATTAATACCATGCTGAATTGTTAGTATAAATAAATCAATCTTAGTAATAATGTCAATATTCACTGCATCAAACAATCTCTAATTAATATAATCAAGGGGATTATAAAGGTGTATCTTGCCAGCATTAGTAATGGGGGGAGTCGTTTTGTGAACTAATTATACATTATAACAATAAGCACTCATTTTATGTGATTTGAGAATGCCAGATCAATTGAATTCATTGAAGTGTATCCCTCCATATAAGAAATAAAAACATTATTTCAACGAGTTTTAAACTTCACCAAGCTGACCAATCCAAAGTATTTGATTTAATTCTTGCAGGGTTTGAAATTAATTTCATTGAAATCTTAACCTAATATAAAAATTTTATTATAATCAATTATATTTAGTAACTTTGCAAGAATAAATAAAAATTAATTCATTAAATATGTAACTATAATCTCACAGTGCTTGTCAATAGAAAGTTGATTTAATTCAATTTGATTTTTTGCAACCATATTAATTTTAGCATGCTGGTAGCTTCGGATGGTGTAGCATTTAGTTTAACTGCATTGTTAAATTTCTCCTTTGTTTTGTTGTTATTGTTATTAGGCATAATGATCGGTAACAGCTGATTGCCTCCATCCTTGGTGACGCCATAATTAAGGTATGCACGTTGTCTTATACTATACTTATAACTATACTTTCAGCTCGGAACAACGTTTTTTGTCCTTAAATAAGCCTCCTTCTAGAATTCAAAGTCTTCATTTGGAGCTGCGATTAAAGTAATACTGCCACTATCTGATAACACGTTTCCGCAGCAAGAATTAACATTTATCACACACCCCGTGTGGCAATTCACACATAGCACGTTGCAACCCTGATTTAGCAATACAACCACAGTCACATAGCTTCTTATTTTCTTCATCTAATTTATCACTATTTTTCGAAAACGATCTCTTGACTGACTCGTTCATCGGCCATCTTTGCGGGGCTGCTTATTACTAATAAGCCCCAATACAATTATTTTAATTAGCAATAGTAGACAGGATTTATATCATTTTTTTGAAGAGAAATGGTTTGATGCGTTTTACTATTAAATCTCTATTCTCCTTCAGAGAATACAAGATTACAAAATTAACATAATTTTTTTCAGCAGATTTATAAACTTAACATTAAATCTGTAATTATTATTATTTAATAATTAAATCTTCTAATTTGCAAGTTTTAATGGTTCTGAAGAAGAACTCTTTAGAATGTTTCGCCGAGTCGAATCTTTCTTCTTGAAAAACTGAGGCCGTGCTTTGTTATAGTGGGTTTTTATAGGTGCGGTGTTGGCTTACGTTAGGTGATGCTTGTGTTGATTGTGCGTGTAATGTAATATGCTTGTTGCACACAAAGTGAATTTCCAAGTGGAGGTGGTCGTTGGGCGTCGTCGCATTTGTTGAGACTAGCGGTGTGTTTTTCTCTTGGGGAAATATATTAGACCACTGCGAAGTCGTATTGTCGAAAATTTATTGTAAATCTTTTTCGATGGCTTGATGTGTTTATCTCGTCGTACATTCATACGCATGTCTGTTTGTCCAATATAAATTTTGTTAAAGTCATTACGTAAGCGTATACAAATCCTTAATGTGGAAATTAAGGAATTTTCCAATGTATGCAAAGTGGTAAAAATTGTTTTCATGTGTTAGCTGCGTTATACCAACTCCAGAACATCGTTTACATTTTAAGACCTGAGATTAATACAACCTTGCCACCTCTATTAATATTTAGGCTTCTCCTATAACCAAGAGAAGAAGATCAAGAATGCAAAGAGAAAACACTTCATGTAAAATCAATAAACAAGTACACAATTTGTTTTTCTATTTTATCAGTTGTACGTCATATATATGGAAGAAATGTTTAAAAATTCTTTAGTGTATGATGTGTTCATCTCGTCATACATTCATACGTGTCTCTGTTTGTCCAATATAAATTTTATTACAGTCATTACGTTAGAGTATACAAATCATTCATGTAAAATTTAAGGAATTGACTAATTTATACGAAGTGATAAAACTTGTTTTGGTGTGTGTTGCGGCTTTATCTGCGTTTTCGCAACCCCAGGATCTGATCTACATTTCAAGACCTCCACGAGATTAATACAACTTCCACCTCCACTAATAATTAGGCTTCTCCTACAACCAAGAGAAGATCAAAAATGCAAAAATGTAAAATCAATGTACAAGTAAACAATTGTTTTTTTTTCAACTTTAGAGATTTTGACAGTTGTACCTTGTATGTATGGAAGAAATGATTCAAATATTTTTGGTGTAAACTTGTGACTGTACCCGGAAAGAAATTGTTTTAGAAAAGAGTCACGAGGGTGGTAAGTACATTTATCAGGTTGGATTTGTCGGTTGGTCATAAGGAGACTAGTTTTTGCCACATAACGAAGTTAGTCAGGGTGATAGCAGGGTATCTGTTTGTATGGGTTGCTATTCTGCATACAGTGTTGGCAAGAGATCTATCGGAAATTTTATTGATTAGTATATCAAGGAATGGTAATCAGTTGTTCCAATTCCATTGTGGATACTATTTTATGATAGATATGATAGATATTTGAGTGGTCTAGGAAATTATTGTGTGACATAATGTGAACATAAGGGCGGAGTCTAGGGGCTAATTCCAAAGCAATAGTCTCAAAATGCTATATGAATAAAATTATGATCACAGACAAATTCGTATGATGAAATAACTGATGATCTTATTTTATAATATCAATGCGAGACGTCAGATTATCATGTTTGATAATTATTTTCGGCCCCGTGTGAGAATTACCCTTTTGATTCCGAATGTGTCTGTATATTTGGGCAGAAGATGTATGTGATTTCTTCCATGAGGAGAATATTCATAGGGATTTCTTCCCAGAAGAAGCATATCCAGTTTGCTTGCTTATGAAAAGCAAGGTCGTTGAATTTTTCTTATCTTATGATTTTTCTATCCTATCCTATAGTTATCCTATCCTATGGCTGTCCTCTACTATGGTTGCCCTATCCTAATTTGGTTTTCCTATTTTATGGCTGTCCTATCCTATGGTTCACCTATCCTAAGATTTTCCTATCCTATGGGTCCTATGTACAGGGGGGTAGTTTGGAGAGGCTGATGATTCATTGCCAAGTTTGGTGATAATAGGGGTAGCTTTACAAGTCTGCAGGTACATCTTGAAGTTGGGCGGGGGCGGTATCCTGCGCATCTTGTGACGGTGCTATCCGTATGTAATTGCCGGCGAAAGCTGGGTTAACAATGGCGGGTGGGTGATATCAAATTAAGACATTTTTTTGGCTTAAAAAAGTGGTGTTGCGTGAGGTATCCACAGTGTATTCTTGCATTTGGATTCTTAACACTTTTTTAATTCTTGATTACGTCGTTTGTTTGGATTTGCCTGAGGATGGTTAATGGGGATGTAATACGTATTAATACACCGTATTCTACATATTGTTTTCCACTTTTTGCTGGTAAATTGAGGACTTTGTCGGAAATAATCGTTTCCGGATAGCCAAAGCTATGAAATACCTGCTCTTCCATCAACTTCATAATTCCTACTGCGCGTGCTTGGCCCATGACGGACGCTTCTATCCATTTCGTAAAAAGGTCAGTGATGACTAAAAAGTGCTTTCTTCTTACACTAGCTCCAGGTAACGGGCCTACTAAATCTCTTTTTGTTGCAGCACAAATCAGGCAACTTCTAACGTAATTTCGTACCTCTTTTTGCAACTCTAGCTGACATCCACCAATCAAAGGTGAGTACAAAAATTACGTTAAACAAACCATTAAAAACTGACCTAAGCTAAAAGTTACTAGACGGGTTAGTCAATCAAGAAAGCCAAACGATAACATCACTACAGACAAAGATAAAACAGTTGTTAAGGCTCTAATACTGGTTGAAAAAAGAAACATATTTAAATGCTTGAAAGAAGCAAAGAAATGGCTGAAAGAAGATGTAGATGTTGTAGAAATATAGTAGAGAATGAGATCTACAAGAAATACCATCACAATAGTTGAAGATATTTTATCTATAAGAAGAAAATGTATTAATATCAATTAATAGCTGGTTGATATTAAACAAAACTTTCGGTAGCTTGCATATTAAAGCACTGAAGAGGAAAGGTATTTCAAAACTGCACTATCACGTTAACTGAAGAGGATGAAGAGAAGAACTCATACTTATAAGTAAAAATATATTACATGGATCGATTTTAGGGCCGTTGAAAATATTGGTGATTATGAAGTAATAATTTATTTTGTTTTAGTTGAATAATTAACATAGGCATGAAAGTAGTTACGTAAAATTGCTTGGAGAAGTCTTACAACATATCTACTAAAAAAATGCGTATAAGGTATATAACTCATTTAAGAAAACCTATAAATGAATTAATGCAATTAGAGAAATATTGACATATAGCTAAAATTTAAAGATATTCAAAATATCTAATAGTACTAATAAATATCACATTGACACAAGCCTGTAAAATTATAGAGATCTTCAAAAACTTGATATAAATGTGCCAGAAATGCCTCAGTGGGTACAATCTCTTTATGAGCATCATCAGTAGGTAAGACATGTAATTGATCGAGTGGAAGAACACCAGAAACTGTCAATAACGTCTTTAAAATCTATGCTCTAAATTGCAAAGTAATTTAATATCTATCTATGTATTTGTTTGTTATTTTGATATTGTAAAGTAAATAAACTAATATATTCTATTATATTGTATTGTATTTAACCTTTATTAACTGATGAGGCTGTTATATGTTGAAAATTCATATTCACTTGTTTGGTTGTTGAAGTAGAACCCTTACATTTTCAAAACACTTAATTATTGCTTATTTTTTGAAAACGCAACAATTGTTTGCCACCATTTCTTCGCCTGAAGAAGCCACAGTGTGGTGAAATAATTGTTGCGTTTTAAAAAAAGGCAATAATAAAGTTTTTTGAAAATTTAAGTGTTTTACTTCAACAACCAAACAAGTAAATAAACTAAACTAAACTAAACTGATCATCAATGCGGTTCTATTGTATATTTAAGAAAGAGATTTTAAAATCTAATAATATGGACGTTATAATTTCGAATTTTAGGTAGTATGCTAAAAAAATATTATTTTATATTGTGGTATTTTAGCTTTGTCAGTTGAAAGAGGTAATAAAATATAACAGATTCGCAAAATTTTTCGTTTTATTACAATCAATAATATTAACCTGGAAAACTTTCATTTCGTATTCAGATTTTACTTTAGCAGATAATGTCTAAACATTCGTTCTTATGAAAAATTATTATATTTTCTTATTAAAGGATGTGATAAAATATTTCAAAAAGCAAATATGCTATTTATTTCCGTTTTTTAGAGATATAGTTGACATTAGTCTGTCATTATTGGAGTCTATATGACAAAATCTACTTGGTTGAAATGAAAGTATAAATTCTTCTCCGAGCAACTCACAAATTTTAGAAAATACTTACAATTTTAGTAATGAATTGTGCTAGATAATTTGTTTAAAGGTTAGCAACAAATAATGATGAAATAACACGTTCACATTCTTCACAGTATTATTTCATCTAATATTTCTCTTGACATCACTCATGAAGTAAACTAACAGGAATAAGAAATGATGAAATATTCTGGAACATTTTTTATTGAACTATTTGTAGTGTCCTAATTATAACCAATGCGGTAATATAGATGTAATAAAACTAAGAAATCAATATACAATAAATGTACAGTCTGAAAATGATATTTGCTTATTTAAGAAATTTGTTTGTTAAGTTTTAACAAATCGTTGTAATGATTCGTCTCAGTTGATTTATCTGGATACAATATTATATTTTACTAATATTTTTGAGCTAATACACTTTTTGTTTGATCCATATAACCCAGTTCCAGAACGAACCATTTTGTTTAGACATTAATTTGTGTTTAATTGTGGAGGCGATACCTTTGTGGTACATCTTGAATTTAATTTTAATTAAGTCGTAAAATAAAGTAATCGTGTCTCCTTCTTCATTGAATCCATTTTTTTAAATTATGCTCGAATTAATACCATTTCTTTAAAATATATATTTAATATTTAAATGTAGCAATAAGACTAAGGAGGTATTTAATGTGAATGTCCCTTATCAAAGTAAATTGATAGGATAATGGCTAAAGTGAAAAAATATTATGTAGAAATTTTATCTGTAATGAACAGCGTGATTTTTCTCACAAGTCAGATTTGTTGTATTGATTTGATATAAAGAGAGTACTAGAAAAAGTTATCAAATTAATGCTATTTTAACTGCAAATTAACTGAGATTTATATAACTTATATTTTATATAAATGGAATATTCAACAAGACTCTAATTATAAAAATACTTTCCCCCGCGCTCAAAAATTGAATTACAATTTCTTTTCAGAAGGTCCGATAATTAACCCCTATAATGCACAGATAAATTCGGGCTTTTGATCAAAACCCCGCGCCTCAACCCATCCACCATCCACCATCCACTTGCCGAATCCGGAATTTATATTTGATTATCGACTGTTTCACCCTCGCCGAAACTTCTGACATCGGAGGTGCTCCGGGCTTCCGGCAATTTGTGCGCCCCAGACGACGATTACGCCGCCCCCCGATTGAATCCACCCCGCTATAAAGTACGCAAATAAAGCCATTACACACAATAAATTCTTGCACTTCACCTTGACACCGCTAATTCGGCGGCCCTTTAGCGCGCTTTACGTCGAATTCAATACATTCGCCCTCGGAAATAAAAATTTATATTCCATTTCAGACCCATTTGCACGGCGGAATGTATGCGCCGAACTCACCCCCCAGACACTCGATGTCGTTCGGTAAATTCATTGATGGGGAGTTAAAAGAATAATGAATGGAAAGTTAAATCAATTTATATTTAACACTATATTTTGTACTTGAAAATATATTGGTTTAATTAATTTTTTTTTATATATTTCAGAATGGCGTTGACATATTTCCTATTAAAAAATGTAATATCAATCGACTACTTCGGCGCTCGTCATGCCGGAAATTAAATGTACAACTATCCCAGGCATTTCTCTGCGCCGGAAATATGATCTATTGAATTTTAAATAAGTAATCAGTTTTCTTTCTCTCGCAATTGCCTCATCAATTTTTGCACACTAATGAAACGTACTTCATATCGCCCTCAATTTTAATTATTTATTTGTTTTTTAATTGATTATTCAACTGGTGTAACGAAGTAGAAGCTTTTTACATTAAAAATATTGATTTAATATATTAAGAAAAAAACACGTTTATTTTAATTCTGGAATTTTAGAGGCGAACATTTTCGACTTTTTTAAATAAAGAAAACACTTTTATGTTTTATTTTCTGTGACTAGTTTAAATTTCTTGTATATATGAATTAAACATTTTCCTAATTTGAGCATTGATAAATTGAATACAACTATTATACAACCTTATCATAAGTTGTTGTCAGTAAACAGTACCCATTCCCCCCCATTGACAAGTCTTTGGTAAAGTTTAAAATGTATGACTAATTTGTAAATAAGAGTTAAATGTTAACATCAACAAAAAAATGTGAATGAATGAACTGAGGCCGAGTTATAAAGTTATGGTAACCAAATCAATATTTATACAAATAAATTGATTTTAAACAAATATCATATGTAACACGATTGAAGAGTAAAAGAAGAAGTTAGTTGATTCATTGAAATAGTTTAATACTCCATCTATAGACATGCGTGAAACTGAAGAGATCAAATGATTGAAACACGTGTCTACAGATTATCATATCTTTCCTAATATAAATTGAAATTATAAATTATTGGCAAGCGTAAATTATCTTACTAAGATCTAGAAATACATACAAGTTTATATCACTTTATAGACGATGTAAATATTAAAAATACACTATGTTTAATGTTTTTTTTTGTGTTTCGTGAAGAGTTAGTTGTTAATTATAATGAGTACTGTAAATATATATCAAGGCTTAGAAAATAATGTGTGAAAAAAGGATATTAATAATCTACATTATTTGTTTAAATTGCTCTCGCTGTTTTACTTTGATATATTTAATTGTTTGCATTTTAGATGATATTTGAGTAAATCTCCTCAAATTCTGAAAAGTTCGCTTTTGTTTAAACAAAAATTAGAGTACCCTTCGGTCCGTTTAATGGAGCCGAACAAAAAGGATTTGATCCCCCTTTGGATTCTATCCCGTTGGAAAGAAATGTGCAGGCATGCCATCATCTCGTTCGTTCGCGTAATTAAACCTAACACCGCCGCTAATTGCACCTACAATTAAATCCCGAGTGGGGAAAAAATAAAAGATCGCTAATTAAAATAATCCCAAGCCACTATCAACACCGAGATTATAGACCTATTATGTTGAGTTTATATTACATAATTTTTTAAATATAAATTGCGATAGTTTATTCTACAATATTTAACACTGTTTTTAATTTTAAAAAAAATGCATTTAAAAACTTTTCAACTTAAATTAAAATTCTTACAAAATTATTTACCAAGTAAGGATGAGTATATACGTGTTTGGCTTTTATTACTTGCTTTCACGATCTAACACAATTAATAATAATTAATTAATTAATATTTTAATAATAATAATTTAATAATGTTTTAATATTAATTAATAATAATAATTAATAATTATAGAGATGAACTAAAAATATGTATTATAATCAAACTGCAGCAATCATGGGCGTTGTTGATTTTACATTCTAAACATATCACAGATTTCAGTCAATTTAAAAGATATATATTATTATTTACTGTCAGCAATAGTAACAGACCGGTTTCAATCTATTTTTGATCTCATCAGTGTAGACGGTAGTTATCCACTAAAACATGGTCGAACGCTTAGAAAATAGATGGCGCTTTTATGGAAATATCTGATATTAAAAGAAAGTTTGTTTAATTGTTAATAATAATGAAATTTCACTATGTTTAATTATAATTATTATTTGTATTGTAGTTTAGACACAACTAACCAAAGTTCAGGAACATTAACGAACATACTGATTTAATATATTTCACAATATTTTTTCTATGTAAACAACATATGATTTCGGTTTGTTAATTAACTTCTAGTTTGATAATGATTGGGTCTTAATGGAAAATATAGTTAATAAATATAAATCGGTATGATATTAACAAAGAAAAATATTTTTATTTATAATTTAGTAATAGTTCGGTCTGTCATTAAGAAGATTTACTGACGGATTACGGCTTTGAAAATTTCCAATGACTCCCGGAGATTACGCTTAGCGTCCTTGTTGCAATTATGCAAGATTTTTAGATTATTTATATCCGGGAATTGGTGTTTGCATTCTAAACAATGATTTGAACAAGAGCTAGTGTCTTGATTAAGACGATAAGCACGATAATGTTCGGAAAAACGAGTTGATACACTTCGTCCTGTTTGACCTAGATATACACTATTGCATTCTGAACAACGGATCTCATACACACCAGATTTTTTAAGAGGATCGACTTTATCTTTTGCATTGAATAACATGTTTGATAATTTACCAGGAGGTTTAAACGCTACTTGATGATTCTCTTTTCGAAACTAAACCCCATTGTATCATATCATAAATCCGTAACTTTCGTTTTATACTGCAAATCAATTGACTGAAGTGAGTATGTATGTTGAACTAGATGTTTGTTTTTTAAAAAAAAAACAAACAAAGAAAAACACTTACTAATATTAAGAGTTATTTGGTTCAAATTGCACCACAAAAGTATTGCTCCCAAATCTTCTTGTATAGACGCACAATGCCTAACAGAAACAACAGTTTTAAATAATTTAATGTCATCAGCATACAACAACAAATTAGAGTTTTTAACATAATTGCATATATCGTGGATAAACAAGGTAAATAATATTGGTCCACAGTGAGAACCTTGCGGGACCGCTGATGTAACAAGAATAGGCGTAACCTTAAAATTATTTACTCGAATAATTTATGTTCGTTGTAAAAGAAATGACCTTAACCACGTAACAGTATATATCATAAAAGTCAAGATATTGTAACTTTTTAGGAGTAATGTGAGGTTCATTCTATCAAAATCTTTGCAGAAATCAAGGTAGATAGAATCAACCTGCTTTTGATCCCAACGATTTGATCGAATAGTTGGGGTTAGCAGATTGCATACAAACTCCTCTGTAATTATTAATCAGTTTAAGATTACCTGCTTTAGAAATAGAAGTGATATAACTGACTTTCCATTTAAAGGGAAAACTGCCTGATTGAGGTGACTTTGAAAATACATCAAAAATATAACCACATAGAGAAAAACACAATTAATAAGATAACTATTAGGAATTTCATTCGGACCTGAGTTATTACTAGGTTTTAATTTAATAATCATATCAAATAATTCTGATTTTGACAATGTAAATTGTATGCATTAATAAGTGGTGGGTTGTTACTAATATTATTACTAACGTAAACGGTTTTAAAGTAATCACCAAATGCGTTTGCAATATAACAACCTTTGGAAATCTCAACTCCATCATATTCCATAATTGAAGAAATTGTTTCTTCATTATAATAGTTACGAATATATGACATAAATATTTAAGTACAGAAGTTACATTGGTACTGATATTATCACGATGTTGATTGTATTGAGAAGCACTCACCTGTTTGCATATCCTACGAATATTGGAAAAATGGTTGTAATCATCTAAGCATCTACTTTTGAAATTTAAATGTGCAATTTTTTTACAAGTTTAATCATTCTTGTAAATTCATTATTCATTATATTATATAGTATATATATTATAATCACTGATATTTTCTGTACTTCTATATATTGCACAAACAAACTTATTGTCCTTGATTTAACGTATTAAATATGCATTAAACCAGACAGGATGATTACTTGAATACATTTTTTGGGTACATAAATATGATTTATTTCACAAAAAAAACATTATAAATGGTAACCACCTTAGTATATATCACATCATATCTTTAACAATACAAAGTAAAATTAAATCAATTATTGATATTAAAATCACACTATATTTTATAAGCTTTTAATGTAGCCAATTTAGTTTTATAAATTATATTAACGTATACTGCTTTGTTATATTCCCAGTTATTTAAGTGAGAAAATATTAAGCCTCGAAATTTTCCTCTGGTGTTATGTACTGTATTTATTTGGTTTATATTAATTAATTCATAAGTAGCCAGAATTATTTAACTGCAGGCATTACTTTTACTTCCAGGTATAAATTTTCTGTTCTCTTTATCGTCTGATTACAGAATATCAGGAAAACTAAAGTCGCTACAAATAAAGAAATTGCACGTGTTACTATAATGTGCATGTGTTCTTGATTTATGTGAAGAATATATTAATAATAAAAACGCGGTTAAATTCCTTTCTTCACTATTTTTATTTATTATCAATTATTGATAACACACACATAGTGTCCCAAATGTATATCAAGTGCTTAAGTAAAGACAGTGAAGAAAGTAATTTAAGCGCCTTTTTATTATGTGTTACATTGATTATAAATATTTTCGAATGACTCCCTATGATAAGAGTAAATCTCAGCATCGGAATTTGGGGGGATGTATACACCAAATACTAAAAGATACGACGAGAATCTAGTTTTTGTATTTGTAGAAAAAAAAAATTGCTCTAGACGTGTTTCTGTAAATTATTACAGAAACAATAGAATTAATTTGTATTTTAATAGCTATTAATACGAAACCCCCACGAACTTATGTGCTAGTCAACTATGTTCAATCCCACCTACACATTGCAAATTCATTAAGGTAAAGTTCAGAATCTCCTATTGAATTATGAAGTCACGTTTCTAAAAGTAGGATTATGCTATAAACCCTGCAATTAATAGTCTACATAAAATCATAATTTTTTGTTATTACCCCTCTACGTTCCAATAAAATAATTTAGTTTTTAGTTGAGATTTGAAGGACGGTTTTTTTCTCATCATAAATTATAGGACGATTATTTACATACATAATGTAAATATCACTTTCTCCGCTGCGTTTCCTTTCGTTTAAATTGTTCGTATAAGTGTTTGAAATGTTTTACGTTGATTCTTTTTAGGTTTAATTATTACCTTAGTATTGGAAAATAAAATACTTTTGTGGTTTTTAATATAATTGGCACATCTTCACTTTAAGGCAAGTTTACCTTCAGTATTTGTATTTGTATTTATTTATTTATCCAATATGCTTACACAATTCTTTCTAAATAAAACATAATTCTATAAGTATTCACAAGAATATTGAACGCACATGGAAAGGCTTGAGTTCACACGTAGATGATCTTCCACTCTTGCTCAATTTAAGTCCGTTGAGGATATTACCACTGAAGCTCTGCTTAATGATTTTTATCATTTAAGTTGCCAAATATGGCTTTTATATCTCCGAAAGGAGAACTTTATTATACTCATTGAGTTATGTCAAATATGACATAATATTTTTTCGTTACCTTAATCTAATTATGTTAACAGGTCAAATAGAAATTATTTGTTTTTTTTGCGATAACGATATTCTGGAAGATCATTAAATTATGGCTCCTGATTACACGATTCTCAATTTCTTGTATTATATCTTCTGGGTTCTCATCAATATTATTTAGGTGAGTTTAGCATACACATTTCTTCAAGGTATTTGGTTTAGGTTTAGTAGTAATCTAATTTTTGAACACGAAAATATTTTAATAAGTATGTCTGAAATTGTGATAATTTGTTTAGCAAAATTTCTTTTATTAGTCCGACCGTTTGTGTTTTACAATGGAGGTACATCCATTTCTTCTTATTTTTTTTTAATCACCACTAAACTATAAGAGATCCTTATTAGAAAGCTGTACACAGGCACCATGATACCAAATTCTGCATATACCTTCGCATTTTATTGCCGATTAAATGTGTTTCGCTAATATTGTTTATTTACATATTTTACATGATAGGGGTATTTTAGTCATTTAATTTTTGTTTAAATAGACTGTATAATGTATAAAATGTTTAACGCAGAGAGGTCCTTCAAGACGACTTATTAGATATACAAAGTTTAGACCACATTTATAATACAGAGGTAAAAAGAAACGAACAAGATTTAAGACAATTCATTAGCAAACAAAGACGGCTTGTCAATTTAAATTCTTCAGCCGACTGGCAATGAACTCGATTGAATAAAAATAAAAATCAAACACATGGAAAAGGAATAAATTGAAAATAAGTGGGGTTATTTTAAAAACCAGCACTATTATTAAAAACCAAACGATGAGTGTTCTCTAAACCACAGCAAACTCAATGAAGTCCTCATGGGATACAGAAATACGTCCTCACAATGAAAATTTATTTGGAACTAGGAAATTCACATTTTTTATAACGACCACCGATATACGATGACATCATTCTCAATGCATTTGTCGTGATGTTCTATATTTTATATTTTAACCTCTAAAAATAGCTGCTCATTTAAACCATTCAATGTTTTTATATATTTTTTCATATTTTTCTAAACATTAATGCATTTATTTATATTTTATTTTTTACGTATTCAAATTTCAATCTTTTCGCGGATTTATGCTTATAGCTTTTCACGTTTTAGCATTAACGTTTGTATTTCTCCTTGTTTACATTTTCATTTTACTATGTTAATATTTTAATCATTTTAAGGTTTTCTTGGTTTCAACATATATTTTTTAAATTAAACGTTTCAACATTATTTTGTTTTTATATTGCTAACTTTAAAAGTACTCAAATTTTATGGAGGTTAGTGGAGAATGGAGTTTTATTTTAGGGGCTGGGAAATCATGTACAGTGAATGCGAGGGTAAAAATATAATGTATAATATATGTATGTAATTTAATAATGTTTTACGTTTTCTGTGTGATAAATTTTAACATTTAATTTTTTTACTTCTTTGTGCTTAAATACAAATTTTGACGTTTTTACGTTTTTAAATATAACTATTTTGGATTAATCCATTTTTATCTCTAATTGTTGCATAAATTGGATTTTTGAGTTACATCTTACGTTTTAGAGTGTACACTTTTTCAAGTTTGAATATTCTAATTTTTTTCATATATGCATATCCGTTTTAGACATATTTACCTTTTCATGATATATTTATATTCTGATGTTAAGTTTCAAGTTCTCACATTTTTTACAGTCTTTTTATAGAGAGAATAACATCTTTGCTCATATATATACGGAATTAAAACATTTACAAATGGTATATAATCTGTCTTGACTCTAATTATGTGTAAAAAATATAATTGATACTGGTAGAGCTACACTCTTGATGGAACGAGATATGTAAATTCAATGGGGTAAAACACTTGTTAAGTTCCATAATATTTTAATTTTCAGTTGCCTGACACGTGTTTCGATCATTCCTGATCCTTTTCAAAGTACATTTTGTACATTTTGTACTTTGAAAATGATCAGGAATGATCGAAACACGTGTCAGGCAACTGAAAATAAAAAATATTATGGAACTTAACAAGTGTTTTACCCCATTGAATGTATGTGTAAAAAAATAACTTTGCTAGCTAGCTAACTGTCTGGTTGATTCGCACTAATGAATTGATGTAGGACAGTCTTTCTATATTTAAATGTCTTTAAGTTTTTTATGTTTTTTTTTAATTATCATCAAATTGTAATCCTGAGCCTTAGAAACGCGCAACAATGGCATTTAAATAAACGATACACGAATCAATAATATCCGTTATAGAGAGGATCCGGTGATGATATAGAAGAACTATAAATAATTTTAGATAAGCTAAACATGGTGACCTAAAAATTTGGACTGAAAATAAACAAAAAGAAAACAAAATTTATGATAGTAAACAAGAGAGACATTTAAAACGAAAACCAGCCCATAAAATCGGAAACAGTGGAATGAGAATATTGTTTTAAATACCCAGGATGCACATCTGGAGACTAAAACTCGAGATAAGAAGATTATAATGTATTCAGACAAAAAGTATGATATGTGATCGCAAGTTTAAGCGAGCAACAAAATGTACGCATTGCTACAGATATAGCTTGAAGTTAGAAGATGCATACACCGGAAACCTATTGGCTAAAAAATCTCCAAGAAATTTTTGAGATATCTAGAGACCACAGAATCAATTCATATATTGTAAAATAACAAAAGATATATCGTATAGCCCAAATATAGGAAAAATTTAGCATATACATGCTCAATATATCTATCCAAAGTTGATCTGCTGCAAATAAGTGGAGGAGAAGTTATAAGTTTGAGTGGAAGATCATCTTCAAGTGTGAACTCCGCCCTACGCCATGGTGTTAAATTTATATGTATGTTATTGTCGCCAACATTTTATAGAAAACATTACAGAAAGAAGAAGAAGAACGTTTTAAAGTTTATTTTCTTAGTATTTGAACTATTATAATGTTTCAACATAAATACACAAGACAGGGAAAAGATAAAACGGAAATATCGATAATTGACTATAGTTTGGTGGAAAGAAAAAAACAAGGCGAAATTAATAACGTAAGGGTATACAGAGATAGGTCCAGAAATTGGGAGCGATCACTACTTGCTTGTCCCGAAAATACAAGGAAAAACGGAAATGGGAGACAACAAGAGTAAAAAAGATATCGAACCATCAAATATTACAAACTAAGACACGAAGATACTGCTACACTATATAAAAAAAAATATCAAAATAATAGAAGAACTACATATAAACATAAAACATACAAGCTTAGAAGAATTATGGAAAATATACAAAAATATTGTTATAGAAACTGCCAAGGAAGCATGTGGAACACTAACGACTAATCCAGGCAAAAAACGTACAGCGTGGTGGAATGAAAAAGTAAAACAACGGATAAAAAAGAAAAAACCATGGAAAACGTACCTATAAAACAGAACAGAAGACAATTACAACATGTATAAAGAACAGAGAAGAAATACAAAAGAAATAATACAAATAGAAAAAGAAAAATGCTCGGACACTTTTGGAAAAAAATAGAGGTAGATAGCAAAACAAATTAGAAATTATTTTTTAAAACGATAAAAACAATAAGAACAGACAAAACAACCAACATAGGAACAATAAAAGACTTTATGGTTCTTGTCATTACCAATGATACAGATATCATGGAAAGATGGAAGGAATAGTTACTGGGCCCATCAATAAATAGAAAAAGAGAAGAAATAGACAATAATAGACAACACAACATAGGAGAAGAAATAACTATGGAAGAATTGGATGAGGCCATACATAAACACAATAACGGAAAACATCCGGACTTGACAAAATAACAACGGAAATGGTAAAATATATGGGGCAGAATGGAAAAATCTAACTATGGGAAAAATCTTACTAAAATAGAAAGGATGCCAAATGACTGGGACGTCGGAATTATCTTACGCATACATACAAGTGGAGACAGCCGAAACTGCAAAAATTACAGAGGAATAACACTATTAAGCACGATAGTAAAAATATTGCAACAAAGATTGACAAACATCATAGTAAATACACTAGAAGACGCACAAAGTGGTTTTAGGAAAGGTAGAAGCGCACAAGACCATATTTTTACTATCAAACAAATTATACAAAAAACTCAAAGAAATAAAAACATCAAATCATATATGGCGTTTATAGACCTGGAAAAGGCATTCGTTAAACTAAACAGGAACAAAGTCTGAGATATCCTAAGACAAAGAGAGGTACCACACAAAACTAATAAAAACTATCAAAAGTCTATATAACAGGAACATAAACTGTGTGGCTACGAGAAATAGCACATTCCAAGCAGGAGGAGGATTAAGACAAGGAGGAGTCATGAGCCCAATTTTATTCATAATTTTCATTGATGAAATCATAAAACAATGTCGACCACACCTAAAAGCTCTAAATTTAGGACACCATCAATTAAGACCCGTAAAATTAACTGAATTTGCATTTGCGGATGACATATTGATAATGGCAGGAAGCAAGGAAGGACTACAGAAAAACATAAATACATGGATGGATGTTTTACACAAATACGATATGCGATTAACAACGAAAAGACAAAAGTGATGGTAGCAGTACAAGAAGAAGAAAATATACAAATTCGAATAGGACAAGTACAACTAGAACAAGTTGAGGAAAATAAATACTTGATAATACAGCAAAATGGCAAACAAGACCAAGACATAACAGAAAGAATTTAAAAAACATCCAAACTGTATTACTCGCTCAATCAAGCATTTATCAGCGTGGCGTGGCAACATCTAATTGAGGTGTTTTAAGATTACTTTCAAAAGCATCTTAATACCTTACACTAGACACTATAGTTTAAGTATGAATTTTAAGTTTCTAAAACACATACAGAGCCATACAAACATGCTGAAATCATCCTTAGACCATCAAAATTTTTAAATTATTAAAAAATAACTTTTAAATTATTTGTTATTTTCCTTAATTATAATGAAGGAAGTTTAAAAATAAATTCCATTCTATAATTCATCCCAGATGTCGGGAAATTGCAACAGCGTACTTAACTTATCAGCAGCATCTCCTGTAAAGTTTTATCTCGCAAAGTGTCAGCAGTTGAAGGCGACTGTTCCATTCGGCCGCGTCCTCAATAATAACTATGGAGATTTTAAAAGAGCGCTTCCCGGAATCATTTATATCCATTGTTTCGTTTCGGGGACACGTTGAAACGGGCCCGGCCCCGGAGGATAGTTAGTTTCAATCTGGCGGTGATTCCGAATAAAACCCCATTTTATATTGATTATCCCCATCAAGGCCCAAGTTCGCAATACTTCCCCAAACAAATGTTTTTACTTGCGGGAGAAATCAACCGGGGGACAAACAATAATAAATGAGCTCCTAAGGCGAGACAAGGAACTATCGACCTCGCGCGCGCTTTCGCCCCCGCCAAGAGAAATCCTAGATACACCCACACCTGAATCCACCCCCTGCGTTCCTCGATTTCGCAATTTACTTTTTTATCTGTATCAAAGGCGCCCGGTAATAAAATCCCGGCCGATTGCCAGTCGGCGCCATCTGGTGCGCGTTCTCACAATTTTAATTATTTCAAGTGGAAATTAATTATATTGTTGGGAAAGTTGGGTAAAAAAAAGGAAAACGTGGGACAGGAAGTCGGAGTTGATGCCTCTTCCTGGATTATTTTATTTCTTTAATGTTGATGCTTCCTTCCGACGTGTTTTTTTTTTAAACTTTCTTTTCATTCGGCTTCCTGAAAGGAAGAGAATTTCCCTTTATTTCTTTTAATTAGAAATGATGATCGGGGGAATGTTTCATTGGGTTGAATTAGAAAATTGATTTTTACATATTTAATTTACCGAATTATTATTATTAAAAAAGTTGAATCGGAAAATTGATTTTTACATATTTAATTAATAAAAAGTTAAAATAAAATTTCTACATGTTTATATTGATTAGTATTTGCAATAATGTTATTTTAAACTAATAAAATGCGCAAATTTTATAATGTATCGTAATAATAAGTTAATTAGGGCTGAAAAACCACTTGTCGATAGCCAATATAAAAAAAGAAAAGAAGCAGCATAGTAATTATTGTATGATCAAATGTAATACAATTTTTAATAAAGATTTTATCTCTCCCTAAGTTTATTATAAATAAAATGAAAATTAATAACGTAAATGATTTTATCATTTATTATATTTATCTCTCCCTGAGTTTATTATAAATAAAATGAAAATTAATAACATAAATGATTTTTGTTTATTTTAATAAACGTTAGTTTTTATTTCATTTATTATCTATTTTAAAACATTTCAAGTTTAATGCTGCATTCATTGTTATCTGCATTGTGGCTTTTATCCGATGAAAACAACACAGCAGTCTCAATATTTGAAATAAACAACCGAATATGCAAACCGAATGGTGTGCGGTTTCCGTTTCCGATGATACAATTTGTTACGTTATTTATCAGCACTTCGGAACACATAAATAAAAATTAAAACTCCAGGTGTTAATAGATACAATGTGCTCGTGAAAAATGAATGAATTAATAAAATCTGTTGAATAATTTTCTCACTTTTTTCTTGGTGAAAAATTATGAAATAATAGGTAGACAATTTATCAATTTTCTAGGTTAATAAAACTTGATTTGATTTCTTTTTTGGAGATTTTTATAATTATTTTACTTTCTTAAGTAGGCAATATCTACACTAAAATATGAGATTTAATTAATAACATTAATTGTTGACAAGGAACCTATAAAATGTAAACTACGAACTTTTTGCTTATCAATATAATCGTGGGTTTGAGTTGATGATCTTTCGATGAAGAGAACTCCGCCTGTCCTCTTTATATTTTTATATTTTATTATATAAATTGTGTGTTATTTTGTTAGAAAGGAGTTTAAAGATGTTAATAAATAAATAAAAAAAGGTAAAATTGTGTGTGTGGCATATTTTCAATTGTTTATTTTTTGAGGATTTTTTCTTAAAAGCTTTTCTCGACTATTTTTTCTTGACATAAATATTTTTTTTAAAATTTTATATTATCCTCAAACATCTTTATAAAAAATTTCAACTATTTTTACCAAATCAAAGTGTTTTTTCTTGGAACAAATCTATTTTTAAAATATGAAATTATCCTCAAACATCATTATAATTTTTTTAAACTTTTTACCAAGATTAAATTTTCTTTGTTAAATAAAATAACGATTTCATCATATTTCAAAATGTTTTCCTTTTTGAAAAAGTTTTCAAATGCATATTTTATAAATTTGCAATTTGCAACTGTTGAAAAAATAATTATTTACTTTTGGAAAAAATATTAACTCTTGCTTTTAATATTTTCAATTTTATTCTAATAAATAAATAAATTTGTTTATTTTACTTCTGAGTAGTTAATAAGTTTTATAACTTGTTTTATGTCTGTTAATTATATTTGGAAATTGTTAAAAAGGGGATTTTCGTAAAAAAATAAATAAATAAATGAACTATTTTAAATATTTTTTGAATAGTTTTTTACTAAATGTAAAATATTTTTGCTATAATTTAAATACACCCTCAATTATTTTCCAATGCTAGTTAAATAAATAATTTTGGACAGTTTTTGTTAAATTTTCAATAGTTTTTTTCCGTTGGTTTATTTTTTGAGTTACGTAATAGATGTACAACTTGAGTTCATTTTCTTCCCAGTATTTTTATCTAATAAAAAGTAACTATTCTAAAAATAAAAATTAGTTGCTATTAAAAGATAATTCTAAACTATTTTTAAATAAATTTACAATTAAATTTTTAACATAACAACTTTTCTTTCTTACTGTGTAAACCAAATTAAAAATAGATTCAACATTATAGTTAGTTAGTTTTAAATAAATTATTTAAAAGTCATCATATTACAAACTTCAAAAAAAACTGTTTGAATTTTTATTAGAATGTTGTCTTTTTGAAAGCTTGGGTCTACTATTTTTCAAAGTGTTTCTTCTTAAAATGTGTAACATATGTTTTTTTTTTATTTTAATCTATTATATGTATGTGTTCTCGAGTTATATGAAGATTATATTAACTGTTGTGAAGAAAGGAATTAGACACTGGTGATGGCGCATTTGGTTGCGACCCCGAACTAACGTACAGCAACGTTGGTTCGGGCCAGCAATTGGATGGGTAACCGGTACCATTCATTATTGGCGATCCTTTAAAGTAAGAAGCTCATTTAAACATACACACAAATACACAAATCACACGGCAGAAGGACCACGTGGTCGATAGCCAAATACTACTACTACTAATACTAAAGATTTTAAGCATTTAAAAACTCAACAGTTCTTACCAACGATTCAATTGTTTTTTTGCTTATTTTTTAGACTTTTCAAATATTTTTTGAAGAGTTTTATTATTTATTAATAATTTTATAAATATTTTCCATTTTTAGAACGACGGTTTTGAATCAAACACATTTCCAACTATTTCTAAAAAAATTCTCTCTCTGTTCTTAATTATTTCAATTTTTTAGTCTGTCTAAAAGGTCCATTACTTTTTATTAAAATAAAATAACAATTTAAGCAAATTATTTTTTTTTAGTTTTTAAATTTTATTTTTTAAATTTTCTATTTATATTTGAAATATTTTAACCATTTATAAAATTCTTTTTTCGGAGAAAATTTTAACTGGGTTGTAAAAATATTTTATTTTTCTTATAAACAAATTCATTTGTTTTGTAGTCTTAGTAAGACTCACTGTTGTAGATTCATGAAATGTTTTCGTATTTTTAAATTTATTATTAAAAAAAAATTAACGTTTAAAATTTTAATTTTTGAATTTATTAATATTTGAACAGTTTTATTGTTTATTAATGACTAAATAATTTTCAGTTTTAGAGTGATGGTTTCGAATTAAACACATTTTTGAACCTTTGCTAAAATTTTTCTGTTTCTTTTTTAATGATTTTAATTTTCTATATCTGTTTTAACCAAAATATAATTGTTTTTTTAATTAAAACAAAATAACTATTTAAGAAATTGTTTAGATTTTAATAGGCTTTTTTTAAATTTTCTACAGTATTTATGTTTGAAAAAGTTAAACCATTTATATTTCTTTTTTCGAAAAAATTTCAACTGGTTTTTAAACATATTTTCTTATCTTTTTGTTAGCTGCTTCTTATAAATGAAATATTCAAATCAAATTCCAAAGTATTGTTAATGGTTTTTTCAGTGAATTTTACTAATTTGAAAAAAAAATAGAAATTCAAAAGTATTTTAACTGATGTGAACAAGATTTCAATTGGTTTTGGTAATTTTTTTTTCAACTGCTTGCAAAAGTATGGTTTTTTCTTTAGAATGTCGTTTGAAGATTTTTTTTATTAGGTAATTTTTTTTAAATCAAATATTTTTCAAAATTTGATTTTAATAAATTTCCATGTTTTTTCGAAATAAGGTTTCAACGTTTGATTAATAAAGCACTAATTCTTAACAGTTTTTAGTAAATTTGATTGTTCCATTTAAGATTATATAAACTAAATAAGAAATTCTTTATGATATATCTTAAAAATGAAATTTTTATTATTGATTTTGGTAAATGTGAAAATAAAACAAAAGTCGAAAATTCAGATTCTTTATATTTTATATTTTGATGAAAACATAAAAATTTTATAAAATGTTTACCAGTTATTTTTTAATATTTAAATGAAAAACATACCTTTAAACAGTTGATAACATTCATGTGAGTTTAAAGATGAATAGGTTCTACAAATTTCAACTTATTTTTGTGTTTATTTGTTTAATAATTAATATTTCTTGTTAATACATGAAACCGTAAATTATATATCAAATGATTGGTTGTTTTTAAAATGTCATTTTCGTCGATTTTCAATTGTTTTAAGTAATTGAAATAATTTGAATTCTTCTTTATTAAAAAAAATAAATACCAAATTTATTTTGCTTTAATTCGATTAATCAAATAAATACAAAAATGTTTCACCACAGACTAAGGGAAAAATTAATTTATCGTTTATTTTGCTTTTTGTATAATTTTCAATTGATTTTTAGTTTTATAAAAGGATTTGGCAATTTTGAATTGTTTAGATTTATAAGCACCCAATTATAAGACAAACCATATTTCCTATAAACTCTGTATCCCTCTTTAAAGTTAATAATATATACATAAGACAACAGTTAATTTAAATCTCTTTTGTATAGAATTTTCTTTTTAAAAATTTATATTCATTCATTTAATAATTTATATAAAACATTGTTTAATAATAAATTAATCTTTGAATCTATGTGCAAAATATTTAAATTGTTTTTATATGAGTATGAGAAATTAAAATTTAAATTAAAAAAAATAAAATTAATTAAATTAAAAATTAAAGATTTTGAAACATTTGTTTTTTTTTGTAAAGAGCTGAACGATGAGGGTTTTGGTCCTTCCGATTGACATTTTTATCAAACACAAATTTTAAATTTTAATATTAAAGATAACAATAAATAATTCAACACTTCAAAATATTTTATGCTATATTTTTTTTTTTTTATTTCAGTTTTTTTAAAGCAAACTATTTTGCACAGTTTTAATATTACCTAGCGTACTCTACGGTTTATTAAGGTAGGTCAGAACAATGTTAAGTCAAAAGTTAGGTCAATGCTTTTGAGGCTAAAGACAAATCATACTACAAAAATGGTATCTAAAAGCTGAAAGGTGCATCGCTTTTGAAAGCAACTATGTTGAACATTAAAATTGAATTTTGCCAAACGATGTGTTTTTTTCCTCAAAACAGTACGAACTTTTTATACTATTTGTTATCTGCAACTTTTTCAACCAATACACCTATTTATAAAGTAGTTAAAACAATGCGATCCTGAAAAAACGAAATCGATTTACAGGTTTTATATTACTAAATAATGATTTATACAACATTGGTCCCAGATAGGATCCTTGAGGTACCATAGAGGTAACTCTAATTGTATTAGATTAAACTAATTATGGTGTATTCTAACTCATTGATTTTTATTTATTAGAAAAACAGTTTGCTGTCGATGAATTATATTTTTTCATTAAAAAGCTATAAATAACTCCGCGGAAATCCTTAGAAACATTTGTGTTATCTCATAGCTTAGTAAACTAGTTTCTGTGGACTGTCCTTCTAAAATTCCATTTTTAACCTAGTTGTATCATATAACAATTTTGGAATCAATGTGGGCATACTCATTTCTTTATAGTTCTCAATATAACGCTCAGATCTAAATATCTCAGTTATATAACTAACTTTCCAGAATTATAGAACAAGTTTGTTTCGAAATGCTTCTTCGAATTAATTTTATGTTTTGCGGATATTGAATATTTTTAGCCCGTGAATATATTTATTGCATGGATTTTTTTCTTTAGTTTTTTGTTTGTTTTTCTGGAACGATTTAATTTAGTTGTTTAGTTAATAAACTTAAGATTTTGAATGAAATCCAAAAAAGTCTTCCTCAAGAAAATAATGCGTACGATTATGTATAAATGTTACATAGGTTACATTGTACGAGTTTATTTACAATTAGTTATTTGCAAATTAAATTCTAAATTATATTAACTGCCATTAGTATATAATTGTACTAGAAACTATAAGTAATAAATAAATGGTAATCGATGAGATGTAATTAATTATAGGAATCACAAAGCTGACAACATACAATACAGCGCTCGTGCATTATTAACGTCCCATTCACACTTAAATCTAGCATTAAAATCATATCGACAAATCCAATTTAAATTATCAATTTTAAATGCGCGGGATTAGTAATATTAGTCGAATGCGCTGTATTTCAATAATACCTGCATATTTCTATACAAATTATTGCATAGTATGGCGATTCAATTACGTCCACATCAAACAATACACCAACATTTTGAAATTAATATCGCATACGTGCATCAAATACATAATGTAATCTTGTTTCAATGATGTTTATTCGCGCGTTAATTGATAATGATGTGCGTCGCTCGTAATTACCTAGCATAAAGCGGTGCGATAAAAGTCCTCATTTGGAAATGTATGGGCCGGAATTTATAAACATTTTTTATCAGTTGAAAAAGGCGGCGGTATCCGGCGTGCCTTTGCATTATTAAGTCGATGATTACGTGAGAGTTTACTCCGGGAATTCGTTAAGGACTTGATAACGAAATTAGATTCTTTAAAGTACATAAAAAAGTTCTTTTTTTTAAATAATTTTATTTTACTTTATGTACTTTTAATTAAATGCCAGTAGTATTAATTGTTGAGATAAGAGTATGTGTTTAAAATTGTAATGTTAATAATATTATTCTTAAGAAAAAAAAAACATATTTAATAATATTTTCATTAAAAAAAATGAATAAGAGTGTAAAATACCATTATTCGTTATATATACTACAGAATATCTTTGATTATAATCACCATTATTATTTACTGCTACAGGTTGCATATAACCACCATGTGTGAGTAATTAGCGAAACGATCTTACATGGAGATGAGCATGATTAAGGAGTTTAGTACGTGTAATACGCTTCGGCTTACCGGTATTTATTACCTATATACTACTCATATTAACACACATGGTTACATAGTAATTGAATATCAACGAATATTAGAATTTATTCACATAACTTAAATAAAATTTTTCATTAAACATTAATAAATAAGAAAGAAAAATTAAGTAAATATTAAATTTAATTGTTGGATTGTTTAGCTATTTAAAGGGTGGGAGGATGAGCAAGAAGAACTGTGTCATCTACCAAAAGAAAGGAATATTGATAAGAGTTGAAATATGTAGGATCGAGATTACTAATATCGTGGCAAATATGTTATTTAAGAGCGAAATAGAGATAATTTAGAGATAAGAGACTATGCTTAAAATATTGTACATATAATAACGAAGAATCTAAAGAAAGTGATCATTATAGTTATTCCATTTCAATGCTCCTAAATAATTATAATAAAGTTTCTCATCGTAGAAAGTTATTTGCAAAATATTCTTTGAAATTCAAATCACCAAGTATAATAAATTCAGAGAAGACGTGAGTAAAACTATACCTAAAAACATTTTTAATCAGAAGAAAAAGACAGAAAAACTCCAAAATTTGATTCTTTACCAGCATATGAAAGTTGTCCCGAGTCTCTACACACAGTTACAAATTTAATTAATCTATCTAAAATCATTTTAGTGCGGCAGAGCAAATCCGTTTATCCTTAAACCCTATTTTAAGTCCATATATTAAAAACAAATCCAAAAAAATAACCACAGTAGTAGAGTCAGAAATTGTATTAAAAAAGATACAAAAAGATATTCCTAGAGCATAAATTTGAAACATTATAACGGCTCATTCAAATCAATCGTCTTCAGACTAACATATTATTAAATCTATCAAATCAAAAGCTTTGCTTAATTCCCCAACCATCACAAAAGTCGATAAATTCAATTATTATTCTGGATACTAGTCAATATAAGAAAAAACTCAATACATTCATAAATCAAGAAAATTTAGTTCGCCTTAAAATAGATCAAACCGCCTCACATTTTAAGCTCAAATAAAAAATCTGCCCAAACATACATAAGTAATTTTCTTCAGATAATTAATCAAAATCTACTTGCTACGAGATTGCATCGCTTAATAAAAACCCATAAACCAGATCACCCTATTACACCAGTAGATATGTTATGTTAATTATTCTGCTCGAAATCTAGCAATAAAATTAAATAACATCTTTGAAAAAAAAAAATATACAAAACTTGTCTCTAAATTTTCAATTAAAAACTAAGTAAAACTAGTAAAAAAAAAAATTAAAGTCAATTAAGGTCCAAGCTGGTATCTTTTGATGTAACAAATATGTTACATGCGCTAGTTAAGCGTTTAAGTCTGATAAAGTGCCAATAAATAAATAAATAAGCAAAGGGTTTGGGAGGAAACAAAGTTTGAAGGTTGAAGAGTTAATCCTTTAAAGTCCTGTTGTGGGAAGTATAGCTTAGCTAAACATTGGACGAAAGAAGTAAGATGACAGCTAATCGATGGCAGATAATAAATGACAGGTAACAGAATAGAAATGACAAAGAGTAGATGCTAAATAAAAGATGATAGATGACACACAACAAATTACAAATGCTAGATAACAGATTGCAGATGACAAATGATAGCTGAAAGATATCAGAATAGAAATGACAAATAGCCGATGATAAATAAAATATGATTGATGATAGACAACAAATTACATTTGCTAGGTGGCAGATTGCAGACGACAGATAATAGATGACAGTTATCGGAATACAGACGATAGATAGCAGATGCAAAATAAAAGATGACAATAGATAATAGAGTGCAGATTGCAGATGCTAGGTGATACATAATAGTTGATAGATAACAGATTAAAGTTGTCATATAAATAATTAAATGCTAAATAACAGATGATTGATGATTTCAATAAATTACAAATTTAAGCATTGACATTTTTCTCGATTTATTTTCTTTTTAGGTTAAGATAATACATAACATACGTGAAGTGACTAGTGATAGATGACAGATGACAACAAAAATTAACAGATTATAAATGACAGATAACAGATGGTAGATAATAAAAGTGAGATAATATATAATAACTAGTATATTACAAAGGGCAAATAATTTTGGACAGATGTCATATCACAAGTAAAGGATGATATTAAGATGACAGATAATAGATATGATAGATGACAAATATCAGATTACATACTGAATTACATCATTTTTTTTTGAGATGAAATGACACTTGATAGATAATTCGTAACAGATAATAAATGGTAGAAGATAGATGATATAACTAATATATGACATATGTTTTAGTAGATGGCCGGTATGATAATAAATGTACCACACATTAAAGTTGCAATGACATTTTTGAAGATCAGATTATAGATGGCAGATGACCGATGAAAGGATAAAGATGAAAATGGTATGTTTTAATGTTTTAATACAAGACAGATGGTCAAGGTCAGATAATAATAATAATAATAATAATAATAATAATAATAATAATAATAATAATAATAATAATAAATGTGTTTATTGTCTAACAGGAATAACCTAATAATGGGACACATTTCAATAAAATAGTAATAAATAATATAAATAATACAATTTAAAATTAACAACGTAACATTGATTAATTTTTCATGGCTTGCGGAGTGATTCAAAGAAAATATCTTTATAAAGGACAACATATGTGCGTCAATGGAGCCTTGAACATGATGTTGGTTCTCGGTGTAGCAGCATGAAACGTTGTATTGAAGCGGGACGATGAACGAGGCACATGAAAATTCATTCTAGATAATAAACTACAACTGTCAATTTTATTATTCACTAGTTTCCATGCAAAATTGGCGCTAAGTCGTTCCCTACGTTCTTGAAGCGAAATAATGTCATGTCTGTTTAATAGTGAATGGTAATCAATGTTTTAAGCAGGATAGTCGCCATCTAATTTCTATGAGAGAAATTTTAAAAACAACCGCAAGCTGTTGATTAATATAGTATGGATACCATACTAATGCAGCATATTCAATTTTACTGACAACAAAGGAATAATACAATGTTGTTAAAACCATTGAAATACTTCACTAACGTATTTAGACGTGCGCATTATTAATACTAACATTTTTGTAGATGACTTATATACACTATCAATGTGTTGACAAAAAAAAGCTTTGACTCAAAAAGAACACCCAGATCCTTAACAGTTGTATGTTTGCCAAGCACATTATCACCCATTCTGTACTCAGACAGAAACTGTTGTGTTTTATGAATATACTGAGAAACATTTCCCGACATTCAATTCAAGTTTATTTTTAGCGCACCAATCAACCATAGTCGTAATATTTTATTGAAGTAGATCAACATCAGTTTGGTTAAATATAATATTATAAATTTTAATATTATCCGCATACGGATACAGGTTAATGATTTAATAAGATCATCAATAAAAATGATAAATAGGAGGGGACCAAGATTAGAACCTTGCGGCACCCCCGATGTTGATATAAATTCATTCGACTTATAACCGTTGTAGAAAACATAATTATACCTGTTACACAAATACGACGCTATAAGACTGAGAAAGCTAAAAGAAATACTATGATTTATACTGTTGAAGGCACGGAAAAAGTCTGTATACACAACGTCAACTTGGCCTCTAAAGTCAAGAGTTTCAGCTATAAATTGTGTAATTGTTGCTAAATTAGTTACTGTTGACCGTCCTGGTGTAAATCTATGTTGCCTAGAAGTCAAGTGTGAATATATGTTATTAAAACTTAAGTTATGAATTAATTGTTCAAAGACATTTGCGAAATTTGAGAGAATAAGGATTGGACATCGGCACTGTCTCCATTTTTTAATACTGGAGAAATTCTAACATGTTTCCAGAGGTTAGGGAAAGTAGATGCTTTAATCGCCAAGTTAATGATTATTGTTAGTGGTCTAGCAAATACAAATCTCATATCTCTAATAAGAAAGCTGGAAAACATGTCATATCTTGCGGTAAATTTATTTGCTAGTGTTGCCAGTATCTTTAAAATGTCATTATCAGTAGGAGATTGCATTGAAATGCAAAGGTGATTGGTATGAGTATCGGGTGATTTGGTGTCCGAGATACAGGTATACTTATCAGACAAAAATTTCGCAAAAGCGTTCACTATATTCTGTGGAAGTTCAATGTTCGAGTCATTATACTTGACGTTTGCGGAAATTCTGGTAGTACCTTGCTTCGTGTGCACACATTTCCATAGTTCGTTTGGGTTAGTCTTTATTTAGCGTTGTACTTCTTCTACATGATCTATTTTGACAATCGCACGAAGTCTCTTGAGTTCTTAATGATATCGTAAATTATTCGTCTTTTTCCATTTAGTTCTGTAATATTGCTTCATCTTAAGGTTTTTTATAATAACTATGTAGTAGTTTTGGGAACAGACTGATCGAAGATGGCATATAAAGTTTTATAGAATTAAAGACGAATCCGTTTGACAAAGATCATTATATAATTTAATATAGTTGGCTTTCCGGAAATTATGTTTGGAGTTATTAGAAGATGGAAAGCTGGTGGGTTTTGTTTTGTTGAAAAAATGTTGTAGTAATAGATAACGGAGGATAATAAGGGTCCACAGGTACAAATGGCTCATCATCCATATTTGTGTCGATTTGTGTATCTGTATTCGACAATACTAAATCAAGAAGCTTAATCCTTATTCTCTATGTTATTTAGTTGTTTAAGTTAAGTAATACTACAGAAAATCTTGAAAACGGTAACTTTTGGGCATATTACTGACTGACTAGTAAGGTGTGGTAGGTTCCAATCTCCAATTAAAATTGTTGTTTTATTTAGGAGTGTCAATTCTAAAGCTTCCAAAAAAGTATCAAGGTCACAATTAGGAACATCAGGCTGTCAGATATTGGATTGCCTATGGTAGACTCGTAATAAATTCAATATAATAAAATATAGATAATAAATGAGAGATAAGAGATGATAGATTATACACAAAATATAGATGGTAGATGTAGATAACGAATGATAAATGATAGCTAACAGATGAAAAATATCATATAGTAGTATTTTTCCTGTAGCTCTTTATATTTTAGGATTTGCTGATAGATGACATATGAAAGATGATAAATCATAGATAATATATTGTAGATGGAGATAACTGATGGGCAGTTATCTTACTGGCAGATGACAGACGATTTACAGATGATATTAAGTAGATAGAAGATAATAATAAATACATAATATACGAGTATAATAGATGAGAGATAGCAGATAACACTTTTTTTTTAATTTTCATCGAACAATTGTTAGTTAATAAATGATATGAGAAAAAACACATGCATGATAGATAGCAAATGACAGATTACAGATATTAAATTACGAATAACAGATAATAGATGACAGATAGTAGCCAATAATGATAGTTATAGGAAACGCAGATATCAAATATTAGGTAAAAGATAATCGATACAATATGATGTTAGATTACTAATGACGGATGATAGAAGACGGATATTAAGATATTAAATTTCAGAGTCCAGATGGCAGATCATATATAATAGACAAAGGATAACATCTAGCAGATGACAAATGCCATTTGGTATATTGTATGTACCAAATTACAGACAACATATTTTGAATTTAAATTATAGCCATTAGAGAAAGATTTAGGATTTTAAATTGTAGATAATAAATAATAGATGTCGGATAATAGATTATAAAAAAATATTACATGATCATTAACAAAAAGCAGACGACATATGAAAGATGGCTATGACATTGTTAACATAGATCGTATTTCTTTTAAATGAGATAATAGAAGCTCTATAGTAAATAATACATTATAGATGTCAATACACTAGTAAAAAGTGCAGATGATAAATTACATACAATATATTACAGATGATTGACGACAGATACTGGGTATCATATAAAAATTACAGATGAAAAATAAATAGATTGTCGATGACAATTGATATATAATATATAAACCATGATAGTTAGAAGCTAACAAATATCATATATTAGAAGACCTTTTATATATGATAGATTTTAAACTTAAGTCGCCATTTTTCTTAAAACACATCATATATTAATACGTCCATTAATTGAAAACAACAAATTACGAATGACAGATCATAGATGACAGATCCCATCTTTTTCTGTCATCTATGATCTGTCATAAGTTTAGTTTATAATTTGACAAATGATAGATGAAAGATAAAAAAAACAGATTACTGATGAAATATGACAGATCGTATATTCAAAAATAAGTGATGGTGTTTTTCTTCAAAATCTCGTAATTATTAATCAATATCTGATGATAGATAGCTTATGATGATGATAGATTACAATTGACAAGTGTCAAATGATTAATGATAGATGCCAAATTACGAATAATTAATTATAAATGATAGATAAGAGATTGCAGATGAGATACGACAGATGACAGTCTATTCCTAAACTATTCGCTGGATTATATTTTATTCTTAATTCCTTTGCTTCTCCTGCTTACAAAATTACAAATAAAATATTAAATTTTATATGATATACATCCATTTAATAAAAAATAAACAAATAATTTATGACACAGGAGTCACGGGTGGAGTTCACTGTTTACCAATGTTCTTCCATTCTAACACACGTACTTCTTTAGATAGGTGATACACCTTTGCCATTTGCAAACATGCTTCATTTTGACCCTTTTGTGGGATATTTTAGACGAAGTCTATTGTGACATTTTGACATATATCTGGAATTAGACCGTCTGAACTGGAAAATAAACAGATGCAAGCTATAAATCATTTATTCCTACACCGACATTCAACAAGTATATGTTGCTATTTAGTTATAATCTATCTAGTTATAATCTATAGTCATTTACTGACAAATTGTATGAAATAATTCTAAGGAGATTAGCCGATTTTATTACGTTTTGTTGATATACGCACTGAAGTTTTGAATTTAAAAACAAAATGTCGTGCTATGTACATACTCACAGGATAGAAGAAACAACATTGTAATTAAGGGAAAAGATTCCTTAGAAATAATGATAAAAATCCAATAGTTTTAACATAGATAAAGGGAGGTTGCTAGTAGTTATTAAACTTGAGCATAGTGATAAAGTTAAGGTGATGATCAATAAAAGGAAGTTAAAGAATTTAGAAGAAAGTGTTTACATTGATGATGACATAACAAAAGAATAAAGGAGAGTTTAGAAACAGCTAAGAGAAATAGCTAGGTCAGAAAGGGAAAATGGTTGCATAGTAAAAGTACAAAAAAACTAGTAATAAATAAAACAAAATTGGAAGTATCAAGTCAAAAGAATGTAATCGAGCTAGCAGAAGGAGGAGGAGGCAAAAAACTAACAAGGGAAAAGAAATAAAGGGGTAAAAAGAAGAAAGTTGTAGTTGGTGAAGCGACATATAAAAGTAAGGTAAAGGAGGTAGATCTGACAGAGGCTTTAAGTAAGAGAGAAGGGAAGAAAGAGAGGACAGTGAGAGAAAGTTTCTGAAATGTTATGGACATCATAAAAAAACTGAGAAGCTAAGCAAAGAGACAGAAACTCCAGAAATTTATAAGGAAGAATGATATTATTGCAATGGATTAGTAAAGATATTAGTGAGGGATAAGGAATATAACGAGGCCAGAGGGTGAATTCTTATGGAAGTATCATGCAGCGGTAAAGAGCAATAGGATAGCGAAAATGAAGGAATTTTTACACGGGTACAGAAAAAATGGAAGAAAAAAGTAGTCCCAAAGGTGGAAATAGAAGAAGGAATTGTGAGAATACGGATAATCACAGTATATTGCAACAAAAGTAACTTTAAGGAATTGAGTAATTATATTGGCAATGAAGGCTGGTTAAAAAATGAACGTAAAACGTGGGCCATCTAGTATTTTTTTTAAATCATAGGTAATTTTGACACTGACAGCTTTTTCCCGCTTGAAATCTTGGCAGAAAGTCAGTATCATACCTCCTCGGTACGAAATGAGTCGCTTTACGTTTGAACAACGTTGGAAAATATTGCAAACTTATTTCCAAAGTGAGTGCCGCGTAGCCCAAACAGTGCGTTTGTTGAAAAGAAGTTTTGGCCGAAATGAATCACCCAACGCATTTGTTGTACACAAGTTTGTGCAAAAAGTTTATGAGACTGGCCAAACTGATGATTCTCGTACGGTGCGCACAGTCGGGAATATGGCTGCTGTAGCTGAGAGTGTGAGACTCAATCCACGAACATCAACTCGCTGTCGATCTCAACAGCTCAACATTTCACGCACTAGCCTGAGGAGAATTCTGCACTAAGATCTCGGATTATTCGCTTACAAGGTCCAATTGACTCAGAAATTGAAAGCGCACGGCCATCCGCTTCGTTATTGCTTCGCAGTTTGGGTCTTAGAACAGCTTAAATTTGACAACGATTTTGGGGGGAAAATCATCTTTCCTGATGAGGCGCATTTTCATCTCGGCGGCTACGTTAACAAAGATAATTGTCGCATCTGGGACTTGGAAAACCTGCACGTTATTGTCGAGAAATCAATGCTTTCACAGAGAGTGGTGGCGTCATTTGACCATTTTTCTTCGAAAATGAGGCTGAGAACAACTTTTCGGTCAACGGTGAGCGTTAAACAGCCATATTGTCTGACTTTTTTTAACTGAAATTGAAGACATCAATTCGGACGACCTCTGGTTCATGCAGGATAGCGCGCCATGCCACACAACTTATGCCACAATCGGTCTTTTGCGCACCAAACTCCCAAATCGTGTTATCAGCCGTCTTTTCGATGTCAATTGGCCGCCTCGGAGCTGTGATCTCCTTTGGATTTTTCGATGTTATTCCAACAATCCAGAAACGATTCAAGCACTTTTGGCCAATATCATCTAAGCAATCCTTGAGCTACAGCCCGACCTCAACAAGGTCTTGAAAAAATGGAGTGGCTGAATGCGCCTCTGCGAAGCTAGCCGAGGCAGTCACTTGAACGAACTTGTGTTCCATAATTAATGGGAATGTTTGTTATTACCAATAAAGCCATTATACATGGAAAAAAATAATTTTGTTTATTTTATTGCATTTTTAAAAAGAAACTTGTATGTGGCCTACTCTTTATAATAGTAGAAGGAGATTTTAATGCTAGAACTAGTAGTTATAGTGGAGAAACAATTAATGAGGATGTGGAAATTTGGAAGAGACAAATAATAAATACAGAAGGAAGAAGAATCATAGAGTATTTAGTTCTTTGTTTCCCTTATAATAAGTTGCAAATTAAATAGATAAAATTCATAATGTGCTTATAATATATAATTTTGACGTAAGAGATTCGAGGGGATTTTACTCTGAAAAATGTTCTTCCACTCTAGCCCTGTACCGCACACTCAGGCCTTCTGTTAATCTCACTTGCAGACTGCTGATGGCCATCTTACCTTCATTTTGCTTGGTACAAAGCTCTATTATAGAGTAACTTGGTAGTGTTAAACGGGGAGGGGATGAACGAGGAGAGTATACATATGTGAGAGAGAGGGGTAAAAGCATAATTGACTACATAGTCGTGAATCGGAATGGAGAAAGGGAGACGAAAAACTTCGAAGTAGGAGAATAAGAGGAATCGGATCATTTTCTAGTGTTGGTGGAAATGAACCGAAGAGGAGAAGAGCTACCAGAGTATTAGAAGCAGATATAAGTGGAGAATGAAAGAAGTCAATCAGTTTAAAGAAAACATTAAAGGCATAAATGGCAGACAAAGGTGACATTGGAAGAGATGGAAGAATGCATTAAAGGAGGTCAAGTGGAGAGGCCCAAAAAAAAGAGTATAAGGAAATGAAAAGAAATGAGAGGTACAACTTGAGGAGCTGGAAAGCAACAGATAAAGTACTGATACCAAGCTATAGATTAGATATACAATTTAAAGTAAATAAATGAAAATAATAATCTGTTCAGAATCAAATTTATAAAATTTCTAACATCACACCTAAGAATCGAAATTAATTATCGCTAATGGGTAATTCCTAATATTCGGAAATCATGATATTCCGTTTAATATATAATTAGGGCATTAGTGATTAAACCGGTTTACCATTTCCAAGTCTTCGATTTGATTATAAGGAGATTATTCGATAATTAGAAGATAATGTAACATCTGTTCAGGTGGTAAACACGCTCAAATTTCACCGCCCGCAAAGCTATAGAAACCGTAAATAGGAATTTGATAGCGGCAGGGATCCAAGCCGTGACGCCAGAGGAAATATATATTTTCAGCTTTCATATACGGCCAGTATTTAGGTCTTTATATCAAAAATTTGACCGATTTTATGTTGATGTCATATAAAAAAAATAAATCGGTCAAACTTTTTTATTCCTTTAAAGGTTAAATAAATATAGTACTAATACTATTCACTCGAATAATATAAATATAATCATGAATATATTGTTTTATAAATTGGGTATAAAGTGCAGAGTGTGTGTAAATAAATTAAGTGAACCTTTGAACATGGCTGAAACAAAATGCATAAAAATAGATTACGTTATACTGGTAATTACAGGGGGAGCAAAGTGGCGGCCCTTCATTGTCCCAACGCGCTCCCGCATGTTTATTAGGTACGAAATAGACTAGTGAAACTGTGTAAACTTCGCAGACATGTCATCCTCTATCAAAACTGATTAGAAATGTTTGAATTTCACGGAGCATTACACGTGTCCGCAAAACTTTTGACAACGCAGAATTGAAAAGTAAACATATATATTAAAACGCCGCCATTCTGCATATTTATCAACATATGGCAGCGGCGACGCTAGACATTATACAACATTCCATCCATCAAGTTCCACTTTGACGGAAAAGTTGTATTCGATGATTTATTACCGCCGGAACTTTTATACTTTTATTTCGAGGTCAGCTTTACTTACGTAATGAATTATTTATGCAACAACTTGTAGCGCACTTCGGCATGAATTATAGAGCCAGGCGCTGCTGTTCGGATCATAAATATGAATAAATGCATTTGCTATTGTTTATTTTTCATTAGGTTTTAATGTACTGTGTAAAGAAAGTTTTAATATTATAAATTTATTTTTATTATTTTTTTATTATTGATTACATTATTCTGCAATACGATATACAAAGGAATTACGATGACAATAATGAAAAAAGTTAAATACATTTTCATTGCAATATGAAATACGTATTTTTTTAGTATGTCCAGCTTTGTTAATGTATTAAGTACTGTAATTAAATCAATAACTACTCCTATTTCTTTAGTACTATCTTAATCAGGTGATAAATAAGGGCAGTTAATTTTAAATGCAGCACCTTAAAATAGAATTCAATTACTTTAAGCCCGAGCGAAATATTCTTAATTAACAATAGGTATAATTTATCGTGAAACAGACACCGGCGACCTATTTGTAATTGGCATTTATTCTTGTTGCGCACTTTCAATATTTTAATTAAAATTGAGAGCGCAGTTCGGTTTCCAATTAAATTAATTGCACGCGGATACGTTCACTCACTATCCGTTTTCAGCGCACTACAGCACAACAATAGAATTGATATTAGGTACGAATTTATTGGTTCAAGTATGTTAACAAACAAGACTTTGATTAAATTCTATTAGATGTGAATTAGAGCTGAATTATTGGAGATTCAACTATTTTTATTTTTATGAACATGGTAATTTTCTAATAAAGATAATTGAATTTCTGATGGAAGAGGAAATTTTTAGTTATTATCGCGAATACTGAAGGTTTTAATGAAACTACAGTGGTATTAAAGAGCGAGCGAAACGGCTCCGGATAAATCTAGAAGACCCGCGAGTAATCCATCTTGAGCTCGCTAGAGTAGGCGACGTACTGTAAATACACGAGATCTTTATAGAGGATATACTGGTTACATGTGAAGGTCATACCCCTGATATCATCAACAGCTCGCTTGCTAGGCCCTCCCCTATGACAATTAGTCACTTAATCGAATGCATCCAGGGGAAAGTGTTCTCGACTAAGGGAGAAATTGATGATGCCACACTATTTAATGATGCTTTAAATGTGCAAAATATTTTCACTCTACTACAGTGATATGGTTATCAATGAAGTAATCTGTAACATTCATGCGGGTCGAAAAATAAATGCCCATGATTTCTTGGTACCTACATACTAACCAAGTTTAAAACGTATGGTAGAAGATTGATGCATATATGCATAAGATGACTAGTGCAGATCCTCGTAACTATGAGGGTAGGATCAGAGATAGAAGACTACGTCTTGGAAAGATGGAGCGTGATAGTTAATCGCACGGTGCAGCACAGTTTTTAATGGGAAATTATTTGAATTATCCGATCCGTACTGAATCTGTGTTAGTAATTTCTACCGTTCGATTGCTACCACTGGTTGGTAATTGTTTGTGATGCAATGTTTCGTAATCCCTGTTTGTTGATTATTATACAAAATCGAATACTTAAATTCTTCTACTCATTTTTTAGTTCTTTCAGTTTGGCCTATATAAATGGCTTTGTAATTTTGAAAATCTAACGATCTAATCAGTATGAGCTTCTTAGGTTTTGTTTGTTTACTTATATTACGATAATTCGTTTCTTAATTCCTTTATAGTTATTATTTTATTGTCGCAAAACAACTTATTATTAATGATTTATGTTGGATACATAATTATGCTTTTAATATATTGTAGTCGTTCACCTAATGTGAAGAAAGGAAAGAAATTCGAATTTAAGAAGAAAAGGTCATCTAAAGGTGGTAGATCTTATGATTACCTTTAACAGCGCAGCAATTTTAGAATCAGACAATACTTCTCCCTTATCTTTTAATTATAGTTTTATGCTGCCTGAAGTCAGTGGCTCTGAAACTTTCGACGGAAAGATAGATTAAACTGAACATTATTTAGATATTTGGTTGGTATTGTCCATTAAACAGATGTTTGGAAATTAATTTATTTGATTTCCTTCTTACAATTTTGGAGACGATCTCATCATTATATCCGTTGTTTATGGCAATGGTTTTTATGATGGATAATTCTTCTTTAAAATCTGCTACGTTCATGGGCATTTTTAAAATCGGTGACTTTACGATATCAGTGCTACTTGTTTGATTAGTATGGAGTTGTTGTTGTCGGTTTCTGTTTTTCTTTCTGGTTGTCCAAAATGTTCAACTTATTCTCTTCTTCTACCTCTATTGTTAATTGAATCTTAGGGTTTGACTGATTGAGTGGATTTAGAAATGTGTTCAGTTGTCTTCTAGTACCGGTCCAAATACAGAAAATGCCATCGATATATCTGAACCAAAAGAAGACTTTCGAAATCAAGTTGCACATAGGTGTAGACAATATTTCTTTAAATAGTTTTATCTACAATATTCCTATAATTGATACTGGTAGAGCTACACTCTTGATGGAACGAGATATGTAAATTCAATGGGGTAAAACACTTGTTAAGTTCCATAATAATTATGGAACTTAACAAGTGTTTTACCCCATTGAATTTACAATATTTCTTATTGTGTTTTGATTGCTTAATATCAGTATTTCTTCTGGGTTTTGAAGTTTTTCTTCTACATATTAGGATTGTTTTGACTTCTTGCACAAGTATGGACAGGAAGATATTCTTGCCATCAAAGATTCTAAAACGTTGTTATGGGGTAACTCCAGGTTCTGTATTACAAATTCTAAGAAGTTTTTGATTGAGGAATATATTTTGTATGCAGGTGCAATTATATAAGGATTTGGGTTTTTTCAGTTTAGTACTGATCATGTTTCTTGATTCCTTTATAGTTATTATTTTATTGTGGCAAATCAATTTATTATTAATCATTTATGTTGGATACATAATTATGCTTTTAAACTGTTGTAGTCGTTCACCTAATGTGAAAAAAGGAAGGAAGTTCGAATTGAAAAAGAAGAATCATGTAAAGGTGTTAGATCTTACGATGAGCTTTAATGAAGCAATCATTTTAGAACCAGACAATACTTTTCCCTTATCTTTTTATTGTTGTTTTATTTCGCCTAAAGTCAGTGGCTATGAATCTTTCGACGGAAAGATAGATTTGACTGACCTTTATTTAGATATTCGGTTAGTATTGTCTATTAAACAAATGTGTGGAAATTAATTTATTTGATTTCCTTCTTACAATTTTGGAGACGATTATATTCACTGTTTATGGCTATGGTTTTTATGATTTATAATTCTTCTTCAAAATCTTCTATATTCATTGTTTGATTAGTATAGATTGATGGGAGTCGGCTGTTATAATGGTATTTGTTGTGGTCAGTTTCTGTTTCTCTTTCTGGTTGTCCAAAAAGTTTAACTTATTCTCTTCTTCTACCTCTATTGGAGACTTGACTGATTGAGTCGAACACATTCAGTTCTTTTCTAGTACCGGTCAAAATACAAAAAATGTCGTCGCCATATCTGCACCAAAAGAAGACGTTCGAAATTAAGTTGTATATTTCTTTAAAATGTTTTATATATGATACAATATTCCTTATTGTATTTCAAACAGTTTTGATTGATTAAACTCTTTCTTCTGTGTTTGGATGTTTTGCTTCTATTAGGATTGTTTTGACTTCTTGCATGAGTATGAACAGGAAGAGATTCTTGCCATCAAAGATTCTAAAACGCTGTTATGTGGTAACTCCAGGTTCTGTGTAACTAATTCTAAGAAGTTTTTGATTGAGGAATATATTTTTTATGCAGGTGCAATTATATTATATTATGCATTTTGATTAAGCCAATTAGATTTAACGTATTGTATCGGGACAATTAAATTTTCCATCATTTGTTTTTAAAATTCCTTGCTAGGGTCCTTTTGCAGTTTTTCTGTTTTTCGTTATCCAAGAAATTATTGATTTAATCTTATTATTTAAAGGAATGTGGAATATTCTGATTGGACAAGATAAAAAGGGTAGGATCCCAGGGTATGATGATAAAGAGTCCAAAGGAAAAATCGAGTAAGCGCGGACATCCCTCCATAATTTGAACGGATTCGTTAATAAAAACATGGCACAAATATGACAATCAAATGTCATAAAAATAGATCTATATAAACTGGACATAAATGCACCAACAATGGCCAAAATATTGCTTGTATGGCAAAAATTTTTCGAGAGAGAGAATTCCGTCATCTGTAATAGAAGAATGTTGTCTTTTTTGATTATTACCAATTGACCAGGTTTCAGGTTGAATCCTTGGGAAGCCACTTTCCAAAAGCATTCTGACAGGTACATAACTTATAATGTTTATTGATGCTATTGACATTGACTCTCGCGACCGACGCCTCCATTGTCCGGACTATCCTTCCAGTTAGTCTCTACTAGCGCAGTTAAAACATCTCCGACGAGGGAGAGGGCCAGGCTTAAAGCAATAAGATCATTGGAGTCATCACTGATTGGGCATAGTTGACTTAAAGTTAACTTAAATAAAGGAAATGCAAGGATTAATTAAGAACCTTGACAATGACCAACGGTCGAAACTAGTCGGAGATATATAAAAATAGTGAAACATAACCAAGTGCTTAATAAATCCTTTTATTAACATAAAAAGTTTTACCGCGGGTTAAGTGAGAAATTAATTAATCGTTAAATAAAGGATACAATTCACAAAGAATTTATTGACAAAAGGTACAGATAATATATCCAAATTAACAATAAGAAATAGATTTCAGCTTCGGTTATCAACACACCAACAACCTCAGCTGTAGTCAATTTTACCTACACCCCTTCAAAGCGGGGAAAATATCAAACTGTGCTCGCAATTCGTGACACTGGTGCGCAGGCCAACATGATATTAGAGTCGTGTGTGAACCTTGCCTTGACCTTGACCATACGATTTCAGTAGTTGGTCTAACAAAACATAACATTGGGGAAGTATATTCAACACTTTTAATGCTAATTTCTTGATAGAACCAAATTTTCAGATTGGGTATAATAAAGTTTTGCCTTTTTAATGATAGTAACGGATCGAAACACGTGTCAGGTAACTGAAAATAAAAATATGAAACAAAACAAGTGTTTTACTATACCCAAATGAGGAAGTAATTTCTACACAAATCAGTTTTCGCCACTGTGACTTTAACATAAATATAACAGCACTTGCTATTGAAAGTATAACAGCCAATTGGATTTCGATCGATATAAAATACCTAGCAGTATTCAATTAGTCGATCTCGAATTGTTAGATCTACAAAAACTGGACCTCATTATAGGAAACACCCACTACATTGACATTGTGTTTGAAAAGAAGATTATATTCAAACCCTTGATCAATCTCGAAATTTCAACAAGACAACACTGTAATAGCATTAAGAGGCACTCGCAAAGTATGGCAATGAATCACTTGCGCCTGTTGATATAAGATGTACAAATTACTTTGAAGAAACAACCTCACATTAGGATCAGCATAGCAGCTCTTCTTCTACTTGGAACGAAGACTAATGAAACAACCTGATGTTTGTATGCTGAGTACCGCATATACATTAATGTATACATCACATTAGGACCCATGAATCATTAAGAAGCAGTGAACTTTGCCTGTTAATCCTACGCCCAAAATTTGTGTATTATGTTATGTATGGTATATATTTACTTAAAATGTTAGCAGGAATAACGTAGCTAATAAAGAATAAAGAATAAATGATGACATACATGACGGCTACTATCTACCTCATCATTGCGTTCTTAAACAGAACAGTCTCACAACAAAATTAAGAGTTGTTTTCAACAATTATTCTGTTGAATTTCTTTGAATGACATCTTGATAGTCGGGCCATCGATTCAAAACGACTTATTCTTCATTTTGCTGAAAATAAGATGTTGGAATTATGTGATGACCTTTAATATTGCAAAGATGTACCAGCAAGTGTTGGCAAGTCCTGATGACAGAAAATACCAACGGATTTGGTGAAGAAACAGCCCCGGTGAAGCGTTAATATCTTACAAACTTATGACTGTCACGAATGGCACTGCCAGTGCATATTATGTAGCCAATCGTACAGTTTGGGAAGTTGTTCAACGTAAAGCCAAAAGGTTTCCAATTAGAAGAGAAAGGTGCTTATCCGACATATACATTGATGACCTACTAAGAGGAGCAGATTAATTAAATGACCTGATGCAGATACGTGATCAAGTGAATGATTTGATAATTGATTGATGGGACTGATAAATGTGAAAGTTCATCTTCACTTTTATATAAATAAATTTATATAAGCACTTTCATAAGCGTTTTACAATATATATATATTTGAAAGTGCTTATATAGTTTTCTAATTGAAAAAATGGGCAAGTCACAACGACGATCTACTTTGAAGTTCATGAATACCTGGTGAACTTCAAAATAGATTGTGATGATGAAGTGACTATGTTAAGACGCAACGATATGAACGCCAATAAGAGTATTAGGTATGGTGTGGAATACTTCAATGGCTTTCATCAGTTACAACGTAAAATTAACCTCTTCCAGAGCAAACACCAAGAAAGGAGCGCTGAGTAAACTGTCAAAAATATATGACCCTTTTGGTATGCTTGGACTCGTAAAAATCACCAGTAAAATTTTCATTCAATAATTATGGAAATTTAAGTGTGGATGGGATAATCCTCTACCACCGAACTACATTAATCGTTGGTGCCAATTTGCACAGGATATACGTCTGATATCGACAATTAGTGTACATACATGACTACATCAACACATCGACATTCATGGATGCTAATGAGCAAGCTTATTGAGCATGTATATACATTGTTATGTATATGATGACTCTCGATGATTCAGACTACTTACTGCAAAATCACTCGAAGCACCCATTAAGGCGACGAGTATACTATGGCTGGCAAAACGAAGGCATCACTATTGGCAGAATTAAGCAAACAAGTATTTAAAACACTGATTTTCATAGATTGTATTTTATTACTTCAACTATCCAATTCTCAACGCTTCAAAACATTTGTTGTACACAATAAACAAAGGAAATTTAAGTGAACATGAACAGTAATTGTGTTGCCTTTGTCTACCTTTCCAATTATTAGATCTTCTAATAAAAATGTATTAGAGTCCTTTACGTTGTATAAGAGTCCTTTACTTTGTAAAAATACGAAAACATTGTTGTTGATCTACATAATGTTTTCGTGTTTTTCTAATTATTATCAGATCTTTGTTATTGTATTTGGATTTAATACCCTTGATCGTTTTTAAAATTGTTGGTTTGGTTTAATATAGTGGAAATCTTCTTTAATACAGTTAATCAAGTTCGGCTTCTGGGATTCAGGAATTAAACGTTGTAAGGCATTAGTCTTTTTTTATAGTTTTTTTGGAAATGTATATAAATTGAAAGGTTGTTGTTAATTTGTGAATGTTTCTGGGTATCGTTAGTAAGTAAGTAAGTAAGTAAATAAGTAATATATTTGGTGTCAATACAATCAAAGTTACACAGGTCAATTGGATACATAAGTAGATGATTTAGATTCTATAAACTGCTAATAATCATAAGGTATAGTGTAAAATATTAAAGATTAACGTATAGATACAAAATAAGTGCCTAATTAAGAAAATTACAGTAAAATAGCGGTTAAGAGGATACAAATTAAAGATAAAAATCAAAACAGTAAAATACAAAATAAGTTAATATACAAGTACGAAACACATAAAAATCTGGTAAAAATAATAAAATATGTTAGAAGTCTCGCAGGTTGCTTGATAATATTTCCTGCATACTATAGAATGTATTCTTAATAAAATATTGTTTTAAGGTAGCCTCAAACTGTTTTAATGGGAGATATTTTATTTTATTAGGTAGCAAATTAAATAATTTAGGACCATAGAAATTTATGCCATTTTCGGTTTTCTTTAATCTAAGATAGGATGGGTAAAGTTTATCTGCTTGCCTGGTATTATACTCATGTATTTGATCGTGAGTTTGATAACGATGACCATTGTTTTTAACATATATCAAGCATTCTAGTGCATAAATACAAGGTAAGGTTAATATTTTTAAAAGCGCGAAACTAGATTTACAGTCCTCTATATAAGGTAAATTAGATATTTCTTTGTAACCTAAATATTTGATAAATAATTTCACTATGCCCCAAGCTAAGATGCAATATGAAATTTGAGATTGGCATAGAGCAAAATAAGCTGACATAAGTGCTACTTTAAGCAGTGTATTACTAAGTCGTCTCAGTAAAAATATGTTGCTGGCTAGTTTTTTAGCAAGCTCATCCACGTGTGCATTTCATGTTAATTTAGAGTCTATGTATATGCCTAAGAACTTTGAGCATGTTATCGGAAAAAATGAATAGGTTTTAATGAAAATATAACATTTGCAGTCTTGCTCTCATTTAATGTCAGCATATTAGATGTTAGCCATTGACGTGTTAAAATAAGTGAATTCGTATTTAGGTCCATTGCAGATTGAAGATTATGTGATGCATATTTTATAGTTGTATCGTCTGCATATAGAACAGCTAATGAATCATTGTAGATGTTGGGAAGATCATTGATAAATATTAGAAATAATAAGGGGCCCAGAATGGACCCTTGTGGTACACCAAAGTTAGTTGGTACATATGTTGAACAACGATTTCCAACTCGTACCATTTGACACCGACCTTTAAAATAGGATGACATAAGTTTGCAACTGGAGAGCAAACAGTTATAAAAGTACAGTTTTTGCAGGAGAACATTATGCGGGACAAAAGCCTTACTGAGATCTAAAAAGGTTGCAAAAGAATACATACCGTTTTTAAACCCCTTCAATATTTCCTCAATAAAGCTAGTGATCGCGCCACACGTTGACCCCTATTTTTCATTTCCAAAAATTCACTTATATGTTTAGCTAACACTCTCTCCAGAATTTTAGAAATAAAAGGTCGTAGTGATATCGGTCTATAGTTATTCATATCACATGTATCATCTTTTTTATGTATAGGGATAATGCAGGCCCTTTTTGGCGCATTAGGAAATAGACTTGACTTCATTAATTGTAAGAGGGCTTATGATAACATCCAAAACACTTTTAAGAATGTCAACGGCAATTCCATAAATATCTTTTCAATTTGTGGTTTTTATTGATTGCACTATTTACATAATTACGATAAAACTGATCAATTTAATAGAAAAATACGGCGTATTTACATTTGGGCTGGATTTGATCATGAGCATTAATGGATCAATTTCAGAATCAGGTAGATTGTTAATTAATGTCTGAGCAACGCTATTAAAAAATATATTAAAATCATTTGGATCAATATCAAAACCTACCTGTGGGTTTTGATTTGATTTTATTATTATTAGCATTTATAATCATTTACATCGACTTCGGTGAGAAATTAAAATGTTTTTAAAATTTATGATTGTAGTCGAGCTTGCTTAAGAGCATAATTATAAGATATTTTATATCTTATATAATTGATTTTAACTTCTGGTAGTCTATTGCTAGCATCTCGCATTAATACTAATGTTTCCCTCATCTGTTTCAAATCGTTATTGAACCATTTCATATTTAATTTATTTTGTTGGCCAGTAATTTGTTTTTGTGGAAACGAATCATTGACACATTGCTGCAGAGTGTTCATAAATTGATCAAATTTAATTTCAATATTAGAATTAATCTCCTGGATAAAGCTCCAGTTAGTGTTTACAAGAGAATTATATAAATTAAACTTACCCGCTTTAGTTATAGGTCGAATTGTCTTTTTGATTATTTTTGCAGTGTGACAGCAGGTATTTAGCTTCACATAAATACCGATATGATCGGAAAATCCAGGATCAAGTGGTTTTATTGAGACTCTGTGTTCTTCTACATTTGAGAAAACAATAATAATAATATACATATTTATTGACAAATATGTACAATATTTAAATAATAAATAAATGATGAATGAGGTGTTATTATGTTAATCTGTCAAAAGGCTATCGACCAGAGGTCTTTCTGCCTTGTTTTGTCTTGTCATATGGCGTCAGTTTTTAGTGAGTAGATGCATGAAGTGATGAAATGAATTCGAAAATGGTAGAATGTGGGTTTTTAAATCTAGGGATTATGATAGGGTTTCTAGGAAGACAGTAGAGGGATAATATGTGGAAGTTGAAAGGATTTTTGGAGAATGAATGAAATATTTATGACTACAATACGATAATCATCACAATATGTTGCCGCAATTTCACAATGTTTTTCAAAAGATAATTTATTTAATTCTACTAAATTGGTAAGTATATCGACTTTTGCTAGATTCAACACACCACCATGTTGGAATAATGGACGTGTAAAGTAAGATGTTGAATTATATTCTCCAACAGACACAGACTCTACTTCAGATTTATTTAGCCAATGCTCACTTGCTCACTTATGCACAATATATTAAAAACATTATTGTTATCAATTAAAAATGCTTCAATTTCATTATATTTATTTCTTAAACACTGTGTATTGAGAAAAAACAATTGAAATTCACTACTACTACTGTAATCCTGACCTGGCAGTATTACCACTTTTTAGTTTGTTCACTAGATTTATTACTAGTTGTATTGGCTTTCACACGACCCTCGCGTTCGTCGTTGGCCATGATGGACTCCTTAATTCCTTTAGTTCTTCTTTTGTTTGATATAATATTTGTGAAACTTACCTTTTAAGAAAAAGCAACCAAATAAGATTTTTTGCAACAATTTTAAGTGTTCTGTATGAATTATTTTTAGGTATTGTCCTAAGTTATATGTTTTTGAGTATCATTTACGATTTTCTTTGGAATGGAGCTAATGCTTTATTCACGTCTTTATTAACTTCTACAGTATTGTTTTTAAAATTTAGGTTTTTAAACACTCAATACAGGATTAAAATTGAATGCGTCTCTACAAAATATTTGAATCTCTATTTATAATATTTTGGAAATACCATCTATTGGCCTTCAAGTTGCTCTCAGTCTATTCTTCAGGCCCTGGTTCTTTATTAATATATATGTTCTTTTTACGTAAACTTTTTCAGCGAACTTCACTTCAATAGCAAATTTTATTTGATTTAAAATTTATTTATAAAATCCTGATGATCATTAATGTTTTTTCAGACAGTGATCTGATTTAAAGTTCAAATATTATAATATCATATGTCATTTATGCAATCGATCAAAACGCACAAAGTAAAAATAATTTATTGTTACTGTAATGGAGTCTCTGGCTTATCATCAGATGAAGGATAAAAATTCAGAAGCGCGGACTGTCGCAGCAGCGGAATTTTGAAACGGTAATTACTTTAAAACCTTCACTCGTATATGATAACTGTAAAGTAATATATTTCTATGCCATTAAGAACGCTAGTTGCTCAAATTTATAGATTCTAAACATATTACAAGTTACAATTCGATTCCCTATCCTCCATAATAATATTACATAGTAACGTTTATTGCACAATAAACCTCCAGAAAGCACTTGTAATTATAGTTTATAACCAGGTCACTGATTAAAATTCACAAGAACATTCGAATCACGGACTAATATCAGACACACAATTTCGCGTTAGTTACAGGCATTTGTTTTTTTTTTCTACATAATCTTCTCTTGTGGTAAATTAAATAATTGAAATATATGAAACCGTGAATACGAGACTTACGAGGACTACAGAAGCAAAATGCTTAATAAAGCAATTATGTTCGTGTCGGATACATTCAGGGAGTATATGAGAAATATTAAATTATACAACGTTGTAAATTATAATGTACGTTCATTCTACAAAGATATTAATGTGATATTTAAATCAAAGAATTATACAGGCAGTTTTGAAACATTTTAAGTAAATTGTTAATTAACTAAATAAGATTTTACATTTGCTTTTATAAGATGTTATGTACTTTATACGTTATTGAATAATAATTAAAGTATTTATATTTATACCAGAAAAATTAATAAATCCTTGTGATAGTATTTTAAATATTATTTTTTATACAAGTGAAATTCAAGATTATCATTATTGTTCTAATAAGTAATAAATAATTAGAAAATTTTGTAAATGAGACACAATAACTTTGTTTTACCACTATATTTTAAACGATTACAGTGACAATAATTTCGAATACAAGCTATTCATTATCAAACTTAAAGTAAAGTAATTTTGAATAGCTTATATTCGAAGCTATAGTCACTGTAATTGTTTAAAATATAGTGGTAAAACAAAGTTATTATGTCCCATTTACAAATCAATCAAGATGTACCACGAAGTAAACGCCTCTACCATCAAATATTTAATTAGAAAGTTAATTAAACACTATTTACTATTTTTAATTTATATACAATTTCACTATACCAAGTATTTAATTAACCTTCTAATTAACATAAAAATGTTTCGCCATGGATTAAGCGCAAATTTAATTAATCATTAAGTAATAAATACTATTTTTTTATAATGAATAAATAGTATAAATTATTTAATTACTTTCTCGCTTATTGATTAAACTCTGTGAGCTTTTACGTGTCCAAACAAAAAAGAATCATCACGGACAAATAATAAATATCCTCCCCCCTTTTGTGGTTCGTAACTAAAGTAATATTTTATAACTAATAAAAAATGATAATGTAATGCGGGTCAGGTACATGTCATGTGCAAAAATAATTTGTCCTTTTTGTTGCCGGGTATGACCCTTCATCTGGAGCATATTGTGTTCGGGCCATAAAAATATTATGTGGGGGTAGAACATGAGGCGGAAAATTGTGGAGATCGTAAAAATATCATGGCAATTCCGATCCAATAAAACCTCACGCCGGAGCGGATCAAATAACTAAATTTTCCTTTTTAGTTATTAACCCCGGCGAACGTGTAACGTACGTAATACAATGTTTATTAATTTAATATTATAATTTTAATTACTAAACGAATTTGATATACTAGTTTTGTATATTATCATCATTTCATTTATAACAGGTACTAGAATACTATTTAAAAATAAATAATAATAAAGTAATAATAATAAAAAGTAGAGGGCAAAAAGAAGTTGACGATAGGAGAGTTAGAGAAACATCTTGAGCTATGTATTTTACATTATGCATTGGTAGAGATTCTAGATACTAATGACCATTCTTAGATATCTAGAGAATTGCTAAATACTAGCATAACAGATGTGAAATAAAAACTTGACAATTTGTAATTTTGAAAGGGAAGATAAACATAGATATAAGATGGATGAATTTTTGTAATTTTTATCTAATTAAAACATGTTTGATAAAGACAAATTTACTATTGAGTATTTCTAAATGAATATCGCGATTTTAACGCATTGTAGTACTTATTAACTAAATCTCAAAATCATAATTAATACATGAAATGAAAGAAAAACTCAATCAGTTCTGTTTGTTGTTATGCGCTTGCGCTAGAGGACGCTAGTAGCAAAATGGTGACTAATGAACAGAAGACATGTGATTACTCATAATTTACACACCTGGTGCTCATATTATCCTCATGAAATGGTACAACTGGAACGAGACTTCTCTAAATTGAATGTTTTTGTGCCATATCTCGGCGGAAAGTTTAGTTTATAAGCCTTTTTTGTTTGATCTTAATGCTCTTCAACCACGATATTCGTTTATGCCAATAAAATTACTTATTTTAAAGGTCAACGACGTTAAATTGCATTTATATTCCTTTCACTAGTGAATCAAAATACTTTGAATAATAATGCTAACAAATAATAAATATTAAAAAAAAAAATATGATTTCTGCCCAACTTTTTATGCACAGACTAATTGGTTGAGGTTTGATCTGAATAAGTTAATCTAATAGTATCATCCAAGACTTTACACAGATGACGATAAAGTTCCTGCAAGGTTTTTGTATGTGCTAAATACCTTATGTGGTGACCTTATTAAATTTGATTATTTTCACATCATTACAAACTATTTTAATAACAGTTTTTCTCTATGTAACAATAAAACTAAAACAAAAACAAACTTCTGGATAAATTGTCAGAGAAGTAGTTATTCCAATAAGTAACTTCTTTTGTAGTCTTAATAAGACACATTTGTCGTAGATTTACGAAATGTTTTTGTGTTTTTTCTATTTATTAGCCAAAGTTAAAGATTCAAGTAATCAACTTCATGGCTTGTTCCTGGCTGATGGCCCTCTTTTCGAATGTGTTATATTGAATACAAAAAAATATCTGTAATCAATACATGTAGAAAATACAAGTGAACTTGGTGTTAATAGCATATTTTGGTACGCGAAGAAGAAATTAAGTGCTGCATTTGCCTAGACAAATTCCACCCTGGTTGTATAAAATCCGAGGATAACTTTCGTTGTGCTCCGTTGTGAGAAAGCTTGTTACTCTGCAACTTCTACCTAATCTTCAGATGAAACCCTTAGATCTTAAAAGTAAGGTTCTTATATATGTGGAAAAATTACGTGCAAAAGCACGATCATAGATCAATATACATACAATAATCTTTTTTGGACAGAACATAATACATAATAACAATAAATATGAATTCAATACAAATATATGGTGTTAGTCTGTTTGGACTAACCTGAGATTTCTGCCGTAATAGATCAATTAAACTGCAAATTGAATTAACGAACCTTAGACACAACCTCCCAAAACACGCGGGAATAAAGTAAATCAAGAAAAAAAGTGGATTCCTACTATATCTCAAGGTAAACAATTTACACAGAAATTGGTTTAAGACTATGGCACGGTCGCGAGAAAACATTCAGCAAATTACCAACAGATGGCAGAGATTAATTCCGCTGAGGCATCTCAAGCGCAAACCTCTATAGGAAATAAATACGCAGACGAAGAAAATTTGACTGAAATGAAGTCGCGCAAAAATACCACGCCTAAAAGAAGCTCTGCTTTTAATGGGAATTCTACTGATAATACTCTTGAAGGCACAAATGTATCTTTGTTTCTAGATTGAAAATAGAAATTATAAAAGAAGAACTAAAATCTTACCTAGAAGATAGAAATAAATATCCAGTCAACACAAAAATTGGCAAATTTATCTTTTAAAAATTGGATCCTAAATAAAAAAAAACGGCGACTATCAGACATTCAAAATCGGGGTTCCAAATGATGTTTCCGATGTGTTTATAAATAAAAAATGTTTGGCTCATTAAAATATTCTACATAAAAAATAAGTGTTGAACGTATGTGAGTCTAGATCACATATATACCAAACTTAGATTCAATGCAAACTCTAACTGTAGATAACATAATATCGGATCATAAATCAATATTACAGAATTTCAACTAGGCCTCAAATACATATCAGCACTTCACATCTAAAGTAAGAATATTTAGTGAGTGTAACATTCAATATTTTAAAATGCAGTTGTCAAATGAATCTTAGCAAGACGTTTTCTCTGAACATGACTTAAACACTAAATTTGTTTATTATGACAATATATTTACATACCATTTCAATAATAATTTTCCTCCATGTAACAGTGAAACCGAAAATAAAACTAAAGCAAACTTCTGTATAAATTCTAAAGTTAAAGTTTCAAGTAATCAATTTCATGGTTAAACACTAAAATAAAACACTTACTATCTTTTTACCACTTAGTGTTTTATTTTAGTGTTTATCATGAATTACCACATAGTAACGGTCGCAACCATTATGATGATTAATTTCATGGTTTGTTCCATCTTCAAAAACGATATCCTATACTTAGATATGCATAGTTTCAATCAAGGAAGAATTATAATAGATTAGTATTAATAGATTTAAGCCTATTTGTAGCATAAAATCTAAAGCTGTGGATGATGGAATTGGCATAAGATTAATAAATTTATGCTGTCCTTTCATACTTCCGTTCTTAAGAGACATTATAAATTTTTGTATTATTAACTCGGTATTTTTAGATCCATGTAATTCCTCTGCTGAAAGTAACGACTCCAGAAGATTATAGGGATTTAAGACCAGTCAGTATTCTGCCAACCTTATCAAAGGTTATTGAAATAATTGTATTTGTTCTTTTAGTCCCATGCTAAAGGAACAATTACAATTATTTGTTGATAGGAACAATGTTTTACCAAATACGCAATCTGGTTTTAAAAGTGGGAATAATTGCTGTACCTGTTTGCTAAATGTTTTTGATAATATTGTTAGAGACAAATTAATAATATTGGTACTACTTGATTTTTCAAGCGTATTTAATTATCATAATGTTCTGCTGACTATTCTAAATTACATTGGTTTGAGTTTACAAGCGGTGAATTGTTTCTAAATTATCCATCCAATCATTCTCAACAAATTGTTACTAGTAACTATATTTTGTTACCATATCAGTCCAGAGTTGGGTACCACAGGGATCAATCATAGACCTCTTATTGTATATAATATATTCGTCGGTTTTAACAAAATATCTTAAATTTTGTTCTTCGTAATATTATGCCGATGACACTCAAATATATTTATCTTTCCAAATTCCAAAAGGATGACAGTGCATGCGCTTGTAATAAGATAAATGAAGACCTACAGAACCTATATAAAGGTTGTTTTAACCATTCTTTATTTTTAAATCCAAATAAGTTATGTGCCATGGTTTTTGGAAGAAAAAAAAAACGAGAGAAATCTCTGTGAATCTCTTGTGTTACCAAACTTTTCTCATTGCGATGTATGATGCGGGCGGTGTCTAGATGTTGCAACCGCTAACAAAATTCAAAAATTACAAAATAGCTGTATACGTTTTGTATGCAGAATACCTAGAACCAGTTACGGCTAAAAGAAGAGGACTAGGATGGCTAAGTATGCAATAAACACAACAAATACAGCAAGTGTTATTATTTAAAAAAATAATAACTCACAAGTGTCCTCAATATCTACATAATAAAATATCATATAGAGGAGACGTTCACAATGTTATCATTAGATTTGCAGGTACGTTAACATCCCCTAATCATAAAACATCATTTTTATGTCGTTCTTTTTCTTATGAAATTTGTAAAATAATAATCCAATGCCCGACTTATATTTATTGTAGTTTTATGTATGTATCTATTAATATATTTTGTTAACAGTTAATCCAAAGAATCATAATAAATAAATTAGGATTTAGAAAACAAAAATTTGTTCTGCTCTATAAAAATTGTTTTATGAATATATAAATGTTTGAAAATCATCATTATTTTTTTTAAGTGTAGTGCACTATCCAACGCTTTTCTAACAGATTCAATGCCTTAGGTTTAGTTGAAAAACAGCTAACATATCGTATGTAAAGCTGAACTTCATCATATTTCTACACTTATATACATATATAATTAAAAGTTTTTATTTTACTTTTTATGTTGCTAACAATGTATGTATTGTGTATAATATATTATGTTTTGTTGAAATAAAAGACAATTATTATTATTATTATTTTAAGAATGATAGATTCTGGGATAATTTCTACCATTTCTTAATCCAGGCTATTCTGGCAAATTTTATGCACTGTCTAACTCATGTGGTAATGCATGTATGAGATGATGAATTACATCTTGTTTTATCCTATTCCAGACTTCTGTAGATGACTAAAATATTACTGCAAAGTTTTGCTTGAAAATTCGGATGATTGACTGATTACTTATGCGAGTAGAAAATAAAAAAAGGTCGAAATTTATTATGTCACTATTGAGAAGGTCCTATTAGATACTGTATAGAAATTTGGTATAACAACTGATGTTACCGGCGTCCAGATTACCTGAACGTCGTAACAAATGCGTAATTATATTCTAATCTATTTTATGAACTACCCATTGCAATAAAAATTTGCATAAATTTCGTATTATTGAAATATTCCAAAATGAGATGATTTTCCAAAATGTACAGCTATCAGTGCAGAATAATAGACCGGGCCCTTTTCGGCAAACGAGGATGATTACCTGCTCCAGGAATTTTGCTGCCTACGTGACCAGAACAAAGCCGCGTATAATACCAGACCCAGACCTTCGCTCTTTACCAGTCATCTACCACCAGCAGCGGTGGTCAGCCTGGTCGGTTCCGCTGATTCAAGCTTCTTGCACTTGTTATATATTGTATATTTTCTGTGTCTTTCTTTTATAATCTATTTTCTTCTTATTGTTCTGGTCCCATGTTTAATTTACACATTTTTCCACTGTTCTTTAATTTTGTTTCATAGATAGCCGGTGCCCATACGTTGACGTGGTGTGGAAGCTTAAGCAATTAGCACTTGTGGAAAACTGTTTAATCGATGCCTGCAGCTGTTAATCGATGGTGAGCCTCGCCAGGGACCCCTGTGCCTTGGGAAATATACACCATCGGCTTCATCCCAAATATTATATCAAGCTACTTTGCTTACTTGCCGATTTGATGGGTCGCTATCCCAAGATCTGGATCTTGATTTTACATGATTGCCATGGCACTTGTTTTTTGCACAGCCATCTTCAGCTGTCTATTATTCCGCCTTTTCTACAAACAATTGCACTGCCTTTTTTAGAGTTATAATGGCTCTCTTATTCACTACTATAAGCAGATCATCTTTCTCACTTCCGCCTGTAGAGCCAAGCGAAACACCCCGTCGTAGGCCACATTCTGCAGAAGTTCTCCTAGTATTGACCGTTGTGGTACCTATTCTATCAGTTGTCCTTTCTGCTGTAGATAATCTCGTAGAATATTGCTCTCTCCTAGATATAAAGGAATTTTTAAAAAGAACTTTGTTTTTCAAAACAAATAAAACAAAGAATTTATTAGAAAATAATTCACTTTTTCACTGTATTAGAAAGAGTAAGGTCAGACAATTATAAATAGAAAGTTATAGAGGACAAATGTCCAGCACGATCACGCTTACAAATGTCGATTATTTCATCGACATTTTAAACAAAATTCGTGAAATTCTGAAATTTGGTTTGCAATAAATTCATTGTTTCGGTAGCTGTATGACTTGTGGCACTATCCTATTAAAACCACATGCCAATAATATCCAAATTATCAACAATAAGCCAAAATTGACTTATTAACATCTCTAGATAGCGTAACCTAAAAAAACAGCCCAATCAATACAGTGACACGTTGAGCAGGCAAAGGCTTCTGAATAATTGCAGAATTTTGCTTGTTAACGCATCAAGACAAATGAAAGAACGTTTTTATTCTCAGTTGCCAAAACACGTGTTAGGCAACTATAAATAAAAATATTATAGAACAAAACAAGTGTTACTCTTCACCTAATAATATTCTTTACCATCAAGAGTGTAGAGGGTTATTCTTGATTGCATTCGGCGAATCTACGGCCATGTGCATGGCTTAAATTCTTTCACCAGTTACATATTGTAAGGCTTCAAAGATAAATCCTTACGCAAACTTGGTAATGTAGACTCCAAAGGACAAAACTATCATTTACATAATGTATTTTTTATATTATTGATATATCAAAACATAAATGTTTAAAAACAAAGTTCTTGTTGAAAAACCTGATTGCTTCTATTATTTATTTTCTTGAGGGTATTGAATGAATGCTTTGCATGTATGGAAATCGTTAGACAGTTCATCCTCCACTCATCCAACCGGTGTTTGTCTCGCTATTCTGAGTTAATCTAGTGGGCTGGCTCTCTAAATATTTGCATTAAGCGCTCGAGAAACTTTTCTTCATTATTCAGTGGACATACCAATCCATATTCTCCAGAATCGTCTTTTGGTTTTTCCTGTTTTGGCAGCAAAACTAACCTTGCCAGCTTATATATCCTGGAGAATATTACTTTGATAAGTCAATTGTTAACTAGTTTGGATCATGCACTACGGCTAGCTTCATGACCTCATTATGGATCTCCTTATGTTTTAATATTTAAGATATCTGCTCCCTTAAAAACAGACTTAATAGTCTCTATGTAGGTTTCTATTCAATGACGACTTCTACTATAACTACTGTAAATTCTTACAGTTCGCAATATCGGTCTTAATTTGTAAAAAAACGTAACCATTTCGACAAAATTATAAAATTTTAAACAAGGATTTTTCCATAAAATTTCTATGTAATTTTAGTATGTGTTCCATAAGATTGATATATAATGAATTCCGGAAATTAATAGTTGCACTATCTATTTAATGGCACACGTTACAGCGTGCTAAATAATTGAGACGAAACTATGCGTTAATTTCAAAGTAAAATTATACGGTGTATTTTGCAAAGCGTATTCTGCATCGGTGCATAAAGACGTTTCGAGGGCGAAATGGGGCGCTGAAACGTGACGGCGCGTCGTAAAACATCTGCGAGAACAATAAACATTTCGCATAATGGGGTTAATAAGTGTAGGGTCGTAACGGGGCGCCTCGCCGAGGTGTATACATATTTCATCGATTCGCGGCCGAATCCAGGTTTTTGAGGGTGTAATTAACTTCACTTGTAATTCGCCGAACTATTTCCGAATTAATTATTCTTGTAAGGCGAACTCGAAAATTTCTAGTGTCTATCAACAATAACGCTTCGGTGGTTCTTGTTTGATATACGCATAGTTAACAGTCGTGTTTAGTTTAAAGGGTTAATGTTATATACATTAAAAGGAAAGGGTGAGGCAAGGTATTTACAACAATTGTTCATATACGTGACGACTAATATCATTAATTATTAAAGTGCTTGATTAATTAATCAAGTTCATCTTCACGTAACTCACAAGAATCAATTATAAATTAATGAAATAAACTTTTAAATAAAATCCATTAAGAGTGTGCTTTATAATTTTAAATATGTCAGCTGGAATAACACAAGAAAAACGTTTTATAGTAGTACATTACAATGGTTATTAATCTAATACGTATAGAAATAAATTTTAATTCGTAATTTCACTAAATAGAAAATATAAAAAATCTGAATTATCAACGAATTGTATAACAAATTAGAAGGTTAATTAAACATTTGGTTTTTTTCACTATTTTTATTTTTTTATATTTCTCCGACTACTTTTGACCGTTGGTCAATCTCAAAGAGAATTAACCTTCTAATTAACAAAAAAAATATTTCACCATGTGTTATTTGAGAATTTAATTCATCGTGAAATATATAACATTTTCTAATCGCAAAAATTTACAATAGAATTAAAAATGAACATTAATTTAATGAAGTCTCAGTTTTAGTAAATATATATTTATTAACATAGTCTAAATAAATATAATTTTGTAAAGAGATGCAATGTATAATTCCCATTAAATTTCCATTTCGTATGCTAAGTGCGAATGAAACTAGTCACTTAATTAAATTTGCATATTATAAATTTAAACTGAACTTATGAATACCACCCTTTTCAAGATATATAATATACATTGTATAACACTTAGTTGTCTTCTGAGCTAACCACTAAACCCCAACTAGTTCTAATTTAGGAGAATCAATTTAACTATGGGGAAGTTCGCATGCTTTAAAATTAATCAAATCAGCATCAATGTATTTCCAACGAGTGTATCTTAATATAACCACAAGAGATGCAATAAACATGTAAATTTTAACTACTTTCTCTGTATTTCATTATTATATTTATTTACAACTTTGTTGTTTGCAGTAAAGATTAGAGTTGCAGACATTTAACCTTGATTATAACATTTATTGATTTAATAGGATAAAAATTCTAAGAGTTTTTTCACATCTAATCTTATTCTTTTGGTGCTACTTGATACGTTATTAAATATGTTGGTGTTACTATTGCGCAGCAATTTTTAAAAATTTTATTTTCCTCTATTGGATTTTTGGCAAGCTTTATAATTTGGGATACATACGTGACTTTTTTTTCTGGTATTGTCAGTTCATATCTAGATTTTTGTTATAGTGACTTTCTCTAAAGATCTTCATCATTTCTTTATTGTGATTTGTAATCTTCTATTCATAATTGCTGTGATATAGCCTTTGCTTTCTGGTATAATTTATTGATTTATTTTTTATTTTTCAATGGATTTAAGTTCTTCTTTCCTGATATTAGATTTAGGCGGTGTTGCCTTCCATAGAATTTCTGTCGGAAAATCTCTTGGTTGTTGTGACCCAAGTGTTCGATTGCTGATTGTACACTGCTGACATTTTTTATAGGTGTTCTTTTAGTAAGTTAAAAGTCTTTTCAAATGATTTGCTTTTGATGTGATCTATTTTTTGGATAGGTTATGCACTAACAGTGGTTATACTATTTTGGTATGTGTAGACCAAACTGAAGAATTTTGAAATGTATTATTTCGTATTTTTTGTTTAAAATTTGCTTTCTGATGAAATATTTTTTAAAATTTATTTCATACTATTTCCTAATTTAATGAGAGTGTCCCTTCATCGTTCTCTTAGGATTCGATCTATTGCTTCTGTATGATGTTTCATTTTCTAATAGTTTGGTTAAGTATTATTGTATCTATATCTGTATAACAAAGTAACATTGTATAATAATCACCTATGTTTATTTTCTAAATTTCATATTGTCTTAGGCGTTGTTTTTGTAGAAGATTTTGAAGTGAAAAGCACTGGCATAACCTAAATCCAAAACTGTAGCTTAAGTAAGCGGGTAACATCTTCGTAATATGGCAGAAAAATATAACGAGATTTCCTGAATTTTATGTGTTGGCTTTATTATTATACTGCCTTTCTTAATTTAATTTCACTTTATTGAACTTTAGACAAGCCCTATAATTTTGGGCAAAAATCTGATTTTTCTCTTAGTATTGTAAGTATATATCAAGATTTTGGTTTTAAAGACTTTTTCTAAATTTCATCATGTGCTGGTCATTGTTATTGCATTTACTTCCTGGTTTCATTGATTGACCTTTTCTAAGGTTTTTAAGCTTGTCATTCTGCCTTCCTGATATTAGGATTTCGTGGTTTCACTTTTTTTAAGAATTGATATCCTTATTGTCGAATGGGTAATCTCTGCGTTATTTTGACCTAGGTGTTTATTTGCTTATTCCATACTGCAGATAATTTTCTCTTTTGAAATACGCGGTGTTAAATTAGATTAGTAAGAAAGATAGCGTTAGAATCTTTTTGATGAGGATAGGTTATGTAACTGTAGTTGATTTATATGTTTTTTCTGTGCGGGTAGATCAATTTGATGAATTTTTAACTTTGTTTCAGACCTCTTCTTTGATGGAATAATTCCTTTAATCTATTCCGTAGGATATAATGTACTTTATTTCTTAATTTTAGATGTAATTTAATGAGGGGAGGCCCTGCGGCATTGCTTGTGATTTCTTCATTATTTTAGAATTCGATCTGTTTCCTCTCTGCATTTTAGATGCTTAATTTTTGTACAGTTTGGTGAAGCATTGTCGTCTCTGAAACTGTATAACAAGGATTGCATAATAACCGTTTAAGTTTGTTTTCTAACTTTATATTTCTTTAGACGTTGATTTTTGGTGATACTTAAGTAATAGCTCTAACAAAAAATCAAATAAATCCAAAATTGTAGCTTCGGTTTATATCATTTTCATCAATCTTCGTGATATTGCCTTATTGCAAAGAAATGGCGGAATAAATTCTGAATCACCTCAACAGCATACACCGCATTATTTAATTTACAACTGAGATTAGGAACAAATGAAAACTGTCGTTTCTGAAAGTAAAGCTAAGGAAAAAAAGGAGAACGGCCAGTTTAGACATACGATTTACAGAAAATATAAAAAATTTAAAATAGTAATACACTTGTTATTTGAAAACGATGAAGCCTTTGTCAGTCTGAAGAAGGTTCTTTGCGAAATCTTAGAGTCGTTCTCATTCAGGAGAGAGAGAAGAAAGTGGGTCACCCTGTCGAGTACGGTAGTTAATTTCGGACGAAGTCTGAAAGAAATTATTCTACTGCGAAACGTGAAGCCCTTTGCATTTTTTGTGGTATTGCTAAGTTAAAATGATATATCAAAGGATGTCCAATCACATTCATCACCTATCATCAAATCCTAAAATAGCTAATGAGTCTCACGTGATGACCACTCCTACTCCAATCGTACAATTTCATCATTGAGTACACCATCTGGGAAATTTAATCATATAACTGATAGATTATATCGAGACGATCTCTTACATCGAAATTTAGCTGAACATTGCTCCAGGAGAAATCTAATGAAAGACACAAAAAGCAGACGAGAATCTGCAAGCTTTCATCTAGCTATCATATTCCGAGACTTAGATGTGAAGTTCAGCGAGTATTACACGCATTTCACGACTTAGCCGAAGCAGGCCATTACAAAGTAGAGAGGGCCCTCCACAAGATAAAGAGAATGTTGACGCATACATCAAAATTGGTATCCCTTGTCAACTTTGTAAACCCTCAAAAAACAAATTAGCCGATAATGTCTCTAAATCGGCGATTCGGAGCCATCGCCATTGAACTATTTGGACATCCTTAAGAAGAGATGACAATCCTGATTATTTAAGATCTGACATTCAAATGAATATGCTTTCTGCTCTCAAGAAAGCCACATACTAGTGTGGTACTAAAAATCTTATCGAAGAAAACGGTCAGTATATCTCAACGTCATAACAAATGAGTCATTTAAATCTATATTATCAAGTGCCTACTGCTCCTATTAATAATTTACATAAATTTCGCATTATTGAAATGAGTAATTTTCCAAGATGTGCAGCGGTCAGTACAGAACAATAGAACGGACTTTTTTCGGTGAACGAGGATCATTACCTGCTCCAGGAATGTTGGCGCCTACATGACCGGGACGATGCCAAAAATAGGGTATAAAAGTCACAGATCGACACTCTTTAACAGTCGTCTGCCTTCAGTAGCGCGGGTCGACCGGGTCGGTCTAGCCCTTGCCCTTGTACATAACTTATGCCGCTTTTTTGTAATATATATATATATATATATATTACAAAATATATATATATATATATATATATATATATATATATATATATATATATACATTGTCAATGTTCGGCTTTATATGTACAAAAATAATCTTCGCGAAACTATCCGCACCAACATATATATATATATATATATATATATATATATTGTATCTTTATATTTCATCTTCATAACTTGCCCGTGACCCATCCCTTAACGTGGCGTGGAAGCTTAAGTAAGTAGCAAATCCGTGAAACTGTTCAATCGAAGACTGCGGCTGTTAATTGATGGTGCTCCTTACCAGGAATCTCTTGGCCGCCTCTAGAGCGTTTTAGTTCTAGGATGTACTAGAAGTCGATTACGAGAATGCCACCGCCGCGTCACGGTAACATTTGGCGCCCAACTGCGCACCCCCTGATTTAATGCTCTTAATTGTTTGACCATTTTACTTTCTTTGTTTATTTATTTTCATTTGTTGTGTAGATTTACGGTAATTCCGCGTCAAACAGGGGCGCGCTCTAGAATACGACCATCACCGTTAGCTCCTTATTTAGCTGCTCCATGCTCCGTCACAACAATAGGACTGATTTCATACCAGCTCCAGCCGCCCCGAACTTCGCTCCAGCCTTCGATGCCTTGGCCGCCCCAAGGGACTGCTAAAATCATTAACAAGTTTCAGATCAAGCAGCCTCGAATCCCTCATCAACGTTAGACGTGGAGGCCCTATTTGACTGGAATAAGACCTCCATCGTGGTTTACACCGTGCCAATGCAACCAGGATGTTAGCCCATCCTCGGCCGTCAGACGTCTTAGTGTGTTAGGATGCTACCAGGGATGCTGAGATAGGGCGTGGGACGATTAAATTCCCTCACACTTTAATTTCAGGAGGATTACCACATGAAACAGGATCTAGTGTTGCTTCTCGCGACTCCAGATCCAGTTTTGGATGTCCGAATTCTACTGCACCTCAACCTCGGAAGTATCATTAGTATCCAGATCCGGTTATGGCCAAGAACTAAATGAACAATATGTTAATCTAGACTTATGCCAGTCCACGTTTCCTGTCCAGCGCACTAGATTAACGATATCGACTGGATGACGACGCATGCATTAAGAAATGCCCAATAGCAGTACCTCACCAAAAAGGCATGAAATCCACGTAATCATTAACATCATCAGCCCAGCCAGTTTTATAGCAGCCGTACTAAATCGACCGGATCAATCACTCGTAATAGTCCACGCCTCTACCATCGAGCCTTATCAAGAAGACCAGACTGATCACCATTTAAAAAAAAAATCAAAAACCACTAACAAAAGAAATAAAACCACTCTTCAAAATTTAGGGAAACCACTCTTCAAAATAAAATAAACCACTTGTTCAATATAAAAAAAATTCTAAACTAGTTAGTCACAAGAAAACGGGGACGCCCAAAGAAACCCAGATATGAGCAATTGATTCTTCACAACTGTACTATTACGGAATAATGTAATGTCGAGTAGAGAAAGATAACTGCCAAGAAGAGTTAGAATACTTTTTCTGTTGAACAGAGACGGTTTTACCATACGCAGCACCACTTCATGGGCGATGGACACACGATCGACTGGTCATGTTGTAACAGGGGGACAACATAGGTAATCCCTAAATAAATTGTACTCCACGAAATAAAATAAAAATAAAAAATCAAATACATGTTTTATGCTCAGGTTCGTGGGTTTTTCTCAAACTAACGAGTTGGGCGCCAATTGTAACGGGGAAGGGCACCACGGTAGGAAAATGTAATAGAAGTTATGGTGCTTCCTGTTAACCTCCGGGTTGGCTCACTTCAAAAAAACTGTTAGTCACACTTGTTGCCCTAAACCTTTATGTTTAGAGTTGCAGTCTTCTTCCACGCCTGAATTCTAACTTGACTTGGATGGCACAAACACATAAATTTGAAATGTAGCTTTAATTGAAAATGAAAACTTGATTCAGTGGTCAACAAATAAATTATTCGATTTATTCAAAAACATAAACAATTAAATCAAAAAGCTATCTATGAACATTCATAGAAAATCTAACGTGTGTTTAACAATTATTGTAGTCCCGGTGGCTTTGTAATCAAATACGTAGGTCGATTCTTACATGTGCCAAATAAATTGAACTGACACTTTAATTGTCAAACATAATTTAAATGTGAATTTAAAGTGTGTAATTAGAATAGTACATAATTTAGATTTAAATTATGTTTGACAATTAAAATGTCAGTTCAATTTATTTGGCACATGTAAGAATCGACCTACGTATTTGATTCCAACGCCTCCCGGGACTACAATAATTGTTGGACACCCGTTATATTACCAAAAAATAATGCATAACTATTAGAACAAAATAAGATTTTACACTCGCAACAAAAGAAATAAAAACCACTCTTCAAAATTCAGAAAAACCACTCCTCAAAATCAAACAAACCACTTGTTAAAAATAAAAAAAATCACTAACTCTTTCAGGGCTCCTCAAAAAGTTTTGTTAAAGGGGGAAGGCAGTGGGGTAGCTCTTCTCCTATTGGTTAATACAAGTGGCTGGTGATGTATTTGTATCCCTTCTCGTAATGAAAAGGCGCGCGCATGCGCTCTTCAAAATGACAAACGCCGGGAACCAGTACGGAGCTACGACTCGTTAATTGCAATTTAATTTGATTACAAAAATAAATTACAATTTACAAATTTAATAATGCAATTGTAACCACTGTAGAAGCAATAGAACTTGTACTATTTTTAGTAGTTATCGACGATGATTCCTTTTAAAATTAGCAGGCCATTGCGATGTGGAGAGAGCTTTCAACAAGATAAGGATCCAATATTATTAGAAGGACGTTGCCGCATACAACAAGAACTTTATTTCTTATCAATTTTACAAGCCTTTTAAAACCAAATTAACAGGATTATTTCCGATAATGTCCACAGCCTAGTTTGTACAAAAAAGCTCATCGACTCATTTTTCTTTAATGTAGATTCTCGAAGAAGAAGAAACAATGGACCCCAATTCATGGATGCCATACTGCAACAGGTCATATTTGTTTTTGGGCATCTATTTATTCCAGCTTACCACCTGGTGGCTAACCTCAACAAGAAAAAAATCGATATTTTAAAATGCAACTAGGAATCCACAATCATCCTAGTTGGTCCAAAAATTACCTTCAATTCGCTTTAGAATTAGAATCCAGCTCCGACTATTCACCTGCGTATCTAACCTTTGGCCGAGAACTAAATGAACCAGATGTTATTAATCATGACTTATGCCAAGTCGCAAAACAAAGATTTTGTATTCGAAATAACTCCACACATTACTGGAGACCCTCGAAGAAGTAAATAAAATTTAATCGAGAAATTCGACATTGCCAAGGAGTTTGCCGACATTTACCGCATTTCCTGCTCACCGTACCAGATTAACGATTTGGACTGGTAGGCGACGCATGCATTAAGTAATGCTCAATAGAAATATACCCCAAAATTTGCACCAAGAAAGGATAAAACCTACGTTATCATAAACATCATCAGCCTACCAATTTTGAAGTAGCTAAATCAAATCAATTACTGGGAATATACCATGACTATAACCTCATGCCATATCAAGAAGAACAGACTGATACCTTGCATTATATATTCATTTAATAAGACAGATTATTTGTCTTTACTCATAACAGCGGTCTTCTGTGCTTTGAGTACTGTCAAGGTGATCTTTTGTGCTTCTAAGAGGAAGGCCCTGTTAATCTTCTTCTTTGCGCACATGCGCGAACGTTCCTGGGGCCTGATGGGAATGATACCCCTAAGTTTGTCCTTGCCCTGACCGCATCTCGGGACGTTTTTGAGCTTCTTAAGGTATTGGTAAACTAATGTGCCACCAGGAGTACGAACAATGTCTCCTGGTGGATTTTGTGTTGTACGACAGGCGTCGTCTGAAAAGCAGCAGCTGCATCATTTTATCTGGTCTAGTCAAAATCACCGTTTCCTCAACCAGTTAGAGTAATGAGAAAATGAGGACGCCCAAAGAAACACCAGATATAAGCAACTGATTTCTCACAACTGTATCATAAGGGAAGAAAGTAACGTCGAGTATTCAAATACAACTGCCAAGACGAGCTCGAATACTTTTTCTATGGTACTGGCCTGCACGGTTTTACCCTACGCAGCACCCAACCCCCGAGTACTACAGAAAGTATTAAACATAAAAGATTAGTTCAAAATACCAAGTTTCGTATCCTTTAAGAAAATCATAGAGTATATAGTTTTTATATTATAAATCAGCTCATAAAAAAAGTTGTGCTAGCAGAAAAAAAACCAAGGTCCAACTTCAATATTTCAACTTATAGAAGCCACAAATCAGAGAACCGACTCCAAATACAGAAAGATAAATGCCCCAGTTAACATTCAAAGAGAAACGATCATTAGATAAGATATTGAGGTAGAAAAAATTCTACTTCAATTTAATAAAAGGATTGACAAGTTTATCATCTACCTAGAACTAAACAATAATTATCAATTTGTAAAGCTGCCTAAAATGTTTGCTAAAAGCACTTCTGTTAAGATTGCAATTTCCACAAGTATTGCATCTTCAATCCACAGTAATGATTGCCAAAATCAAATGGGACCAATCATAAAAGGTTGGTTGAAAAAGCATGATTATCACTTTTCAGAATTAAAGGTTTGATGAAAACTAGTAACTTTGGTTTTTATTACCTATTTACTACTATTGTTACAATCATATAATTACAAATATAATCAAACTAAATAAATTTACAATATTTTACCTAGTGTAAATAATGAGGCCAAGAATATTTGCTTAGTATGGTACACGTGTATACACTATATTATAGCTATCCTTAGACCATCAATTGTCTTCTAACGATAGCCTAACATACTGTACTGGTTGTTAGGTAATTTCTTTCAACTAGCTAAACATACAACTGATCAACACTCACTAAATTCCCTAATTACAGAAAAACCGCGGTCACGTTTTATTAATATTTAGCATACATAAGTTGCAATTGCATAAAATTTGAATACGAAATTAGCCACACTCCGAGCGGTATTTCGGCGAAGTATTCGGGCGTAATTTAATTAAAATTAATTAATTCGAAGGAATAATCCCGCGAGCTGTATTGATTTTGTATATATTGAACTTTCGACTCTCGTGATATTTCGATTTGATCGGATCCACCGGGGCAGTAAAGCGTGTCGCCTGTATTTACTCTGTCTAGTCAAGTACCGTAGGTATACAATTTACACGGTTTGATGTTTGATAAAATTATAGGATTAATCATATCAGAAAGTTACGCCTGTAATTAATTTAATATAACTAGAGCGGAATTTTCAAAACGAAAGGGGTTAATTTTGATCTCCTTGCTTATTTATCAATATTAAATTAGTAAATTGGTTGCATGGCCTAATTGTTAAATATCAATTTTATCTTTTTTAGGAAAATAAAAAATACCATTAAACGTAGCTGGTGTGCATATCTCCATGAAAGATGTGGCCGTAATATTTTTATTCTGTTACCTCAATTTCTTTCTATACGAGGAAATATATATTTCTGTATCATCCCTTCAGCCGTTCCCTAGCGTTTGTACGGCTTGATGCACGATCCCTAGATACCATTATAAGCCTAAACTTTGTAATATACATCACACCTCTCTCCACCGTCTGCCCGAACCTATTCCATTTATGGACATTTTTCATAAGTTAAAAGGCGTCAGTTGTTTGTGTTCCACAAGCAAATATCTCTCATGAAATTGCATCGTGGATATTAATTCTCTAACTTTTTTATTTAGGGGATGTTGCACAAAGGGGAATGATTTACGTACGCGAAACACGCACAACTAAACTCAACAGACGTGAAATAATTCAATCAGAATATAAAACGGGTTATTCTCACAGAGAAAACGTATTTTAAATTAAGCGAAAACAAGGATTTCATTCCGTGCCGGGGCCGACACATCCTTCCACCCTTTATTTAATAATCCTTTACAGAAAATTATCCTATTTTATTTCGGAGATGTGCATGCGCCGAACTAGGCGGACGTGAAGGGGTTCTAATTTATTTCCCTTTTCGGCAATGCTATTTTTGCATGGTGGACGCTTAATTAAAAGTAAATACGGAATATGCAAATTTCCGCACCTTCTTCTGTCTATACGCTCTCATATAAATGAGAGTTATGAATTCGAGTTTGCTACGTGAATACCTGGCGTGTTTAATCTCCGCCGTGTCTATATCAATTTATGTGTGTGTGTGTATCACGAAGACACGTTTATCTTATTTCAGTATTTTGTATGTCTGGAAGGTATTATAAAGTTACGACACTAAAATGTAAAATATGATTAAATTTTCTCTAGGAGATTAGATGATCCCCCTTGCAGCACCTTTCTAAATTGCGATGGTTTAAATTTATTCAGGAAGGGTGTTTATTAAATCTACACAAATTCATAACATTGTAATAGCGATTACTTACACTTATATATATTTTAGTTAGAAAAACGATGATGTGGCCATCATAGTACTTTCTCCTATAGTTTATTAGCAATAAGCAAACAAATATTCAAAATTTTTAAATTAAGAACAAACAAAAAAATGTTTCAATAAAACTTTTTTAGTTTTTCATTCTCTTTAACTTTTGTTTGAAAAGTTATGTCTAATTTTTCAAAATTTGTTTGAATAAATTTTGCAATAATATTGTTTATATACGTTTTACAACTTTTAATTAAAACGCTCGCTTATGTTTTACTGATTGAAAGGTGGGTTAGAGGCCACCCACCCACCCACCCTACATATACATATTAACTTTAATTACTGATCGCCTCGTGGTTTGCAATAACTTTAATTACAAAATTTGAATAAAAGGAAATTGACAAAGTAAAAATTATTGATAAAGAGAATGGTTGCGACCGTTACTACGTGGTAATCCATACTTACAATAATTTGTGGTTAAAACATATTGAATTTTTCAATTCAGTGAAAGAAGGACTTTTTGAAAAAAGTCTATATTTCTAAACATTTTTTTTAAATTTTAGAGCTACCAATAAAATCTACACAATTTAGAAAGCGGGCTGAATTAAAAAATCTTGAAACCTAAAGAAGAAATTAAAATTTAGCAAAAAATTCTAAAAATCTAGGGCCCCAAAAAAAGAGGAATTACTGAAAATTTCCTGAACCCTCAAGAAAAAAAAAAATCTACATTTCTACAAACAAATTTTCTAAAAAGTTCTAGAGCCTCCAAGAAAATCTTTATTATTTAGAAGATAAGAATATAACCTTGAAATCTGGAGGAGAAATTTCTGGAAATTTCTTGAACCCCTAAAAAAAAGTCTAGATTTCTAAATTAAAATTTTCTAAAAATTCTAGTACCTCCTAGAAATTTAGACCAGTTGAAAAAATAATCAGGAAGAGAAATTACTGAAAATTCTTTTAAATTTCTCGAAAGTAAGAAAAGATTTTATAGGCGAAAATTTTCTAAAAAAATCTAGACCCTCCTAGAAAAAATTCGCAACTTTCTAAATAAGTTTATAGCCTCTAGTTGAAACAAATTGTTGAATTTTAGAGAAGCAATTGCTGATATTTACCCGAATTATCGAAAAGAAAACAAATTCAGGCTCTAAATGTTTTTTAGAGCCTGAAAAAAATCTTCGCTATTTGTAAGAAAAGTTGAAAACAAAATTTAATTTTGGGAAGAAGTTATTGGCCATTTTCTAAACTCTAAACTTTTAGAAAAAAAATATAGAAAATCCTAATGCCTCAAAGAAAATCATTGCAATTTAAAAGACGACTTCAAAAAAACTCATGAACTCTAGAGAATAAATTGCTTGAAATTTCCTGAACCCTCGAGAAAATAATCTAGATTTCTAGAACAAAATTCTAAAAGAAAATCTTTGCGATTTAGAAGACAAGTTGAAAAAATCTTGAAATGTGGAGAAGAAATTACTAGAAAACTCTCGAAAAAATGTCTAGATTTTTAAAGACAAATTTTCAAAAAAAGCCTTCGTTTAAATCTTCGCAATTTACTGGAAATTTTCTGAATTCTACAAAATCTACATTTCTAGGAATTTATTTTTGCAAATTTTTTGAAAAGAGTCTAGATTTCTAGGAACAGATTTTCTATAGCCTCCAAATCTGAATAAAAGTTACTGGAAATTTCTAAACTCTCGAAAAAAAGTCTAAAGTTCTGGAATAGATTTATTTTTAAATTTTTGAGCCCTGAAGGAAATATTTGCAATTTATAAGACAATATTAAAATCTGGAATAGAAATTAGTGGAAACAACCTCAAAGAAAATTCTATAAATATTGAAACGAACTTTCTAAAAAACTCCCGAATAACTAACACCTTTGCTAAAAATTCTGGAAATATGAAGAAGAAATTACTGTACACTTTTAGAATCCTCCAAAAAAGTTCTACAAGGAAAACTTGTGAAAAATTCTAGAATTCTCGATCAAAATTCATTGGAAAGGAAGATGCAAAAAACTGAAAACTTGCAGAAACTTCTAAGTAAGTTCTAGAAATTTAGAAAAATATTTCTAATAAATTGTATAGTTAAACAAAATCTTGAAAGAACTTTCTGAAAAATCTATAACTCTCGAATAAAATCTGTGCTAAAAATTCTGGAAATATTTATTTATTTATTAAATAAACAAAAGAAATTACTGTACACTTCTATTCTCCTAAAAAAAATTATAAATATAAAATGAAATCTTGTGAAAAATTAGAAACCTCAATGTAAAAAAAAAACTAAAAGTATGGATCATCTGGGGGACCGCGGTGGCCTAGTGGGTAGAGTGCCTGCTCACGGGCCACACGGTTGTGGGTTCAAATCCCAGCCGGGCGGTGGATTTTTCTAAAGGAAGAATTCTCCGTCCGGATCCATGGATGTTCGTGTATGTCCCTCATTGGTATCACAACGGGCCTATCTAGGCCTAAGTGTGCATCTCTTCGCGGTGCACGAAGAGGTGCTGCCACACCAACCTAACCTAACCTATGGATCATCTGAGAAAATTATAGAAAAAGTTGAACAATATATTCTACAAAAATCACGAAGAAATTTCTATAAATAAATATAAATAATGACTTTCTGAAAAATTTTGAAACTCTTGAATAAAACCTTTGCTTAACTTGTAAAAATTTTTACGAAAAACATGCCTCAATAAAACTTCTACAGTGTCTCATTTCTTTTAACCTTTGTTTGAAAAGTTATGAAATATTTTACAAATTAGGAAAAATGTCGAGAAAAATAAAAAAGTGCCTCGAGTAAACATTCACTTCCGGTTAATGAATGTTTACCAAAAGCTTTTCAGTTCCAGTTTTGAACCTTAAGTTTAAAGTTTCATATCAATAGGATCATTCGTTTTTGAGATACAGCGCCACAGACATTTTCATGCACGAAAACAATACTTCCCCTATATACACTATATAGGGAAAGTAAAAATTTGTTTAAAACTAAACTGACAATACATCTGAATAATCAATTATTTTTCTGTATGTAACGTCTACTGATCGTCAGCCTAAATTCAAGTCTTAATTAATATCATCTAGTTCACGTGTTTCTCTTCCTGGTGATAATCTGAAGTAATTTAATGTCGAATTCTGAAAATCAAGGTAAAGCACCAACGAATTGGGATACATTGTTGCTCACGATTTTTTTGTGAATATACACCCTGTATATGGAAGAAGGACTTCGTCGATAAGTTTTCTTATTTAACACTCAGTTGTGGATTTCTTGAGAGCGAACAGATCTATCTATTTATAATTCAGGTCTTCAACAATTAGGATTGTCGCATTTCTTTTTCGAGATGTCAAGGTCAAAGACAATGACTTTAAATCGCTGATTTAGAGATATTGTTTGCAATAAATAGTTGGTTTGCTGTTGAAGGGTTTATAACGTTGGTATAGGATACAATTCTCGATTCCTTCTTAATCCTTCTCCAATAATATTGGCTCATTATCTTTTGGGAGATCTTGCATCAGGTACATGGTGAAAGGCATGTAATGCACTATTGTGTATGGCCTCCTGAGCGTCTTTGGATTTACGTTCGGGAGAAATTATCGGAACATAACATATCACGTGTGGATTATTTCATTTCCCTTCGGATGTTTCAGGTTCTGGATGATGACTTTCAAGTTTTCGTCTGTGCTTCTTGTGTCTTCCGTTCGATTCTTCCTGGATGGGTGCTCAGCTGAACTTAGACGTAATAGATCGTTGACTAGACCTCTTCTTCTATAGGTCTGGGTAATGCATCAGCTATATGATTGAATCATCTCATAGGTGTATGTTGTTGATTGTGAGATTGTACGTCTGGAGTAGGACCTATCGAGCGTGGTTGGTATCTTCAGGTTCATAAGGCATTTAGCATCCTTTACTATAGTGTGCACCATGGGAAAGGGGCATTTTTGGAATAGGTAATACAAAACCTGAAGGGAGCAGAAATGGGAACATAAGTCATTAGTGCTCTCCCCTGGTCTTGCATCGTGTGAACGGTTATTGTTTGGTTTCAATCATGCCGCTGTGGACCGTTAGGTATCGCAATTTTGTGTTTTACAGTTTTATAAGGAGTATAGAATCAGTCACGAAAGTTCAACATCTCTTTCTTTCCTCGTTATGGAGACATACCGAACCGGAACATCATTTAGCGATGGGTTAATGCTCTTCGTGGTCAAGGCAGTTTAATGAAAAAGAAGCCACTGAGACCACGTCGCACAGTTCAAACTCTGGAGAACGTGGAAAAAGTAAGGCACGCTATATTTCGAAATACAAGGCGTTCAGCTCTTCGATATTCTGCAACACTACAAATGTACGGCGAATTCTCCACCAATATTTACGTTTACACCCCTATAAAATGAAGGTTATGTACCATTTGAAGGATTCTAAATATTCACAACGTACAGCTTTTGCTGAAGCGATGCTCCAACTTTTGAATGATGAGTTTAATGCGTTTTTTTATGAGCTACTAGGCTCATTGTTGCGAATCGTCAAAACTTTCGATACTGGGCCTCTGAAAATTCACTACTCTACATGTATTAACACTACACAGTCCTACAGTTACTGAGTGGTGCGACATCGCGAAGTTTGGAGTCATAAGGATGCAATTTTGAGGAGAAGGGGAACATTTTGACCGTGATAGCTGATTGTAACGTGAATATGGTAAACAATTTCATGAAAACTGAGATGAAAGGACGAATAATCAATCTGCGAAATGTTTGGTTCCAACAGGATGGAGCTAAGATCTATTTTGCCCGAGTGTAGATGACTACTGTTAGACAAATGTTCCCTAATCGCAATATCTCGGTGATTTACCCTTTTGCTTTTCAATGATGTGAGATTTTTTCTTATCTCGTATGCATGAAACCAAACTTCATTCACTAGACGAACTGAGAAAATAGGTAGAGCAAACATCACTCAGATCGATCGTCAACTATTGGAGAGAGGCTGAAAGCTTATTAGCTGATATTTCAGAGAGCGTCCCCACATTTGTCAGCGTGAAAATGGAGACGGTCTTAATAATATAATATTTTTCGTTCATAGGTAACTCAAACTTCATGTTCTGACTTATGATACTTATTTTTTGGCCAATAAGTACTGTTTATTTATAAAAGGTCCGGGCACACTTTTTATGCTCTGAACTTGGTGATACTAGAAATAGTGACAAATGATTCACGTTTCGTAATGGAATTATTTTTTTCGGACTTTATCAGAAATCGGTTAGCGTACTCAAGAGGGTATACTTCTTCCTTCTCCCTCTGGAGAAGAACGGCTCCTATAACAAACTCGCTAGCGTCGGTAATGCCTTTTGACTACCTTTTTCGTCCTCTTCTGATAGAATGAACATGTTTGAATTAATAAGAAAATCTCTTTATTGCTCCGGGGAATCTGTCTCTCTCGTATCATTTGCGTCTTTGCCAGGTCGGTGCGGATTCGTTATGGGGTAATGAGATATCCCAGGGTAACATACCCATGTTCAGTAAAATTTCTTCTTTTCTTGTCTATTTTCCTAGATTATTTTTAGACAATAAACACGAAATTAAGTCATCACTCGGCGGAGAAATCTTCCAGCTGTTGTTCGTATGTTAAAGATAACACAATGGGGTCGTTTAAATAGATCAGTAATTGTCAGGCTTGTCAGGGAGTTTTCGAACAAAGTCGTTGAATGTGGCTGAGGTTTTGTATACCGAACGGTATCTGTTTAAAGCAAAATGACTCCAACAGTTTTAGGAATCTAGTTTATAGTTGATCATCTAGGGCGACAGAGATTTGCCAGTTTCTACTTCTCATGTTGATGGTGAAAATCTATGACGGGATAGTGACCGCGTAAAGTAGATCATCAATATACGGTAACGGGTAGGAGTCAATAGTGGTAACTGCTATGAATTTCCTATAGAAAGGACAACGGGTGCTGGTAAGGGTAAGGTAGTTTATTGCCTAATATCGCACTGCATGAGAGGCTGCTTCGATCTCTACGAATTATTTATTGGGGGTGTCGAGTTCAATACTGTTGAGTTAACACTTGATATTCACCGGGGAGTATTCGAAGATTTTTCCGATCATGTGTGGGATAAGTCTAAACAAGAAGACCCATTTCAAAATAGTGGTTCAGAATATACTCAATCTGAAGCGTAAATCTCCGTTACCGAAATTAAAAGTAATAATCTACAAGTACTAAATGAAATATACCCTGCAGTAATTGATGAACCTGTAAATACAATTATGCTCAACAATATGTCTGAAACAACAAGCCCCGACCTCAAATTATGTGGCAAACTCCGAGCGGTAATTTTACTCCTCGAAGGAATCTATCAAACGGAAAACTCCAGGTGTTCCATTAATAACAGTAAATTGTTATATATCACAGAACACCAATGAGCGAATACATATTTTAAAAAAAGACAAGGGTTCTAAAATTGAACCAACTGATCCTTCATAAATAATGATCGTCGTAGTTTGTTTGGTGGTTATGATTTATAACTAAGATTCAAATATGCAATTGTACTCCTCTACTGACAAGTCTATAGGAAACCAAGCCTTAAAGTTAGCTAAACTATATTTCAATAATCCAGCAAAACCGGCTAATGCCAGTAAGACATACTATATTTATGAAGTAATGTCTTTCCTAAAAAAACATTAATGGCTGGACGTTTAGATAGTAATTATCAATCTATTGGCGAGAGTATGACAACATTTAAGGGCAGGTTTCTTCTAAAGCAGTATTGCCACTAAAGCTTATCAAAAAAGGAATCAAAATATGGGAGGGATGTGACTCATTGGTCGGTTATCTTCATGACTTGAATATTTATTCTGGAAAAGAAACTGAGCAAACTGAGAAAGAATGGTAAACAAGCTTTGCCAAACCAGCCGAAATCCAAAAAAAAGTTTCATTATATTTTGATAGGTTTTTTACATCGGTCAATCTTATGAATAAAAAAACTGTTACCAGCGTTTACTGAAAAACTAAATAAGAGGGTGTGACGAAAATGCATTGTAGTAATACTTATTTGCTTTGCTTCAAGTAGAAGGACACCAATGGAGTGGTTTTACTTAGTATTGTCACAAAGCAGACATTAATCAGGTAGAAAGAAAAATTAAATATTGTTCCAAAACTACTGTATCATGTCCTGAACCAGTACGGTTCTATAACAAATTTATGGGAGGAGTCGATCTGGCAGATCAGCTGGCAGGCTTTTATAATATAGACAGAAAATCAAAAAAATGGCGGAAAAAAGTATTTTATAAGTTGTTACTAACAAGCGTTGTCAATATGTGACAGCACATGTCATAAAAAGATGTCTATTTAAAGACAAAATTACGCTTTCTAAAGCATTAAATATATAATGGATGCAAGTAACGGCATTTTGAAGCAGAATTGGTGATGCAGAATTATGGGTTTGAGTGGAAGATCCTTCGAAGAAGTGAACTCCGCCCGTCCTCCTTTCAGCCAAAATTTTGAGTATATTTTCTTATTTTGTAATTTTTTGGGATATTTTGTTTGTTAGAAAGGTGTACAAAGATGTAATAAATAAATTAATAAATAAATACCTGAGTATTATCAAGAAATATACATTAAAAAATTTCCTTTTATAGACTTTATTGTCCCACCAGTCCCACCAGCAGAACAGCTTATCGGTTACGCAAAATGCAAGTGTGAAACGTCGTCGGCAATATGGAACGCCTTCTCAGTTTTCATTATCATTGCAAAATGTTGGCGAACAACACGAAGATGTCACAGTTATCATAAGAAGAAATAAGAGAAACGAACAAAGATTGAATGCTGACGACACCTGCATAGTTTACTCAGGAAATAACAACGAGAAAATTCAAAATAAAATAACTGCAAATAAGAAAATATTATGGTACTACAATCATCTGTTAATAATTAATGATTCAAAAAACAGAATTTATGATCTTTAACAGTACGCAAGAACAAACAGACATAAATGTTAAAATAAGAGAAACAAAAATAAAAAAATTACAGAAGTAGATTATCTAGTACTAAGAATACAAAATAATCTAAAATAGGATAAACACACAGACTTATTAACTAAGAGAAATTCCAGAACAATAGCAGCTATAATGAAAATACAACACTACATATATACAATAATAAGAAAACAACTTGCACTTTTCACATCACAAAATAACTACCTAATCAATATCAGGGCCCACACAGCTAACAAGAATCTATACAAATTACAAACTCAACAAAACAAAATATTGAAATTAATGTATAAATTAGACAAAAGGACCAATTAAACATAAAAAACATGAATACTTATGATCTACAAAATGAAAAATAATCTAATTAAAACCAACATGAAGCTATAATCTAATAAAGACATCCACAACTACCAAACAAGGAGAAAGTCAGACTTTGGGACAGAAAAATTCACTACAATGAATTACTCATAATTATTAAAAAAAGATAGCGTAAAAATATAATGAATTAGAAGACCTCATAAAAGAATTAAAATATACTCCGTTTAAACTAAAAACCAAAAAACAAAATCTTAAATGTCGAAACAAAATAGAAGAAAAATTACAATAAGAAGAATCAAATATTCCTCAATACCGTTAGCACGAGGTGGAACACCGCGTCCGCAAATCCCGATTCGAGGACCGAAGGAAGATAAACAAAAGACGTCCTTTTGTGATATGTATTGTATGCAATATGTGTAATTAAATGTATAGTTATTTAAAAAAGCAGGGTATTGTTAAGAGCGACGTCGCCTCAGGTAGTCTATTACTTTTATTTTTATGGAGACGGTTTATTTGCGATGGTTTTCGGAGTGGCCTTCAGCCTCTTCCACTTGGGTGTTTTGGATTTTTTCGTAGGATCGCGCTAACTTCCCTCCTATTTCCTTCTTCTCAAAGGCAGCGGTAGTGGATGAGGCATTTTTGGCCTTGCCGGACGAGGATTCCATTCTCCTGCTTTCTTGCCTCCGCCTAGGCCACCAGTTTTTGCTGCACTCTTAGGTGATTTTATCACATTTGTCGCGTGGACTTCTTGGCGGTCTTAGCCTTTGCCTCTGCTCTATTGGGAAGTACGAATAATGTCATTTTGATAATTTTTTGATATAGTTGAACGACTGTTGTAGTTTCAAATACTGACTTACATAGTTCATATTTTCCTCTCAGCAAATGTCATTTGTGAGTTTATTTTTGGGAATTTTTGGCATGATTTCCTGTAGTGGAAAGTATGAACTAAGTCAGTATTTGAAACTATAACAATCGTTCAACTATATCAAAAAATTATCATTTTGCTACCTTCTTCTCAAAAGCAACTGTAGTGGATGAAGCTTTTTTGGCCTTGCCGGACAAGGATTCCTTTTTTCCTGCTTTCTTGCCTTCGCCTAGGCTACCACATTTTGCTGCATCCTTAATTCATTTTAACTCCGTCGTCGCAGTGGATTTCTTGGCGGTCTTAGACTTAGCCTCGGCTCAGTAAAAAGAATATCCTTTTTATTATTTCTTGTTGTAGTTGCATGACTGTTGTAGTTTCAAATACTGGCTTGGTGCATATTTTCCCCTCAGCAAATGTCATTTGTAAATTTGCTTGTCGGAATTTTTGGTCTGATTTCCTGTGGTGCTATCACTGCTGGAATTGCTATTGTGTAAGAACTTTTTATGGAGGCATTGTAGTTGCGATGCTTATCGTAATAATTCAGGCCGACCATGACGCAGCCGATTTTCTAGGGTTGTTTAGATTGTATTAGGATATATATGTTGATGGAAGAGTTTCGAAAAAGATCCAAACAAGATCCTCTCCTGGCAGACTACCCCTTCATACCATTTTGAAAAATTTATCTGGTCTAAGTGGTTCATACGAAGTATTATGATGGAGCTCCAAATATCATAGTAAATGAACAGCTTTTTCCAATGAAAAATAAATTTTGTTTTTAGTCTAATGTGAAAAGCAAATATGGGATAAAATTAGATCGTTAATCAAATGCAGTGGCTTAGTCTGTTTCTAGTTAAACCTCTCACTGGTTGCGGCAGAACTGTTACCATTAAGCTTGTGTTTAAATAAGAATTTTAGACAAAATAAGAAATAACCGTCAAAATCTGCAAAAATACAAAGATCTAATAAATTATACCCAATTACACTCCAGATATTTTATTGTGCTTACTCGCCACACTGTAGTTTCTTCAGGCGGAGAATTTTACAAATACATTAAATGAATATGAACTTTCATCAAATCTGAGCCTCAAAGGTTGAAAGAGTTCAATAGCCGTTAGACAGAAAAATAAACCAATGTCACAAATTATTTTCATATGGTTAGTCAGGTGTAAATTGATTTCTTTTTTCTGTAAATAAAGATATTTATTATTATTAACTATCCAGTTAAAAAGAGTCGACAGATACTACAAGTTACGTCCAATTTTTTTCTCTCGCAAGATTTATAGTTAGAGCTACATTAAACCCGTATTACAATTGCCAAAATATTCTCACTGCACATTAAGCAGGTTAAACGGCGGCCATAAAAAATAACGCCGTGTCCGCGGAAATGGCCTCACCAGAAGTACATTGCCCGTCGGACCGCCGCCGCCGCCCCCTCTCAAATGGGGCAAAACTAATCTTAATTCGTGACGACGTCCGGGGGCGGTTTTTGCGGCACACGTGTAACGCGAGTCATCGTACCTTTTCTCGTTAAAACGTACAAGGGTGGCCGAAATGAGGGCTGCATGCCGACGGGACGTGAAAAAGGACCGGCGATTCGCAGAAAGGGGGAGATATACTGTTAAATTGTGCGCTTTCGCACGCGGCATTATGTAACTTTGGGGAACCTTAAAGATACGGGGATAATCCCTCGTCAATCGTGCCGGCCCTTTACCGCCCTATCTCCTAATCAACAGTCCAATCGACACGGTGATATGGCTTTCAATAATAGTAAACCTGAATAATAATTTTATTACACTTCCGTACTAGATAATGACTATTTTATTCGAACTAAAGGAATTTCCTAAAGAGAGAACTTAAATTTCTCCTAGTCTACAAACAAAACAGAAATTATATAGTAATCAAATTAATACTTCCGCTGCTACATTCCTGATGAAACGAATATATCACAGGGGTGGATTTGTAGATTAAATACTTGTTTGGTTTCATATTAAATTGATATGCCAGGAAAATAATCAATTAAATATGAAACTAAACAAGTATTTAATTTACAAATCCAGCCCTGTTATATACTATTCAATTAATTTCAATATTTAGTTTGTAACTAGATGTACATTTCGGACACAAAGTGACCATTAATTATGATTTGATACTAAAAAAAATATAAGTCATTATTTTTAAGATCATACTATATATGCTTAGGGTGGGGTTTTTGAATTGGCGCTTTGGAAGATTATTTTTTGTTGATATAAGTAATTAGTTCTTTCGTTTCGATTTCTTGAAGAGAATGGGCGTTCCGTGAAAATGCTATTGCAATTGTTAAGGTGCGACCCGAGCACGGAAGTATGGCATGCAGATAATGATTTTGCAGGTGTAAATAAAACCAGGTTTTTATGCAATTATACGGTTTAATTGACACCAGTAACGTAATTTTCAAAATGGACCTTAATTCAGCTAGCACGTACGATTTGATTGATCATTGTCGGTTGTTTTCTTTCTTTTCAATACGTGTCTATTTGATGAATTGATTACTCTATGCTTTACAATAGCGAATGCGAAATATTGATTCTTTATTATGAAGGAGACTATTCACTATTTACAAATTATTGGATATATTATGTACGTATTTAAAAAACTATATTATATTTAAACATTTAATTGTTTTCTCTAAGAAAAAAATATGACTATAAGAGTGCTTAATCGTGTTCGTTTCCTCTAAGTAAGTAATAATCAGCATATGTAATAATAATAATATATTTGACTAATGTTGCAGATGTCATTTATAAAGATATTAAATAATATTAAGCCAAAGTGAGCGCCTTGGGGTACCCCCGAGATAACTGAAATTTCTTTCAACGCCTTGGAGAAGTCAGTGTAAATAGCATCGACACATTTATTATTCTCCAAGGAATCTAAAAAATACTTACCATAAGAAATGAAATTAGTAATAGTCGAACGTCTTTTATGAAACCAATTATGTCCTACAATGATGGATCTAATTAACCACTGCAACCGATCTGCCAAGATACTATCAAGTATTTACTGATTGCAAACATTCACTTCGGTAGTTACTTATTTCACGACGGTTTCCGGATTTGAAAATTGAAGACATATAGTTTTTTTTCCAGAACCTAGGAACTGTTGTTGTTGATCAATAGATTGTTGAAATAAACTTGACGAAGTCCCAAAATGCAATTTACAGAAATAAGACATAAGATGCTTTTAAATATCGTGGAACATATCAGTGGCAATCTTAACTTTGGTCATTTCGGTGTTAATAAAAACTAGATCAAGGTAGGTACAATTTTTATTCAGAAAGTGTTTATTTTGTGTACAGTTGAGAGAGCCAATGCAGTTTGCTAGAAATTGTGCTTTTTGACTTAAGACACTTAATGTTACAGCATTCAACTCGTCGTTACTTCATTTATCAGTTGGAAGGTTATAGTCCCCATTTTATTCAAGAGTTTCCATTTTATTCAGAATTTTTAGAAAAGGACTTATTCGGTAGTGTTTTAAAAAGTTCGTTTTAATATTTATAGAATTTTCTTAGAGGCTGTTTCCAGTAATTTCTCTTCCAGATTTTAATACTTGCAAAGATTTCGTTCAGGGCTAAAAAAATCTTTTCCAGAACTTTAGACTTTTTTTCGAGAGTTCAGAAATTTCCAGTGACTTTTATTCAGATTTGGAGGCTATAGATTTTTCTAAAAAATCTGTTCCTAAAAATCTAGACTCTTTTCAGTAATTTCTTCAGATATCAAGATTGTTTTTTTAAAGTTGTCTTTTATAAAAAGATTCTAGAAATGTAGATTTTTTGTAGAATTCAAAAAATTTCCAGTACATTGCGATGATTCAAATGAAGGCTTTTTAGAATTTTTTTTTTTTAAATCTTGACTTTTTTTCGAGAGTTCAGGAAATTACTAGTAATTACTTCACCACATTTCAAGATTTTTTAACTTGTCTTCTAAACCGCAAAGATTTTCTTTGAGGCTCTAGAATTCTTAGAAGTTTCTTCTAGAAATCTAGATTATTTTCTCGAGGGTTCAGGAAATTTCTAGCAATTTGTTCTCTATAGTTCAAGAGTTTTTTTGAAGACGTATTTTAAATTGCAAAGATTTTCTGTGAGGCATTAAGATTTTCTAGATTTTTTTTTCTAAAAGTATAGAGTTTAGAAAATGGTCAAAAACTTCTTCCCAAAATTAATTTTTTTTCAACTTTTTTTATAAATTGCGAAGGCTCTAAATGATTTTTAGTTCGTCTTCATTTCGAGAATTCAGGTAAATTTCGCAATTGCTTCTCTAAAATTCAACATTTTGTTTCAACTAGAGGCTATAATTTAGAAAGTTATAAATTGCGGAATTTTTCATGGAGGGTCTAGATTTTTTAGAAAATTTTCCCCTAGAAATTTTTTCTTATTTTCGAGAAAGTTTAAAAGAATTTTCAATAATTTCTCTTCTCGATTTCAAGATAGTTTTTCAACTGGTCTTCTAAATTTCTAGAAGACTCTAGAATTTTTAGAAATCTAGACTTTTTTTCCAAGGGTTCAGGAAATTTCCAGAAATGTCTCCGCCAGATTTCAAAGTTATCTTCTTCTCTTCTAAATTACAAATATTTTTTTAGAGGCCCTAGAACTTTTTAGAAAATTTGTAGAAATCTAGACTTTTCTTGAGGGTTTGGGAAATTTTCAGTAATTTCTCTTTTTTTGAGGCCCTAGATTTTTAGGATTTGTTTCTAAAATCTAGACTCACTTTTTCAAAAATTCAAGAAAGTTCCACTAATTTCTTCTCTAGATTTCAAGAGTTTTTAATTGAACCCGCTTTCTAAATTGTGTAGATTTTATTGGCTCTAAAATGTTTTTTTAATTTTATTAGAAATATAGACTTTTGAAAAATTAAAAAAATTTCTTATAAGTGCTTCTTTCACTGAATTGAAAAATTCAATATATTTTAACCACAAATTATTGTAAGTAGTATGGATTACCACGTAGTAACGGTCGCAACCATTTTCTTTATCAACAATTTTACTTTGTCAATTTTCTTTTATTCAAATTTTGTAATTAAAGTTATTGCAAACCGCGAGGCGATCAGTAACTAAAGTTGATATGTATATGTAGGGTGGGTTTGTGGCCTCTAACCCACCCTCCAATCAGTAAAACCTAAGCGAGGGTTTTAAATAAAAGTTGTAAAACGTAAATAAACATAATATTATTGCAAAATTTGATAGATTTATTCAAACAAATATCTGAAATTTAAGAAATTTTGAAAAATAAGACAACTTTTCAAACAAAAGCTAAAGAGGATCAAAAACTGAAAAAGTTTTTTTTGAAACATTTTTTTTGTTCTTAATTTAAAAATTTTGATTTTCTTTTGCTTATTGCTAATTAACTATAGGAGCTAAATGATATTTATATAACTAGTAAATATAAAGAATACAAAATTGAGCAAATAATTAAGAATAACCTCATAGTTTTCGAGAAAAATATAGGGAAAGTATTATGATGGCCACATCACCATTTGTATTACTTGTGGGAAGAGCTGAAAATTTTTGGTTAAGCGTTACTCGCAAGAAATTTGTGTTTATTAAGACTTTATTTATTTTATATAATTATTTTCTGAATATTACAAATTTTTCAATATAAAGAAGACAAAAACCAAAAACAAAATTTTTACTAAATCCTTATGTAATACGCGATATGGGTCCCACTTGAGACTAATAACTTTGACTGTCGGGTCTTGGTCTAGAGGGAAGGCGTCTGCATAAGCGGGGAGAATGTTCCTCCAAGAGTTGGCCAGTTACTTACGAAGTTCAAAACCACCCCCCACGAAGAGGTCTATCAGCTCTTGACAAAGATGGACAGCTTCATCTTCGGTGTCACATCCGGTGAGAATATCGTCGATGTACACATCCGATTTAAGCAGTGGATAGTGGGAGGACTCGTCAATGGCTAATTGTAGAATTGTCCGCAAAACAGGGTACGGAGATGATGAGAGCCCGTAGGTTACAGTCTTAAGGCGGTAAGTGGTAACTGGGTCGTTAGGACAGAACCGCCATAAGATGCGCTTCAAGTAGAAATGATCAGCTAGATCCAGAATCTGGCGGTACATTTGGCGATTGTCAGTGCAGTGATGACGAACTGGGCGATGCGAAATCGGGTGAGTAGCAACGAGATGTCCGCTTGTAATTTAAAACCGGTCAGGAGAAGGTCATTGAGAGACTTTCCAGAGGAGATGGGACAAGAGTTATTAAATACAAAAATTTCGCCTATCGCAAATTGCGCAGATTTACGATCCACCAGGGTGGTTGCGCCTCGTGGTATTTTGAGCTAAGCTCTTAATCCAACGTTTTTGGTTCCTGGAGCTGGATTGGGATGAGGTGCCCCCTGAAGCAGTCAATTTCAAATAGAGCTCCCTCTGCTTAAAGATATCTCCAACCCCCGTCAGCTGGAGGACTGCAAGTCCTCCACGGATGTCAGCATGCCGTAGTCTACCTGCTAGTAACTCCCAAACGTGGATCACCCTTTGTCATCCTTCTCGCTTCCTAGTCTCGAGTCGCTCCTTTAAAAAGGGTTAACATCCCTCGCCTTGAACTCAGCAGCGCCCATCTTCTCATTAAATTGATGGGTTCTCTTTTCACTCAGCTCTCCTGCATCAGAATTCATCGCATGTATGCCTTTAGCGAGTCCACTGTCGCCCTATCGTGGATCTTTGGAGAATCCTTTTGGTGAAAAACCTTCATGGCTAACCAAGTCACCGGGATTCAGAAAATTCTATCATCTTCTTGTTGGCGCCACCTTGCTTCCGAAGATTATCCGGCTGATTGCGTGTCTCGGCGATTGTTGCCAGTTGAGCTACGCGATCTAACCTAGATGGCTGCAAGAACCTCCCGATCTATGGCCTGTTAGCAGCTTTACTCACGTACCTGTACCGGAGGCAGTAGAAGAGGAACGCAGCCCCCCCTCTTGGACTAGAGTGTGTCATTTTTTCACTCTTAGTCGCTTGCTGCGGGTGGTAGCATATTGTCGCCACTTTTTCCCCACACTGCTAGAGAATCGCCAAGAGCTCCGTACAGCCTTAACCTCCGTCTTGCTTCAAGTGCAGCTCACCTCTCCCACCGTAATTAGAGATTCTAGTTGGTTCATTTTTTACATTGTATGAGACGAGGTTAAAACAGTTTAAAATGTTCCGAAGCGTATTTGATTCATAGGTGTTTTTTAAGTTATTTACATTAAGATCTCCGCATAGAACAATTGATGAGTATTTTTGGAACAATGAGTTTAGTATGATGAATTAGTTTCTCACTTAACCCGTGGTGAAAAATTTTTGTATTAATTTGATTGAATTAAAACACTGTACATTTCTCCTTGAGAATGACTTATAGTCGAAACTAGTCGGAGTAAAATAAATAACAAATGAAATCATACCAAGTGTTTTAATTCAATCAAATTAATAAGTTTAGTAATTTAGTAAGCTCATTTATAAAAATTTCGAAATTGCCATTTGGCGATCTGTAAATAGATACAACGCAAGCAGTATTCTTATCGTTATCAATAGTTATTACCGAATTTTCAAAATGTAAGTCCATTGAAGTACGATGATATTAGACTGTATCCGTAAATGTTACAATTAATGATTTGCTCCTCAGACATAAAGTGTTCACTAATACAAAATACCTCTGGTGAGTATGTATATAAAAATAATTCAATTTGGTCTATTTTGTTAGTTAAGCACTGGCGGTTTAAGTGAGCTATCTTACATGTAGGAGAGTTTGATGGTTTTGCGGAAATTAGGTTTCTTTGATTGTAATTTTCTGGCTCGGTTCTTGAAGCGGATGATTTGAGGCCGTTTTCTGAAAATTTACTCTTCTTGGAAATCGGAACCTTCGGACTGCAGCTCCTTGAGGCCAAATGATTGGGTCATATACATTATTGACATCACAGATGGGAAATGATACTTTAAATGACGCACTTTTATCATTTTTTCGCAACTCTTCGCAGAAAAAATTAATACTGGGCGCAGTGTGGTGAAGATGTTCTGTTAGATTTTCCGCTGTTGCATTGGCGTTCAGTCGGTATACGTGTAGGTAGCCATTTTTTGTAACTGTTTTCACATAATTAGTATGTGTTCTGGACCCAATAATAGGCTTGAAATATATATTGTTTGTTTTGTTTGGGATTTTGGTTCCAGACGTTGTTTGCGGTTTTTTAATTGGTTCAATGATTGATTTCGATTCGTGGTTGATAAGAGTCTCGTCTTTATCGCTGTCTTTTTTGGATCCATTATTTTTGTTTTTTACTTTTGAACGAGTGTCCTTCCATAAAATATTATTAAAGGTTGTAGTGCAGAGTTCTTCCTCATTTGTTTCTGTTTGACTTTTCTAATTTTTTTGGATTTTCGATTGATTTGTAGATGGCTCTACTATGCTAGATTTGTCTTCTGATTTTAACATTTTTATTATTTAATTCAGATCAGTTATACGCGATTCCAGATGGAAATTGTGTTTTTCTATAGTACTCACTTGTGTTTTAAGATGTTTATAGTCCATTTTTGCAAATTCTGCATTTCAATCATTTCGGGTCAATGGAATTTGGGAAGTTATATTATTGGAACAGCAGTGAATATTTGCTAGATTGTCCACGTATGTGCCACTAATTTTTAGTACACAGCTATGACACTTAAACTTACAATCAACACAAGTTATGTACTTTTTAACACCCACTGAACAATGCTTACACACTGTATCCTCTAACTCTTGTTGTTGCTTAGGAGCCATACTTTAATACTTCTATTAATTATTTCAACTAGCTGATATAAAAAGATTTCATGCATTAGATCTTAACACTACATTTTCTTTAATTTGCCATCAATATTTTAATTTCTCTCTAGCCGATCAACGACGCATTCATCGGTCTTTATAGGCCGATGCCGAGCCCGCGGTCGTGGTTTCATGTTACGAAATCCAGAGAAAGGTCCTTTATCCGTTGTTGGCCCTCAGACATTGCCGTCCACTTTCAGTTGGCATCTCTCTCGTTCGGAGTCCTCTGACTCATAATGACTTTATCATAATAACGTCCCTCACTGCCCGTTCGTTTCATGCAGCTCATCGTCCATAGGTGTGCTGCTCGCCACAGCTAAAGTAATCGCCTTTGATGCTGCTGGCCGTACACATCATCTTCGAGCATTGCTTGATATCGGAAGCAGCACAATTTTCATGACCACTGAAGATCATCTGCGTTTACCATCGGTTCGAAACACCGTCACCAGACGATGGTAATCCTCATCGTTTCTGCTTGGGCTGTATGGAGAACCTCCGATAGCATCCTTCGCTTCCACTTGTTAACCATCAAAGAAAACCGGCCTTCTGCACGGCGCATTCATCAATTTCATCGTCTTGAGGCACGCTGGTCATGTTGGTTTACCTAAACAGTCGTCATATATGTGTCATGCTGACCTTAACAGCCAAAAAAAAAGTCTCTCCTAGAAGGGGACAAAAAAAGTAAATAGATGCATTTACAAAAGAATCCGGAAGTGCAAGAGGATATATGCTCCCTCGGCATAGTGGAAAATGAAAATGAAATGAAGGTTTCTTCATAACTTGTTTCTTATTACATTCCTCATCACCCAGTGCATCGTCCCGAAGTTCCTTCGACCAAGATTCGTTCGCGTTGTCTTTAATGGTTCCTCCTCTGGCAAATCTCTCAGTGACATACTTCTCACAAGCTACAAGCCCCAAACTACAAGACGACATTTTTTTGCTTATCAACTGATTTAACATGTGTTAGATGTATCGTCAAATTATGAGCACCAGAGGAATCCGTCACTGCCTACCGCCTCGACACTTGTAGCGAATCTGCAGCATCTGGCCGGGTTTGAACTGCGTAAATGGCTGGATAACTCACCAGCAATTTTGGATATCTTTGACGATCATTTCCACCTTGCATCTGCATCAAATACACTTTAGCTCAGCTTAACATGTATCCCGTAGTGAAGATTCTCAACCTTAAGTGAGATCCCACTAAGCACACATTCAAATACGCAGTTCGATCATCTTCTGATGTGTGCACGAAACGGTCTTTCAGAGACTGCTCGCATCTTCGAACCCTCTGGATGGCTGGGTCCAGTGGTATTTCATCCAACGACCATGGCTGTTAAAGCTGGATTGGGGTGAAGTGAGACCGGAAGAGGTCGCTTGAATCTGGTATCAATTTCAGTCAGAACTCCCGATGCTTGAAGCCATTTCTATTCCTAGTCATCTTTCTGTATGCAAATATTCTGTCAATATATCAGTCTTATTGGATTCTGTGATGCTTCAGAGCTCGGATTCGACCTCACAACGCTCTCCTCGCCTCCAAATCACGCGCCGGCCTGTTGAAGAAAGTCAATCTTCTTCTCCTCGAGCTGTGTATTGCTCATCTTCTCACTAAACGTATGCATTCTCTTCGTAGCCAACTCTCTAACATTACCATACATCATTCAGCGATTCCACTGTCGCTTTATCCTGGATCGCAGGAGAAGCCCATCGTTGAAAAACGTTTGTTGCCAACATAGTCGCCGAGATTCAAGAGATTCTGCTACCTATCCAATGGAATCATGTCGCCTCTGAGAGTTATCCGACTTTCTCTGCATCCTGAGGCCTGTTTTTGGCGAATTGTACGACCACCCCTTCTGGTAGACAGGTCCTGGCTGGTGACTAATGGCCTTGCATACCCGTTCCTAAAGTCGTAGAGGAGGAACGAGTGCTTCCAAACCAGAGCTTACTAACACCTTCGACTTCTCTCTCAAACATTCAACAACTTCCTAAACAAAATTCTATAGAAATTCCTCATTATTGAGAAAAATATATATTAATAATGGAAGTATATGAAATCCCAAATTTTATAAATTAATTAGGCTTTAATCTGAATCTATTAATCTGTATTAACTTATTTAAGAACGCCTTATTCATCAAGATTAGAATTTTGATGAAGTCTAGAAGTTTTTTTTTTAAATTGGTGCTTTAAGTGCGATATTGGTGATATATATTTGTCATCATTGTAACTAGTAGTAGTTATGATTAATTATCGACCACGTAATATTTAAATCGTGGTTTGTATGTGGCTTAGTTTGTGTAGAACAGCTTCTTGACCTTTAAGTAACTATTCTAGACTTTTTTTTCATTATTGGAAGTATAATTATTCATCACATAATGTAACTCATATTTTTTATAGATTAAATTAGGTTTTTCTACAACGCAAAAAATATTGGGTATTGCTTATGTTCCTCATCTTGTAAATTTGCTATTGATATACTCCACAAACAACATTATGATACACTATCAAAATAAAGATGAGAATATATTCATTTTGTTATAATAAATTGAAATCATTGTTTTAGAATATAAATAATTAACACCTTAAATATATAACATTTTGATACTACCTCAAAACAAAGCAAATTAAAATAAGATTAAAGTAACGGACACAAAATAAACTTTATAATACCTTCCTTTCAGCAATGCACTAGAGCCATTCCAGGTACACGTAATTGTATTCTCTTGCTGCAGGTAATTCTGTTCAAAATGCAAAAGAGGCCCTCTAACTTGAGCAGACACGGAGATATGATTGGGTTAGGCACACACATCCTAATAGGGCGTACGAAACAGTGTTGATGTATCCCTGTGTTTGCCAAGGTGACGTGCCGACGAGACCAGTATGTAAATTGGGGGGCAGTGATGAGCTGACCACACGTCGGAATAGACAGGCAAGGTTGAGGATGGGGGGCGTAGAGCCGCTCCAGTTTACGTCAAAAACAATACGGATTTTAGCCCCCGTAACTTTTATGAATATTTTAAATTTCCGCCCATTATTTCAACTCCGCCGCTCCACGTGGAAATTGTCGTAATTTATATTGCGCTTTATGGGGCGGCAAAAATTTAATTGCACAGGAAAAGGGATTCCGGTGTCTTAGGAACTTTTGTGACCTATATTATATATTTTTAGAAAAGTTGATTATTCTATCTGTAAAATATTACTTTATAAAATATTTCTAGTTATTATATAATTATAAATCATTAAAAATATGAATTAAAATTTTAATTGTATTATTTTATAATAACATAACAATTGTATTTTTGTTGTTTCTTCCTTGAGATAGGTGAAGAGAAATATTAGATGAAATAATTAATAATTAAAGTATAAAAGTGAACTTTAATAACGATGAATTAAATTCTCATTTAACCCGTGTGGATATTAACTTCACATTAAGATTAATTAAACACTTCGTTGTGTTTAATTAACCTCGAACTTTAACTTGTATTATTTCATCTTATGATTATTTTAATTACTTTTGAGAATTATTGAGTAGCTGTTTATAATTAACCTTTATCACCAACCGTCGTGAAGCTAGCAATAAAAATATTAACAGCCGTTATTAAGAATATCCCTGAGACAACAATCGTCTCCACCCTTACAGTAAAAGGATCCTTCGATTTTCCTCTTAAGTACATCTTCCATTTAAATATCATCACCAACCCGATCGACACTTGCAATATCAAGGAGAATATAATTAGGCCTATAATAACCGAGTTCTTCGATTCGATTGCGTATCGCAACTGATTGGCATTGGCTGTCAGTAGGGCTATGTCCATCATTCCTGCAAAGAAATGTTATTTTCGTTATAAAACAAGGAATACATGTAATATGGAAAAAGCACGACATGAGAAATATGTTTTATTTTTTTGTTGATATCTTAGGATTACATGATTAGCATCAATATATACTAAATTTGTGTTTCGCATTTTTAATGAGCAAGGCCTGTAGGGAAATTTGTTTATCGAGGAGACGAGGGATGATTTATATGTCAGACTTCAATCTTATCATTTCATTTCGAGATTTTCGTCTCCGGAAAGATTAAATTTCCACCTTAATTTATCCTGCGATCTTATGATATTAGACGCAAGGGGATGAACGTCTACTGCACGCTGTCCACAACAGTTTTGCTGCACAGTTATTAAATCCAATTTTCCGATGCCGGATTAAATTGCCGGGGCTCAGCCGAGTGAAATATTTCCCGGATCTTTGTACTATTTCAGAGGATTTCACTGTGGGATTCGTTGTCCACTTGAGAGAGAATGCGAGGGATGAATTTAGGTGTATGAAAGATGATAGTTGTTTCGAGACTATTTAGAACAATATAGTTAATTAATATGATGTAGGGATACATTATAAGACAATGTAACTCTATTAAATTACCAAATTTTTTGTTGTATAGTGTTTATCAACACTATAAATATGCTGATAAATCATAATTCTTGCATATAGATATTGATACTTGTTGAGCTACCCTCTTGATGGAACCAGATAACACTTGTTAAGAGTGTTTTTTTGTCAAAATTACATAACTCTTGCTCTCACTAATAAGTTTTTTTTTTTTCTTTCAGGTGAGTAGATAGTAATCCAATTTTGTTAATACTAATATGTAGGTATTAATATTGAGATTGAAACATAATATGCTAAATTTTTAACACAATAAATTACGAATTTCATGAAATAAAAATATTTCTGTATGATTTATCTGCATTACATGAATATTTTCAAGTGTGCCACGTATAAACATGCGGAATTTTTATCGTCTCGTTAATGCAACCGGCGGATAACGCCCTCAATATTTTTCAATATTTTTCCGGGGCGGAAAATGTCCAGGGTAATGTCGTTTTAACGATCGGTTTATTTTGATGAGGGTATGATAAAACATATTGGTACGGCTACATAAAATAAACATTAAGTGCTCCATAAAAACTTGCCTTGAGCAACAGTTTTCTTGGCGGCGTAGCTATTCGATCGCCTGGGCTCGGAGCTCTCTGGGACGTCCTCTTCTACGACAATTTGCTCATCGATTTCCGCCCCCGCGGCCTCCGACATTTCTGCCTCCTCCTCGACGTCGTCCGGTGCGTCTTGGTCTTTTCGGTGCCTTGCTGTAAACACAAATATCTTGATGTAATATATAGATATTTTATACTAACAGTATGTACGCTTATATTTTAATTTAAAAACTGTATGTGAAGTCTGAAATAGTATGTATAAATAGCTATTGTATGCAAAAACATGTAAAAAAAGTCCCTAAACCAACGACAATGGTTTCTAGAAGATTGAGGTCGAAAACGAGACTATATCAAGCCTAACAAACAAATGTATTTTAGGTTGTAAATATTGGTTTTTCTTGTGCCAAAATAAGAAAGAGTATAACCTAAAAATAAGCAATCTAAAGTTGTGATGAAACATCTTCATTCTATTCAAAACATTTTTTATGCTGCTATATATGTATCACGAAGACATATATTAAAGCAGAACCCTTGTTTCATCAACTCAGACAGAGAAAAGAAATATTACAATGGAATTCTAAAAAGCAAACCTCTATTAGAATAAAGATACCTAAGCAAGAGACATAAATGTATATTCAAATATAAAATTTGCAGTATGAACTAAACGTGTCTTATTTAACTGTTACTGGTAATACACAAAAAGGTCTGTAGGTTATTTTCAAGTCAATACTAGTCCCGTTTATTATACTGTAAAGCTCTAAAGATAGTCCAATGAACACTAAAAAATGAAGTAATCATGTGTTATCTTGTTATCTATTTATTTTCGTTTAATTTAATTTAATACTTATAATAATAATAGTATGCGTTCATGTAATACATTAACAAAGCGAGTTTGCAATATTTCATTAAAGTTTCAAAATACTAAATGTGACAAAAATCTTTAGTGTTTTTTACGCAATTGTCGTAGATTATAAAAATATATACACATTATAAAACTATTTACATCTTTAACACTTTGCAAACTTGGTGAAGTCCATCTGCAAGCTTAAATTGTGGCTTTCATTCCTGTATACTATTTTAAATTTAGGTTCTGAAAACTAAAACTTCTTACCAAATCAATTGACTAAAGTATTTAGAAATATAGTTGTAAATTCACTCTATACTATATCAAAGTTGCACAAAGATTACTCTTAAGAACCTTTAACCAACTCTTATACCCCGATAATCCTCTTCATACTCTTTTAAATAACCTCTCTGATAAAATTGTCTTAATTGCACCCATATCCTAACGAGTATAAAGCTTGTACCATATTTTCAAACAACTTATTAAATCCTGTTCATTCTAGGAAAATTCTTTATTCTCTGTAATCCACATATTCCTTCGAAGTATTAGCATTAGCTCCTCAAACGAGTTAACAAATTGTCAAAAAATATAAAGAGATAACAGGACATTTCCTAATGAAGTACTATGTTCACAAGGTATATAATGGTAATAACTTAGATTATGCATATTGGCAGAGGAAACGGTTTAGCACATCCTATACATGTGTATAACAGGGATCAGGGCATGACTTCCTGGAAAGTTAATTAATCTTACCATAGAAATTGAATTCCTGGAACATACTAGTACTAAGCTACTAGTACAAAAGATCTAACCGGGTCGCAATGCTGTAAGATAGCCAAATGACACAGTCTAATTTAATTTAATCTTGGATCAATATACTGTTAGTTTTTGAAACTTCTTGGTATCACTTAGCAAAAAATTGATAGAGTGTAAGATTTCAAAAATTCTACAAAAATTGTTTCGCCACATAGTTTCTTCATTAGGTAAATAACAAATCTAATCTAACCCTCTCCTTACAATTCATCACGTAATTATTCTTTTTGTATATTAAATTAAGGACAAAGCAAAATAACTGCAGTTCTAGAGCCCAGATGCATGAAGACACCATCGTTTGTTAATTTATGTATTTTTTAAATGTAATTTTTATGGTATAAAGTCCGTTTAAATATGATTGTTTTTACTCTTGTAACTTATTGTACGTTCATCATACGTACTATATATTCCAAGTAATAATAATAATAATGATTCTTTATTTAACAGTAAAAAATTTTTTTTATTATCAGATTTTTTTTCCTAATTATATTGCCTTAATCTAATCTTGGTACTAGCTTTATAGAAAGCCATTAAGTCTATCAACAGGTACAGAAAATGTGGTTCCATGTAGGTAAATTTAAACACGATTTTACAACTGACAAATAGAAAACCATTCTCCAAGAAAATTACGGGAATATTATTCTCAATCCACGCAATTAAGAAAGAAGATTCATTCTCACAAGAAAAGTATATGTGTTTTAAAATTAGAGCTCCGATAGATTACAAGATAACAATAATGAATCTCCACAAATTCAGTTAATTAAGTGTGAGGCCCTTTTATTTTAGAATTTTAAAAATCTTTGGAACCTTTAGAATCATTAGAATATTTAGAATCTTTAGAACTTTTAGAAACTTTTCGAATCTTTCTAATCGCTATAACCTTAAAATTTTTCAGATATTTAGACTCATTAAAATCGTAAGAATCTTTAGAAGCATTATGCACCCTAGAATATTTTTCAAATTCCATTTGAACTTATAAAAAATGAAAAATCATTTAATATAAAATATCGTAAATTCTTACAAATCAGCTTTTAATGCTTTTAAATATATTTTTAAATCCTAATTATCTTTTAAACTTTTAGAATTTTTATACTATTCAGAATTTTTCAAAATTTCTATAATATTTGGACACTCTAAATCTCTAAAACCTACAATTTTCTAGAAACTTGCCAATCTTTAAAATTGAACTAAAACACTTTGTTATTTCCTTCCTTCACTTTTTTAATTGTTTTAATTTAATAGTGATAACTTCGCACAACTCAAATCAAATTGTGAATAATCTTCAAGATATTTGGAATCTTTCAAATTTTTAGAATATTTAGAATATTTGGAATCGTTGGAATGCACTAGAATCTATAATATTTAGAATCTTGTGAGTCTTTAGAATATTTAGAATCTTTAGAATCTGTATAACTTTTAGAAGCTTTCCGAATCTTTCTAATCGTTATAACCTTAAAATCTTACAGATATTTAGACTCATTAGAATCGTAAAAATCTTTAGACGCATTCCACACTTTAGAATCTTTAAAATATTTAAAATATTTTGAACTTACAAATGTAGATATTCCTCAATAATTTTATTATAGTTAGCATCTGTAATAGCTTTTAAATTATATTTAAACTTATAAAAAATGAAAAATCTTTTAATCTAAAATTTTGGAAATCCCTGCAATGTATTTTTCAAATCATAATTAAGTTTTAAACTTTTATACTTTTTTTAATACTATTTAGACTTCAAATTCTCTAGAACCTACAATCTTTAGAAACTTGCCAATCTTTAAAATTGAAATAAAACACTTTGTTATTTCCTTCTTTTACTTTGCAATGGTTTTAATTCAATAGTGATCACTTTCCACAACTCAAATCAAATTGTGAATAATATTTAATATATTTGGAATCAAATTTTCAGAATATATGGAATCGTTAGATTCTCTAAAATCTGTCAAATCTAGAAACTTAGAATCTTAAGAAACTTTAGAATCTTTAGTATCTTTAGAATTTTTAGAAGCTCTCCGAATCTTTCTAGTCGTTATAACCTTAGAATCTTGCAGATAGTTAGACTAATTAAAATTGTAAAAATCTTTAGATGCATTAGACACTTTAGAATCTTTAAAATATTTAAAACATTTTGAACTTACAAATGTAGATATTCCTCAATAATTTTAATATAGTTTGAATCTGAAATATTTTTCAAATTCCATTTGAACTTTTAAAAAATGCAAAATCTTTTAATATAAAATTTCGTAAATTCTTGCAAATCCGCATTTGATGCTTTCAAATGGATTTTTTAAATGCTAATTATGTTTTAAACTTTTAAAACTCTTATACTACTTAGAATTTTTCAAAATGTTTATAATATTTAGACACTTTAGATTCTCTAGAACCTACGATCTTTAGAAACTACTGCCTATCTTAAAAATTGAATTAAAACTCTTTGTTATTTCTTTCCATTAATTTTTTTTTCTTTTATTTCAATATATGTAATATATAGATATTTTATACTAACAGTATGTACACTTATATTTTAATTTGAAAAATGTATGTGAAGACTGAAATAGTATGTATAAATATCTATTGTTAAAACATGTTAAAAAAATCTTTTATTTATATCACATACCAGATTTATCACATAACAATAATAAATTGTTAATAATGCTGCAACTATATATATGAAGGCAAGCTAACAATCTTTTTAAGATTCTCATTTAGAATTATTAAAAAATAAGTGATAAACAATAATTGAGATACAGGCGGTTTATCATTTAATTTATAAAAGTTTTCTTTGCAAAAAGGAAAAATTATTGTTTTTTTCTTGTCGATCCAATAGAAAAATTATGTTTGTCTATTATAATTGTATCTTAAAATATCTAATTTTTGTCCACTCGAGAGGAAATGCAAAGGATAAATTTAGATGTACAGAAGATGATACTTGTTTCTAGGCGATTTAGAACAATATAGTTAATTAATATGATGTAAGGACCAAACAGAAAAATTATGTTAATCAATTATAATTTTATCTCATATCATCTAATTTTAATAATAATATACAGGGTGTTTATTAAACATAGAGCAAAATTTCAAGAAGATATTGTCTGGGAAGTTCTAATAATATTTTACCCTCAGATGAATTTTAGCCACCCACTTTGTTTCGAAGATACATGGCAAACAAAATTTTAGATGAAACCATTTAAGTTGCACATATTCCCTCGAAGAATTAGCATTCTCACCTGCAAGTTGTCATGGCCTCTATCTATTTTCCAGGAGAACAAAGTAAACCACCAACGCCCACAATGTGGTATGAATCAGCAAATCTAGCTGATACCGTCACAACATTGGCATGTTGTGTAAGAACCTACTTTTCTTGGAGTGTAGAAATTCGAGGAACACAGACTGGAGCCTCTATATAGAGTGTTTAAATGTGGGAACCGACAATCTCTACTTCAATATTCAGACTACACAAAAGCTAGGAACAGTAGTGGCTCCGCTTAAAATTAAGGAATTCTTTGTTTAATCCTAAAGCAATTAAGCTAGGACAAAACCATGTGGAATATCAGCAAATACACTAAATGAATTCTTTACAAATATATACCCGCTGATATTTTAAATTCATTACCGAAATCTGACGTTGATCCCATCGTTTTAATGTGTTCTTACCCCCCATCTAGAGAAATGAATTTTAACTTTGAGAAGGTTTTAACAAGTACCGTGAGTAAGGTAATTAACAATCTAAAACCAAGTAAAAGCGTTGATACCAATAGTCTGCGGTATGATATTTTAAAGCCAGATTTCAAGCTTGGCACAACTCTGACAAGTAGATCGAAGACTATCGAATGATGTTGCAGCTCTGAATAGTGAAGCTCAAGGAAGTACATCAAAATGGTTCAACAGAAATCGTCTTAAAAAATAACTGATGACCCAATGATATCAACAAAATTTCTAGGAATTCTTTAATTTGCAGGCCAAGGCTTTGAGGGTTATGTGTGGGTATGCTTACGATGATGATTGTTGCCAGGCTTTCATAACCTAGCCATGCCTCTACATCTATGAATGTCTGATATATGTTAAAAAGGACACAATTCATATCAAACGTATCGCAGTATAAATACTCACTACACTAGACAACGTGGAAATATCTATCCAAATTCTACCCACTTAATAATTTTTTTTTAACATAATATCTCAGGAGTTTAAGGATGTTTTACTTTAAAAGTTCAGCAAGACAGTAAAAGAACTTGGCTTCTAATGCATTGTACAGTGGGAACGATTTTCTAGTATTTAAAATCTGTCTAAATGCTTCGGTATTTATTATTTTGACTGTTTTTTAGCTTTAATGTATGTATATGTATGTGTAGCTTTATAATATATTTATTTATTTGTTTGGTTCTTCATCACTTTATTTAAAAAAAAAAATTACTCGTTGATATACTTTTAATTTTCAATTCGTAACATTGTAACACATTTATTTATTTATTCAATAGTTTTTAATTACATGTTTTCTGTACTGTTTTACTAATTGGTATCTTATAAGAAAATAACGGTCAACATAAATGACCCACGACATTCCAGTAATTTCACTTTTGATGGAATGATTTTTTTTTATGTCGTTACTACACACTTGCTAATAGATATTTTAAAACATTGATTTATTTGCATAGATTTAGGACTTTGTAACTTGACTTGTGTAAAAATTTTCGCAATGACACGAATAAAATATTATTATTATTAATTAACATCATAAAGGCATATGAATTCAGTGGTTCAATTTAGGTCACCTCACGATACAGGCAAGTAAAACTTTCACCAATGAAAAGAAAATAGGCAATTGAGATGCCTATAGACAGACACTGTCGGAATATAATATAGAATTGAGGAAATCGAAAAGGGAAACATGAATAACGTTCTGTAAGGGAGTTACTGATACAACCCGAACAATCAAGATCTACAAAGTCCTGTCCAAAGACCACTCAAGCCGCATTAAGATAATTGAATTGACGAAGCTGATACATGGTGAAATTCCATTGCATGTAAGGTAAACAAAATACAAGGTTTGTAATTTCACTAATGTGTACTTGTTAGAGTGTGGTAATTGCCCAATGATGTATGTAGGACAAACAGGCCGCAGATTTGAAGACAGAATATCAGAGCACAAAAGGAGCTTCTTGAATAAAAATACATCATCAACATATGCCAACCATCTTAGAGACATATGACACGCATTCAACGAGAATTTTAAAATATTACATACATGCAACAAAGGCAAGTTAAACCTACTCGAACAACTTGAAATAAATAAATTTAAAAAACGCGGCACTCTACTCAACGATCAATTAGAAGTTAACAATTCCCCACTAATCAACATATAATACACATGGTCATAACTACTCCCCCACTTCAATACAATAGTATATAAGATAACATTGTAGTCTCTAACGGCCATTAATCATCTGACTGATGAAACCACTGTGTGTGTGGCGAAACATATAACATTAATATTAGTGAAATTACAAACCTTCTGTTTTATTTACCTTACATTAAGATAATTAAAAAAAACTGATGAAACTTTTGCAGAGAGGTTTAAGGAAAGTCTCATTATGCTGATAAAAACGCACATAGTAGATAATCAATAAAACACTGTTTAATCTACAGAATGAAGCTTATTCCTACCTACTAGATAAAGCAGAAGTAAGACTAGTAAACTCATTACAAAAAAAATAATAAGCAGTTGGTAGCCTTAATCGCTTCAAAGCACCAGGCTCAGACGGCAATTTTCCTGCATTATTTCGTAAGAATCTGAATATCAAAGCTTCCAAAATGAAAGAACACTCTTATCTCAGGTGTAAAATCTAGGTTTAAAACTAGATGGGAAACTAAATTGGAACCTAGAAAACTATGACTATCACTGTAAATATGCCGTAGGCTTTTAGGCCGATCATGAGGACTGAAACCCAAAATAATACATTGGGTGTACATTACGGTAGTAAGATCAATTATAACATATGGCTTAATTACTTATAGTAACAAAAAACAAAAGCTTTACTAAACCTACTTTCCGTGCATCAACAAATCAGAAGAAGAGATCAAATAATACGATAATAATCTACTGGCATGGTACAGAACCTACTTTCGGGCACTCACAAATACTGAATTAGACTAATCCAGAGTTCCTACAAACACCATCTAACGTAATTCCGACCAAAATTATTTTGAATCGCACCTTTGAAGCTTGAACCGAATAAAAAAATCTAAATTATGACTCTGCGATCAGGGAATCGTTCATTTCGGAAAAGGCACATTAATAACCCTGAAAAGAAGTGCTCAAATTTGTACGAAAAAAAGGCTATAAAGGGGCAAACATGTGTCTGAACTCAGCCAGGTTGCCCTTAAAGACCTCAAAGCGTACAGCGTACATCAATTCCTATAATAATAATAGTAATCTTTATTTTCAAAATTGCGGCAATTTGGGTTACATGCTACCACCTACATACAAAAATATAATTTAATATAATATTTCAAACTAACTTAAATTGTAAACAAGCTATGAACCAATTTATAAAGGGGTTACAAGCTCTCTCCAATATGGGAAAAAAAAACGAGCCACGACTACTATTATTGGACGAAAGCCTATATGTGAGCTCTCATAAGCACACAGGAATGACGTTGTCCAAGATTTGGAAAAAAGGTGCAAAACAGGGCACTGGATAAACACACAAACGAGATAACAGTACAATGCTCAGTAAAATACCATCTTCACAAAGTAGATAATATGTACAACATCACTTAGATTGTGGAAAGTTTATTTACCTTACAGGAATTGAATCCTTCGAACATATTAGTAGAAGGCTATTAATACAAGAGATCTAACCTGGTCCCAGTGCTGTAAGATTTTCTTTAGCCAAATGATTAGGATGTTACCTGTTGAAACTCCAAGGTATCACTTATAAAATATAAGTAATAGTTTCAAAAATTGTTTTTATTGTAATAAAATTTTTTTCGCCACACATTTTCATCAGGTAGATGACAAATCTAATCTAATGCTCTCCTTATAGTTCATCACGTAATTATTTTTTCTTTTCGTATATTAAATTAGCCCAGATGCAAGAAGACATCATCATTTTATAAGTAATTTTAGAGGCTTTCACTTCGTGATACATTTTGATAATTCAAAATAAATAACACTATTAGCTTTGTTGGTATCACTGAAAAAAAAGTAATACCAACAAACGAACATCATAATTTGTTAATTTATCTATTTTTAAAATGTAATTTTTATAATCCGTATTATTATTAGCTAAATTCTATTTACAAATTATATCACATTAATGTAATCTTGTAACTAGCATGATATAAAACGATGAAGTCTATCAACATGTACAAGAAGTTTCATGTGGGTAAATTTAAATATGATTTTACGACTGATAAGATGAAAAATAAGAAAATTATGACAATATATCATTCTCAATTGACGCAATTGAGAAAGAATATTTATTCTCAGAAGAAAAGTATATGTTTTATAAAATTGGAATCCAACAAAAGGCCAGCCGGAGTAAGGGTGAGGCCCTTTCAATTTATGGAAAAACTCGAAACCGGACGTCTCTAGAGTTTTTACATTTGACATGTACATCCACAAAATAGTGGCTAAGATATGAATAAAAATTTGAATTTGAATCATTAGAATATTTAGAACTTTTCGAATCTTTATAATCGTTTTAACCTAAGAATCTTTCAAATATTTAGACTCATTAGAATCTTAAGAATCTTTAGAAGCATTAGACACCTTACAATCATTAAAATATTTTAAAATTAGAAATGTACAGATTACTCAATAATTTAAATATAGTTATAATATGTAATATCTTTCAAATTCTATTTGAACTTATAAAAAATGAAAAATCTTTTAATATAAAATTTCGTAAATTTTTACAAATCCACTTTGAGGCCTTTAAATATATATTTTTTAAATAATAACTTTCAGAATTTTTATACTATTTATATTTTTTAAATTTCTATAATATTTAGACACTTGAAATTCTCTTGAACCTACAATCTTTAGAAACTTGCCAATTTAAAATATTCCGAATCTTTAAAACTTTTAGAATAGTAGGAATCGTTAGATTCTTTAAAACATATTTTATATATTTTATATTTTATAAATAAAAATAAAATATAGAAGTATAAAATTCTTAAAAATCTGTCGTGTCTTTAAAAAAACTTAGAATCTTTAGAATCTTTAAAATCTTTAGAATCTCTAGAATCTTTAGAATCATTACAATCTTTAGAATCTTTAGATTTTTTACAATATTTGGAATCCTTAAAAATTTTAGAATCTTTAAAATCGTCAGAATCATTGGAATATTTAAATTCTTTAGAATCTTCAAGAGCTTTTAAATCTTTAGAATTTTAGAATTTATCGAATATTTAGACTCTTTAGAATCTTTATAATCGTAAGAATTATTAGATTCCTTAGAATAGTAAAAATATTTTGAACTTCAAATACAGAGATTCCTCGATCTGTTATATCTGTCAAATTACATTTGGACTTATATAGCATTTCATCAATTCTTATAAGTCCACTAGAAGCTGCTAAATGTATCTGTTATAATTCTAATTACACTTTTTAGATTGTGGAGAAAATAAAAGTATTACACCAAAACAAAAGAAGTGCAATAAATAAATTAAATAAATTAGAAATAGCTTTAGATGATATACGCTCCAATATTGTAGCACTAACAGAAACTTGGGATAAAGCAGAAAACGTCGCATTAATTAATTTTCGTATCTATAATAGAATATCAAGTAATAATATATTAGGTTTTTTAAGAAAATGACGGTAGAGGAAAATTGATTTTAGTGAAATTCAAATATTAATGTTAAGAGATAAATTGCATAAAAAGATATAATTTTAGGTCAACAGGAATACACAATTTAAATAAGTTCAAATTATATTTAAAACATACAAATTGTAATTGATTGATTTTTGAGGTACTTAAGTGTTGAAAATCCATACTAACTATTTAGATAACAAATCTGTTAGATTTTCAAATTGGTTTTATTGTAAATACTACATATGTTTCGCCATACTGTAGCTTCTTCAGGTGAAGAAAATATTTGGGATTTGGGATGAGTTCTTAAATCATTTAAATTGCCTATCCAATGAGAAGAACAAAGAGGAATACATTCTAAAACTTCTTTATTTCAGAAAGTTAAAAATCGAGTCAAAATCTTAAAAACTACCGACAGCGGAAAGTATGGAATTTAGTAAATACTGAATTAAAAAGAAAATGATATATACATTAAACTGAAATAATTATAGAAAATGTTAAAATAATAGAGCAACTTTCAGATGTGGCTGATATTTTTGGGAAATATTTTTCAACCATAACTGAAAAACTTAAGAAACATTTTGGTAATGCATTACCAATGCTTGGTACCTCATCCAACCCCATAGAGCACTCGTTATTTGAAAAACTTCACAAAATAATGGAGTTAGTAAGCTCACTCAAAAACACGTCAAGCACAGGATATGATGAAATCCCCATTAAGGTAATTAAATGGATTAAAAAAGAAATAAGTGAACCGCTTAGAAACATGGCTCTAGAAACAGGAATAAATCGAAGTGCTTTAGAAATAGCTAAAGTTGTGCCTAATTAGAAAAAGGATCGAAGAAAGAAAAAGAAAACTACATATCAGTGTCTGTGCTAAACATATACTTAGTCAAAAATTTTTGAAAAGGTTATAGTCACCAGGTTGTGGTATTTCTTGAATTATAAATTTCACAATTTCTCTGCTACACACTTGATGGAAAAGTATAATAGAAACATTTAAATTAAAACACTTGTTATTTTCCATATTAATATATTCAGTTTCCTGAAACTAATATATTCAGTTTCCTGAAACTGAATATATTAATATGGAAAATAACAAGTGTTTACATTTAAATGTTTCTTGAATTACTATCGGATAGTCGACATGGATTTTGTCAACATAGATTCACTACAACCATAAGAAGATGTTGAAGTCCAGTTGTTTGGTATCACTAAACAACTGGACTCCAACATCCAAATATCATACAATATCCTTGACTGGGTAAGAGCAGACATTGGAAGAGGTTATGATTATTAGAAACATGTTATTAGGTTAATATTTAAAATAAATAATCTCCATACTTGTAAATATATCTTTGAAAATCACAAGATTCTGACCCTAGCGCGGGTATTTATATCTATAATCGGTTTTGGTTGCGCATGATAATAAAAACTGGTTTTCCAAGAACAGCAGTTTACATTCCCATAACACTAGGGACTCTGAAGATTTGAAATTTTGTTCACACAACACCACACTATATGAAAAATTCGCAATTCATTAATGCATCCTAATATTTAACAAACTATCCATAAATATAAAGAACCTCGTCAAGTTGGCCAAATTAAAAAAAAAAACACGTACAACTCTTTCCAGTAAGTAAATCTTACTATTCTATAAATGAATGACATCACAATAGTGTTAAGATGGCATAATCATTTTATAATTTCAACTTATTCCTATACTAATATGATATTTTCAAAATATTGTCAGTTTTAAAATGTTTGTACATGTATTATCAATGTATTATTGTATTATTAGAGATTGTTCATACTCTATGCATTATTATTTGATACTCATATCCAGTCTATATAAATGTATTTTTGAGTAGTGTAAAGTAAATAAAGAAATTGAAATTGAAAATTGAAAACATTAAATAATCTATAAAAACTAGACGAAGAAAATCAATCAAACCAGGACAAGGGAACAAATATTTATGGAATGATTTCGGATTATTAAAAAGTACCTTATAAACCGACACTATAGTAAACAAAGACTTACGTGCTTTAGCTGTGTCATCAACTCTTTTACAAGATATTAAGTTTTCAAATTCACTGCCATCATCTAAGTTTCCAATTGGTCTGCCTAAAAATTTTGATCCTGCCTCGCCAGCATCAATAGTGTCCATTTCAATTTCTGTTGATTTACCCTCAGCGACGTCTTCAATTGATATAGAAATTTCATCTTCATTACCTTGAAACATTAAGGAAGCCCAATTAAAATTAAATATACATTTTAATAATATATTATACTTTCTCTACTTATTATTATATATTATACTTTAAGTAACTATTCAATTCAGATTCAAGTTATTTAGCAATTTCTGAGTAACTGCTAAAGTAAATAAATAAGTTTCATGGTGAGGTACTAAAGTGCTCTTGGAAATGAATTTTTTAATAAGAGAATAACGACAGTGTGATGTCATATGAGAATTTAAATGATTTATTGTCTGTACATCTTCTTAATAAAACTCATTTCCCAGAGCCCTCTAATACTTCAGCATGAAACTATTTTAGCAATTACCCTGAAATTGGTAAATCAATTTTACTTAATGTTTATTACAATTTTTTAGGCTACTGTTAATAATTACAGAAAGAAGATAATTGTATAAAATTTAATTATTAGAAATTCCATCAAAATTTTTATAAATGTCTGCAGATTTTAAAAATAAAAATTTCATTACAAAATATTCTATTGAATCACGCAAATATAACAAATCTTAATATTCACAAACAAAAACTCTATTTACAAATAATTTCGGTGCGAAAGTTTGTGCGAAAGTAAACTATTTTCCGTTCCCTTCGCCTCCCTCGGGGAGGGCGTTGGCACGGGGACAGTTCGTCTCATTCAGCAGGATGAAATCTTAAGCCCCGGCGTTTATCAAACACGGCCTTTATCTGATGGCCATGGCAACGGTGCACGGTGGTTGTAAAATACAAAGCTGGGCCACCCCATAAATTAAACATGGCTAATTGAGCAAAGATAAGGCGGCTTCATAAACTTTTACGTCCGGAATGGGAATCTTTATCGGCGATGTTTTTACGGCCGGGTTTGTTAAGATCTCTCATCGTTCTTTTTTTTATATACATGTGGCCTACTAATTTTTAATATTATTTCACCAGAAAATATGTTGAGATAAAGACTATATTTATTCGCTCTAATTTAAAGTCAATTTTTACAATTATTTTTTTATTTCTATATTGTTATATTTAAAATAAAATATATAAAAAATCCTTCAGTTCGTTGTAGAAAATGAACTAATAATTTAGAAATACGAAACTATTTGTAAATTATTTGATATAGTTATATTTATCTAGTCTATGTGATATTAATTTTAAGTAAATAACATTTTATTGCTTCATTTAATACTAAAAATTTAAATTTAAGGTATGATTTTATATTTAAACCGTGCTGAAATATTTTTGATTTATCTTGATTAAATAAAACAGTTAGATATTTTTTCCTTTTTTTTAAATTTATACATATATAAAATTAGTTAAAACAAAAACGAAGTGTTTTGTTGAATTTTTATACTCATCTATAGAAATAACAGATATACAATGTTCTGTTAAATTTTACAAGAAATATATAAGCTCAAATAGAATCTATATAAATTCTTGTTTCTTTTCTCAATAATAAATTTATTTCAATTATTACATAATATCTAATTTGCGTAAAAATAAATTTTCTTATAGTATTGAAGATTCGCCAGGAAACCTATTAATTAAAAAAAAAACTCTTATCATCACAACGTAATTAAAATCTAATAAATCATTATATTCTCAATGCAACACGCAATTAGAAAAAATAGAAAAAATAAGGACTCACCATGTTGGTCGATATCGCTACTATCGTTATTATCCATTTGTGTTTTTTTATCACCGTAGGGATAATTGGTTGTAACCTGCGCGAACTATTTTACTACAATGGATGTGCTAATCCAGGTTGCATTTTTGCTAGTTTATCGTGCAGGAAACCACAGGAGGATATTTATATTCGTACGGACATTCGGGCAATCATATTTGTTATCTCCTATTTCCGATAAATACAATAATACCGCTAGGTGTTTGTTTTGACTTTTCGGTGTTGAACTAGTTAGACAACGTGTTTACACTGAATTCAGAAAGGTCGTTTTTAATATAATTGGAAATTATTTCTGTTGATTCGAAATATATACATTTAAGTTTATTACATAATTTTCAGTTAGAGTTCACACTTTCTCTACTACACACTTGATAGAAAAGCATTATAGATATACTTGAATTTAAATATTTATAAATATTTATTATTTTCCATATTAATATATTCAGTTTCCTGACACGTGTTTCAGTTTTTTACAATAATTATCAAAAGGATGATACAGTGAATATTAATTGAAAGAAAAACGATCCATTATGTATATATTAATTCCCTTCAACACTGGTTTGCAAAATTGCGAATTAATATGGATCTTCACAAATCCCAGCTTCTAATTGCCTGGCACGTAATTCTTTACATAATTTTAATTTTATCCTCGTACTTACATGAAATACCTGAACATCAACACCAAAATGACAAAAAACTAAAATTTAAAAAGCACACAGCTTCAAAAAAAGAAAACTACAACTAGAAAAAAACTATACAAAAAGCTAAACAATACAAAAAACGGCATATCTATATTTATAAAAAAATGAGCGCTGGAAATCTACAAAATAGATTTTCGTCTTCCATTTGACTATAGTAACGTCCTTTTCTCTAACTTTGGTAATACTACTATCAACAATATCCAAGTTAAGAGTTTAGGGCAAATTTGATTATTCACTGGAAATTAAACTAAATTATGAAATTTCCATTTGTAATACTTTTTCAAAATAATAAAGATTTAAAAATATGTTACAATTATTTAGATTATTAACTTTTTTATAGGTCAAGTAGATCTATAGTACGCTAAGACAATACTTAGACACAGCATAACGCTAAAACCATATTCTTTGAGGTAGGTGAAAATTACGCAACAATAATATAATTTATTGTGTCAAATTAATAGAACTCTAGAATAAAGCATAGTATATTGACTTATATCAGGAATACACCATGACTGTAGTTTTTACTAAAATAAAATATCTCTTTTTTGTTAGCTTAAAAACTATTTAGATTATTAGGATAGTCAAATCGTAGATTACTGATTTAACAGTATCTAGAGAGAGAGAAAACATCTTTATTATTATAAGTAAATATTTTTACAATTTTGTGTGAAGTGAAGTGAACAGACTTGATATTTCTTCTAATCAGCGGCTATCGACCCGCGGTCTTTCAGCCTGGAAACAGTATCTATTTTAAGGGATACTATATTATGGGGAGGTTTCTTTGATTTTCCATTTAATGTAGTTTTGGTCATTCTTCCATCAATGAGCTGGAGAGACCTCTCATACATTTTGAAACCAACAGCATTCGCTATTATAATTTGTGACGTAAACTATGAGAAACAGTACTTACACCAATAAGGGGATTTAGGGTGGATGAGGAAGAACAGTCCACTGAAGTCTTTTGAGCTTTTCTCAGGTGCGAAAACTTCTGTGAATTATGGAGTTGTCATAGAGAAAGAGAAGTTGGTTTAGTTTTTTGTGCCTGCGAACACGCTAAAATCATTTATTCAATTTTGTAAGAGTAGCACAATATAGTTCAGAGTTGATCGTTTGATTTCGGGAAAGGACATCGAACAGAACACTTGTGTGAGGTCTTACGTTGTCATGGAGAGAGAGAAGTTCGTTTGGTTTTTTGTGCCTACGAACCCGCTGAAATCGTTTCTTCAATATTCGAAGAGTAGTACATTAGAGTTCAGAGTTGATCGCTTGTTTATGACCTCTTCAGAATCCCAGAAGACCATAGGCATGACTTTACAAGCTGAGTGTGTGGCTTTGAACTTTTTTCTTGGTAGTGGAGTAGTTGTGGCGCCACTCTATTGATTGCCGTTTAATATTTGTTAAAATTCTAATTGCTCGCTCATTTAAAATAGACGAATGGCTCCAAATTAAAATACCATATAACATGTGAGAATGCTAAATCGAAAAATATGTTGTACGTAAAATGTGTTAAGACATTGTTATTTAAAATTCTCAATAAAATTCTCAATAAAAAGTTGCTTATATTTATTTTGGTTGCTATTTCATCACCTTGCTGATTCCATAGGAGTTGACAATCTATATGAATTGCTAAGAATTCAACTGAGTTGGTATCGTTTAAATTGGTAACTTGTCTTAGTGTAAATATTAAATGTTCTGTTTTAGTTGTTTTCAATTTGAGGCCATATATATACATATTTATTGACAAATTTTACATATTTGCAATAATATAGTGAATAATGAATGAGGTGTTAGTGAGTTAAACTGTCAAAAGGCTATCGTCCAGAGGTCTTTCTGTCTTGTTTTGTCCAGTCGTTATTGCATAATAGAATGAAACAATCAGATGAAAACGAATATGGCTGAATTGGGATTTTTAAATTTAGGATTTATACTAGGGTTTCTAGGAAGACAATATTGGGATAATATTTGGAAGTTGAAAGGAATTTTGGAGAATTTAAATTTGAGGCCATTACCACAAAACCAGGCATTTGTTCTCGTTTGAGAACATGCACTAGCTAATAATGCAGTATTTAAATCATTATATGCAGATATTAGTGATGATACTACACTAATAGCACCGATGAACTACGCCCGCCTGTTCAATATAATACGCAAAATCGTTATAATAAATTTAGAATAGTAGTGGTCCAAGCGTCGACCCTTGTGGTACAGTATGATTTGCTATCAAATTCTCCGATGTCTCACCTTTGAAAGACACCGACTGTCTCCTACCGGTAAGATAGGAAAAAATAAGCAGACAACTGTCTCGATCAAAATTGTAAGCGTATAACTTCCACAAAAACAAATTATGAGACACGCAATTGAAAGCTTTAGATGAGTCTGTAAAGGACATAATAGCATAATTTCTCTGTTCATAGATGTCATGATAATGGATTTTTTGTAACTTATGCGAAGCTGTTTTTAAGTTACTGAATTAATTAATTTTAAATGTAAATATGCTTCATGAACTAGTTGCAGATTTTCTCTCATTATTTTAGGTTCAGAAGTAAATCACTTAATATTGTGATATTTATTATCTTTGCAGGTTTTAGTCACTTCTGAAAATACTATATTAAAATCATATAATAAAATATTTAGAAAAGCAGAACAGTTTCTGTTTACATCATGAGACAGAAAATGCCAATTTTCAGTCGAGAGCCGTTGGTAAAAAATAAATTTTCCATTTTGGATTTGGTCGTACTAATTTGGTTGAAATATTTGCTTCCATTTCAATCACATTCAATGTCATCATGGCCAAACAATGAAATATGTACTTGTTTTACTTCCGCATAGTCGCATTTATTATTGACAAGTATATTATCTAAACACGAGCTATATCTCGTTTGAAAATTAACTGTATGGTACAAATCAAAACAATTCGCAAAATCTAGGAACTGAGAAATTTTCAAATCATTGCCAATAAAATTAACATTAAAATCTCCAGCTAATAAAACAGTATATTTTACAAAATCAATCTTGGATAAAACTGTGTTACGGACATCATAAAGTATATTAAAATTTCCAAATGAGCTTCTGTTTACGCTAAAAATAATAATATTTAAGTCTGTTAAATAAATTCCACAAATTTCGCAGTCTGAAAGATTATTAATTTGAAACGATTCACATGTAAGATTGTTTTTTTACCAGTATTATTACTCCACCATGATTGTAGGTTTTTCTGCAGTAATGTGTGTCAATATCAAAACTATTAACACTTATCACATTCATTTCAAAAAGTTTTAACCAATGTTCTTGAATACACAAATCACTAAAACGTTGTTTTCAATAAGACCTTCCAAAAGTTATGTATTCAAAATATAAGCACTTTCCTTACAAATTTGTTTTTATTAACTAAAAGTAAATTTCGAACACAAAGTGTTAATGAATAACAGAAAAACGTTTAACTTTTTTATACTACTTTTTATTTTTATACAGCACTTTGTATAAAAATAAAAAGTAGTATAAAAAAGTTAAACATTTTTCTGTTATTCATTAAAAATGTACTACGAAGTGAACGCCTCCAAAATTCAAGATACAAAATGTTAACTATTGATAAAAAGCACTTTGTGGTCGAAATGTACATTTAGTTAATAAAAACAAATTTGCTAAGAAAGTGCTAATATTTTGGTTACAATTTATTATAATAATAATCTTCACGTAACTTGAGCAATATATTTCTAAGACCTTCCAATTTATCATTTTTCCCGAATTAATTAAATACTTAATTGTAGAACTCCCAGGCTCATTAAATTATTATCACAGGTATCTTACATACAATCGCCTTTTTTGGCTGAAGATAGCGAAAAAAAGAAACCCTTTTGCATGTTCTGCCGGAAGAGAAGTCTTTTTTTATCCTCACGAGGTGGTGTCGCTTAGCGTCCCTGCAATGCGGTCTCTGTGGTCCTTTTGTGCGCCTCTGGCTGTTTTACTCCTTTTGAACTACTGTATCTTCTAAGAAGTCCAGGAGTTTCTGCCAGGGGATATTCCTTAGCTATTCTACAGGAAGCATGGGCTTCCCGAGTTTCGCCTTGCGTTCTTGTTTGTTTGTAGAGAAGTCCTAAAAGAGCTGTATTCTTCAGGACATTTAGCTGTAAGTTTTTCACATTTGGCATCTTTAATTCCATTATTATTAATAAATATTGGCATATTCTGAACAGTTGAATCGAGTGCACAGTAAAATACATGGCAGTGAAGATATTTAGTAGCCCCCTTAAGAGTTTTATTTTCTGCTTATCCATTTGTTTGCGATTTATTACATTTCCATCATTGGGAAATATTTATTTGTTTTTATTTTGTTTCTATTTGCTACGGTCATTGCCTTATTTATTTTTGATGAGTTGTTTTTTTGTTTAAATCTATTAACAGCCTCGGCAAAATATAAATTGGAAATTGGTGCACCCCATGTCATCTGTGATTTATTAGCTGTATTAATAGGTATTAGAACTGGATTTTCGCTATCATTGTAAGTGAATATATGCATCATTTCCAACCTAGATTCCAATACTTTAACTTTTTCTTGGAGCAATTATATTTTTAACTTCCATTTCGTATAGAAGTTTTTTTTAGCCATTTATTTTCAATAGCTCCATTGTTTAAGTCGTCGTCTTTTTTGATTTTCACAACAGATCACTTGCGATTTATTAAGTTCCACAATATTTTTTTACTTGTTTAAGATTAAGACATCCAGGATGAATGAATTACTTGCACTTAATTAGATACCACTTTTCAATGTACTTTTGCAATATTTGCAAATATTCACTGCCACGCCAGAAATCACGTCCGATTCACTCGACGCCATTTTAATTTGATATTTTCTACAGAAATCGTGTGGGGAACAACTGCAAAATTATTTTGATATTATTTTTGATTGTCTAATCTGTAGTCAAAAAATGGCCGCTTTTAGAGTTTTTTTTATATTTCTTATCTAGCTTGTCGGTTTAGTGGTTTCAGTTCGGAAATGGACTAATTGGTACTATAGGAGGCGAAGTGTAAGGATGTACTCGTTAGATTGGACTAAGAAAAATTGACTTCTCTAAATTGCTTTTCGTAGTAGTTAGATTGGCCCTGTTTAGGATGGGTCGCGTTTGTTTCGAGTGGGTATGATACCGTAGTTTGGTAAAATGTTGTTGTTGTCAAACATAAATTAATCTGATGAAGGGTGTTCTCAACGTAGAGGCTGATAATGTTTGTATGGAAAGTTTCGCAAAAATTATTTTTAGGGTGTATTTGTAAGAGTTGGAAATACACCACTTTAAAAAAAAATGTCAAACAATTTTCAATCATAACACAGATCGCTATAAACAATAGATACAATGAACAACTTGCAAAGAGGATACTTAATATCAATCCTTATACTGCGCCATTAATTACATACAACCTACGAGTCAGAACATCGGCAGAAACCTGAAACGGCACAAAATAAAGTTAATACAAAAAGTTTAGGAAAATCCATAATCAATAATAAAATTGTTTCACTTGATAAATTAAAAAAACAGCAGGGTTTACCAGTTGGATTGGCAAAGCTGCGATGCCATTTATATTGGACAGACTGGAAGACATTTTTAAATTAGATTAAATTAACATGAAAGAGATATAAGACAGAACGAAATCAAAACCGGAATGACTGATCATGGGAAAAACGATAAAACGAAAAACAAGCATGTTATTGGCGGAATTAAACCTGTGCATAATTTCCCAAAGGGGTTAAGACTTAATATTTTAGAAGGGTAAGAGATTGCCGGTGTGCGGCTTCTTGTAATTGATATCAGAGTCTTCGAAAATGATCATCGAATACGCAAAATCCACGGAACACAGGATACATTTTGACAAAACGACTTCCATTGCAGTAATAGACTATTTAACCAATCCGTGAGGTAATCAAAATAGAAAGACATTCAGATAATATCAATTAACGCGACAACACCTAACGACTACCCTTAGTTGGAAATCCACTTTATACAAAAAGCATATTGCATTACTTGCACCACCCATTTTAATCCCCACAGGTAACAGGAACGAAATCCCTTTTAATACGATTTCGATTTTTTTTAATAAAGAAACGCCAATTTTTATTTATTAAAACTGCATAATTAAAACTAAATCCTCAACTGATTTTTTAAATTATTTTTTCTTTGTATGTATTATTTTATTTTATTAGTTTGTAAGAAATTTATGCAAAATTTCAGATGTTTTTGATAAGTAAAATAAAAGTATGAACGTTTTAAAATATTTGCTGTTTAAAAAGGAAACTGATTTAGACAATTTAAAATTTATTTAATTTAATGAATTAAAGTTTAATTTTAGTTAAAAACTGTTTGCAAATTTGAATTTTTTAAACAAAACGTTTACTTTGTTAATATCACACTTTATTTTTAAGTGACTCGAGTTTCGATCATTAACTGATCATTATCAAAGTTAAAGTTAATGATCAGTTAATGATCGAAACTCGAGTCACTTAAAAATAAAGTGTGATATTAACAAAGTAAGCGTTTTTGTTTAATTTTCCAAAATGTATCACGAAGTTAACGCCTCAACCATTAATCAATTGAATTTTTTAATAAAAAAAATTTATTGGTTTTCTAATCAAAATTTCATTTTTATTATATAGTTTCAACTAGTTGTAAACAGACATGACAAACGGTTTTTGTTTAAATTTTAGATAGCTTTTTGATAAACATCGAATTTGTTTCTTACATATCGTACTTTTGGGCAAATATTTCATTCTTTTAGAAAGTTATGATTCACAAATTAAAACTATATATTTATAAAGGTATTTCAATTTATTTGTCCACACAAAGATACACATTAAGTTTTTTAAAAAAAATCCTTATCATCAATCCTCTAACATTACGATTTTATAATACAAACAATTCATTTGTATGTTAAGGAGCGAAAAAAATTTAAATGTCATAGCAAAAGTGTGTTGTATATTATTTTATTTAAAAGCAATTCCCATGCCATTAAACAGAAATTGTATACCCTTTGGAAAGCAATTGAACGCGAAAGGTGCAGCGCGGCGGAAGTTGTCGCAACCCCTCCTCAAATCAATGGTTATTACGATAAAAATCCTTTGGAAAATTACGATTCCCATGTTATTTCTAAGGTTGTGCGTGCTTGTCGGCGCTCGAATAAATTGGAAAAAAACGAAACTGGAACGGGGGCGCAGGGCAAAACTCGCAATACTGTGGAATACAGATGCCCTTTATTAAGCCATAATATTGCTTCCAAAAAGCAGACAATGCTCCGTAAATGAACTAGAAAAAAAGAAGGAATATTTATTTGACGTGCGCACACAGGAGGGCAAACAAAAGCGAACAATCTAGTCGAATATTCTGGGTGTAATGGTCTCCAAACGTGGATGTAAAAAGCCATTCCGCCGAAAATTTGGGGATCTCCGCCCCTAAAAGGCGCAATGGATTCTTTTTACTATAATGGCCAGGTTTAGGTAAAGATTTCATGACGCTGTTGTTTTCGTGGGGGACGACGATAATTACCGCGGCGTTTTACCTGTAGTCGGCGGAATTTATTATTTTGCGGCACGATTTGATTGTTGCGTCTGTGAACTAATTACAAACAAAATGCAGATAGCGGATGTAAATTAACTAAATAAAAGGAACGGAGCTGCGCGTAATGTCGGGAAATGGTTGGAGGATTTAGATAAAGTCGTACTTTATTATTTCGTGTGTTTTGTTATTCTGTAGTATAATAATTTTGTGAATTAATATACATCGAATATAATCATGTTTATCGCGATGATATATGCTCTGTTTGTTATAAAAAATTTATAATTAAGATAAATGCTTATTTAAATATATTATATGTTTAATAATTTCAGAAAATGTGTAAGATTAAACGAGTTTTATTTCGTGCTTATTATATGAATTATTACATACTAAAATTATCAACCAATGATATATCTTCCTAAATCCAAACTGACAATGCGAAAGTAGATTTTGTTATTTCGAATTTGCTGGACCTGAAATAGTAGAAATCGGGACGAATTATCGCGACAGCGGAATATGCGCGAACTCGCCAATTTTAATAATTCAGGAGCGTGCCGCTGCGAAAAAAGAACGCAAATGAATATTTTAATTAACTGCGTCCTATTTCACCCTGTCGTGTGTAGTTTACGTCGACGGCGTGAAGTCTCGCAATGCATTTTCGCGGCGTTCACACGTGTCACACAGGAATCCGGCTAATTAATCACCAACAGAAGAATGGCCCGATAACCCTGTCCGCATCTACTAAAGAACTAGACCATAATTTATTTCCCGCTCGAAGCGTTATGTGCCGCCTTTTTTTAAACTGCCCCGTGTCTAGTTCTATGCGGATTTATCGCTAAAACGCCGACGCGAATAAATTAGAATATCATTCATGCGTGAAAAATTGGATTAGGGAATGAGTTGTGCTTTTATTTCCCTGTTTTTTTCCTTTTTGTAAATTAAGTTCTTGATTAGATCTTAGATTATTTAACGCTGTAATAGCCTCCCATTATGAATAGTGATAAGGTACCCACTTTCCTGTAAAGTGTTGGGTAAAAACTAGAGCTTAAACATTGAGGACAATAATAAACCATTATACATATATCTAAGTACATCATAGATTCAATGTATCATCAAATATTGCCCTAAAGACATGAAAAATAAAATTTTACAATTACCAAATGTTTATTAATTGAAATATCGTATGATTTCACGCACGGATGCGCAACGCAGCCGAATATTTTATTTCGAATTATCACCCCCGCTCCTCTAAACGCCATTAATTTTACGGCGGGCGGTGAATTGTACCGGTAACCCTCTGCGGGGACCCATCTACGTAAATTGAAAAATCGGAAAACAGCGGAAGACAGCATTTTAAATGATAACAAATTACGTGGTTACTGCCTACTTTGATTTTCCCCCAGACGCCGCGCGAAAGATAAATGGCGACATTAATTTTAATCTCATTGTCGCATTCTTTCTTTATTCTGTAATTAATTGGAACCGTTTTTTTAACGATAAGTGGAAGTGAAGCTCGTAGGCGTGAGCAGAATTAAATTAATTAATTTATCTTATTAGATAGTATTAGAAAGGCAGCAATGCAGAAGCTAAATTAAATTAATTTGCAGTTTACTGCAAAAATAATTTCTTCAACAAATAATAATTATAATAAATTACACTAGAAGAGTAATACATATAGGCTATAGTAAAATTTCATAGCCTTATAGATGTTGCTTTTGTTATTAAGGTTTTATAGGCACATGCACTTTTATTTGTTTGATTTTAGATCTCCGTACGAAAACTATACACTCCTTACATCCACATATTTAAAATAACTTCATTTTATCAACAGTTTATTATTATTTATTTTGCTAAATGTATATTTCGTTAACATTTTCAATAGCTATACAAAAGTCAATCAATTTGATGCACATCGACATACTTATTATACCAAAAGATCTATTGTGAATCTTCTTCATTACATCTTCTGTCTGTTTCTGAAGTGCGAATCTTCCTTCGTTTTCTTAGCTCATTTTTTCCCTATAATTTGAGGCAGTACGCTGTTCAGTACATGAAAATATCATCAAGGAAAGTATTAATTTAATTCTGACGAATATTTTATAATTCCTTCCTAATTTGCAATTAAATTCTATTCCTCTATTTCATTCCAAAATTTTTATTACCTGACCCTTATGGATGTCCTCTAGACTCTAGTTATTTTCTACTATTATTTACCGTACTTGACTTTCTTCAGATTTTTCATTACTGTTTTGGAATATCTCCAATATAATTAACAATATAAAATTCCGTAATATAACGAAGAGGGCTGTGAAACAAAGCAGCAACAATTATCCATTAAACGTCCGCGCTTTCATCCTCACCCACTAAAGAAACGAAACGAAACGAAATTTAAAAGACGCCCTTCCGCATCTAATAAGAATTGTGCAAGATTAAAACTACTGAAACTTCCCGGCCGCTTCCATAATAGGGCATAATTCAATAACTTTGAGGATTTGGAAGTTTCGCCGCAGCCCGGGACCGGTTTAGTACTCATATTTAATTATTCAAACTCGAACGGAACACGCACACACACACATACACACACAATACATCTTAGGGCAATTCTTCTCGGGGGCGCACCAATTAAATCCATCTGCGTATTGCGGTTCAACTAATTTAATATTAATTAATTAAATGGGCGCTCCGCTGTGTCTGAAAGAGGGCGAGGAAAATGCAACCGGGAGAATTGCTTTGATTTAAGAATGCGCGTCTTAATTGGGGGTGTTTTTTTTTAAACCCCGGTTCGTCCTTAATGGCTTCTCTCCGTTTATTACTTTCGAATTATAAATTGAACGGAAATTTAAAAATGACGTATGAATAAAAATGTTTTTTTATAGTCGCGGCTATGAAAGCAAATTAATACATTGTGCGGTAACATAGCTTCCTTTTTTTCAAAAGATATTAAAAACTATTATACAGGGTGCGGCAAAACAGACAGTGCAGTTTTGAAGGGCAATTTAAAGAAATGGGGTTTATTTTATCTTAATGGGTACATCATGCCGTTTTATGCATTAAGCCCTGAAGATGACTTCAGAAAGATGATGACCCCCAGCAGCGATACATTGACGAAGGCGATTTCTGAAATTTTCGGTCGTAATTTGGCACATCTCGATGGGTGTAGCCGCGATTTTCTCCCGAATTCGATCCCTGAGTTCTTCTAAGGTGCGAGGTCGATGCCTAAAAACCATTTCCTTCAGGTAGCCCCACAGGAAGAAGTCGCAAATGCTCAGATCAGGGGAGCCTGCGGGCCACTCCACATCACCTTTCAGAAAAACAAGGCGCCCAGGGAACCCCTGTCGCAGTTTCGTCATTGAAACTCGAGCAGTATGGGCCCTAGCCCCGATCTGCTAAAACCAGATGCCTCCCAGACCTGCTTCCTCCATCAGTTCTTCCAAACGAGGTTGAAAAAAAATTTCCAACACCCAATCACCCCAAATTTGGAAATCGCACATCACACGGTGACTTTTAAGGAGTGAAGTGGTCTCTCATATAATTGCCTTAGGTTATTTACTGCCCAGTATCGAAAATTTTATTTATTCACCCTTCCACAGAGATGGAAGTGGGCCTCGTCACTACTGAAAAAAGTTGACCTCGCATGGATCCGGTTCAACATTTCTTGGCAGCGTTCTCCAGACCAAACCATGGTAACGACTAAAAATGGCACGACCACACATATTGCACACCGTGTGTGAGTTTAGATGAATGCAAAGGCCTGTAATGCAATTCTTGAGGATTTGGTGTCAGCCCAGTAGCTCATGTTTTGTTTGTTGAAGGATCCACAAACCTGAAAATCGGCTTCATCACTAAAAAAAAACAATAGCGTTTTTAAGAACGACTTCGAGAAGAACACGCGTTCCTCCGAGAATTGAAGTTACGTTCCGAAAAATCCTGCACAATAGCCATCTTGTAAGGATGGTAATGAAGATCATTATGAAGAATTCTCCTCATGGAACGATCGAAAAGTCCAAGGGCAGACTTTGTTTGTTTGCAGAACGCCGTGGTGATTGCAACACTGAACCTCTCACTGCCTCAATGTCTAGGTGTTCTTGTCGCATTCGTAATTTGTCTAAACGTAGTGACCCACGTAAAAATTGACTTTTTATTCGGGACAGCGCCTAAATTTAAGCGATTATATTCCGGTGGTACTTGTCACCTAATTTTTTGTGTGTTGTAGGCCTAAACCATTTCAGATGAGTAATTAGCGATGTGGTGGATTACTTGGGTCAATCCAGCGGCAAATCCTGGGGTTTTGAGGTGCGGTGACGTATGGGTTGCTGGTTTGAAGATATCATGAAAGCGTGGGGTAGAGGTGGATTGAGGGAGAGATTGATGAGTGGAGCAAAGTGCGACATGTTATTATCAATTTTTTGCTGCTTGGAGAATTATTGGTTTATGCGTTATGTGTTATTGGGTTGCGTAGGTAATTGAAGGAAAGGGCGCGTTTCCATGCTTCAGGAGAGATGCCGGCATGTGTAAGGGAGGTTCTTGCGGGAGTATGTAGTATGGGATTGGGTCTATTAGGGATTTGTTAAAATGAACGTATGGGTTGCGAAGTTGCTAATTCGACGAACAATTCTTAGTTCAAGGGAGATTGTAGTTGCATGTTGTTAAACTATTTCAGAGGGTGTACCTGAACGGAGCTGGCATTGTTCAAGGGAGAAGAGAGGTGCAAATTGGGAGGGAAAGGAGACAGAGAAGAAGACATGTGGGAATTTGAGGATAGGTTTGATGAATGCTTTGTATTTACGGAGTTAAATGTTAGAGGTGGGTAGTCTAGAATTTAGACCGACAATAAGTCAATGCCTCTAGAAGACTTTCTTGCTTATAGAATTGATGGACTTCGAGGACAGGATAGAATATTTCCTTTTGAGGGGGGAATTTTGTTAGAGATAAGTGTGGTGGAAGATGATGCACTGGGATTTAGAGGGATTGATGTATATGTACCAGATATAGGCCCATCCAGTAAAGGAGTTAACGTCCTTTTGGACCCTCTATTTGCGGATTTTTATGTAAGGCTTATAAGGCAGTGTCGTCTGCGTAATTTGGAATAGCGACCTTTTGCAAGAGGGAGTAAAGGGTGGGAGAAGGAGAAGAATACGCAGAAGAGAAATGTACTGGGTGGAAGCGATTCCGGAGAAAGGATTTAGTTATTTGAATTGTTGGAATTGGAGTGTATTAATGATGAAATTTTAAAATCAGTCCTTATGCTTTCTGGCTGTCAGTGACTTGGACATTATAAGTTTAACAAAGATGAAGTTAGGGCAGATATGGCATTATGGACAGAGCGACCAAGATGGAAGCAATTTTGATGGTTTGAGTGGATTCTTCGGTCTAGGACTTTGTTCCTCATGTTAAGTAGAAAAATAGGTTGATTTATGAAGGGATCTTTGTTCTCTTTAAAGATAATTATGACCTTGGTAGCCCTCCAGAGTTATGAGAAGTATCCAGCAACGATATAAAGGCAAGGTACGAGATTAGGTTGGGTGGTAAGTGTTTTGGGATACAGTAGAAGACACTGTTAGGGCCATGTGCAGAATTTTTGGCTGATTTGATTAGGGATATAATGCGTTTAGAAGTAATGTTATGTCGTGATTGTCACAGGTAGGTAAAGTAAATTTTGTCAGGGGAAGAATTTGAGTTGGATTGAAGTGATAGTTAGCCTGGATGTCAAGAAAAGGGTCGCCCGCGAGGGAGGTAGAGTGAATTTTAGTTAAATAAGAGGCAAAGCACTCAGCAACGTCCGTAAGTTTAGCAGTGGGTTTGCCAGAGGAGGAGATTAGAGTGGGGTGGCGTGTGGAGGTGGGGTGGGAGGAGAGGTTACGGACGGTTTTCCAGAAAAGAGAGTCAAGACTGTCTGTGGCATAGGTTCTCAACGTGAGCGATAACGCGCTTTGTGGGCATTTGAGTCTTTCTGGGGAGGGAGAATAGTAGAAGACTCAGAGAAAATTAGTAGGGAGTATTGAGATGGCGAAGAGCAGGCAATAGCTATTTTAAATTCCCGTCAGATGGTGAGTAAAATTAAGGAGGGGCACTAGAAAAAACATATTTTAAAAAAATAAGGTCGAAAAACTATGGTCTATGGCGTTAAGCCATTTTTGTTTTTGTGTTCGGTGATTATTAGTTTGATTAGTGTGAAAAATTGTAGTTTCGTATTTGTCTGCAAAACAATTTTTCTGGCGGAAAAGGAAGCTTATGTGTAGAGTACGAGTAAGTAGAATGGCGGGAGAACTATGTGTATCCGTTGATAGCAAATTAGATCCAGGAGATTATTGATTGTAGTTTTGTTGAGTCGATTTCGTCTGTCGATGAGACTTTTAGGGGGAGGTAGAATATATTCCAGGGAGGAATGGAATGCGTTCCAATTGATTTAGGAGATGAACTTTCTTGGGGGGATTAGTGGGATGGAGGGAGTTATAACGAGAGAGCAGGGGAAGATGGGTTGCTCAGCGTGTAAGGGCCAAACTGATTGATGATGTCGTCAGTGACTAAAATGTGGTCGGCGATAGAGTGACCTTTGTAGTTTATACAGGTGGAAAGAAGGTTTTCCCAACCTTCTTCCCACCTGTATGTCGGCAGGCGAGTGGGGAGATTAGGAGAAAGTTTTCAAGTTTGTGGCAGTGGGGAATTGGTGGTAGTGTCTCTGAAAGAAGATGATCTGGCATTGAAGTCATCTAGTATTATAGTGTGGGGTTTGGAGGAGAGGAGATTGAGTATTCTGTAGGAGCAGGGGAAAAGGAGTATGTAAATAGAGTAAACAGAGATCGAGAAAAGTCTGAGGAAACAAATGGCGATAAAGGGTATGCAAATATTGTGGTCTAGAGAATGCAAAGGATTGTAGCGGCGAATTTGTCTCTAAAGCTGTCTTTTCGGACGAATAAGGAAGGTTATTTGGGAAAAGGGAGAGGAAATGACCATTCATTTGGGTGGGAGGGAGGTGTGTGTTATTGATACAACGTTCATTCGAGTTGATTTTATTAATTTTTGTAAAAGTTTATCAATGGATTCTATTTAAAATTTGTTTACGTTTTCTGGACACTTATAGTAGTAAAATAAATTAATTTTCCTGGAATTTCCATTTAAATTTTGATGAGGGGAGAAAATCCATTCGAGTGAATTTTGTTAATTTTTGCGAAAATCCCCCCATAGATATGATTCAAAATTTGTATACATTTTCCAAACATATACAGTTATAAAAAAAGTCAATAATTTTAAAACTCGCCTTTCTAATTTTACTGGAATTTCCATTGAAATTTTTATGAAATTTTTATAGGTTATTAAAAGTTTATTCGAGTGAATTTTGTTAATTATTGCAAAACTCTGTTAAAAGATTTTATTTAAAATTTGTTTACGTTTTCTGGACAGTTGTTCTTTAAAATACAGTTTCTTAATTTTTCTGAAATTTCCATTCAAATTTCAATGAGGTGAGAAAATCTATTTGAGTGGATTTTGTTAATTTTTGGGAAAATCCCAACATGGATTTGATTCAAAAATTTGTCTACATTTTCCAGACATATATTGTTATAAAATGAATCAATCATTTTAAAACTCGCCTTTTTAATTTTACTGTAATTTTCATTGAAATTTTGATGAGGTTAGAAAAAGTCCATTCGAGTAGATTTTGTTAATTTTTGGGAAAATCCGTCAATGAATTAAAATATGTCTAGGTTTTCTGGACACTTATGGTTGTAAAATACATTATTAATTTTAAAACACAGCTTCTTAATTATTCTGGAATTTCCATTTAAATTTTGATGAAGTTAAAAAATATTCATTCGAGTGGATTTTATTAATTTTTGTGTAAATCCCTTAATACATTTTATTTAAAAACTTTCTACACACTTAGGGTTGCAATATAAATTAATAATTTTAAAACACCCTTTCTTAATTTTTCTGGAAATTCCATTCAAATTTTGTTGAGATGAGAAAATGTCCATTTGAGTTGTTGTTGATATTCTATTGTTGAGTCGATTTTGTCTGTCGATAAGACAGTTAGGGGGGGAGAGGGAAAAATGTATTTTAAAACGCTTTCAAGAAAAGATCTTCCGTGGAAAATTGTAGGGAAGGGGAGGTGTAAAGGGTATGTAAATGGATTGAACAGAAATCGAGGGGTGTCTGGGGAAATAAATCATGATAGAGGTTATGCAAATGTTGTGGTCTGGGGATTGGTTGCCAACGGGTTGGAAATGAAATGAGTGGTGCAGAATTATGGCACATCCGTCTCTCTTATATCCCTTGTCGGCTCGATGGTTGTTAAAGCCATGGATGGAGAGGTGAGATGGTGGGGCGAAGAATGTTTCTTGTACGCAGAGGATTTAGTGGTTGAGGGACCTAAGAATAGATATTTTGGATGATTTTTTTCTAGGGTAGCTTAGTTGCTGGGGAAAAGATTTTGGGGAGACAGCTTGTTTACAAAAGCTGGGTGGTTGTAATAAAATTGAAAGCATTTAAGTTAAATTTATTAGAGGTGTGTGCATGCAGGTGGTAGGTTTCGAATAGGGGGTGGAGAGGTTATGACATTACATGTAGGTAAGTCACTGGATGGGGCCAAGGAAGGAGAGGGGCAGAGTGTGTGGCAAAGCGTCTGGAGGGTCCAACCATTAATCCACCGCGGATGAGACATTGACTCCTCTTTGTTATATGGGAAGAGCCTGTAAAGATGAGTGAGGCATTAAGTAGCCCTGGAAGGACGAGATGGAGGGTGAAGCCCTAACCGTCAGCAAGGTCAGGAAGGTAATTAGGATTGTTAGGGGTTCGCCAGCGAGTTTTAATAAGTGATCTTTTATCAAGAGAACCGATGAGGAAGTTGTACGACCTAACGGAGGCAAGTGGGTTGGAGATAAAGGGAGGGACCGATATGTTGACATGGGATCATAAGCAGTTATTTAGAAAATTGTCCGTTGTTGAAGAGGAGACCGGCAATATTAATATGGTAGTACCTTGCGTGTCTGCGGCTTATGATCGAGATCATCAGGAGGAGATCCTCTAGAAAGATCGGATGAGTTGGTGCATGGCGTATAAGCAATTGGGGTTGAGTTCTTTTGGGGATGGTGTTAATTGTTGATCGTTGTTGATAATAGACTTGGGGCACCTGGTGCACCAGACGTTAGAATGGCCTTAGGGGATGACATTGTGGATTTTATGAGGTTCGGGTTGGAGAGACGGCGTTGGTGGATTGAATATGAGATTGACATTTTAGGGGTCGATGGCGGGGCTGGAGTTGACGGCGGCGATTAGTAGCTCTCTGGAATTTCAGCGGGAAGAAGATACCTGGAAGTCGGACAAGCGAGTTTTTCATTTTCGATTTAAACTGCCTATTTGTACATAAATCATCTGTAATTTTAATGTCCGTTTAGTCTCTCGACATTCTTCACCAAGATTTTATTTCCCTTTCCCTCTCTTAAGGCATTTATTATGCAAAATAGTTTCTTTCTGGCCCCCAAAGTTTCGCCTTAATTGTAGGATCGGCTTAGAGCCAGTCGCACAGCACCGAAATGAACGCCGTCAGGTTTAAAACAATTAACATTTGCCATTGTTTGCCCTAAATACAAGGTAATAATTTGACGTTAATATGCCCGGCCGTGTAAAGGGCACAAAAGCCGAGTCTTATGTGTACACACGTAGAGGGCTACCTTGACGTCGGCGTCGCCTTCTGACGCGTAATAAATTAAAGAGGCAATGGCCGGGAAACTATCCCGCCGTGAGTTGGGCGGCCTCCGCTATTTATAACGATATCTTCAAAGAAACATGCACCATTTGTTATGATTACAATAGACATTACATCAAGGGGGCAATCTTCTGAAATGAACGTCTCGCTGGAATTTTCACTGCCGCCTCACTAATTAAATTACGCCATTTCATTACTTATAAAACTTGTTTCCCGGCGCATCCACCATAATTGCGAGTTATTATAAACGAATGAAATTCAATATGCTTATAGTAAAGATTTTGAAACATCGTTAAAAAAATTTAAGTAAGTAAACGTTATTTTCGTAACTATTTAAATTTTTTAAATACGTAATTACTTACTAGTAAGGTAAGTTAAAATGCTTATACGCTAGATTTCGTGTGTAAATGTTAAATAGGTCAGCCTAATTTCCTACAATTATTTTGGGTTAAATTACTATTTGTTATGTATTTATAAAATGTACGAAACCTAAAGTGCATGCTTAAGAAACAATTGTGCACAAATGCCTAAATTAAAGCTTTCAATATGAATGTTAGTTGAGGCACTTATTTTATTAAAATGGAAATGAGGTTATTATTTTAATTTTTATATTATAATGTTATTGTTAGTTAACAACCTTCTGTAAAAATCAAAATATATTGAATCCTGAAATTTTGTAGTAATAATTTAAAACAAAATATTTTCGTGTTAACTAAGTTATCGAAATATGGTTTCAGTCGTTCTCTATATACTTATAAAGTGAAGTGAAGTAATAGGCAGTCGTGTTTAATGCCACTTAATTCTGACTTAATAAATTCCATTAAAAGTTGCCCCCGGCCCTGAAACGAATTCCTGACTTGAAAGTGTGTCTGAACAAAATGGGCTGAACTGCTCCTGTTTATAATTATGTAAACTGAACGATACAGGGATTTATGTTGGGTAAAATACGGGGGCTTGATTTTTTGGTCTAATAAAAAGATTATCTACACTAAGCAGGTTCTTAGTGAAAGATAGATTTTTTAGATTTTTCAAGAAATCAAAACAACTTCTTACAACTTTTTAACTTCGAGTAAGAAAAAATCACAAAAAATGTGAGTGATAAAATTGATAAATAATTAAAACCTTTCTTAAAAATCTTAAGTAAGAAACTATATAAATTTACATTTAACAACAAATTGTTACGAAACTATTATCAATCTTTTAAATTAAAATGTTAATTGAAATATGTTAATAATTGTTGCTAAAGCCCCAAACAGAGGCTCTCTTCATAAATAAATCAGCAGTTGATTTTTTTTTGACGGATATAACGTTAGTAAATAAGTAAATTTCAAAGTACTATTTATCTTCGTTTAAATTTTATTAAACATGGTTGCAATATATAAAAATAATTGAATGTATATAATGTAATAGTTGACAATATTGAAGAAATCAATCACATTTTCAAGAGTCTAATCCTTTCTCGTTTCTCATTACCACCCTGATGTATTATTAACCATTAGCTGTAAATCCCTAAGACGTCGAGTCGGGAACATTGCAGCAAAGAAACCTGTGGAGTGCAGATTACACAAAATTAGATATGCACTGCGGAGTAGTGAAATAATTGCGGCAGGATGGTCAATACCAGCCCTAAAAAGGAGACCAGACAGATAGAAGTGATTTACAGACCTCGGGGCTTTCACTTCACTAAAAAACTGAAATAAATTAAATAAAATTACATTTCTGTGACAATGCAGTTAAATCCACGGGGAGACCATTTTTTCGGTCCATTCATTACGCCCGCCCTCGGATTGTCTCAGTCCGATGCTCGCCCGGTCCCCGCAAAGGGTCCCTTATCTGCCATTCATAAATTGTTAGACAATCTGGCTCCTTACCAACTACAATTATATAACGTTCAATTATGTCCCTCCTTTATGCGAACGCCGCAGCACAAAGGGACAGACGCATCCGCGAAGATATATGTACTCGCGTCATTCCTGGAAATATTAAATTTATTACAATCATAACGTCTGATTATCCTAGTAAAAATTATGGCGGTGATTTATTATATTAATAAGAGTTATGAATGGTCCACAAGCGGCAGCACCTAAAAGTAAAAGTTAAAAGTTAAAAAAATATAAGGTATTATTAATATATAGGGAATTCTGAAAATTTTAAAATTGAATATGATGATATGATGATTATTAATGGAAAAAAAATATATGTATTAAAAGAACTAGTAATACAAACTAATAATTAAAAAGTTGTGGAAACTATTTATAATTAAAATTTCTAGTTAAATCATCCATTACATATCCCTCATAAATCCATCAATGTTTTCAAACTATAGCTAAAAAACAAGGGTGGAACTAGTCTTTTTTTCGATTATACTTACTAATTTAAGATTATTGTATATTTATTTCTTTATATGACCTGATTATGCAAATATACGTTTTAATTGCACATATTTACCTCATGCAAATTTTCTAACTAACTGAATAATGTACGAAAGGTTTAAACTTGTTTACCAACTAGGTTATCGACCTGTGGCCTTTCAGTACTAGCATTCCCTATTGTTGGCCAAAGTTTGTTTTACGTGGGATTTGCGGTTTTGATATGAAATTATACTGAATATATATCTTAATATGAGTGGAACCAGTGTGGCCTCGACGAGGTTATTACGAGTAAATGTTAAACTGAATGGTTTATTTAGAATTTAATATAATACTGTGTTTATTTAAAATATTAAAAATTATTAAGTAATTCTTCTTCTCAATTATAAGCAGAAAAATAGATCTCTAATTATACACTGAATTAATTTGTTCGTTCGTATTTACTTTTTATTTAAACACAAAAAATTGTAAAGTATATAATAATGTAGAACTAAAGTTTTATAACTCCGTTTAACGTTCAGTTTCTATGTCTGTGACTGCACTACTAGTATAGGCTAAAACCGGTTCATATTTGAAGAAACTATAATTTCAAAAGTCTACTTTCTTCAATTATTACTTGAACCTATAATACAATAAATGTCTCAATGAATATAAGCCCTTATATATAATTTTAGTCTTTTAACTTCATTTCATCGAAAAGTAAGACTTTTATTTTTATTGTCATTTTCAATTTCAGTTTTCTCTTACAGTAAATTAATTTTTATTTATTCTTTGCACATATTAAAAAAATACATTTATAAACAAATCAGTTATAAAAAATAAACATAAAATTTTGAACAAAAAAAGCATGGACTGAGTTCATGTTAAACGTCTTTCCACTTAAACCCTTCTTGTACCCTCATGTAAGAACTTGGCGTCATCTTTTACGTAGTCAATTATATTTTGCTTTATATTGGTTAATTAATCCAATCTTTTGGAAGAAACTTGTGGCGATTAAAGTCAGCATGACATATATTAATAAGCTAATAATAATAAATTTAGCACCGAAGTAAGACGTTTAAGTGTAGACCTTTTTTTCAAATCACCAAATTTATTTAAATTCAGCCAGGTTATTCTTAGTATTATTAGCTATTATAATCTGAATTTGTCTTTTTAGGAAGTGTTATAAAATTAGATTTAAGCCAATCCAAAAAGATTTAGCAATAAGTTAAAATTTTATTTAGAAATTCATCATCATCAGTAACTTTTCCATTTTTAGTTTGTTTCAGGGATATTCTTAATTTACTTTTCTGTATGGGTGATCATTCTGAGTGTATTATTACTTTATTATACATGTAAAGGGTAAAAAAAACTCTGTATTCAATTGATTTGTTTTGTCTATAATTAGTTTATTGTTCCCATTTATTAATATGCCAAATTACTTCTTTTTGATTTTAGTGTTAGTTCCTTGATATTTTTTGCATGTTGTGGCAGTCGTCCTCTTTTCAAATTTATCTTCTTCTTGGCATTGTAAATCCATCTTTCGTTTTTCTCTTTGATCCAATTTGACAATTGTGTCCATTATATTATATCTTATGTTGTCGCCATTACTTAAACTTCTGTCATAAAATTGTTTTGCAGAATTTCATCTGACATTCAGTCTTTTTATTTCTCCCTAGTTCTTTTTTGATATGCTTCTTATGGAATCTGTTATATTGGCCCAGTCTTATTCAATATTGTGGGTGAATTTAATTGGAGTTAAGATTTAGTTAGAGCTTTTGTTCAAAATCTTAATTGAGCTACAATAGGTACTTGATCGTAATTTATCTCAGATCCTGGATATGTTTTAACTCATATTATAATAGGAAATTCTTGATTATTATTAATCTATTTGGTTTCGTTGTGTGCTGGGGCAAGTATTTGGAAAACTCTTGATTTGTCCTATATTAATAAAAAAAACAATATTGTGCAATTAGGGATGAAAATATAATATGTTTGTAATACTTGGTATATTTTGTAGCGGAAAGTATCTATTATCGATAGTCTTCGGAAGGTTTCGGCGGTTAAAAAAATATTCACCCGAAGGTTTGCAATAAGAAATATAGTTACATGATTTAATGGTATTCATCATGTAAAGAGAATCGTTTACGTTGTAGCAGTAAGGTAAAGTAAACCCATTCAAAGCATTTCTTAATTCAAAGAAATAAATTAGGAAGTTAGCTATTTAAAATCTTTTCCGTGGAACTAGGCTATATAATCAAGAACTCGCTGAAAATGGTTTTCGCCTTTATCAACATAGATATTACAATCCAAATAGGGTTCAGTATGACTGGACTATCACATTTTTTATCGTCATAGTTACCTCCATAGATTGTGCAAAGATTCATTTATTTATAGAAAAATTGTGGGATGGCTGGAAGGATGTAGAACTGTAGTGGAATGGATGAGAGATGATGGAGCCAGGGTAAGGGTTGTAAGAAGGCTAGGGTGGGAAAAGGAGAAGAAAAGGGAAGACGAATGAAGGGTCTTCCCTTCATTCGTCTTCCCTTTTGAAGCAAAGAAGAAAAAATGGTGTTTTATAATGTATTGTAAACTTAGTTTATCAATGCCATGATAGGTCTTTTTTTATAGAAAAATTGTCTTTAGTCAGAAGGCAATGTAATGAGATGCCAACTCATAAAGTTCTACATACTCGAAGGGAATAAACTTATGCACATACTTTGCGCACAAGCAACGAGAGCTGGAATGTGTGTGATATGGTATAGGCTAGGTTAATTACCTTTAACGCATCCTTCAATCATTACAACTTACCTGTGGATTTACCTGAAATTAAATATCGTTAATAGAATCAATGCTGAATTTATAAATTGAACTAATAATTTTGCCAAGATTCTCGTTGAAATTGAAAAAGGTTGAATTGGTTGCAGGGAGAGTTAGAAACGAATCTCAAATTTAATTTTTTAGGTATTCGTCTAACATATTGATAATATATTATATCCATGATATATTATCAATATTTTAGAACACATAAAGCGTAAATGGTTATATAAGTTTTAACAAAAATTATTTTAAAATAGTGTGGACAGAAACACCCAAAACATTAAGTGGATATCTATTAGGTAAGGAGGTAGTATAATATCGTATTTCGATCAGACAATCATAACAAATATCACATTTATCTTGTGTTGAAATAGAATAATGTTTTCACAAAACCTATCTTTAAGTATAAATAAAATAGAATTTCAGTGTAGGTGAATTTAATATTTTAAAATTTAAGTAAATATGGAAATAAATTCAAAAAAAATCAAAACAATGATATTATCATTAAAAGCAGCTTAAGCAGATCAAATTTCTGGGATCAACAATAGATGAAACAGGAAAGATAGATCCAGAAATAAATGAAAGAATAGACAAATAAGGAAGGATCTATTTTTTATGTTTATGTATTAATATTTTTTGCAAACAGGTAATCCCAATCATTATAATAAATAATTAAATAATAATAAATAATATGTTTTGTAGGCTAAAGTAGTTATGCCAATAAGGATTATTTTTATTAATAAATAATAATAAACATACTAAAGAAAACAATCTTAGAGAAAAAAGAGTTTACAAAAACAATTAAAACAAAAGTATATAAAAAAATTGTAAGGTATTCACTGCAATATAGTAGTATAACCACAGATAGTAATAAAAGCAAAATAAGATAGCCAAGAAAGAAAGAAGAAATTATGAGAAGAGACAGAGTACGAAATACAGAAGTAAGAAAACAGCTCAACATTAAACCAATAAAATCAGAAATACAAGACAGACCAGATGGTTGGGACATATATAGATTAGAACAGAATAGATTATCGAAAAGAATACATGAGGTAAAAATACAGGGCAAAAATAAAACAGGAAGACAAAGGAGGGATTGGAACGAGGAAGTAAATCATCAGTGGAAAGAAGAAGAAATATAATCTGAAGAAATAATAAAAATGGCACAAGAAAGAGAACAGTTGAAAAGAAGAGTAAAAGAAAATAACTAATATATATTGTAGAGAATAAGTCCGACACGTAATAGGTAAATGGATTAAATGATAAATAATTTAAGTTCAAATTTTATTACAACAAAAATAAAAATTTCCAAAACAAGGAATAAAAAAGGTACAAAATGAGTTATTAATTACCTTAAAATAGTAAACGCTACTTAGATACAAAATATACAAAAAAAGATGATAATATTAAAATTAAGTATAATATTTTCCAGAGAAAAAACAATTGAGTTTATAGAAAAAATAATAATAAGAAAAATAAGTTCAATACTTACTACTAGAAATATTTTAGTTACCTTCATTGTATGTTACAAAAAAAACTTTAAAATGAAATATAGTTTTATAATTGCAATTTTTTAATAGATTAAGATATGACTAAGAAAATATTTAAAACAATTGACTTTTCACAAATATAACAATTGATATTTGTTAGAAAAACCATTTAGTAAATTTTAAATAAAAAAATATTGACCTAGTGGATAACTTTACAAAGAAGAAATATTTTTTTACTTAATTTTATTTGGTGAATAAGATATAGAATTTGAACTATGAAATTTGTATACCTAATGAATCAAATATTTGTTGAATCAGGCACATTTAACATAACTAACAAATTTAAAGAACAATCCTAAATATTTCCTTTCTTTAGTATTTATTTCATGACATAAAACATCTAAAATTACAAAAGGAATACATTTTTAAATTTATAATCACAAATAGAAGAAATTTAATGCGTACACGATAACTAAAAACGTATTCTCTAATTCTTCTAAAAACTACAAAAAAACATTGAAGTTAAAATTTAAATATAAAAATTCATTATTTAATTTCTTGAATTATTTTCTCATATTATCACTTGGTGAAATATTTTGAACTATTACTGATGAAGGTTTAAATTAAATTACATTTGGTTTGTTTCACAAGTTTTTTATATTTAATTTTAGAAACATGCTGTTATCAGGTTTCCGCGATCCGATCGAAGTGACAAACTGTTTAAAGAATTTACTAAATGTTAGTTTAAGCTGTAACAAATTGCAGCACTACCATGAACAGTTTTGAAAATATTTAGAAAAATGTATTGAAATTTCTTAATTTTTTATAATAATTTTGTTTTACGAATCATCATCATTTTCAATCCAGTATTTGTGGTTAATTTTATTACCCGAGGCGTAGTACAATATCAGTACGTAGATGTTAACGGGTGAGGAGTTAAATATTATTTGAATAGTTGTAGGAAGCAAAGAATGAAACGGTGGTAATTTATGCTCTAATCTTATATATTGTTCTATAAAAGCCGACGTTTCACATAAAATACATATGCAGATATATCTTCAGAGCACTAAGTTTGACGTCTTCAATTTTTTTAAACTATTATAATGTAGTAATTCTGGAAAGCGATTTAAATGCAAAGAATTCATGATAAATATAGAGGTTATTTCAAGACATCTCCATTCCATTCAAAATATGAGACGGTTTCTTGCTGTGGCGAATTATTTTGAAGAGTTATTGTATTGTTTTGTTATCTTCAAAGCCTTTAGTCCTGCCTGTATGGTTTTCATAAACGTTCCCATGTGGATTATAATATCCAATAGGTAACGGACGTAGTAGTACAATATTATTTTATTAGTTGTAGGAAGCAAATAATCTTTTACTGTTTTCCTCCTAAAAAGTAAAAAATGCAACGCAAGCCTGTAAAAAGTTATGTGCAATGTCTGATAAAATTTGCTTAATAAACTGTCAATATCAGAATTGGTTTTGCAAATTCCTTTCTGGTAATTTTAAAGATGTGTTACTTTCAGAATGGCTAAAAATGATAAATTAAAGATATTAATCTAAGCAAACCGCCGTTACACAATTCGAGATGTTGCAGAAATTATAAACAACCGTGGAATGAGATTTACACAAGCTGAATTGGCAAATCATAAGAATGAAGGATGAAGGACCTCTACAAATTAGTTCTTGTATGATATCGGCGTTCACTTGGTGGTGCATTTTGATAAAAAGTTTAAATAAAACACTTTATAACTTTATTTTACCACTATATTTTGTATAACTGTGACAAGTTTCGATCACAAGCTGATCATTATCAAACTTTATGTTTATAAAGTGTTTTATTTAAACTCTCTACAAATTCGTGCAGGACATCGAGTTTGGAATGATTGCGTAAGTACGGCAATATGGGGAAGTACAATAAGCCACCTAGGCTGCAGTGCATCCGGATCTGTGAAAAAGACGACCCACAAAAGAAAAAGGGTGAAAATACGCAAGTTTAGTGACCCGCCAGAAGTTTCTGGAGCTTGAATGGGATTTGATGAACTATCCATCATACTAACCAGACTTTGCGTCGTCCCTCTACTGTTTGTTTCGATCTTTACAAAATTCTTTTTATGATAAACAATTTAATTTACAATGGTGCTAAACTGCACTTGCTTCATTTTCTTGATGTGTAAGACCAGAAGTTCTTTGAGCGTGGTTTCATGAGTCAAGACTCAGTCCAATAACTACAATTTACAGAATATGCTACAGTTTGCAACAAAAATCATTTTAAAATTGTAAATATGGGTAAGAAATACATAAAAAAACTTTTCACGTATAAATTAAAATATATTTTAGGGTGGGTGGGTCGAACAAACCCTCCAATCAACAACATTTGCTAAAGTTTACCTGGAGATATTTAATCGACGCAAATTTTTATTTTGCACTAAAGTAAGTTTTTTGGATGCAGGATGATGAGAAAAAGCAGCCGTCCTGTATATTTATTGTACTTAATTTAAATTATAAAAATTGTCAAAAACTGTTTAACTTTTTTGTGGCATCGACTGTTTTGGTCATTAGCGGTCACTTTCTTTTTTTGTATACTATACAGTAATAATAATTCTAAATTTAGCACAAGGCTCACCCTATTTGATGTAAAAAGCCAACTAGGCGAAACAAATAACCACAAGATACATACAAACTAAAATAATTGAATAAATGAGACAATCTCTATAAATAAAATCAATATTGGGTGTAAAAAATCCGGCAACAAAAACAATACAAACAAATTCCTTAAAATCTCTTCAGTTAGTTGGTGAATAAAGCTAATAAGGCGAAAGAAAAATTCACAAAATAAATTAACAATAATAAATAAATAAAAATAGTGGCTGTAAATGGTCCGAAAACAAAGAAATAAGTGAGGCAAACTTAATAAATAGTGTAAAGAGCCAATTTAGCAAGACTTACGTTCATAGAATAAATTAACACTAATACTAAATTAACAATAGAGATAATTTACAAGAAATTAAAAACTGTTTAGTTTAGTTAGCTAGTCCTTATAGCATCCCTACATTATGGGTAGAAGATTTGTTATTTGCACTTTACCTTGGAGTTTAAGCTGCACAAGTTGATTCAAATAGACTCTATATTCCTCTATTATATGCCTTCTTGTGCTGCATGTGGGTGCTTCGACATCGTTCAGAAGACAAAAATGCCTCAAGTTGGTGTCACCCTTTCGCAGGCAGGCCAGATCTACCTCTTTTCTATTATTAAGTGAAACCGCTGACTTCCATACAGTCACAGAAGGTTTTATAGCTGTAATATTACTCTAGAGTCTCCCCCAATCCACTTGCATGCTTTGTTGACCAATGCCTTAACGCCGACCTTGACGTCGTCCAGACGGGACATGTCATAGTCAACCTAATCCGCGAGAACCGCCTGGTGGGCATAGTTCATATAATCCTATAATGTAGAAGGATAACCCAACAAATAGTTAAATGACTTAATGAGTTTATTTTGACACTGATTAGAGAGTCGAGTAGGCAAGAAACGGTAGAAACTAATTGGAATACTCAAAAGTTTCAGAAGGATAATCGGATTGATGTTATCCTAGAACTATTAATCGAATTTAAAAAAAATCTAAACCACAATAAAAATTGCGGCATATTTATTCCAATTGAAATCGCACTAGGCTCAGTGAGAATCTCTTGTATAGAACAACGGAGCGTTGTAATACAGAAGAGTTTATACTTCTTAAAGACCATCTTCAGCTCTCCGCACTGCGTAATGCAACCGTTGCCCTTCCATTGAACTATTATTTGCAGATCTTTATAAATGTTAAAAGAAATGTAGACAAAGACAGTATTTCTATACTGTCATCAGTAAACAACAACAAAATATAAAAACTAGCAAAAGAATCAAAAGAACATTTTTCGGTGTTGAGACTCGGAATTGGAGCTCCTTTTGATTACCGGGCTTTCCGTTTACATGCTGTGTACGGCATTGTTTATTGGTCGTTGATTCAGAGAGTAATTTTTTCTGTTTATTGTGATGTATATATACAAGATCTCTACAGTAAATAATTATCTTGAAGTAATTCAAGGATCTATGAAACTTTCTCTCTATTATCATAAACTAAAATATTATTTCTCAGCCTTTTTATTGATTGAAGCAATATATTTGGACCTCTTGCATCAGTCCGTTCCTAATTTTCTTTTTCGGTCCTGGCTTTCTAATAATCTGTAGATTGAATTTGGATATTGTAAACAGATTAATAAGAAGCCAACGCTCTCCTATTTATAATTTGGGGACTTTGCGTGTCCCCAGACACAGAATCACCTCTTGTAGGTTATACCAACTAATGGTACGCATGTCCGCCTTGGGGATGGTGAAGCTAGGATGACACCTTACCAGAGCTAACCAGGTCAGGAGAACCTATAAGATGCTACATACCCCTCTGTAGACAGAACCACCCAATCCTACTATTTAACTGTAAGTCAAAATTGCATAACTATGAGGTGCGTTTAATACATAACAAAATTATTCATTTTTATTTTAGTAAAATATTCTTGTGCAAAAATTTATCACTTTATAATGAGAATTAAAAAAACTAATAATTAGATAATGTTTTATATACACTTTATTACCTTTAAGCAAAGAATTATGCAAACACCATTGTAACCATCCGAACGTTGGCAAGTAAATAAAAAGGGAGGATTCGGCCACTTTGGGCGCATTTCTCATTCGATTATAACAATCCTAACTGATTTAAATAAACATTATTCTTTCGACTCGGAGGAAATGAGCGGGGCGAAAGAGTGCGGGCGCGTGATGGGGTGGGTGGCGCGCGGTAGGCGGGAAGGAATTCCCAATTTTCATCAAACAGTCCGGATTCGGGCCGGAAAGAACGCAATAATACTTCAACATCTACGCTTTAATTTTATACCCCGTCCCGGCCCCAGTTCTACGGCCTCTCGTTTTTCCACCCGCCGACGATACGTCGCCCTTAATACCCACTTAAGTCCCTGCCCAACATTTCTACATTTTTCCATCATCCGCTCCGTTATTGCGGGGCCCTAATCTAAATTAATTTACAGTGACGGCCCCGAGACAATCCCGCAAACGGCAGGAATGCTAATATACGCAACGCTAGGGGGGTTATTATTTAAAACAATGGAATTCTTCGCGAAATAAAATGATACCACCGAAAATTATTAACAATTATTTCAGGGTTATAAATTATATGAGGTTCTTAACTTCTTGAATTAAATTATCTGTGCTCGATTAATAATCATCTATTTATATATGTTGGTATTATATAAACTGCATTTTCTTGGAGATAGAGAAATAATACCAATAAAACTTTTTTAAAGTTTGACGGTCCCATGAGATTAGCGCTGTTCAAACGACTAAACGCGCCTGAAACGTTCTTCTTGCTCCTATCAAAGATACCTCCGCTTCCACTTCCAAGTTTCACTTCTATTTTAACGTCACTTAATTACATTTGGAATTATTAAAGAGGCCCTTGATTGAAGCGCACAATTATAGGGTAATTGCGAACGCTATCGTCAAACAATAGGACACCGCAACAAAGGAATGGAAACAATTAATTATAATAAAGTCGTTATAAGTTGTGTTTATAATCTAGTTTGCAAACATTTAAGTTTATATCTTTATATAGTATTACATTAATAATTACAGTCTAGAGTGATATATTAACGAATCGAAACTTAAAGGAAGAATTTTTAATGAAGTTTTTTTTGGTACGTCTCCCTCGTCGATAAATAAACGTACTCACTACTTCAGAAGTAACTCCGAACAGTTCTCATTCTATTTACTTTTTATCTAGTCGTCTGCTGTCCGGTTTACTTCACGTCGTAAAGTTTTTTTGAATCGGTCTCCGCCGAAACCTTCGTTTCGTTGGAAAGATGAAACTTCCTAATTATGGCGATTAAGTCGATTCATTATTACCCCGAGGGGGACATTTTAAATTAGCGATGTCCTTCGGTTCGGAGATTGAACGTCTTAATTGAATTTCCAGTTCTCCGGGACGGTCTTATTGTCGCCGTCATTAAATGACCGCCCATTCAGATAAGCATTATGCAAAACTGATGTAGGGTCCAGCGGATGTAATGCATGGCATCTTACAGCCGCTTTGGACCGTCATTGTCTACGGGATGGGTCCGGAATAATGGAGGCATTATCTATGCCGTCAACGATTATTTCCTTAATTGTGCCTAGGGGAAATTTAATTACGATATAATATTTCTGGGTCGAGTTTCTTAATTGTGCTTAGTTTTGAATAGAAAATTTAATATGGAATATTTTAAATAACACATTTTACTTATAATAAACTTTTATCATATATCTTTTTATGTTTAAATTTACATCTTGCTTATAGACTAAATATAATCTTGATTAGAAATTAAAAACACTTGGCTAATCAAGGTTTTTCAAATATGTTTCACCACGGGTTAAGTGAGCAATTAATTAGACTAAATATAATTTATGGTGGAGGCGCCGGGCACACAGTTACGTTTTATAATATCATGCTGCGTGTAATTATTTATTGTAAGTAAGAATACAATATTTAATAGTTAATAACTATTAGACTTAGTAAAATATAATATAATCCAGCACTTTCATTATCTGAGCGCATAAAATTCACTCCAGCCATTACGAAACGGAGCGAAATATTACGGTTCCGGTTATTCATTCGCAATCTCGACCTGTGCAAATTAAGATCTACAGATACATAGAAGATACATTTTCATATTTCACGGCGACTCGGCACGGTGCTCCACGCTTCGGGGAGCAGGAAGCGAATAAGAACTATGCAAGTTCCTCGAATACGAAAATCCGTCTCCATTATGTAACAGTACAATAACGCCGTGAAACGGACGAGTGTCTAATGTGGCCCGATGCGGCATGAAAATGGTTAAAACACATCGGGAGATGGAATGGTTTGTGGTTTTCCTTCTTTTTATTTTAATAAATACTCAAATGTTATTCGGTTTTTATATGATAGAAATACAGAGTGTGCAGTTGAAGATGATAAATCAAAAGCATACGAATACAAACAGAATTATTATTCAAACAGAATTTGGTTTTAAGTAAGATAAAGTGGTTTTTGAAAGTTAGATTGTTATAAAATACTCTTCCTAGATGCACGTAATTTTTGGATTTCCAACCTAAACCAACTGAGTTGAGCCGTTTAATGACTGCTATAAGCCAGGTTAACAAATTATTCTTTATATATGCAGGTAATGAAAGTATATATATTTTGACCATTTTTAAATATAGAGGAAAGTGGTTCATAAAGTCGATGAAAGGGAAATAAGAATTGAGATTAGTTGGGATTAATAAAAATACGCCATTTCATAAACTAGGTCTATATAGTGTCTTTCATGCCCTGTATGGTGCTAAAGGTTGTGGGAAAAATAGTAGCATAGATAATTAAGCCAACAAAGAGCGGATAGGCAGATTTATTTAAAAAAATGATCGGGATGGTAGATATCGTGCACCAATAGATTGTAAAATAGGGGAAAGGAGAGAACATTGGGGTAGATCTTACTTAGGAGATATTTTATTGGAAAAAGAGCTATGGAGTTTGATCTGAAGAAAGCGAATTTTTGGTAACTATGCAAGAGATTTAATGGGTGAATCGAGAGTTTGAAAATACTGAACATATATCGTAGAACTGAATTCCATATAAAATCAAAAGCTCATTTAGTATCTGGGACGTCGATTGCAGCTTCTGTTTCTTCAAGGCTTGCTTTTTGGCAGTTTGAGTAGAAAATGATTTTTGCGCAGGAAAGCTTAACTAATACTGTAATATTGAGGATGAAGTTTTGTTGTTAGATGTTAATTGCTTTGATAAAAAGTATCATCGTCAGGTTAAGGAATGCAGCTTATTATTCTTTTTTTTCCATTTTGGTTGTATATTTTGAGTATGGTACATATATATAATTTATTTTCTCATGATGTAAGAATGGATATCTAAAGGGAAAGAGAAGTACTTCAAGATGAGCATGAAAATACCATTATAACTATAAGCTACATGTATTTTTAACGAATGTTTGATATTTCATAACTAATTTCATGTTTGGTGATGTTTTTACAATTTTTTCAAATTTTTGCAACTAAATTTATGTTCTTAACTTAATGTAAATAAACAGTTTATTCAAAAGAAAGTCATAAATATAATATATACTATATATAATATATGGATGGTTCTGTTCCTTGTTCTTCACATCCAGATCCTGGATTGATTCCTCTCTGGGTTAATGGTTTTGAGGGATATTTGGTTGTTCTGTCTAAATTCAAGTCTTAACTGCTGCCATTTTATTTCTAGCAATTAAATTTTAATTGTTTTTATACAATTTTTAACATACTTTAATGTTGAACTAACTTTTCATATTAGGTCAGTTACATTTCCTCTTTCGTCATATTTTTAGGATTTTTCAAATCACTAAGTGTAATTTTATTTTTATAACTTCAAGTCTGAAATATCATCATTTTGTTTCTAGCCACACTACTTCAATTGTTTTATCATAATGAAGAAAGTATATTCACTATTTACGAATTTATAATATGATTTAACTATGTAATTTCTTTTTTAGGGATAATTTTAGAATTTGTCAAATCCTTGAATGTAATTTTATGTTCAAAATAAATAAAACAATTAATTTTGTTGGTATCACAATTAAGTACTTATTTATATAATTTTATGTTTATGTTTATGTTGCCAAGGACAATACTTCAATTGTTTTTTTATAATACTGAAAATGCGTTCAATGTGGACGAATTTTTGATATTATATAAACAATTTCTTTTAAAAGATATTTTTATATTGATTCAAATCCTCGAGTAAAATTTTGTTTTCTTAATTTTCAACTGCGGATTTTGTGTCCACCTACTATAATTCAAATATTTTTGCATAATTTGAAAAATACAACAATTTTAAATAAACCTGTAATATTATGTAACTAATTTCTTATTTAAGGACAATTCTACAATTTTTCAAATCACTGAATGTACTTTCATTATTATAACTTCAAGTTTTAACTGTAACACTACATGCAAGTTGTAATTTTCTTAATTTCAAATTTAAACTACCGCCATTTTGTTTCTCCCTATAGTACTTCAATTGTTTTAACATAATTTAAAAGCTTTATTCATTGTGAACTAATTTGTGATTTGTAATTCCATTTTTAACTGCTGCAATTTTATTTCTTCGACTATTTAATTGTTTAAGCATAATACGAAAACATATTTAGTTATGGACGAACATATACTATTATGTAACAATAATATTTGTATGCAAATGTAAGCAATTTGGATAAATAAATATTTATTGGGGTTTTGAAGCTACGAATGGCAAAAATTTCCCAAGACGTTTGAAAATATTCATGGATTTTTAAACATTTTTTTCAATTTTAGAGAATATCGCTTCATGATTTTTTGATTTTTTGAGGGTTGAGCGAATTTTCAATTACTTTGGTTAATTTAATTCTTGTATATATATATTAATTATTTCATACTATAAAAGAAAATTCTCACAATTTCTGGAGGAATTCTATTGGTCTAGAGAATAAATATTTAATTTCGGTTCTATTAAGAGAGTAATTCAACCAGTATCCTCTATAGAAAATGTTCTACATTATATAAAATGTAAAAACTCCAGTTAACAGTTGAAACAACTTCGTTGAATTAAATTACATAACTGTTAGCTGTTGTTAAATGTCTGAAATCATATTCAGCACAATGTAACATTTGTGTGGTGTTGTAGTTTTTTAACGGCGCCACGAAAAGTGTTATCATCCAGTGACTATTTGCAGACACGTCTTTCGCAATATCACAGCTCCTCAGTACAGCTATGTCATAGCTACGCGTGTCAATCCTAGAAACACATTAATTTTTCTCATTGTTAATTTTATCATTATTAATACTACACTAGAATATCAATACTTAATTTAGCTATAGAAAAAGTGTTATATATAATGTATATATGTATAAAAAAAAAAAAATTCTTTGAAGGAAGCTAATAATATAATTCTTTTAGAAATTGCAAGAATTTATTTCTAGAATTCTAAAGCTTTCCATCAATTTGTGTTTCTCATTTCAAAATTTCCGTGCATGTCACGCATCATTTTGTCTCTTCTATATTATTTACAATTTTTGAGATTTGACAACTTACTAATTTTTCGGAATTTTGAGGAACTCTTCTTTAAAATTTCTATAATTTCTCGTGTTATTTTATTGGGTTTTCTAGAGTTTCTTTTTTGTGAGTTTTTTTGCATGGGTTCGAGAATTTTTTCAGATAATTTTTCTCCGTATTACAAAACTTTTCCAGTTTTGTTTTTTTTGCTACAATTGAAAATTTTGTAATAGGCACCCTTTGATTTAGACATTAGAATGAGTTAATTTTTAGAAGCTTTATACAATGTAACAGCTGCTTTTGAGAGTCTTTGTCATAGCCTTATTTTGGAGAATGGTTGAAAGTATTTCGCAAAAATCTCTGTAATTTTTGTTTTGTCCTTGGCCGATTTATTCCATATTGGGTCAGTTATTTTCTGAATGAAATCAGCGTTTCGTTGTTTACTTAAGTTTTACAAGTCCTACAAATAACTTTTTGCCATGCAACTCATCTATGGTCTGGCATAATTTAATTTAAATGTTCTTAGTAATTTTTATAAATTTCTGTTTTAATATCACTTTTTGGTCGGTCTATTTAGTTTAGTATTTTATTTATTTTTTACGCATTCTTCACCTAGGCGTACTCTTTACTAAGGTGAGTACATTATTTATTGCTTTAGCGTATAATTTACCTATCCCAATAAATTCCTAATTGTCCTAACGTATTATTGTCAAGTATTAATAATATACGCATTGAGATAGGTGCAATGTATTCTTCAATTTTAACTATTTTTACTTTCCCTATATAGTATATATAGGGGGAGTATTGTTTTCGTGATTTTTTTTTCAAAAATTTTTTTTGCGGAAATATCCGTTTTGGGGTCCCCTGAACCCAAAAAACTAATTTCTAGAAAAAAAAATTTTGTGTCTGTGTGTGTGTGTGTCTGTGTATGTGTCTGTCGGTGGGTGCTGTATCTCAAAAACGAATGATCTGAATGAGATGAAACTTTAAACTTAAGGTTTTGTGGTTAAAAACTGGAACTGAAAAGCTTTTGGTAAACATTCATAAACCGGAAGTGGTTGTTTACTTGAGGCGTTTTTTTGTTTTTTCGTGATAGAGAGAGAATAATATCTTTATTCGAACATATATACAGTTAAGTTAAAAACATTTACAAATGATATCTAATGTGTTAGTCTGTCCGTTTGGGCTATCGACCATCGGTCTTTCTGCCCTGTCTTGACTCTAATTATGTGTAAAAAAATAAATGACTTTGCTAGCTAGCTTAACTGTCTGGATGATTCGCACTAATGAATTGATGTAGGGTGACTGAAGGGTGTTAGGTGGGATATTGGGATTTCGGGGTTTTCGTGATATTTTTCTAAATGTGAAAAATTTTAAAAAACGGTTCAAACAAAAGTTGAAGGGAATGAAAAACTGAACTAGTTTTATTCGAACATGTTTTACATTAAATTCTTAACTTTCGAGAAAAAAAATAAAAATTGAAAATTTTGACATTTTTTGCCAATTGCTAATAAGCTATTGGAATTACATAAAATTTATATAACAAATAATTGTAGAGAATGCAAAAGCGCACAAATTATTAAGAATAACATTTTTGCGTAAACCTCATAGTTTTGGAGAAAAATATAGGGAAAGTACTATGGTGGCCACATCACCATTTTTTAACTCATTTTTAAGATCAATGTATGTGATAGATATATTTTGTGATATATTTTTTTTTTGAAAATACAAGAATTTTATTTGCTTATCATACTAATTTTCCGTTAATAAACATTTTATTATTTTTAAAATTATTATTATTATAATAATTTAAGATATTGCTGTAAGATTTATATTATAAAATGTTTTCCGTACATATAAACAAAAATTAATCGGAAAGTCAGAAAAATGTAATCTTCTAAATACTCTATCTAGCGTATACTGACCTATCATAATAAACTGTATGTTGGCCTAATGTACTCCTGAGATAAACTTAAGCGTAGTTTTTTATTCAAGACAGAACTACGCAAGACCAGTATATTGTTTATTAGCGTAATTGGAAGTAGGCAGTCTCAAGTAATGATTTTTGTGGTGGGTCAAATGCATGCTAGGCTAATATAAATAAGATTATGCTAGACTAACTTAAGAAGTGATTTCATAAGGTAGGTCCAGGTTATCAGAAAAAAAGTAATAACCGTTTCATAAGGCAGTCTAAATAAAAATAAAGTTATTGTAGGTAGGAATTGATCCAGAATACTTCTGACCTGCAAGAGCAAACTATTTATTGATCTAGCCTATTCATATGTTTCTGTATAATATAGAGTACTCTGGACCTACTCTAATAAATTTTACATTATTGAATTGACGAGGCGGATACATGATGAAACTCCATAACAAATTGATATAAAACAACACAGTTGGGAGGGTTTCACATTTATTGTTGAACACTGCAACATGTTTCGCTACACAGTTATTATTATTCATCTGCCTGATGAAGCCATTGTGTGGTGAAACATGTTGCAGTATTCAATAATAAATGTGAAACTCTCCCAACCGTGTTGTTTGGTTTCAACTTTACATTAGCTTTACGTATATCGACTTACCACAATCAACTGTATGTTCTAACCTACATTAATAAATTATTCATTAACTATGCTTAGGAGTACGTTAGATTTGTCTAAAGAAATTGGCTGATGAGAGTAATAATTTTTTCATGTAGGCCAAGAATTCGATAAGTTAAATAAAAATTATTATGGTAGGTCGGGAGACCGCTAGTTCAAGACGTTTTATAATATTTTTTCGATGAAATTGCCTCAAAATTACAATTGTACATGTTTAAGTGGCTAGGCATGAAGGAAGTCCAAAAGGTATTGGCTTTTCTGAAAGCTAATCGAGAGGTTTTACCGCTAATTCATTCATTTTTATAAACTTTTGTGTAGACATATCATAAAACATAAAAATAACTTAAAATATAGTTGAATCAATGTTTTCTATAAGTGGTTATATTTTAATAATTTACAATGTATTAGATACAATCCCAACAAGGTTCTGAGACATAGGTTTAGTATACAGGGTGGACCAGAAAAGAAAATTATTTTAAAATGTCTGTAAAAAATGTTCGTTTAGGCGTACATATTTTTCCCATCGTGATAGGCACATGGAACATAAAAAGTTATGCGGGAAAGGAAGTAGAACTGGTAACAAATAAGAAAAAACAAAAAAAGAATAGAAATTTTGGGAATAACGGAAACAAAAAAAAAGGAAAAGGCATACAAAGAATACACGGAGGTTACTTTTTTATATGGTTGGGGGTAGAAAGCACTGAAAAAGCAAGAAGAGGAGTGGGAATTATAATAGCACCAGAAAGAATACAAGACTTATTAATAAAAGAGTGATGACTATATAAATGAAACTAACAGAGGACGAAACGTGGACATACAACTAAATGGAAGAGTAGAAAACCAAAACAGCGTAATAGAAGACGTTTTAGGGAAAGAAGAAGATACAAGAAATAATATTGGAGAAAAAATAATACAAATATGTTCTGAAAACAACATAATATAAGAAATACCAAATTCAAACACAAGGATATCCATTAATTCACGAGAAGACAGCTATCAGTGATATAGTATTATCTAGTTAGTAAAAAAACTGGAACAAGGTCAAGGACGTAATAGTAAAAAAGACAAGCAGAAATAAGAAGTGGCCACCACTTGCTAAGAATTAACTTGAAATTGACAGATATACAAAGACCTGACAAAAGAAAGAAAAAAAGTTAAAGTGAAGATAAGAGTGTATAAACTAAAGGAAGCACAAATACAAGAACGATACCAAGAATCACTTCTAGGAAATTTAGAGGAAGAAAAAAAAAACGAAATTGCATAGAAGGCAAATGGGAGACATTCAAAAGAATTATTATAGAAGTAGCGAAAAAGTGCTGTGGAACAACAAAAATAGGAAACAAAGAACTAAAGAGAACCGAATGGTGGACAGAAGACATACAGAGGATGATGAAAGATAAAAACTCAAATGGAAAAAAAATACCTACAAACTAAAAAAATAAACAACTACGAAGAATACAAATATATTAGAAAGGAAGCAAACCGACAAATTAAAAAAGCTAAAAAAGAATCATCGGTAGAGTTTGGAAAAACTGTAAATTAGAACTACAGAGAAAACCAAAAACTATTTTATTGAACAATAAAGCAATTCAGAAAAACATGTTAAACATTTAAGACAAGAACGGAAACATAATCACAAACGAAGACTAAATTATAGAAAATTGCAATACTTGGAGGATCTGACCGAAATAGAAACAGAAGAGATTGAGATACATGAAACAGAAAAAGAGACAAATATTATAACGATAGAGAAGATGCAAGAAAGGAGATAAACGAAATTGAAGAAATAACAGAGGAATCACACTAAAAAACATTCAAAGCAAGATACTAACAAGAATATTAGAAAAAAAAATAATGAGGGACCAATTAGAAGAAACAATAGAGGATAATAAGTGTGGATTAAGAAGATGGACAAGTACTCAGGATCAGATATTTACAATAAGACAAATAAAAGACATTTAACAGGATAAATCGAAGGTTATACGGAAGAATCTAGAAGACAGAGGAGCAGAAAAGACAATGAAAAACCTGTTAGAACAAAAATATGGTCAGTATGAACAACGAAGAATCAAATTCATTTGAATCAAAGAAAGGGGTCAAACAAGGATGCGTGCTGGGTCCACTGCTATTTACAGTAGTACTGGACAAGGTGATGAAAGAAGCAAAAAAAAGATGGTAATGTTTAGCTCCATTTGTCGTCTACCAAGTGCACTAGAATATTTTTTTTACTTGGTAGTAGGTCCTCTCACAAAAAGAAGTCGCAGATGTCAAATCGCCACGAATGTGGTTTGTTTGTGGAATCTGCTCCATTTTAGGCTTCTAGATCTTCATATTTTTCAACATGTCTCGTTAGAGGATTTCTTTCTAGAATTCTTGAGAAAATGTGGAACGTAATTAACAACAAAATCGAACTCTGGCTTAACATAGTAGCTACGACCAAATACATTCAACACACAAATGCCTCCTAGTATAGAGAGGATATTGACTATACGCCTTCATTGCTAAGCAACTATTAGTATTAGCGTCAATTATCTAATTAGTCCTGTCGTGATCATAAAAAAGATTCGTCTTGTGGTTTTGTGGCAACGCTCAACATCTACTGACAGAAAATCTACGATCTTAACCCAACTCTTATTATGAAAAAAAACACAATGATAATTTCGTAGTTCCTCAAAATATCCCCGAAAGTTATGTTTCAGATGTGACTATTAAAGTCAATATTAACTTTTCATCTGTCTTACAAATAATAGCATCGAACGTCTCTGTATAGTTATTCCTTGTATTTGATTAGTTTGTGGGTATTTCTAAGGTTTTTGGTGCATTTCAACGTATTATTTAGGACGGAATTGTATAATGTTTAAATAAATAGGGATGTGGTATCATAATAAAAGTTAATCAATGGTTATTCCATTACTCCTTACACTTATATTTAGTTTTAGGTGGAGCGGAATATAAAATATAAATGTTAGATGATCCGAACTCAAGTCGGAGATAAATTCGAAATTATGTATTAAATGTTCAATATTGTTGGTACGAAACAGTATATCGGGAGTGGATCATTGTATACCATATATGATTAATGAGGAATTTGTAGTGATGTAAATGAGTTAGAGTTAAAAATAAATTATGATAACTATTTTCGTTGTTGGTTTGTTGAAGACTTCGATTATGATGAAATGGTAATAGAGGAAAGCTTTTGTAAACATGATGTTTTCATTAGGAGAGGAGTGATGGATATAAACAAGATAAATGTGCAGTTTTTATGAGGGTAGCTCAATAGTGCAATGCATTAATTTATGAAATTATTAATTCTTACTTTTATCAAGCATTATTTCCGGACGCACTGCAACTTAGCTATTCCTTGTTTTGAAGGGATATGTTGTGGAGATTTGAACATAGGAACTGTTTTGTAATAGGGAAGGTTTTTTTAGGCATGGTTTCAACTAGCAGTTTAATATGAATAGGATTGTTAGTGGATTGTAGCTTCTTCAGGGGTAGAAGCGTGTGGCAAACCAATTATTGCAAAAATAAAAGTTCAGCAAAAATCTTTGCAAGTTAATACTATCAAATTCTAGTTTCATCAGTAGTTGAAAATCAACTTATTCAATTAGAAAGACATGTATTGTACAAAAAAAGAAAATTTTATTGCTTGGAAATTATAATACGTGAAACCCTTGCCCCCCCCCTCTCTAAATTTTCATAAGTCAACATTCGTGTACCCGGAGGATTTTTCAAATTTTCTCCCATAAATCCCCGACGATTTACGACGCTTCACTTCTCCCAAGTCCCGAAGCGCCTACTCTTTTATTGCGATCCCGTGAATGGCGGCTCTTTAATTGTTTAGGTTGACGTTATTGGTTGTAAGCATAAATACAGCCGACAACCGGTGCTGCTGAGTTGTTCGCCGAAGTGTCATCGGCAGGGCAGATTTACTGCTGACGGAATAATTGTGAAACGCGCCGCAATAAAGAAGTGCTCGCGTGCCTAATTTATATTAGAAAGTCGGGGAAAAGTAATAACTGAAATGTAAATATTTGACATACTTATGAAACTTGGCGGGGTTGCCTGTATTAAAAAAGTTAAGATCTGACGCTGTTAAATTTCGAAATTTTTTTACACACGTAATGTAGTAATTTTATATTATACATAATATTACCGCAATTATTTGTGCACTAATTAGTAAAACACCACTTACATTAACTGATTTCTAATAACATTATTAATTCCTAGAAATATGAATGTAGTAGCAATCAAATAAATAATTACTTTGAAGTAGAAAATAAATTATGTTTTAATAAACGTTCAACTCAAACGAGTGAAATTGGTAAATAATTAATTTTAAAAAAATGTTAAAGTTATTAGAGCGGAGAAGTTATTTCCTTTTAGTAAATAAGTACTTAAATATTTTATCATCGATTATAAAAATATGATGTAAACATGTTTTTATTAAATATTGATTTATTTTTGCTTTAAATTTATAAGAATAATTTAGATAATAAATTTAAATATATAAACGATTAAAATTAAATAAAATAATTTATGTATTGTAAAGACATTTATTAGTAAGTTTTCAATGATAATCTTAAACGTATTTCAGTATTTTCTATTTTTGGAACACCCTATTATTCATTATCGTTAAGATAATAATAAACACCGCTCCTCCTAAATACCAGCACTTAAGGTCCATCTTCCTCAAGCTTCCTCAGAATTAATGAAGTTCAGTTTATCCTCGGGCGGTTTATGAGGGACATGGGTTTCCGCCGAGCTTTTTTTAATTAAGGAGGCATATTAATAATGAACAACTCAAGTAATAAATACTCCACAGCATATATCTTTCTTTTGTTTGAATTAATCCAACAAATATAAAGTCAGTACGTTGTTGCTAATATAAAAAGGACAAGTGCCACTAAACAAAATAACGCGTGGCGAAATTTATCGAGAATATCAATTTTCTGCGAAATTTACCAGGAATAGGGCCATTAATTTAATCAGCAGGTCATTAGCAGTAAATAATGTTAAATGGATTACAATGGCATATCTCGGTAGTACGTTGCACCATAAATTCGGGGCGGACATGTGTTTTTCGTTTACTTTTTTTTATATGTGTCCAGCCCTCGATAAATTCCTGTTTATTTTATAAGGGCCGCCGTAAATCCCCCTTTATGGGTTTCTATTAAGTACGCGGTTGATTCTGCGTTATTTGTCCGCAACACCCAAACATTGTGTTCGCTATAAAATGAAAGATTAAGGGACCACCCCCGACATAATGCCGGTATAGATCGGAGGGTTTCCAGGCGGAAAATCTTTACGTATAAAAAATAAAATGGAACTTTGAATATGTAACCAGACTATAAAAAAATACACCGAAAAAATGTATTACTTATACTCGTGGAAAAGAAAAATATTAAAAAGGATATTTTATTTTATTCGAGAATTACTACACAGTTATCTTTCAATCATGTAAGAACTAACAGCTAATAGTTAAAACAATTTCTCGTATTAAAGCACTGGCTGTGAATTGCATAACTGCTGTCGCATAACTAAAATCGCAATCAGTACAAAGAAACGTATTTAAGGTATGTGTGTATAACCAATGTATTATGTAATGGCAATCTCTAGACACATGTTCCACTCTATTACAGCTCGTTTGTATAATTATGCACTAATAATATACGTGAAATTATTATTTTATTGAGTGACGTTGATTTATTCCGTCATTTTTTAAATTCGACTGTTTTATTAATAATTTTCAATTTATTTTGTCTATACAAGCAATTGCTTGTTCTATCAATTAACATTATTTTAAAATAATTTAAATATTGATTTTATTCACAGGTTTCTTGCCAATATATTCTATCAATTGTCAATTGTTTTTTTCTTTTAATTTTAAGCAATTTCAATTGATTGTGGCCTTTAATTTTTGACAGTTTGAGCGGTTTTTTAATTAGTTTAATTATTTCCACTTTTATATGAATTATCAATTATGTTAGTTTTATCCAACAACCTTAAATGTTTTTATTTTCTAGAAAGTTTTGGCACTGTGGTCAATTTTAAAATATCCATTTAATAATTCCAGGTGTTTTTTCTTTCAAGGTTTTTCATTCATATTCAATTATTGTTTTTACCGAAGTTTTTAAATTGTATTTGATTTGTAATAATATTCAATTATTTGTTCTTTTTACATTTTGATTAACACATTCAATTGTTTTAGCATTTTTATCAACAATATTTTTAATTACTGTATTTCGTTAAATTTACTTAAATAATTTTAATTAATATCTATAGTGATTTTCAATTTTGCTGTTTTTAAAATAATTTCGTCAATATTATATTTATATTATCTTTCGTGCAATGTATTTAAAATTCAACTGTTTTTGGCAGTTGATGCAATTTTTAAAAAGGCTTTTCATGACTTTATAATAATTTTCAATAGTGTTTCCTTTTACATACCTTTTTTTATCAATTTACAATAGTTTTTGTTCGTGAACATTTTAATACATATACAGGGTGTATCTGAAACTCGGGGAATACAATTAACCACATATACTAGAGTGAAAAAAAATACTATAAAAGTCTTCAAATGACCACGATATGGGCTATCAAGGTTAAGAAATTTTAATTTATACAGCCTAAACTGACATCAATTAAATTATTTAAATACTTTGTCACTTTGATCGAACCGCGGGTACCATGCTATACAGGGTGTTCCTGAAATTTGGTAGCTCACAACTTTTTTGTATGAATGTAAATCTATGTTTATTTTTCCACATTTTAATAGAAAATTTATTTAAGAAACTTTTATCACTCCTTGTAAATTTTGATAACAGTGGTCGTTTTTGATTTAAAAACAAAAGTGTTTCTGATTTTAATCGTAACATACAACAATCCAAAAATCCTCGGAAAAATCTGAGTCGGTGTTGGCAATTGAAAAACTAATTGAGCTGTTCTTGCTTATGTATATTATACCACCGAGCTTTTGACCTATCATAATGAATTATATAACATATGCCTATACTACACTTGTTTAAAATAATTTTTTTGCAAGTAAGTAAGTAAGTGTTTTTGATTGAGTTAGGTCAAGATTATGCCACTGAGACCCTCAGTGATCACAAGGTCATCGCCTTCATGGTCACCAGCACGACCAACACTCATACTGTCCTGACTTGGGCCTAATATACCGGTCTAGCAGGCTGAGGAACTTTCCACGCCGTCATGGAAAATCTTGCGACGCCGAGCCTTGACCCAGGCGCCATGCCATTGAAGAAGAGCTCTCTCGGTGACTTCAAGTACTGTGCGATACAGATATCCCCACGAAGAAACGTAGCTATAAGGACATAGTTTACTGAAGGTCTGCAGAGATAGCTAAAGCTCGGCGAAAGGCCAATGGAGTGCCCTCTTGATATGCCGGGGACGCGACAGCCAAGACCTCAAGATTCTCGAACTCGCTGTTTCGCGAGGTTATGCTGGCCATAAAACGGGGGAAGCGAGCGGCCTGAAAGAAGCTACTGGCAAAGGTTGATGGCGCTCCGTTGGACAGGCCCTACAAGATTGTGACAAAAAAGCTGGGGCCCAACCCTGCTGTGCTGGTACCGGGTGTGACTGCAGAAGTAACTAATGCCCTATTTTCGCGTAATGCATCGTAATGAATCTAAAGCATATCCCAGGGGCTCACCAACCACGCTGGAGTAAGATGACTTATTGAGCGAGGAGGAGGTAATAGAGGCTGCTTATGCACAGAAAGGTTCCATGTCCGGGATGAATTTGCATCAAAGCAATTAAAGAGGTGGTTGCCAATAATCCGATCTCGTTCGTCACCATCTTTAAGGAATACCTCAGAAAGGAAGAATTCCTCCGGATCTATAAAAAGGCTCATCTGGCACTTCCTCATCAAGGGTAGTATGGAGCCCAGAGGGATAGAGGCCCCTCTGCCTCCTAGATGCAGAGGGAAAGCTGCTCGGAAAACTCATCAGACTTGTACCAGATACTACAAGTCGACCGCCTTCTTAAAGTTCTCGCTGGTAGAGAAAGCCAACTAGAAAACCCTGCACAAGAGGAAGCACTTTCCGGCAATTGCGCTGGATGTGTAAAAAGCGTTTAATTCAGTCCCTTGGACAACCATCATATCTGTCCTTACGGAATTTGGCGTCCCGAAATACCTCATGACTATTAACTCTGATTCTTTAAGTGACCGTGTGCTGCTCCTCTTAGGAGAGCAAGGCCGTCCCAATAGCAGTCCGATTATATGTATCTTTTCACAAGGCTTAGTTTTTGGGCTGCTGTTGTGGAACATCACATATGACGTAGATCGAGGTGGCCCAGAAGCTGAAATACCTTAGGGCTTACCTCAAGACTAACCCTGGCGCACGTCATTCTCCTCTATGCCCTGCTGGCAACACATGTCTCAGGGCTCAACGGAATGAACGCAAATGGCTGCGCAGCATAAGGGGGTATAAGATCTTGTCCACGGATCAAACTGATATGATATTCCTTTTCGAGCGCTGGTTTCTGCAAACCATGTAAAGGGGTGGAGTTTGTTAGTCCAAGGGTAGGTGGCGGTCTGCAAAAGAGGATGATTGGCTGCATAAACTTTCTTCTGCACGATGTTGCCAAAACATCCATCCACGTCTTCGGGTAGCTTCCAGATGTTGAAAATACCCGCTAAGCCCTTTGTGGCCCACGGACGTTATTATCGCATTACGCGCACAAACACATAATAAAAAATACAGTGGAAATTTACAATACTTAGGATATGATTTATTCTAGCAATAACCTAAAATTCGAGGAAGGATTTTAAGCCGGTACTGGCCGTACACTCGCTGCCCCCAATAAAATGTAAATTTGTTACGGTCCATGCACCCCGTGCAGGTAAGGCCATAACATCCTCCCCCCGTTAAGATTAGTTAATTAAAAAAAAATTAAATCGAAGTTATGATCAATAATAGCAAATATTACAATAATTCGAATAATAAAATATATACATAAAATAAAATATAACTAATAAACAATTAATCAAAATAATCAGTTCTTATGCTCTTGTAAATACTCTTTGTGCCATCTGGCCCGAAAATGCTGTTGGATTCGCTGCACAAGCTGCCAACGTGAGAGTAGGCCCATATTGATTTCTTCCAAATTTGGTTCCGGAAGAGCCCTTAAATTGCCTCCAACTAGGATAAATCATTTGGGTCATTGGATAGAGGACAAAGGGGCCTGGAATTTAGTATGGCTTCAATCTGAACTAATAACGTCCAGAACTCTTCGTACGTTAAACTTGCATTTGTAGCTGTTTTATATAAATGTCTTTTTGTAGATTTAATGCCCGCCTTCCATAAGCCTCCAAAATGAGGTGCACGGGGTGGTATAAAATGCCAATTTATACCAATTTAGGTGCATTATCCTCGTGAATTAGGACAAGCTGCCAAACTTCCAATGGTTGACCTCTCGACTGCTTCCATTTTCGACGATTCTGCAGCTCTTGTAAATACTCTTTGTGCCATCTGGCCCAAAAATACTGTTGGATGCGCTGCACCAGCTACCAACGTGAGAGTCGGCCCATATTGATTTCTTCCAAATTTGGTTCCGAAAGAGCCCTTAAATTGCCTCCAACTAGGAAGTGGCCGGGTGTGAGGAAGGATAAATCATTTGGGTCATTGGACAGAGGACAAAGGGGCCTGGAATTTAATATGGCTTCAATCTGAACTAATAACGTCCAGAACTCTTCGTACGTTAAACTTGCATTTTTGTAGATTTAATGCCCGCCTCCCATAAGCCTCCAAAATCAGGTGCGCGGGATGGTATAAAATGCCAATTTATCCTGTATTCACTTAGTTCAGCCTTTATTTTATTTTGTTGTTCAAGCAAAAAATTGTACATTTTTTTAATTTCGTTATTAGCCTCCACAAACGTAGTTGCGTTATCGCTGTTATTACACCTCGACGAGAAATGAATCTTCGGAACGCTGCCAAAAATGAGTCTGTTGTTAAATCACTCACAATTTCGAGATGCACTACAAATAAAAAGAGCAATATACACCTTAATTAATTTAGCCGTTTTACGATTACCCTCCCTAATCATGAACGGGCCACCGTAATCGATACCTGTTTTACTGAAGGGTCGTACCAGCTCTGCACGACACTCCGGCAAATTGCCCATAATTGGTTCTGACGATCTAGGATTTGATTTGAAACAAGTGACACATTCGCGAATAATGCGCCTCACAGTATTTCGGCCTTATACGGGCCAATATTTTGTGCGAATGCACGCTAATGTTCCCTGAGGTCCTATATGCAAATTTTTACAATGGTAGTGACGGATTATCAATTCTGTTAAAAAAAAAACTAGATTTTGGCAGTACTATTGGATATTTTGAATTATATGCTAATTTAGAGTATCTTAATCTACCACCAACACGCATTATTTCAAATTTGTCTAAAAATGGGTTTAATTGCAGAAGTGAACTATGTTAGTCTATAGAATGATCATTTATTAATAATCAAAATTCCTTTGAAAATGTCTCAAATTGAACTGCCCTTATTATAACAACTTCTGCCTTATTTAGTTCGTCGATACTAGGATCGCCTGTTGTCCTGTTGTTCTTATTTAAACAATTGTGCTTGAAACGTTGAACCCAAGCTGTGTGTTAGGGTGTTCGACGATTGACAACAATATGGTGTCTATCAGTTATTAGCCGCAAGGATTTTGCAACCAGTTACGTCCTGTGATTGCACAATTCGCTGGGAAGCATATCTCGGGACGCACAGTCAGCCGAATTACTCTCGGAGGCCACCTAATTCTATAAAGAAGATGGCAGAATCTTTTGGATCTCGGTGACTAGGTTGGCCACAAACGTTTTCAAGCGATAGGATTCAAGGCAGAGCAACAGTGAAATCGCTGAAGGCGAAAACACGATGAATTACAATGTTGGGGAGTCGGTAGCGAAGAGGCTGCACTAGTTTTGCAAAAAGATGGATACTGCATAGTTCGAGGCGAGAAAGAAACAAGTTCTAAAGCATCACAGAAATCAAGAAGTGAGTGATGTCGGCAGATGATTTGCTGGCGATAAGATTACGAGATCACTTTGGAAGTTTTGACTGAAATCGAGCGACCTCTTCCCGCGGCACATAATCCCAGTCCAGTTTCAACAGCCATGGATAAACATCTTGGCACGGAAGAGCACTGCACATAACCATCTAGGGCAGTCTGTGAGAGCATGAACAGCTTCGTGCGTGGATCCGAAGATGCGCTAACTGAATAGGTGATCCTAATTAAAGCCAAGATTTTTCACTACAAAGTACGTACGGCGCAGATGGAAGACGGCGATAATCGACTAAGATGCCCTCTAAAATTGCGGAAGCTGTCATCATCGTAACTCTTCCATCCCAGAGGGACCCAACAATGCTATGAACGCTTCGATTCCTAAGGAGGCATAAATTACTGGGCCAGATCGATTCGATTCTTCTTTAATTAAAAAAATAGCTTAACTTTCAACATTTTACAACAAAAGTTCTACTATTAGTAAAATGTTAGTCCTTCAATAATGAATGGTACTGCTCTATTTGTTTATCAGAAGATTTTATTAAAATAAAAAGAACCAACCTCATCATTCTCCACCAGGACAATTTGAGTTTTCACACATCAGCTGAGATAAGGAATTTTTAACTCTTTGAGTACATTTGACGAGTGAGACTCGTCATCTGCTTACTTGGGCGAAGTTACTGTGGACGAGTCTGACTTATCATCTGAATTTATGAGGCAGACGTTGATAGCAAACAAGTGCGTGACGTTTGTTTATGACACTTTACAATTGCAAATAAGGTAAATTCCAATTATCTTTATTAATCCCCCTCCTTTTTCTGGTTTTCAATAACTCAGGGTAATATTAAGGGTTGTTTATAGAAATGTTTCACCACGTGATAAACGACAATCAAATTCAACAAATAACAGGGTAAAATGAAAGAATATGTCTCATTATGTATTATGATGTCTTAAGTAAAAAAATTTAAATTGAGTTCATATTTGTGAAAAAGAAGTATAATAAACCAATTTTTGCAGACACTATATCTCAAGATTCTTTCATTTTACAGACAACGAAAAGTTGGATAATAATGATACAATTAGGAAGATCAGAAATCTAGTTGATTATCCAAATAATACATAGAAAATCTATACATCAAATAGGGCACTATCACTAGATTCTCTCGTGAAAGTCAAAGGAGTTTGAATTATATTCAGTTCATTCCATTAAAAAGGACGTTAATTGGAAAAAAAATCTATAGACTTTGCGAGTCTTGATCAGGTTATTGCATTTGTTTAAAAAACTTGGTCTGTGCAGATAAAATATCGGAAATTGATAAATCAGTGTTGTGCTAGAAAAAGAAGAGATGGCTATCTACAATGTGTGGACAATTGGTATTCATCTCCACCAATTATATTTAGAATTGTTAGAACAAGATACAAATGTAGTTGGAACTGCGCGAAAGAACAGAAAACACATGACAAAAGAGCTTGCTTGCCTCAAACTAAAGAAATTATAATCCAAAATGTTTCATCCCACGGTTTGTATCATTAAGATGTAAAGATAAGAAGGTTGTACACATGCTGAGCACAAAATGTTCAAAAATTAATTTAGTTAATACAAGGAAACCAAAAAGGAAAGGTGGTAATTTTGTTTTTTTCTTTTGTTCTCTTCTATTCTGTGATATTCTCTTCTGTTCCCTAACATTATCTTTTGTTATCTGATATTCTTTGTTCTTTTCTATTCTCTAATATTCTCCTCTGTTCTATTCTGTTTTCTTATGTTCTCTGCTATTATCTGTTGTTCTCTGATGTTTACTTCTGTTCTTTGATGTTCTCTACTATTATCCGCTGTTTTCTGATGTTTTCTTCTATTATGTGTTGTTCTGTAAAATTTTCTTCTGTTCTCTGATATTCTCTTCTGTTGTTTGCTGTTCTCCGATGTTCTCTTTTGTTTTTTTGAGTTACCTGCTGGTCTCTTATGTTCTCGTCTGTTTTCTGATGTTCTCCTCTGTTCTATTATGCTGTCTTCTATTCCCTTCTGTTCTCTGCCATTTTTTGCGGTTCTATGATAGTTTTTTCTGTTCTTTGCTGGTTTTTGCTGTTTGTTCTGTTTTCTTCTATTCTTTGTGTTTTTTTGCTGCTTTCTGCTATTCTCTGATGTTCTCTTTTGTTCTTTTCTGTTCTCTAATGATTTTCTCTGTTCTCTTTTGTTCTCTGATGTTTTCTTCCGTTCTCAACTGGTTTCTGCCGCTTATTCTGTTCTCTGATATTTACTGTGGTTCTGTGGTGCTCTTATCTTCTGCTCTCTTCTGTTGTCTGATATTATGTGCTATTCTTTGATGTTATCTTTTTTTTCTGCTTTTCTATTACAGTTATTTGATGTTCTCTTTTGATCTCTGAGATTTTCTTTTGTTCTATTCTGTTCTGTGATATTCTCTTTTATTCTCTAGTATTCTCTTTTGTTGTCTCCTGTTGTCTGATGTTCTTTTGTAATGTTCTCCTCTCTTCTCTTCTATTTTATCACGTTCTCTGCTATTATCTGTTGTTCACTGATGTTTACTTCTGTTCTTTGATATTCTCTACTATTCTCCGCTGTTTTCTGATGTTTTCTTCTATTATGTGTTGTTCTGTAAAATTTTCTTTTGCTCTCTGATATTCTCTTTTGTTGTTTGCTGTTCTTCAATGTTCTCTTTTGTTTTTTTTTTGAGTTATCTGCTGGTCTCTTATGTTCTCGTCTGTTTTCTGATGTTCTCCTCTGTTCTTTTATGCTATCTTCTATTCCCTTCTGTTCTCTGCGGTTGTGTGATAGTTTTTTTCTGTTTCTGTTCTCTGCTGGTTTTTGCTGTTTTTTCTGTTTTCTTCTATTCTTTGTGTTTTTGTGCTGCTTTCTGCTATTCTCTGATGTTCTCTTTTGTTATTTTCTGTTCTCTAATGATTTTCTCTGTTCTCTTTTGTTCTCTGATGTTTTCTTCCGTTCTCAACTAGTTTCTGCTGTTTATTCTGTTCTCTGATATTCACTGTGGTTCTGTGGTGCTCTTCTCTTCTGCTCTCTTCTGTCGTCTGATATTATGTGCTATTCTCTGATGCTTTCTTCTCTTTTCTGCTTTTCTATTTCAGTTATTTGATGTTCTCTTTCGATCTCTGAGATTTTCTTTTGTTCTATTCTGTTCTGTGATATTCTCTTTTATTCTCTAGTATTATCTTTTGTTGTCTGCTCTTCTCTGGTGTTCTCTTGTAATGTGCTCTTCTCTTCTCTTCTGTTTTATGACGTTCTCTGCTAACATCTGTTCTCTGATGATTCCCCTTGTTCATATAGCATCAAATTAAATTCGTTATCTAAAAACAATCGACAAATAATTCAGTAATTCAGGGGTTAAAAATTGAAAAAGTAGAACTTTTACGAATACTATTATAAATTTGTAATGAAATAAGAAAATCAAACATGTGTAGTAAAATATAATAAGTCAAGGTTGGAAAACCTACAGTCAATAGCCATGAAGACAAAGACAAGTACGAAGAATTTGTAATCTTCAATAAAGATGTTTTACTATCTTTATAATAAATTATTTGTAGTAATGCAAGTAATATTTTGCATATAATATTTGCAGATATCGAAATCATTTTGTAATTCAATTATTACTGATAACCTAATTGAAACTAATTCCATATACGGTTATACAATATTTACAAGCACAAGTGGAATATTCTATTATTTCTTGTTAATTATAAACAGCCGTACCAATCGATATAATAATATTTCTAATTATATCCATTCCCAGTGGAATAAAATACTAAATTAATAATTATTTCCGCATGTTTTATAATTTCAACGCATTGTAATAAATTTATTGTTATTCCAGTGAAAAGTTATTATGTTAAATTACAACGTTATTATAAATAATAAATAATTAATTTATGTAATTGGTTCGGAATTTGAATAAAATATGATTATTACATATTGTATTTTTATTTACGGAATACAAAGTTATACATTTATTTTTAATATACTATTTCGATGTTTTATTGACCATGCATATTTTTACCTGTATGAAAAAAGTTGATTTATTAGAATCGTATAAATTGATTAAATTAAATACGAGAACTTGCTTTTAACACTATAGTTGTAGAATAAAAAATACAATATTGCATATTCTATGAAGGCTATGGTACAACTTAAATATGATTTAATTAAACAGGTTATTTTTGTACTATCAGAATTAAAAGCACTTGATTTGTTCCCCAAAAGTTTTATAATTTCTTCTCCAACAAGTTTCGACAATATATCATTATCAAGGAGTACATATTATCGAAATTAGACGGAGAAGAAATAATTTTGTGCAACAAACAAAGTGCTTATAGTTCTAATTAAAATAGTTCAAAAATGTTTTACCACGGGTTAAGTGAGCAATTAATTAAAGATAAAGATATTATTGTTTTACCGCTAGAAGAATTACAAGTGGCCATAATATTGACTTATTAAAACTACAGCCACTTGTAATTCTAAAAAAATATAGTACTGAAATTAAATTTTCGGGTTTAATTTAATCATATTTAACATTATTTAACTTTAAAGTAAACGCCAAAATAATTAAGTATTATATAAAATGTTCTATATGATTAAAGGAATAAGGATACTAAAATAATTGTGATAATTAAACTGTAGTAATAGTTCTAGTAGTCATTAGACTGATTATATAATTAATTTTTACATATAGATTTATATACTTTACAGTGATGGATTCTTGTAATTAATCATGTAAATATAAATACGAGCTTGCCATAAATTCTTTGAAATCGAATACACGGTGAAAGGGGACACAGGAACTCTACTCTAAGCTCCGAATCGATATTAAAAGGCCGGCCGTGAATTAATTGTAACATTAATTAACCCCGATCCAAAATTAAAAGGTAATGCCTCCCATAAAATCGACTTGTCTAACGGGGGAAATGAGCCATCAGCACAGACAGGATTTTTCGATTTACTAAACAATGCAGGAAATTTATACGAAAAAAAGAATAGATAATTTTTTAATTCGAATATAAAACTAGGAATAGGAAAAATTATATAGAATAGAAATAAACATAAATGATTTATTTGGTTAGTGTAATGATTAAGTGATAGATTTTAACAATTTATTTTATAACGAGAAAAATAGTTGATTAGTTTGGTAGTTAATCAATTTTTTTAATTTTATAAGTAAACATTAATTAAATATTCATTTACATCCATATTTGATTGAATTATATAACTTATTACTACCAATATTTTCTAAAATACACTTGTTTAAAATTAAACTAATAATTTTGTTTCCTCGTAACGTAATATCATACTAATCTAATGCCAATACAAAATTGATGCCTTATATTATTTAGTTCAAACTCCAGAAACAACACCTCATTATAACCGAAGCCGATGTATACGTTCACATTTTTCATTATGTATTGTTTAATAATTCAAATGAACTTGCACCATTAAAAGTTAGGCTAAGTTTCCACAAAATTGTAATGCCTTGCCGAAACCGCATAAAATATTTAAATCAGAGGGCGTGGGGCACTAGTTAAATTCTCTTAAAATTCTGAATTATTAAGAGATTATTCCACTAACATGTTGAACAATCCTGAAGGCTAAAAGTCATTAACGAACTTGAGAGTAAAAAAAAATTATAAAACAAAATTATTTCCGCCTTCGTATGTAAAAACAATTTAATTTGTATTTTATATATCCTGTTTGATAATTTAATAATCAAGGTTAAATAGTAAATCAAATTTTAATTGGATGATAAATGAAATAAAAAGGTTTTATATTTTTTTATGCATAATTACAGAGGATTTCATTTCCTAATACAAACAATAATACAAACAACTTCTTATGTTCTATATTTTTAAGGCTGCTACATCGATATACATTTTATATAATATATCCAAGTCTTACAAATAAAGTAATTGTGTTTTTAAACCTAAACGTTTACTTTGTTATCATCACATATTATTTTTAAGTAACTCGAGTTTCGATCATTAACTGATGATCGAAACTCGAAAATTAATGTCGAAACCAAAGTCACTTAAAACCATTAATCAATTAATAGCCTTTTTTGGGAAATAACATTTTTATTATTAATTTTTAATAACACTTATAACTATAGCTTCAACAACCTTAGCTTGCCATTATCAAATAATTCAATTATGGAAATTTTATAAGAACTCATTTTCATAGACTTATTTTTATGATAAATTAAAAATACGAAAACATTTCCTAAATTATTATTTATTTTTCTACGACGATCTAAAGAATTTTAATATAATTTATTGTTATTTTAGTTTCTGTGAATAAAAGGATATTTTTAACTATAAGTAATTGTTATTTTAGTTGTTTATTTTTAATTCTTTAGAAAAACATCTGAAATTTTACGCTGTTTACTACGACTTTGTGTTCCAGTAAATATCTAATAAAATTACTACCTGAGCACAAAACAAACCTTCATTAGGGATTTAAAAAAACTGAAGAGCTTACCGTTAAATTCGAGAAGCGTAAAAAGTTTAAGGGCTACCCTTTATTGGCCATAAGATTAGCAAACGCAATTTATGGCCTCGTAATATTTACTGCTCCACGGGTGGATGCAACTAATTAATCTCAATTTACTCTGAACACCCTTTTATTATAAAGTAATAATACGAGGCATGCATTTAATTATCTTTCGCTCGCCGTGCTGTACTGCGGTTTTAAAAATATGGGTCAAATAATAGAATTTGTTATCTATGTAATGCCAAGTTTAGTGAGTGATGTTTTAATTAATACTTAGAATTAGTTAGAATTATAATTACTATTTATTTATTAGAAGAGTATACAACTGCAGGATGGAAGGCAGAAGGCCAATTGGAAGGGTAAGAAAACGTTCCAAGGATACCGTTGAAGAAGACCCAAAAAAGTCGTAAAAACTGCACAGAATGGGGCTGTAGAGCTATTAAACTGAATTGAATTTATATATGTTTTTACATTTTATTATATGAAGTAAAAAAAAGAACTTATTTTGGCTTTATTTCAGCGATAAAATAACATAATTTGGATTATCTGATTTTGATCTAATAGAGACATCTTATTCGATAGCTTTTGTCCATTTTGAAAGAAAATTTATAATTCCGCAATTGGATCCTCGTACATTTTGTAAAAACTTCATCTGTTCCTCTATTTACTCCAGTTTTGTGCCATTACGAAAATTTTGCAAATGCATGAAAAGGTGATAATCGCTTAGTGTTAAGTATATTGCAGACTTAACACGGCAGATGTGACAGAACTTCTCATCTAATCTTTCGGAGCTTTTGCATGTCTTCGTAATGATGGAACATAAACTCTTTTATATTGGACAAATTTGGCCGCTTTTGATCGATCATCTTCAAATTGATTAACTGTTGTTATTAGAGTGAAGAGAATCATTGGGAAATCATGACGATTATCACCCAGAATTACCAAATCGCTGTACACTGTCGTTGCAAGACTGACCCTAACATATGCTGCAATTGTATGGTGGCCTAGGGTTAAATTCAAATCTACAACAAGTAAGCTGCAGCACATTCAACGTCTACCATGTATGGCAATTACTGGCATCATAAACCATACAACCTCAGCAATAGAGACACCCTTCTATCTTCCTTACATATACAAAATATGACCCTAAGTTCAGCGCGACGACTAAGAGACAACGACCTGTGTTATCCAAAAGCGGATTGGGTGTGAGACAATTCTTTGAAGATAGACGCTTTTGCTACGCCTTTTCTAAAAACACTACACGTCACAATACTCTGAGGCTCCTGAGGCTATCATACATATAAAATTAATGCTTGTTGCGCTACACTCTTGATGGAAACAGATATTACTACTAGGTGGAGAATAACACTTGTTTTGTTCCATAATGTGTTATGTGTCCATAACAAGTGTTATTCTCTTCCAATACCATACATATGTTCACGGCTTGAGTAAAAAACAAGAAAGGAACAAAGAAATAGGTGCAGCCATATATTGTGTCGAACAGAATCTGCTACTAAAAGTGTCCCTCGATTAACAGTCTGCAATCATTCAAGCGGAACCTATAGAGATACTTTTTAGTGCAAAAAAATTAACTGAACTGGGGGATAAAAGAAGAAAACATCTGTATTCCCACAAAGAGTCCTACTATCTTAACACATCCCAAGATCTCAGCAAGAATTGCAAATCAATATGTTACGGCACTGTAGATAACAGAACTGCCTTATCGTGAGTCACATTCAAACACGAAGAAGAATGATAGAGCGGATGCTCTAGCAAAAGAGGTAGCATCTTTGATAAACGATAAGAGGCCTGTGCTCCTAACCAAAAACAATCTTTAAATCATACAGGAAGACATAAATATACAATGTGTAAGAACGTCTCCACTTGTGCTAATTCTTGAAACACAATACACCCAACGCTAAAGTTACCTCATATTCTATTTATCTATCCTGGTTAAACCTTATATCCTTGACTGATATATTAAATTGATACTATCTCCTTAAGAAACACCTTTATGTATTATAGTCGCTGCTGATCATGACTGCAGAGGATGTAACGAGGAAGCGTAGTCAGCGGAGCATACCTTGTTCTACTGTCCCCGCTACTTTAAAGAAGATCCTGCTGGAGACATCATGGCCAAAAACGGTAAATCCAGGAGGCCTATTTCTTAACAAAATCCACAACTTTGTCAAAGGAATAGGAAAGCACTGGATAGTGGATAGTGTATAATATGCCCAATCAGGGGTCTGCATAATGTGACTTCTTCGCCCTCTCTTTTATGCGACCTGTAAAGACCAAAATTAAGTGTTTGGTCTGATGGGAGTAGCTCACAATGCAGCAAACATACAGCAAAACATTATTGAGCTTTGCGATCGTTTAGGCCAGGTCACTACTATTGTACCACGATTATTTTCAGCAGTTATGCTCGTATATAATTCATTTTCATAACAAATCAGCTTCTGATTAAAAAAAATGTATGTATTTCGATAAGTTTTAGCAAATAATCACAGGCATAAATTCAGTCCAAAAGATTCCTTTGGGTTAAATCGTTTGGAACCCATTGATTAAGTTTCTTCTTGTTACCTACCTCATTCAAATGGTTAGTAATAGCTGTTTACTAATTATTAGATTCTAGAAATGAAATTAATGCTTTTTCGTCATTTTCGACTGACTTACAAAAGCGCGTCTCATCTTCGACGTCTATACTACCAGAATGGAATCATTTAAACCATCGCTTTGATGTTGCACTCAGTACTGTACTAAATCCATAAATTGTACAATATTTTGGCCGCCTGTTACGCTTTTTCATCTTGGAGTTAATGGTACTATGAAATCTGTCGAATTTTCTCTTATCATTAAATCCATGTGTTCTTCTGATTGTAACAATAGAATAAGGAATAAGAACGTGTATTTTTACATACAATATAAAACTGTACCACTCCTAATAATAAAAATGAATCGATAAATACGAGGAATATTTGGAAATTAGTACCCGTTACCACCGTGCGGAGCGCTGGTGAATACAGTAGCCGCCGCATGTGTGCTAACATGGTTAGTTGTAACTGTCTTTTATGTTTAAAAAGATAAAGAACTCTGCCAGTATAGGAGTGTGATTAGAATTCTCAAGCCAAGAAATGCGCGATATTCATTATCAATTGAATTATCATTATCAATGAATGTGTATGAAGAAAAGGTTATAGCTGAATTGTCTGTAGTTTCAACTCAGGAAGAGATAAAATCCATGATGATAAGCGTTCGGGACACCTGTTTGATATTACGGATGATTTGAAAAGTTGAATTAACGAATTTAGAAAGAATGATCGACATGTCTATCGACAATCTATTAAATGAGTAAACATTTCCGCAATGTTTCACGGATAGATATTCGTGAAATTATTAAAGATTCCCTACTTAAATTGAAACATTTAATAGTATACGTACCTCGCATGCTTACTGATGCATTGGAACGTTATTTGCTTTCTTGACTTGCATAGTCACTGGTGACGAAATATGATATGCTACGCAATACCTGAGAGTAAAAGGCAATCAATGGAGTATCATTATGATCATTTACCGTAAGTTCAAAACATTCAAAAGGGTAGTGTCTACCCTTCTAAGAAAAAACGAAGTGTCAGAAGCTGTTAAAACACTAAAGTGAGGAAAAACAGCAGGCATCGACGGAATCGCAAATGAAATGTTGAAAGCAGGGGAAGAATACAATAAGTATGATGCACACTCTATTAAACAAAATATAGACAGAAGAAAATATACCAGAGAATTGTAAGAAGGGAGTTATCGTCAGAATACTAAAAAAGGGCGATAAAATAAAATGCGTAAATTGAGGGGTATTACAATACTAGAACCATTCTCGATAGAACAAAGAAGATGCATCCTAAACTGAAGGGTAACCAAGCAGGGTTCCTCCTGAAAAGATCGTGCAAAGACCACTTGAATTGAAAATTGTAATTAACCTCATAGACTTAGAGAAAGCCTTTGACAAGATAAACAGAAAAAGGATCTTAGTAATTTTAGAAAGCTATTTCATGTCAAGAAAACTAGTACAAATGATGCAAATATTCTACCAAAACTTTTCTATGAAGACAGTGGCAGAAAACAAGACGGGAATAACGTGGAGATTTGGGAGAAACTTGAAGGACCTCGAATTTTTATACGATAATAATAAAATATGAAGTAAAAAACAGAAAAACTAATCCACGAAGCAGCAAAAGTCAAACTAAAAATAAATATGAAAAATTGTAATACGATGGGAATAAATACCAAATCCAACACCAAAAAAAAAACTTGGAGAAGGAACAATAACATCAACGGAGGTCGGAAAAGACGTAAAAAAGAAGATAGGCAGTGCTCAAAAAACAAAACTAAGGAACACTATTTTCTATGTTTTTTTACCACTGTATATTAATGATTTTACAACATTAATAAATTATCCACGACTATAGTTTCGACTCTTTCAAGTCATTATCAAGTGAGAGTGAAACATAGAAAATAGTGGTTTATTTTATCCTACATTTAACAAAACTAAGACTTTTTGACAGTAGTTTTATTAGTATGCTGCTGTAAAAAAGCGAGACGTGGACTACAAAGAAAATGGAAATAGCAAAATTACAGTCCTCTATTAATAAATGCCTTTTCAAGCTACTGGGAATATATTGGCCAAGAAGAATAACAAACGAGCTGCAGAGAGCTACAAATTATACGAAGGAATTGGTGATGAATAGGGTACATGCTAAAGAAAGATGGCGGATAAATAACGAAACAAGCTCTGGACTACACTATCAAAGGCATAAGAAGGAAAGCAAGACGGCTAAAAACATTGAAAAGGCATATTCTCCTCGAACATAACGAAATCAGACACACTTGGAATGTCATAAAAACAAAAGCCAAATACAAGACATAATGGAAAAAAAGAATAGAACAAATAAGTAATCCCAGAGGAGACACGATTGAGCAGGACTAGAGACCTTGCCCAGAAACCAGCTGAAGAATTATCTGAAATGATGCCCTATGCTCCTCAAGGAGCAACAGGTTTAATAATAATAGGTACCCGGAAAGCCATGGCAACCATTTTTTTTGGAATCAACAAATTGTACTACTTGACTTCATGACTGTAGAGGTACAATCAATTATGATGCATATTATGCAATTTTGAAAAAATTATGGCAGGCGATTCAAATTCCACATTGAGGTCTGTTGTTCATTGGTGCTATTCTTCTTAACTATAATGCCAGGCCAATTATTGTGTAATAATTCTAATGAGAAACTTTCAACCATTTCGACTTAGCTTCTTTATATTACCGTAAGTAATTTTTGACGTGAATTAAATTTCAAAGAGATGAAGAGCTAGAAGGAGGTGAGATTAATCATATCGATACACTGGTGTCGTAAGAATATTAATCTAAGATACAAAAACTAGTCACACGTTACAGCAATAAATTTGCGAGGTGATTATGTAGAGAAGTAGTTTAAGGTATGTCCTTTATAAACAAAACATTACTATTTAATATATACCAGTTTATTACTCCTAAACAGGTAATACTTTACTAATGGCCCTTATATTTTGAAAATTTTATACAGTAAGCATTGGTAAACTTATTTTATTCGTCAGTCAGTTATGTGAAGTAGTTTACTTTCGAATTTGATACACTTCAGAAATGTATTCTCAATTCGTTTCAAAAGCTATACGATGGTAGTAGTAAATGTTGTCACAATTAGAGAAGCATATTCTAGATTATGTGATCTGCCCAACAAGCCATCAGTATTTAAATTTTTACCAATCTGCATTATATAAGTCTATAGTCCTTAGTGATTTAATAATACCTAATCTTTTATTTTGCAAACTTAACAAGTTAATTATGTAAGTGTAATTAAAACCAATTTCATACATTCATAATTACGTCGCATAATATTTTAAAGCTTTCAAAAACATTTACAGGATTCAGATCGAGACAAAGATTTCCATTGCACACTATTTTAATTTGCTTTAAATCATACGCAAACATTAAGACACTACTGTCAATATTCTGAAAATGCCTTGAAAAGTTTAATTTTCTCGATTTTTAATTTTATCAATTTTCTTGGTATATTCCTATTTTTTGAGATATTACAGCATCTTTTAAACGAGTTTCCTAGAAACTACTCTTCCAACAATTTTATTTTCATTTTTCAAGAAGTTTTAACACTAATTCTTGCTTAATCTTATCGGAATTTTCCAAGAATATCTTTACCAATTTTATAAGAAAAAAAGTTTAAGAACTATTTCTTTTACATTACTATATTTTCTAGAATTAATTTGATCTATTTTCTCCAAACTATTCTAGAAATTGATAAATCTTTATTTCCCCAACTTCTACATAATTTTTTGTAGATACATTTTTTTAGATTAGTTTGGCTAGTACGTCACTATCTGTGCTATCGACCAAAGGACTTTCTGCTTTGTTTGATGACAGAAATTAAATTAGAATTTAATGCAAATTAAGGGATCTGCCCAAATAATGTGATCTAGTAAATTTAAGAATTCTGCTTGTAAGATATTTGTTTCTTTCAACATTTTCGACTGACTTAGAAGTGCTCGCCTCATCTTCGATGTCTATATTTAAAGAACGGAGTGGATGTGGATGAAGATGAGCCTTCCCAACATCATGGTCCAAAAAATGTTTGAGTGGAAGAACATGATTTGTAATTGTGAACTCCGGGCGTGCTTTTCATTCAAAATTTTATCTATGTCTTTTTATAATTAATTTGTTTTTATACGTATTTTTAAAGATAGAAGACCAAAGATCTAAATAAATAAATAAGTGTTGATAAGGAGTAGATTAAAGGATTTTGCTGCAAATATTTCACTAATGGCTGTTTTGCGTTGTGCGTTGAAAGTGGTCTGTGTGGATTCGTATAATAATTCGTTAGATGTGTTACGGATAGGATTATTGGGGTGTCTAATTTTGGTAAGGGTTCGAACTGCGGATCTTTCATCTACTTGAATATGATGTAGGGTAGAGGAACAGTATTGTGTAGAAAGGATTGAGTCATAGTCTGATAGCAGACGGCATATTGATTTGTATATTAGTTTTTGTCAAAATGGCTAGCCTCTTGTATGTTAGTACCCAAAAATATCTAGCAGGGATTTGACTTTGGTTTTAATGAATTAGACATGAAATTTAAAGAATCATTTTTAGTCCAATCCCAAGATATTTGCAGGTATGTGATGTAGATATTTCGGTATATGGATTTTAATTTTAGGAAATTTTGTAGAAATTTTTTTAAAAGGAAGGAAAAATTGGTTATATTATTTTGAAAACCAATTCTGTAGTATTTCGAGGGATGTTTTTAGTGAGTCAAGCACAGAAGCAAGAATTATTAGGGCAGTATCATCTGCAAAAAGGAGTGAATAAGTGGTAGAATTAATGTATGTAAGATTGGGAAAAATAATAATAATAATCGTCTTTATTTAAAAAAAATGGGCGATGTCATGAGAACATAAGTTGTAAGGTAATGAGAAAAGTAGGGAGTCTTGTGGAACGTCTTGCTCAAAAAGAATTGATGGGATAATGCTTGTCGGATTTTTACTTGTCAGGATCGAGTGGTAAAGAATTCATGGACTAGAAGGATATGCTGCTGGGAAATATTTAAAAACATTTATAAAGCAGACCAGACCAGAGTCAAATGTCTTTTTGATGTCGATGAAAGCAATAGTAGATTTGTGACCTTCGAGATGTTTTGTTTGAATATTGGAAGTAAGGTTGTTAAGGGAAAGTATAGTTGTTTTTTGTAGAATTTTCTAAAAATATTCTTCTTTTATGACTGTTCCAATTTCTTCTTTTATATTTTTGAATTTTTGATTTAGATTCCTAATTATTTTTATGAATTACTACGTCTATAGATTTATCATTTTCTTCTAGTGATTTAGATAAATTTACAGCATACCTTGCCTTATTTTATAAGTCCTGAAAACTCTTTTTCTTCAATTATTTGAGAATGTTAATTTATAGCTTTATTTTATCGGAATTTTCTAGAAACTTCTCTTCTTGATTTATAGAAAAAACCTTGAGATTTCTCAAAACTCTTCTTCTCCAACCTTTTTCTTCAATTATTTGAGAATGTTCATTTATAGCTTTATTTTATCGGAATTTTATAGAAATGTTTCTTCTTAATTTCTAGAAAAAAACTTGAGATTTCTAAAAATTTCAATTATCTTTTGGCAGCGTTGTCTGAAAACATTCCTTATTCAAACTTTCAACAATTCCTTTTTTATTTTACAATTTGCAATTTTTAGTTTTAAACTCCAAGAATTTTTCAGCAATTTCTAGGTTCCTAAGATTGCTATTTTATCCACTATTTTCTAAAATATTTCCAGTCTCTCTTACCTCATTATGTATGAGTTTTTTAAATACTTTTTTTCTCCTTTCTTGCAACATCTCAAAAACAAAAAGTTTTATTTTACTATTTGTATAAAATTTGCTAGTTTTTTGTTAAATTTTAGATATCTAGAAATTTCTAGCAATTTTATATTTATAGAAATTCAATTGTATTTAGTCTCTGTTGTATTAATTATCAATAATGATTATATGTTTTACGTAATAATTATTATCATAGTCAATGTCATAGTATAGTAGGATAATGCAGAAACAGGAATATAAACCATAGAAATGTTTGATTAATAGAATTCATCACCCACCAGTAATTAGTTCAAACATATTCTAAACGTAATATAATTGTTATAACACCAAATAATTAATTATTTACGATTAATATCTCGAAAATCAATGTTATTTCAATACCTTAATTGTAAAGCGATTACTCTGCTAGGATCAAAGGGAATTTGGAATTCATGCTAAGAGGAAATCGGTTATTTTGATATTTCATTGTTAACCGTACACGTATTACAATGTAAACATGCTAACACAACATACAAACACTGATTGGAGTAACTCGCAACATACAAGCTAATTAATGTTAATATAATATGTGACGCACGGAGCCTATAAAGCCGGATGTGCAAGGGTGCACGGCAGATGGACTCCCTGAACTGATGTCAAATTGCAGTTGCGTGTACTGAATGCAATCAAACACCACTTAGCCCTAATAGGTACATTGTTACCCGCCGCACCCCCCGGGCGACCCCCCTCTGGCCCTGATTCTCGTTCTAATCTTTGATAAACGACCGCTAAATATTTGTCTGTCGGGGGGCGAACGAACGACCGGCCAGATTTGCCGGGTCATTAAGGAGACGAGAGGTTCCAGGAAAACAAGAAATCTGACTTCACCTGCCCGAAACGCCGCCCCGCACGAAATCTATGGGCCGCCATTTGTAAGAGTTAGGGCCGAAACGTGAACGGTATAAATATCTTGACTGCCTCACTTTTTACCAGATACTCCACTCGGATTAAACAGGTATCGATCCCACGCCATCAACGACTAACGCCGCCTATAAATTACAATGAAATATTTTTCCTCTTGAGTTCCTCATATAGAAATAAAATTTAGTTCACGCGGTCAAGACGGTCCATTACTAAATTAATATATTTTAATAAATTATACACAGTAAGACATATAGGAAATAAAATATTCAATATAATTTATACAAATGTTTTCCTGGTGTAATTATAACAGTTTTTCTAGGTTAATAACCTGCTGAATATATAAAATAATTTAATTTTAATTTTTGTTTTATTTAAAAAGACTTCTGGGTAAAAATCGCCTGTACTATGTTTTGGTATATTTTTGGAAATATAACTAATTTACAATTGGTTTAAATTAATCATTCTAAATCTTTTTAATTTGTTTCAGATTTTTGTGGAATAAGTGTTAAGGACCATAAGTGTAAGTACAAAAATTAAACGTTCAAAAAAATCGAACTGAAAACACATATAGCATTTGATCGTGCTTATCAACTCCACCAATTCTGTCATTGTACTCTATGACACATGATGTTTTGATAATATTTTCAAAATTTACATTTTAATATTTTTGCTTGCCTGTACCTACTAATTAAATTTTAGAATATTTTGTACTAAGAATGTAAATATTTTTTTATCTTTCCATTGTAGGGCCAATGGTCCACAAGATTCTTCATTTGTCTTTTGAACATTTCCAACTACATTCATGTTTTGTTTCAATAAATAATAACAAAGGCGATAAATACCAATTGTGCAAACAAAAGATATAACCTTTGTTTAGAATTGTTTGAGTCACTTCCATGAAGACACTTTTTAAAGCAAGCAGTTTTTTGCACTTTATCATTGCCAAAAAAAAGAAACCTATGCAATAACCTTACGACGATTTACAGATATTATAGAACTATATTCCAAATCGTACTAGTTAACTTAACGTAATTCAGTCGTCGCTTGAAATTCATCAGTGATTTATCAATTGATGTACTCTCTGGGACATAAAGACAACTAAATTTATTTTTGAAAAAAATAAACTAAATTTCTGATTTTCATAGTTCTATCATCTTTATTCGAGTTTTGATTATCCGCAAAGCTTAAAAATCGCAAAAGATAAAAAATGCGTTCACGTGATACAGTGCAAACACTACATTATAATACTTGTGACATTATAATGTAGAAGAAGGGGTCAGAGTGGAAGAGTTCATAGTGAACTCCGCCCGCAAATTCTTTGGCCCAAATGTATATTTTTACATAATTATATGTCTAATAAAATTTTAAATCTATTGTATTATAAAGTGAAAACTAAATAAATAAATAAATGGTTTTGTTTCGTTTTAAGTTAGAGGAAACAACCTTAGATTTCTTCTTTTTCAGGAAAGAACAATGCAATAACAAATACTTCTGTAGTAAGCAATGTTTACACATTTTACATCATTAAAACTTTTTCTGCAAATTTGAAATATTTTACGGAATCTAGGATGGGGTGGAGGCCACTCAAGTAGATAGAGTTAGCCGGTTTCTGCCCAGGAAGTATTCTCAAGGTCATTCTGATAAAATGAGATAAGGACTTTTTGTAACGGAAGTTGCGGTTTCCAGTTGATAAGATAAGGACCGTAACGGATGTTGATAAGGCAAGGCGTTTTCGGTTGATAAGATAAGACGGTCCATGTTTGTTACGTGTTTTGATAAGATAAGAAAATTGCAAGAAAAACACCGAGCAAATTTAGACAAATTCCAAGAATTATCCCGGATGTTGAAAAGATACGCAAATTATATAAAAAGTTGCAGAATATATTATTCTCCAGTTTATATTCTTTCTTGAACGCGTAATAATCAACATGTTCTCGTGTGCATTATGGAAATCAAACTTCATCCTTAATTATAATCTGACAAAGCATACTAAAAAGTACCACACCCAAGAGCTGGGGCGCCCCCTATGAAGAAGATTTGATAGGACGCGTGCCAAGAGGCACCTACAAATAAGAATAGCATTTATTATAAAAATTCTGTGATTATATGTGATTAAAAAGCATTTTAAAATTAAAAAAAACATTCAGCGGGTGTAAAAAGATTTTAGTTCCGGTTGATCCTCGTGTCCTGGTTTGATATAATGGCCAAACCGCTCGATATTAAACTTTTAAGTCGAATGCACAAACCTCCCCTCACAATCCTCTAAGAATTTCGGGATATCGGGAGTATTTGCAGCTCCAATGACTTAACTGGCAATGAGGTTCCGGAATGCAGTAGCAATTCTATTTACCCCATCTTCTTCGGGTTAGGCAATCGCGATGATATATTTTTGAGATCTCATGTCCCGTAAGAAGTTGAGGAGTCCCAAATTCCTCTTAGCATGCATCGAAACGGATCTTCTTCATAGGAGGTGCCCTAACTGGTGTAAGGTGGCCAACCTACTTAATACTGTTACCCAAGGGCTTTTGGGTGTGGTACTTTTTGACATGCTTTGTCAGATTATAGTCAAGGTTGAAGATTTGTTTTCAGAACGCGCACGAGAACATATTTATTGTTTTTCTTGAAATTTTCTTATCTTAGCAACATCCTTTACAAAAAGTCCTTATGTTATCAACCAGAACAGGAAGTCCTTAACTCATCTTTAACTTATCTTATCAGGATGACATTGTAAATAATTTTTGGTCCGAAACCCGATAACTGTATCTACTTAAATGACCTCCATCCCATCCTCGAGTTCGTAAAATATTTTACGTTTGCAGAAAAAGTTTTAATGTGTAAACATTTCTTACTAAATAAATATTTGTTATTCTATTGTTTTTTCCTGAAGAAAACCTGTTTATGGTGTTATTTTAGAGAATGAGATAGTAGCCACTGGATCACCCTAAGGTTTTAACATTTAAGTTATAAAGCTTATTTAATTTTTTTTTCCACAACATGTAGAACAACTAATTATTGTTTTTTGAAAGTCAAAGAAGTGATTGTGATTAAAGTTTTAATTGTATATATCGAGCTAGGTGACTTCTATCGTATCCTCCAATTAGTAAAACATTAATCAAAATTAAAAAAGTGTCCTTCGAAGAAAATATGATAAATATTTTTGTGAAGAAATTTACGACAACTGTAAATAAATCAAAATAGTTAAATTACTTCATTTCCCAAAAAATTAAAAAGCAATTATATTAAACTGTAATATATGTAGGGTGGGTTCCATCCTATAACCTCTTATGGTATATTAGAATTTTCTTTTAAAAATATTAAAACAGGAAAGGTATAAACAGTTGCTATAGAAGAAACTTATTTTATTAAAATTGAAATTGAAAATCATTGTTCTCACTATAATTAGTAAAGAGTAGGTTACTGGCCACCCACTTACCCTATATGTATATATAAATTTTACTCCGTTTAGATTAGGGTTTTCAGTGAGAAACTCACAAGCGAAAATATTTCTTTAACAAATACTTACACTAAATTCTGTTTTAAAACTTTTCTGTAAAAATTGATGAATGTTTTACTAATAGGAGGGTAGAATAGAGAACACCTACCCACCCAACATATACCTTTAAGCGTGAATTATAGTTACAGCTTTCATTTTTAGAAAACTATGGCAGATGTAGTGATTATATTGTCAAAATATATAAAAAAGTGGTTTGGTTTTTAATTTAAATGTATTTGTAGGTTTGGTGCTAGCTAATATCTTACTCTTTAAGACTTAGACAATGCTGAATGGTTTTTTAGTAAGACATTGCGCAAAGAAAATAATTTCCTAAACAAATAAACTTTTTGCTCAAGTAAAAAACTTTTAGACTTTATTTGTAGGAAACTGATTTTATTAAGTGACTATAGTTAATAAGTTAAAATTGTCGAAACTATAGTCACTTAATAAATTCAATGTTGTACAAACAAAGTTAAAAAGTTTTTTATTTGTGAAGAATAATGTATAACAACGTAGAAGCCTTCACCGTTAACAAAGTTTTTGCTGTTTATCTGTCTAAAAACTGTAATTTTTGGTGAACCTTCTATTAATTAGAGGTTGGAATAGAGGCCACCACCCACTCTACATATATATTTTAACTGTAGCCACGATCAATGCTTTAATTTTTGCAAAACAAAAGCAAGGATAGTGTAGATGTTATCCAAAAATGTAAATGTAGTGTTGTAGTTAAAATTTTTAATATTTATGTAGGTTGAGTAGGTGGTCACTATCCAACTCTCCAATACCTATACCACAAACAAGGGATTCTAGAAATTCATTGAAAGAGAATATTTCTTAGGTAATATCTTCAACGTCGGTTTTTGAACAAGGTTATTCCGCATCAGAATGCCACGTGAAATTAAAGAAATCAAGGATTTCCTCTTGAGGGCCAGGAGGAAAGATGCCAAATCTGTTAAAATAAAGAATAACCCCAAGAAAAATAACACCAAATTCAAGGTTCGTTGCTCCAGGTTCCTTTACACCTTAGTCATTTTCGACAAGGAGAAGGCAGAAAAATTGAAGCAGTATTTGCCTAAAGGTCTCCAAGTGAAGGAAAATAACTATTCCTATTCTGATTTTTCTCCATCACCATCTTTAAAAATGGACAACCATTATATATGTACATAATAAATTATTATAAACATGTTGTTGTAAGATTTCAAATAAAACAGATTTAAATATTTATATTTTTTTGTCTATAAAGCTTTTCTGTAATTTTTATGAATGATTTAGTAATTGGGGGGGGGGGGCGGTGATAAAAGCCACCCACCTACCCTACATATTTAATTTAACTTTACAAACTACTACTGCTTTATTTTTTTTGAATACAATAGCAGGATAGTGTGGTTGTTGTCGAAAAATATAAAAGTAGTGTTGTAGTTCAAATTTTAATATAATGTAGGGTGGGCCATCCTTGAATTAGTAAAACATTCTTCATAAATTACTGAAAAAGAATATAAACATTATTTAGTAAGGTATATTTTCTTTTACTCAATTTCTTACTGAATAAAGTTTGTTCGTGGTATAAGTATTGTTTATGTTGTTTATGTTTATTAGACTTTAGCTCCCTTTAAAAAAAATACATATGAACATACAAAAATATTGTACAGTTCATGAAGCTGCGAAGATCATCCACTTCAACCCTTATTTCTGGTAGGTAGTGCGAGTCCCTCTTTCGTTCTGTTTAGCATAATTATTTAAATATATTAATATTTGCTTTAATTTGGTCCTATTTTCCATCTTTTTGATGATTGGATTATGATTATTTTGAAGGTTGGGATAGTGGCCATGCACATTGGATATTCCCTTATTTTCTTCAAAATATTCGTTAAAACCTGAAAATGGTTAATTGGTTTTACTGGTCGCGTTAAAAAAAATCTTAAATATGAACAAAGCTTTAGAAATATTTGATATATCAGTTCCTCTATTCCAAATTAAGAGATCAAGGTTTCCACCGTGGTTTATTCCTGAGGTAAATAGGAATATTAAAAATAAAATATTTTATAGAAGAAAATGGCTATCGAGTAAAAATCTATTATACAGGGTGTGCTATTAGTGTGCGGATGGAAGATTAGGGGTTTAATAACGTACATTTTTAAAATCCGTTATTGCGACACGGTGGAGAACCCTTAAGGCTACAACCTAAAAATATTTTCGACGAAATTGCAATTGTTATACAGGGTGATTCATATAAAAGTCGCATTTTTTAAGGGAACCCCGTGTATATTATTGCATATTTGGATTACTGGTTTATTGTGACTTAATGTATAATACATAGTATCTAAAAAAAATCATTTAGCCGCAGTTCGTCATTGTAACAAAAAGTAGATATTCGGAAAAAGTTGAATATCGCAGCTATCATAAAACTTAGAAGGCCGTAACTACGCAATGTTACGAATCATAAAATGTACTAATAAAGTCCAAAAAGTCATAGCCAAACATTGTTTGTGTTAAAAGAAATCTTTACGTAAATTTACAAAATGTTAATCATGGGTAGCTTGATTATTTTAAATGGAACTACCAACTTTTTTATGCTTCAAATGTAGAATTCAATTCCATTTCTAACGATATCAGATTGTTTACATTTATCTTTTACAGTGTTTTTTTTTTACTTAAGAATTTCTACTAATTCGCAGTATTTTTGATGTTCAATCTATTTCAGTAATTTGCATGATTTAGTTCTCTAACTTTACTTTTACTTTAAAAATTAGTAGTAAATAACAGCTGCTATTCTAATTACAAGTTTTGCTCAGTGGTTAACATTAACTTTTATTGATACAATTTTTTTTTCAAAATGAATTGGTTGACATAGTTTTTATTCTTAAAAATGCTCAAGAAATCCGTTGCTGGAAAGTAAAGTGTATTAAGCAATATATTTTATATTTATTGATAAAAAAAATTCTCAAAATGAATTGATGGACATAGTTTTCATTCTTGGAGAATGCTTGAGAAATCCGTTGCTGGAAAGTAGAGTGTATAAAAAAAGAAAGTGTTTCTTAAATCGAAAAACAAGAAAGAATTAAACCCACTATATGAAAAAAAATGAATTTAATATTTTAAAAGGGGAAATATAAAATCTTCATACGAGTATACGCCAACTTGAAAGAGATTTTTTGAAATTCAAAGAATTATTAAGAAACCCTAATTTCGTCCCTATCATATTGAGCTCCACCAGGAACTGAATGAACAATTTTTAGATCCTATTTAACCGGCACAATTTTTACTATTACTCGGATGAAAATCCTTAATACTTCGGGCTTAATAGTCAAGAAAAATGGTCGATTAATGAATGTGCAGGTGTTTTAGTGTTTTTGGCATTCGTCCATTTTTCCATGGTGTTTTAAATTCCAACATGTATTTAAATTTCCTAAATAATGATTTATTTGGACATTTTGAAGATGGGTCACTTGCTCAAATTAGAGGCATGTATTTTCAACAAGATGGAGCACCTCGACACCGTCGCCATATTGTATGTACATGACTCAATAATACATTCGGTGAAAGGTGGATACGAAGGGATGGACCATTACGATGGCCAGCGCAATCTCCAGATATATAACTCCAATGGATTTCGTTTTGTGGGGGTATGTTAAGAAGAAAGTTTATGCTAAACCACCAGCAATACCGAAAAATATGAAGAACAGAATAAGAAACGCTTTCACCTCAATCTAAAAATGTTACATAGGGTTGAAGAAGTAGAAGAATTCAAATTCGTATAGAACAAAATTGTAGACATTTTGAACATTCACTTAAATAATTAATATTATCATTTTACTATACATTTTTGTTGTTTAGTGTCCTTTTTTCATTTCATTTTCCTGATTTCTTAACAATTCAATTATTTCTTCTGATGAATTTGCGTTTATATTTGGTTTTTAATTATTTTTATTTATATATTTTCATTTGATTTATTTATGTTATGAAATTCTTTTAACTTCAACTTTAAAACATATTATTTTCAATTAATGTTTAATTTCAACTATTTTTTTGCAAATTTGGACAGGTTTTTTTTTATAAGAAAGTCCAATTATTTCTGCATATAAAATTTATTTTTTAAGTTAAAATTTAAATTCTGTTACACGAAAATATTTATTAGTTTCTTTTTTATTCAGTCAAAAATTAAATAATGTTTTTAGCTGTTTTTAAACAAATGATAAATATTTTTTATCATTTTCAAAAGATGTTAACGGAAAATTTCAACTAATTACAACAAGTACAACATTTAGATAACAAATGTTACCTTAATTGTGCCTCGATGCTAACCTCTGAACTGAAGGTTGAAAAACTCTAGAGTTACATTCAGTCTTCAACTGAGCTACTTTCACGAGACCCGAAGACGTCGAAACCGGTCCATAGTTGTTATTGACAGGAAAATAATATAATATTTATGACTGAAATTTTAATGTAATTAATTAAGTTTTCTTAATTGTATAAGTTAATAAAATTCTCACGCCATTTACATTAAATTTTTCTGGTAATTATTTCGTACGCACCGGCCTAATACTCTTATACGGCATAAAATACAATTTCCACGTTAAGCCTGAGAAGGGCACGGAATAATATTGCATTAGAAAATAAACGATACCGACGAACGAAATCTCCCATATAAAATTATCTCCTTTGTTTTCATTTCATTTATATTCATGCAGGGAGAAAATTGTTTTCCATTGTAAATACCATGGATTTAAAGTAAGCTTGAACGTGGATGTGGAAGTTGAAGAGAAAATCAATGAATTAATCCCTGGTTTTCAGTAGATTGAAAATTACGTAGCAGGTTTTTTTTTTGCTCGAGGATTTTACGTACGGACTAAACGGTCTTAGTCACTAAAAATATATACGTTTGTTACAATGTAATGTCATCTATTAAATCTCTTATTTTGCTCCATTATTTATAAAGATTGATATAAAATTTATACAAATTAAAACTATAATAATAAAAATGTATTAAAGTCCTTTACGTTGTAGAAAATTTACTAATAATTAGAAGAACATGAAAATATTTCGTTAATCTAAAATGAGTCTTATAAAAACTACACGCAAATTACTTATTAAAATCACTTATAAATAAAGGTTTAAATTAAAACACACTTAGTTTGTTTCACGATTGTCCAATTAGTTTTTCTTGTTCAAAATGTTTCACCAAGTGATAAGTGAGACGGTCATTCAAGAAATAAATATTTTTATCGTTATAACTCTATGAGCTATTACTGATAAAGGTATAAATTAAAATCCACTTGCTTTGTTTTACAATTTTTCAATTAGTTTTTCTAGTTAAAAAAAAGTTATTCAAGAAATAAATATTTTGGTCATAATAACTCTGATATAAATTAATGTGTAACATTGTAAATGGTCATAATTCTAATAGTTATATTATTTATGATTAATTATTATTGTGCAGAATACTATAAATCTCCGAGTGCTCTACTTGTCTTATTAGTTTTAAACTTAAACATTTTATCATTTACTCCTATTGCACCCACACAACTGTTACCAACCGCCGATATTAATTCTGGTCAGACGCGCAATATTGCGAACTGGCGGTCCCTTTGGATATTAATTAAATTATGGCTGTTCCGGGTGATTAAATCAGCGATTCAAGCGGCTCCTCCACCATTTTACAAGATCAGAAACCCACGCAGAAAAAGGTATACCCAATTAATTCAATCCGTTCGTTTCATCATTTCCCATATTATCTTTTAGTATTTAATTCCATTATTTATCCAACAAAATAATATTACTACTTTAATTGCTGGCTTCAATTGCCTTGTTTACAAATTATATCATAAATTTTAATCAAGGGTGCTGTAATATATTTAAGGTTTATAAGGTAATAAATAAGAAAAATATTTAGTTATATTTTTATTTAAATTTACTATTTTTTACACAAGATTTTCTACCTATAACACATAACGTTTAAGTAATGATAATGTATTATTTATAACTTTTCTGTTTAACTTATGACCATTTATACACATTTTACAATTTCAAACATCGCATAAATCAAATTACACTTTTCATTATTCACGACCTCCTTTGGCGTATCTCATTTTTATTTATCTACCTCTTTAAACCCCTTTATTGAAAGTTTTGAAAGAAGTTTTCCGGGAAAAGATTACTTACTCGGGTGAACTCTGGCGGCCTCAAAGCTAGTAAAACTATTAAGTATAAGTTCCTCGCCAGTTTTTAATGGAACTTTAAACTGGGATTTTAATGATAAAGCGGCGGCCGTAGTAATTTTTCATGTCCGTCGCGATGCTACATCAAACAATTCCACTTGAGCGTACCTTTCGCTACTTGCTGTTGTGAGAATTAATAGTTAATATTCATTGCAGCAGTACAGAAGTAAAAATAAAATAATGTATTATTTACATAAAACATGGCTTGGAGAAATGGAATTAATTTACTAACAAAATTGTTATTTAATTAGTTTCGTCGGTCGAAAAAAATAATAACTGGGTGGATGTTTGCGCTAACAAATAATTACAATTTTAAACTAAATTTTTAACGAAGCAATTTGTGTAATATATTTAATATTTATCAAATGAAATACTAAAATTGTATTGGTAATATGATTCCAGTAATAATTATTTATGATGATACTTAACAATTATTATAAATATCACTTATATGTGATAATAAATTAAATTAGCAATAGATACGGAATTAATTTCGACCTATTTTGGTTTCAAAACCATGATAGGAAAACGTCTTTCTAAAATTTTTTGTTGATGGGACGAGAGGAAATCCGTAATGTACATCCTAATAGTTGGATAATATGGGACTCGGATTGCTCCAGAGTCATAGATCCTCTCTAGTTATAAACACAATTATGACGAAAAGGAAAGAGTGTTTTATTACAGAATACAAGTCTTCAGTTCTCTTATATAGAATAAAGAAATCATTATTGTGACATCTTTTGTCTGGAAGTTTAACTGATATTTTTAATTGAATAAATAAACAACCAATAATTAGGGAACTGTTGACGAAGATAATAAACAATAATATTGATTTCTTGCAATCAACAAGTGCGGACGGGTTTTATACTATTCTAGTCTCATCAGCTGAACGCATCAGTTAAAGGTAAAGAAATCACATATTACTATAAAGTTTAAACTTCAGTTCTTCATTAGGATAAAGACACTATTTTAGTAACATTTCCCTAACTCTAGGTGTTTTATACTCCCTATTAAGTGAACATTCTAAGAATTAATAAATTATCTCTCTTTATACTCAAATAAGTCATGATATCTCTAAGGTGATACAGATTATCACCTTGAAGATATTATGACTCATTTGAGTATAAGAAGAGATAATTTATTAATTCTGATTATAGGTTAGTAAAGAGCATTCACTGAATAATAATTGATGATGATTTTAAGAACTATATCATATCAATATGAGAGCGTTTGTAGATAGATAGATTTTAACATAACGGCGAACTGAAAGTTCAGGAGTTTATGACCGTGTGCCAATTATAACTTCGTTATTTTCTATAAGCGAAGGCAAAAGTCCCGCTATCATTTTGATTGCCTATAACTTCGCTCAAAGAAAAGATAAATAAGTTTGGTTTTCATAGAAAATTTACTTGGTCTTTACATTTTTTTCGCTATGATTGGAAAATTATATGGGCTAAATGGTGATCGCGATTTGCTATGAAACTTTCGGCTTTTTTTAGGGCATTTTTCATGACATCCTTCAACATATCGGGCTGAATTTCTTCAATTTCGTAACGGATATTGTCTTTAAGATGTTGAATCGTTTGGGGCTTATTCACATAAACTTTTGATTTTAAAAAACTTCATAAGAAAAAGTTTGCTGTTGTTAAATCCGGAGATATCGCTGACCATGCTAAATCGCCACCTCGCGGAATTAGACTTTGTGGGAAAACGTCATTCAATAATTGAACGGTTGAACGAGATGTGTGTGCTGTGGCCCCATCTTGCGGAAACCACATGTCCTCTAGTCCTTGCTCTTCCATTTCAGGCACAAGAAAATTTCGAATCATGTCTTGGTACCATTCAGCATTAACAGTAACTCCAACACCTGGGTCATTTTCAAAAAATAGGGACCAATGATGTTTGCAGCATGAATACCACACCATACAGTTATTTTTAGTGGATGCAATGATGTTTCATGAATTAATTGAGGATTGTGTGTTCCCCAAAACCGACTGTTCTATTTAATGACGTGGCCACTGAGAGGAAAATAGGCTTCATCGCTCATTATCAATTTAGACGAAAAATATTCAATTTCACCAGACGCCTTAGAATTGCATTACTGTACTCCACTCGTTAATCATGATCTCTGGGTAGCAATTTTTGGGCTAATTGAATTTTGTACGGGAACATTTTTAAATCAGTTTTCAAAATTCGCCATAAACTGCGTGCAGAAATGTGTAACTGGGAACCACGTCTCCGAATTGATGTTTCTAGAGACTCTGCAATACTATCGCGCACCAGAGCCACATTTTAAGCGTTGCGAGACGTCCGTTGTCTTCCAGAATGAGGCTAGTCTGCTGTCGTACCGTACTGTCGAAAATTCGCATGTAAACGATAAATTGTGGTTTTATGAGGCACTGAACGATTAGGATATTTTTGACGCAATTTCTGCTGAGTGGCAATAATGGAACGATTATTTTCAATTAATATTGTCACTATTTCTGCTCGTTATTGTGGCGTATATTTATCCATTATAAAATTTGGACGTCTACACAAAACAGTGGTTAAAGCGAAACTGAGCTATACGTCACTGAACCAAGATGGCGCGCAATCAAAATGGTAGTGGGACTTTTGGCCCACCTGTTATATTGTATTTCAAAAGATTATAGATTTTGTAAGATATTGAGCTCTGAAAATTTTAGTCTATTAGTAAATTTGCATGTTCTTCAAATAACACAAAACAAGTAGTTTGACTGCAATGTTTGGCTACGCTATAATATAGCAACGTGGTGGTCTACAATAAATTTATCGAAGATATTTTGGCTATTTAGATTGAATAAGCGAACATTTTGACCATCTGATATGATGCTGTCCAAAAATTCTTTCGAGCTATGTAAGTAATTTAGTACTGCATTAATATTAGTCTACCTATTTTGTACATTAAACTTGTCCATTGTCTTTGGCATCGTAATTTATAGTCCGTTACAAGTCTGTGCCTCTGCGGACGAGAGATGACCTTCGTGTGATGACTGATCTGGATTCGGTGGCAAGTACTGGTTCTGAGGTCATGGTGCAGGGTATGTGCCGATATTGCTGGTTGGAAGATATGAAGACGTCAAGGGAGGGTAGAGGAGAATAATAGAAGAGAGTATAAGTTCAGTGTTTTGTTGAGATTAGTAGTTAATTGGTGATTGGTATTCTTTTCATTTTTTAATTTTTTGTTGGTTTTTAATCTATAATTAGGTCTCCCTAAGAGGCATAGAAATAGTTGGGACTAGGGTCACGTTTTTTAGCATTGGGATGTAAGTTCGTGACAGGGATAATGACATCTCCAGTGTGGCCTTGGTAGGCGTAGGTGGTGATAGCGAGGTAAGGAAGCTTTTTTCAGGAGTTAGAAGGGGAATATGGGAGGGAGTCTATAAGTAGTTCATTTATGGGGTCAACAGAAGACGTATGGGTGGAAAAGTTGCTGATCAGTCAAGATAATCTTAATTTAAGGGGAGAGTGGCTGCTATTTTGTAGAGGATATCGTTGGGGATATCCGGTAAGAGCTTGCATTATTTTCTGAGAAGGTCGTGACAGTGAAGCGGGGGCGAACTGAAGTGAAAAAGACGTGTGGAAATTCGAAAACGAGTCTGATTAATGCTTTGTATGTACTGAACTGGATATTAGAAGTATATTCTGGGAGACTGGATTATAGTGAAGAAAGGAGGTAGTGGAGTTTGGTTTTATGGTTTCTGAAAGATTAAGATTGAGTTGGAATAGAATGCCAAGGTAGGAAATTTGGTTTGTGCAAAAAGGGGGTAATTGTTGACTGAGAGGGAAAGAGCGGTAGGGGAAGGGAGTTTTCGGTTGAGGTGTGGGTTGTGAAAAATTGCTGTAAAATTGTATAATCAGAATATGTTGAGTTAAATAACTTAAATGATTCAGAACGAGGACACATTGGATTTAGGTAAACTGGGGTTTAAAAAATCCAAATATTATTATAATATTAAATAAAAACTATTACCCAGGAATCACCATTCATCAGTACATTTCCGCATTTCACAATGACATGAGTAATCACGACGTCTGAAGAACAACCGACAGTTAATTCCGTTAGACATTAGCAAATATGACGTTTATGAGACAGATAACTCGAGGCTGAAAGACAGCGGGTTGATAGCCGTTTGACAGAAAAAATAAATTATTGTATTATACCATTGTCATATTGTTAATTACATGTAATTTATTTTCTTTTTTTCTGTAAATCAAGATGTTTATTATTATTATTAAAAACTATTTAAACTTGTTAAATTATTTTTATTTCCACTTTACAATAATATAGGAAAAGGTTACCTTCATATTTAAAAGTTTACTAATTTAGTAACGACACCTATGAAATAAAAATCGAACTTGAACGCCATCTAAGAAACTGAAACTGCAATATCTGGTTACATCCTATTGGTTCGTTTTAAATTTGGTTTTCAATGGGTTGAAATAGACACATTCTGATGGGCTAGTCAATTTTTACATTTTTTTCAAGCCATTTTCATTGGTTGAAAGGGGACATGGTCAATTCTGATTGAGTAAGCAATATTTTTTATTTGAGTTTTTTAGGGGCGTAGTCAAATATGATTGGTTAATGAGATCCCCTCCACGCTTGGCTTGCTCCACCCACCTTGACCATACCTAGGATGAGGAAAGATCGGCTAATATATACTACTGATTTAGAGGGATTAATTGTTATATGCCATGTATGGACTCAATCAGTCAGTTGGAGACGGTTGTGCAAGGGTTTTTGTGAAAGGCCCAGAAGGCTGTGTCATCGGCCTAGGTTTGAATTAGAGAGCGTTCTGGGTAAGGGATATCATAAGTGAAGATAGAATAGAGAGAGGGTGATGGCACGAAATCTTGTGGAATGCCCCAGGCGATGGCGCATGTGCGTGAATTTACTTAGAGGTAGGAGACTGAGTGGAAACGATTCTGTAAAAAGGATTTGAGTATGTCAGTTAGTGGGAGAAGGATGTTCATTTGGTGAAGTTTGAATATGAGGTCTTCGTGCCAGACGTTATCAAAAGCTTTTTGAATGTTGAAGAATACAGCTACTGTTCGGATTAGACACAGAATGTTTTCCCCATAAAAACCCAATGAAGGATTTCCGAACACACTCAATGGTCAAGTACGAACAATTTCTTAATTTATGCGCCTACACGTTGCATTTGCCTGAATTAGTAAGAAAAAGGGACAATTTGTCCTTGAGACTAACGAGACTACATCCGATGCCAGTACCTGACGCTCCATTCTTCGAACAGAAATATTTTAATCTTCTAAAGCCTTACCATTTTATTGTTTTCCTATAAATATGTTTCACAATTTTCTAGTCATTAAGAATTTAGATCTGTAAGCATTAGGTTTTACTATCAATAAACAAGTTAGAAAAAGTTAATATTTTATGTGACAACAACACAAAATTCGAGTCGTTACAAACAGTTACCTTACAAATAACACAACGTGAAAGCATCAAATTTTACAGCTACAGTAAATTAACTGAGGAGCATGTAAGGGTAATATTGGGTCGTGTACGGAGCGTCACTAACAAGAGCTGTTTTCGTGATCAGGAATGCGATGTTCAGAGGAGTCAAGGAGTTAGAAGCGGATGATGCGTTCAAATAGTTTACTGAGTTACTGAGATGTCGTAAATTTTTTTTCGAAGCTTGATGATTTTGACAGCTAAAGCGAGTGGAAGTATCCTGCAGCAATGCAGAAGCGGAAAAAGGAGATAAGGTTCACAGGAAGGTGTTTTAGAATGCAGTAGGGAATTCTTTCGGGGCCATGTAAGGAATTTTTTGAAAATTTAATAAGGGAAGTGATTCGTTCTGATGTAATGCCGTCATTATCATTGTGATTAAGAGATAATTCAGTAAAGGGGAGAAGTTGGGTAATTGGCCTCATGGTCGATGGGGGCTTTGAGCTTGAGAGAGGGGAGGAGTAGATTTTCCTTTGTACTGCGTTTTTTTGATGTAATAAAATTTTATAGAGCGTGTCCCAAATATGAGATGTGACGTCATCGACTATTTGTTTAATGGCAACTCAATTTTTTCATCACTATTCTTAAAGAGCATACCAAGTTACACATGTGTGCTAAATTTGAAATTTTTTTTCATATTTTTTTTTTCGTGGAACTCTAATACTCTACTCGCTATACTTCTAACTTGTTTTTATAACTAAACGTCAAAATGATAAGTTAGTTCGACAAAAAATGATAAAAAACGTTGGCGTTACACTTTTAAAATGCATAAAAATTGAATTAAGTGGACTAAGATTTATTCATTCTTCAAATTAGATGTTTGTTAAATATATTCCAAGTGATAGGAAACAAAAAAACTTGATATACTTAAAAATTAAAAATTGTCGATGACGTCATATCTCATATTTGGGTCACGCTGTATAAAATTTTATTACATCAAAAAGAGCGTAATTTAAAATAACAATCGACTTTCTATGATTTAGTTAATTTATTCCAAGTTAGAGACTCGCCCTGTATATACTCTGGTAATGAGGCATTTTGTCTAAATTTGAAAGATATAAATAAATAAATCCATAAATTGGGGAAACCCCATTATTACTGACAAGGAAAAGATTTAGTTTACTTACTTAAAGCACTTATTACCTGAATATATAAAATCTGGCAATTTTCTTTTCTTAATTTATTGATTTATTCTTTTGCCTTTCTACCTTTCTCTGTAAGGCGTTCCTTTTTCCATTCGTCCGCTTTCTGTTTTCATTCTTTCTTTGTTTTTATTAATTCAAAATCCTTCTTCATTTCCTGATGTTTTATTTTCATTCCCTCTTTCATTTCCTGGTGTTTTATGTCCATTTACTTTCTTTATGATTTCTTCCACTTTTTCTTTCTCTTTTATGTCCCTTTTCTCTGCTTTATTGTTTTTGTTGGCTTTCCTTCTTTTGTATTTTCATTTACATTAATTATTTGCTTCTTCGACGTATCTATTTCTTCGAGGTTTTCTTCTTTACCTCTTCTCTTTATAAAGTCTTTTATTGATGTAACACTATTAGTTCTTCTTCTTGATTCAGGTTTTTCCAAATTTTGGGTTGTTGAAACTTGTGCAGTAATTAAATTCGAAGGACCAATTATATCTGAATAAGATATAATAAAATAATAACTTGAGTTTGACTCATACATTGAACACTAATTACAAAATTGTCGCGACCGCTCTGACTGATTATCACCCCCTGCGAACCGCATTAGATTCTACCAACTTTTTAAGTTAACCAGGGCCGTATGCCTGGCAGCCAGATGTCGAATACACATATTTTCACTCACGCACTTGACCATTGAGAGAAATACAAAAAAAAGGACCACCGTAACGAATTAGGGTTGGGTTGCGATAGTTATAAAATGGCAACATGGGTTTTTAGCTGTTTTTTTATTTGTTAATTAGTTTTCCCTTATTTTAGTTTTATTTGTTTGATCTTGCAACGCCTCTGCTTTTACCCACCGCCTTTTCTAACATCATTTTTCTCATTTCTCTTACTCCATTTACCTGCCCTTTATATTTCTTCATTCATTTTCTTACTTATTGTTCACTTTTCTATCACTTTCTCACTTTTTATGTTTCTTTTACACTCATTTTTACTCTATTTGTAACGGAGCTGATATGATCGGTTTACACGTTTCCAAACATGATAATCACTCCTAATAATGCTGAAACAACCGAAACTTTTCTTTATTTCTTTCTTTAGCCTTTACGCCTCACATGAGGATTTTGTCTCCAAAACTATCCTCTTCCATCCCTTTCACTGCTTGTTTTGGTTTCGTAATTTACTTGCTTTTATGGGGTGGGGTAGTTGGCCCTACGGCTAACCCTCTTTTTGGACGGCCATTTCTCCATTTCCCTGACCTCGTCCTCCATACGGATTGTTACCGAATCTTAGGCGGGGTTGTTCAGATTATCGCACCACCTCATATGACATTTCGGGAATAGTTTGAACTCCAACAAGCGAAACTAGTTCACTCAAACAAGCCAAGTGTTTAACAATTCTGTACCTATGAGTTTAGCGATCTAATGGTCTACCATAATATCTAACATGATATGATTCTAGTTCGAAACTATCCTTACACATTTAATTTAGTATTAAATTGTTATATGGCTATAGTAAAGGGCGTTGTAAAATTTGTAGGAACTTCTAAGATTCTACCATCACTTCGCCAGCAAATTTTTGGTTTCATAGATTTGTTATTGTTATCGCTAGTAAAGTTTTCGCCTTTTGAATCAAGGTAGTACTTATTTTTGATCACCTGGTGTGGTGCTAATCAAAAACTATCCCGATATATTAAGTTTTATATCAAATTGGAATATGCATATAAAAATAAAAAGGGAGCCTGTAAAGAGTGTAAACGAAAAGGCTAATTCGTTTACTAATTTGGTTGGTGAAAAAGTATCAATACTTGCTTTGTTTCTCTATCCTTGAGTTTGTCTAAAAACATCATTATAGAAAATTTCTCTTAGGTACCGAAATGTGCAAATCGAAATATCCCTGTTGATTCTGTATGACTATGTTTTGAGATCATCTTTGCGTACCCGTAATTTCTTTAATTTATTTGTGTGTTTTAAATAAGTCGTATTTCTGCTGTAAGCTCTCGATTTCAATATACTGTTTTCGCATCTAGTTTACTTTTGGTCTCCTTATTTCCTCCCGAATTATCATTTCATAGGCCTATAACTTTCTGGTGATTTCTGTTTTTTGAGCCTTCTTTTAATTCAAGAATGGTTGAGAGTGTGAACACTTTCAATTACCATATAGTAAATATTTCTCATCTGTTTCATTCTCCATCCTATAACTTTCTGCAAGATGTTTTTTTTAATGAAGAAGCAAACATAAAATACCTCATAGTTTGCACACTTATGAACTTTTCAAAAATATTCACAGGAATGTTACGATACAGCGAGTTCCACAAATTCAGCACATAATACTGAATGACATTCTGCGGTTACGCCTGCTATTATAGACCGCATGCATTACTCAAATCGCCTTACGAGCATGGAGAGGAAGGTAATATGTAAATCACTTTTTATCCGTACTCCCGCGGGACTTTAAAATGAAATGTGGCCAAGTAGGTAAAACGCCAAATATGCACATATTCACGTTCATATTTACGTACGAGAATACATCCACGTCTCGCATTAAAATTAGGAAAAAGCACCCGGGCCGGGCGAGGTAATGTAAAGCGACATTTTTCTGCCGAGTGCGCACCCCATTTGTAACCTCCGTTCTTTTTTTATATATGTATTTTAATAAATGTTTATGTATAAAGAATGCGGACCACTTGAAACGACTGCGGTAATTTGTGTAAAAGCTACTGACGAGATTTACTTCTCCGTGAAATAGAAACGGCACGGTTGGAAAATTGGGTGGATAAAAGAATTGGGAAATTGTTAAGGGTAAAACAGAAAGAATCTTATTTCTGAGATAAGAGGGGAATCGTGTAATGAAATTCCACTTTTTATATATATTTTTTTTAAACATAACGCATTCACGGAATGTTGGCTTAATGATATATTCTAGATTATCGAACAGTATACAAAGTGTTATATAAATATATAAATCGAAATAAATAAAACAGTTAACTTTGTCGTATCACTTCTTAAATTACACTTGTAATTGTAATTTAGAAAACTTTAACTTTAAATTGTCATCAATGAATAAACTTGTTATATACTTAGTTATGCTTATTTAAATATATAAATACTTATTCAAATACAAAGAAAACTAATTGTAAATTAAATATTGACTTTAGTACGAGGAGTAGTTTTTTTAACTGTTAGTTAGTTACTTCTAATTATACGTAATCATTATTGAATTAATTAATTCTAAAAGACTTATGACTAGATGTCGCCAAAAATACTTCAAATTAGTAATGAAAAGCGATACTTGCCAAAAAAAGCTAAAAAGCACAAGGTCTCATATTTAGATGATGATGACTCGTTAATAACTGTTTTGGCCAAAATACTTCCTGGGCATATCGTTTATCACGTGAGACTGTCAATACATTTTACACTTGTATATTAAAAACTATCCTTTTCATAGTTTTCCGTTTAGTTTTGTCATTATTGAAGATCAATTTTCAAAGTTACATGCAATCTTCAATTAGTTTGATGACTAGACTTGGTTTTTCGAGTTGAAGTGTAATTTCAAAATTCTAGTATAAACCTAAAAGCAAAAATGTCTTAAATGATTTTTTAACATAACTGTCTATATATATATAGGATGATAAAATCCTTCATTGGCAAAAATTTATATTAATTTTGGTGGAAGATCCAATAAATATACAATTTTTAAAAGGAAATATGGCGCTGAATTCGTAGACCTGATTAATAATATTACGGAAAATGATTATAATATTCATCAGCAATATCGAGTTTTTTCTAAGCGGCTTTCAAATCATAAACATTAGCAAAATAATAAAAACACTAACATGTATTTCATCGGAGCAATTCTCTCTTGTAATTTTAATTGAAGACAAAGCCATTTGTTTTTAAAGAATGCTACAAATCACTTCATACTTTGATAAACAAACAAAGTGTGTGCGTGATAAAACTTATATTTACAAAAATGGAAATGTTACAACCCTCGCATTGAACATCTGAAGGACTAATATCAACCAATTATTCAGCAATTGATTTTGGTCAACTCCGTCTCGTTACTAATTTCAATTTAGGCACAAAATATGTGCTTGAAATCGAACTCTGATCAATATATAATCAATTAACTAATTTTATTCTAAAACTAGTCATCCTGCATCAATTTGATTGAAAATCCTAAAAAATAACTTAACTCTAAAAGAAGCATTTAATATGTAAGGTTTAAATGGCATTTTAAAACATATAAACATCTTTATTGGAAGATAGTGTTACATCTGATAATAGGACAATTACTATGCTTCTTCTCTTCTTGTTTTTTCCATTGGCTATAGACCAGTGGTTTTTCAGCCGTGGTTAATTATTTATTTTAGATACAACTTTCTCAACAATGGGTATGGGTTGAGAAACTGGTTTTAATATCTTTTGAAACTCATTAGTGTAACCAAGTTGGAAATATAAGTCAAGGAAATATTTTTTTGCGAGAAGGTGCCCTTGCAGAAGTGTCGGATTCTAGACCGGTACAATAGGAACTCAAACGAAACTATTGCTAATATTTAGATGGCTTCATTATTCAGCCGTCAAGGTAACACTATCTTCGAAACGAAGGAGTGTCACCGAATTGCAGTGGCTCAAATATTTATCAGAGCTATTTGAGTTCGTCTTAATATATTAAGAGATCTTGGTGTTTGTTATAGACATGAAATTTCGGAAATTTTGTGCTTAAAAGAGGAGGTTCATATATTTTGCTTTAGAAGTATAAAGTAAATTAATTGATAGCGAAAGATAGGCAATTTTATTTAGAGTTTTGCAATTTCATATAAACTTAACATTGTCTAAACCGATATAATTTCATATTCTGGTATAATGACCTAGCGGCAAATATTTCTCAGGTTAGTTGTTACATAACTAACTGGAGTAACCATAATAAAAATTTGAACAGTTGTTATTTACGAAAATTTTCACTGGCAAAATTAACACAAATTTGAGCTATTGCTTCAAGAGATATTTAGACTTTGTAAAAGAAATATGACGGTGAATTAGTAGATATAACTAACAAAATAATGGTAATTTAACTCAATTTTGGGGAGACAAAACAAACCCAGAAAATTACAGATACATAAACTGCTATAAACACCAAACAAAATCCTCGAAAATATAATACAAATTCAAATGTGTGACCACCTACTAAAAAATAAAATTAAATAGATAAACCATTATGCCTTTCTACAAAACTCAGGAAAAATATCAGCAATAAATGACATACATTCGATAAATACAGAACTAGATGAAGAAAAAATGGCATTATACCTAGACATGAAGAAGGCATTAGGCACCATAGAAAACAAAAGCTACTCGAAAAACTGAAAGCAATAGGAATAAGAAGTAAAGAGCAAAACCCAATAAAAACATACCTAACAAACAAAACACAAGCAACGAATGTAAACGGTGCAGAAAGTCAACCAGAAGAAGCTGATTATGCAATAATCTACCACCTAGACTATATCTCCTATAAACGAATGATATAATAGAACTAGAACTAAAAGGAGAAACCTTAGATATTCGCGGATGAAGTCTGCATAGTATACACAGGAAATACACAGATACAAAGAAAGGTGTAGAGATAAATATTAATACAAACATAAAAAAAATATAAATCTGGTATTATAATAACCTAGTAAGAATAAATGAAAAGAAAACAGAATTCATATTTTTTACGACAAAAAGCAATCAACTCAATCAACATCAAAGGAACGACTATAAAATAATTAAAGGAAGTCAACTGCTTGGGACTAATAATGCAAGATAACGTCAAATGGGACGAACACATAAATCAACTAAGAAAAAGAACACTAAAACGATAACAGCCCTAACAAAAATAAAGAGCTACATTTTTAGCACATCAAGAAAACAAATATATAACGCACTCTACACATCAAAAAAAAAAAAATGTCTAGGATAACACAATCAAAAAAATTACAACTAAACTCCAAACCCAACAAAACAAAGTTTTCAAAATACTTTATAAATTTGACAAAAAAACTAGAATAACGGATTTATACAATCAAACACAAGAACTATACATCGAGAACGTGATCAAGACATCTAAATTTTCACAAACTTTAAAAACAGAATCCATAAAACAGTAATACTTTCAACACTTTCAAACTAAAAAAATATAATTCTAAACAAAAAAATATTTTAAGCAGACATCATGCTACTATGAACACAATCTCTTAATACCCTGATGGAAACAAACATCCGCCGATCTCGAGGTGAAGAAATAGGGAACCAGCCAGAGATATTTTTATTTACAATGCATATAGATGTATTATATCTATAATATGTTAAAGTTATAAACATTTAAATAAAGTTATGAATTGTAAAAAAATCCGGAGCTTCTGATTTTGTGAAATCGTCACAATACTATATTTCACAAAGGCCTAAAAATTTAATTTAAAAATCTTTAGAACGAGATTATGTTTATGTTATAGATTATACCAAGAGTGCTAAAAGATCTGCATAAGCAGAAAACTATCATAGAAGATAGATAGAGAAATTTATCTTACCCTAAAAAACAACATCACTTCTGGTACTGATGACTTAGAATACAAAAATTTTCTTAGCGGTTTCATCTTTTCAATTAGGGAAGTTTAGTGCTAGATATCACCTTAATGATACTATCTCTTAACAAATTCCATAAGCGCCCAAAACTTTTCAAATCAGATTAATTTAAGCTATGGTAGAAAAAATAACAAAACTATTGACAATGATGGTAGCGACCGTTACAATGTAATAGTTCAGTTGAAAAGAGTAAATGAAAATGATGTTTATTTTATGTATTTTCATTTACCATTATTTTATTTATTTGATTATTTAGTGGTCTGCTGTTTTGTTTTTCCATTCATCACTTCTATAACTCATATAATCATTACTTTATCACATTTAATTTAAACATATCAGTATATGAGCAACAGATTTGACGATAAGTATTAATTATTAGGACATATTTTAATTTCTTCATTCATCGTAAGAGTTGACGATATTAAGGATGATAGGATTCTATACATGTTGAATAATGAATAAAGCAGATTTTCTCTGGTGACTAGAGTATTTATTAACTTAGCTTGAAACAGCATTTACTACTAATGCACCATTACAGGATATATCGCATGTATAAAGTAAATATCTGTATACCTTTGACCTTGAAGGATATGCAGTAACTAAATATAAGAGCTATAAAGATCAGCTGTGAGTATATCGTTCATTATGAATTATTTAAATCTATACTTGATTTATAGATTAAACCTCATGTGCATCATTGTTATTCATAACTTAATCTTTTGGACGGATTTTTGACTAATCAACCAGCTAAGATGCTGATCAAATTTTATTTCGAGGAATTTATCTCATCTTGGATCAAAATTAATTTCTTCCTTTAATTGAGTTAAAATATGTAGAGACCCATCAGCATCTTGTATGTAACTTTGTAGCAAAATATAAATGAATTGGTTGAATAAATCTGGATGGAGTTAATGCGGCTGCGACGATCTTCCACTCTTACTATTACCATTGACTGGTATTGAGAGTCCAATAATACTTAATCTTTTCATTACTAAAAAAGGTTAAATGAACTACCACATAGTAACGGTCGCTACCATCATTTTCACTTTTCATTACTATTGATATATACAAACATCTTAACTGACTAAGGGATACTTAACATAAGTAATGAATATACAAGTATAAATCTGTAGTACGTTTTTTAGCACGCTGTTGGCATTTCCACCTTACTACTAATATGTCCACGAGGTACGGACGAATTTGAATTTGGTGCCATATTGCCATATGACATTTTGCAGTTTTGCTTGTTTCATGTTTGTTATATGCTATCCTTCCCATTAGCTCTTCATAGCATTGTATCCAAGTGATTAAAAGTTATTATGAAAACAGTCAAAGTCCTATGGAAACCATTCGTGAATTGCGTGTGACACTCGGACGTAACGTTGCTCCAACTGAATCCTCAGTTGATCCCGAAGTTTGAGACCACGGGTTTTGTTGCAAATGTTGAGAAAACATTACCACTGCGTTAGTTCGAACACAAGAAAACATTGCTGCAGTGCGTGATAATGCAACCGTAAGCCCAAGAAAATCGGTCTCCGACGAGTCCAACATCTAAATTTATCAACATCGATTTGGTCAGTGGTTCTTGGTTTGACAAGCGGAGAAACATAACTGCATAAAAAGAATATTTTTTTAGAAGAGGCGCACTTTCAGCTTTTTGAATGTGAGAGAAGAGATTCAGGAGAAGTGTGGTGACTTATATGCCACTGACAGCTATTGATTGCCCTACAAGCGGGTGGCCTATTTTTCTGGTATTTCTATGCCACAGTATCTACCGGTTTACCTCCATGCACGACTTACTTCTTCTTCATTTATCCTTCTTCGACGTTTATGCCTTGGCGGCTGCTCGATCAATCGACGGATTTCTAGCATGTCGGTTTTCTTTTTTTTCCTGGATGCCACTGGTTGCTACTCGATTCACAACCACCACCAATGGCTACTTTTTACACCAGCGGTATCGGCATGATTATTTGCCACCGTGCCGCTACCCTTCCCTCATTATATTTATATTTCTTCGACTAGTTTATACTAGTGAGAAATATTTGAGAATGACCAAGAACTAGTAAAGCAAAACCAAGTGTTTAAATTAATCTTCTAATTAACACAAAAACATAACATTTTCTTAACTGTTAAAGCAGCAATTAATTTTTCAAAACACATTCCTTTAAATCCGCAATAATTGTTTCTCCACAATGTGGCTTCTTCAGGCGAAGAAATTGCATCATTACAGGTTTTTACATGTTTTAATTGGAAATTATCGGGATGTGAAGAGGCTTGGGGGATTTTTATTTTTAAAATTAATATTCAGAAGTGGTGAACGGTTGATATCTATTTGGTCATTCAGCAGAAGGCTATTGATTTTTCTTTAATTGATTTCCATGATTTCTAAGAAGTTTAGTTTGTTTCTTTATCCTTTTTGGAGAAGTATTTTGAAATTTTTGTTTGAAAAAATTGAAAGAAAGATGAATGGCGTATGTGGATGTCCTATTGTTGTTGATATATGTGGTGCCTTATCAATTAATATATTAAAACATAATGTTATATGCTATCTACCCCATTTCCACAGATGCAGATTTCTGTTCATAATCTATTAATCATTTTCAAATACTTTCTTATGATTTTTTATTAATTGAGTCAAATTGTCCCTTTATGGAATTTATCCACACTTTATTCCATCTCTCTGGTTCAGATGGATAACTATATTTGAGACATGGTAGAGTCATTATTTTATTATTATTATTTTGCAACAGAAAATTCTTCTAATAAGATCTTTCTCAAATTGAGTAGATCATAGTATCATTGATTGTTTAAGAAATTTCGAAGACAAATGCAACTACTTGACGAGCATTCTAAGATGCACACCATCTCAAAATGCGTTTAGGAGTTTTAAAATTGAGACCATCATACCTTTTAAGAAATATCCAAGACAACTGCAGCAGTTTTGCAACTAAATGTAGAGCTTTCTAGTAAGTTTTCTCAAAAGACTGAGCAGGCTGAAGCAAGCTTGAAGGGAAAAACATAGATAATTTACTTGTCTTGAAGATGCTTGCCACTACGATTAGTTTCCAACAGATGTACAGGTTTACAATCTTAAAAAATTGCATTTATCCGTGTCAGCAAAATTTTTACAATTGCTGTGAAAAATGGATTTATCCTTATCAGCAAAATTTTTGCAATTGTTGTGAAAATACTATAGATTTAGTACCTGAGGAATTTTAAAATTGAGGCTATCATAGAATACATTATAGACCGTTCAAGAAATATCAAAGACAATTGCAGCAGAGCTGCAAATAATTGATAGCTTTCTAAGATGAAGTTCTCCCAGAAAATTGATAGACAGTAAATAAGCTAGTATGGAAATCAGTCCAATAGTCCAGGATAAAGAAAAGAATAGAAACATGACACAGAAGAATGTTCTCATTAAGTTTCCTCAAAAGTTGAGCAAGATGTACTTCGATAGTTTAAATGGAAATAATTTACTTGTCTCGTAGGTGCTTGCCACTGTGATTCCAACTGATGAACATGATTTCAAAACGCTTTGAGAACTTTTCAATCTTAATAAGAGAGAGACATCTATTTTTGTCAGTAAAATTTTTACCATTGCTGCGAAAATGCTTTTAATACCTGGTACTTTGAGTATTTTGAGCTGCTTAATGAGCTAATTTTTTTTTTAATGACCAGATTATTGTTCTAAGAGAACTACGTCTGAATACAAGATCAAAAATTAGAATTTAAATCGAAAAAGGTTGAAAAGTTGAGGTTTAAAGAATTGACAAATTTTCTCCCAAGACTTATTGATTTTTAAATAGAAAATACAAATTAAGACATTTTATTTTAAAATCTTTGCCCTTTTTGGCATCTTATTTTTTTTAGAGCTTCAAGAGAATGATTTCAACTGTTACACTATGTGGTATTCCATACTTATACTTAATTGAAAAATTCATTTCTTGAAGTTCGGAAGAAATGTCTAGAGAGTAAATATGAGAAATATGTTTTTAGGAAAGCTTCATTAAGTACTGATTCGTATAAGTGGTAGAGAATGCTCTATATTGCTTTCATATTTATGACAGTTGGTTTACTTAACCTCTCTCATTGGAATCTTAATGCCTATTCTATAGTGCAAAATAATAAATGTTTTGATCCAAACACAACTCATTATTAGACCAGATTACAAGAACAAGGTACTAACAAGAAAGTTATGACTATGATTTAATCCAAGCGATCCAATCTCTTTTGGCCACCTTTACTTTTTCTCTTAGGTTGTTAAGATTTCCTGTCACAATGGTGACGATGCAAAACATAATTAAGAAATGATACGAATAAAAATATGAGAAAAATATGTTTAATGTTATTAATACAGTACAAAACTATAAAAAAGAAGTCGGTGGTCATCAAACCACGCATGCGTATGCACCATCTTCTGCTGATTCACGCGTACACCACCATTTCCTCCATACATTCGTTCAGATGTAATCTATCACTCGTGAAAGTTTGTTACCACTGTACTGATACACCCTGTATACCTAAGTATAGAAAATAAGTTTTACTAAAGTCTATACCAAAAGCCCTAGAATTATATGTAAAATATGTAAGAAACGCGCTCAAATTCGTCAATGTACATGTTTAGTTTACCATTACTTAAGATTTTCATGAAAATATTACTTTAAATTATACGCTTTTATTAATTTTATCCAATACTTTTGCAATTGATAATATCTTGGGGTTCCCGTAGTATAATAATAATTCCTGAATCGGAGCGGAAATAATCTGGTGAGACGTCCATTAGAGAATGTCATATTCAATAAATTCCTCTATAGTTGTTTAGATAAGAAACTGCCCACGTCGACAATTCTGCACATTCTGCTACACTTAATGTAATAAATGATATAAATGGACACATACGCGTATGTTCTATTTTATATACGTAGAGATTAAGAAAGTGTTTCTATATGTAATTATAGTAGTTTTAAAACTCATATAGTTTATTATTTAAATATTTAAATATCGAAATAATATACGTTTCAACCTGTTATAAAATATTTCCAATTAATCCCATTAAGAGTCTAAACAACTTGATTGAATGAAGTATTATATTGGGTAGCCACTATATTACTTTTGGCTATATTTTGTCGTATAAAATATTGATATTTATTTTAAGTGCTGCAATAATTTATCTTTCACCTATGACCACTTGCTATTGTTATATTAATACTATTCAGTACAGCTGCGTGGTAAAACGCTGAATAGACCAATGAGTGTAAATAAATCCGCACTCCATTTAATCGAACAGCATTAGGTTGATGAGGTCTAAAATAGAAAACCACAATATGGTGCTTGCACGTATTGTAATTTCTATCAATTTAAATGCAGTTCATATACATTATCAATACGTGTTAATAATTGAACGCCACTCGGCCTGTAAAACCTTACACAAACCCACCACGAGAAAATGTCGAATTAAATCCCGCATTATAAGCATTATTTAGAAATACTAGAGCACCGAGATGTTTAGACGAGTCGGAGGCCTGATAAGTGCAATTGGTAAAGTTTTAATTGCGGACCCACCTTGCCGGCCTGAAAAAGCGAAACGTAACGAAACGAATTAAATGAAAAAGATAGTTTCACCGCGATATTTAACTAATCAACAACTCGGGAAGTTTTAATTAAAATGTCAAGAGCAGAAATTAGAAATGTTATGTGTACATACAAGGGAGAAACAGTGTTGCTTCGAGATATTGACTGAACTAAGACAATCGTACAGTTTATAGCGGCAGTTCTCTTCACATTACCACACCGCCTACACTGTAACTCGGCAACTATTTGCATAAAGAATTTCTATGTTTACCGCTGGTAAATAACGCACGGCGGTATTATCTTACCTCACATACTGGCAAGTAATTTATTAACCTCCGTCATAATATGGACTTCAGGTACGTAAATTTATTTAATCACAAATAATATTTATTAATGAAATTCATGAAATATTTCACTCACGCACTTATATTTATTTTATATTGTACATAAAAATACTATTGTTAAATAATATACAAAGAAATAGAGTAATGAATTTTAATTCCCGGCGCATCCACCATAATCACACAATGACGGAGAAATTAAATTGGCAAATATTTCATTCACGTCGGCATCCAGTTTACTTCTTTGTGCCACTGGCGAGTACGCAAAAAAGAAGGTGAAGAGCCGGAGGCTCTCGTTTTTCTCTTAATAACTTCTTTTTGTACTCCGGCGCCTACACAAAAAGCGGTCTTATGAAAGAACAATTCGGCTGGCGGGGTATCATACGGTTGATGATTGATTGAAAATACGGCGCGGTCTTCGTCGAATTCCCGGCGAAACTTAGGCGTATCTGTGTCGGAGAATTTCGGAATGGTACTGCCGGGCGTAATTTGGTCGCTGTATTGAGCACAAAGTGCACTGCCAAGCCGCACTCGTGTTTGACATTTTCCGCATTAGGACGTACAAACGATACATTCTGCAACTAATAAGAAGAATTTCTGAGTTTACCCTGGGCATACTTGCGTACATTCTGGAATCGCTCGCAATTTCCACAAGGGGAAATTGTTGGATTGTTGGAAGTTATATTTGCACCTAGGATGTGATGCAGGTATGCAATTTTAAGTAACACTTTGAAGCCTCGTAAACACTACATCATTATAAGTAAAATATAAATATAAAGTGAACAAGGATAATATATAAAAAAATAGGATTAAAGTCCTAATTCCACTAGAGAATGTACGAAATAGAGAGATAACTCAATGTCGGCTTAAAGCAAAAACTCGAAGCGTTTATCAAGATATCATTTGATATACTTAGCGGTTGGCACGTAATATCTCCCTTCAACAAGTGCAACGTTGACAGCGCCGGAATGGATAGTTCGGCGTCGTTCAGATAAAGCGGGATAAAACATGTGAAACGGTACCCTGACCACAGGTGATGTATGAAAACTCGCTGTTTATAAAACAAACAGGAAGAATTTAATTTGCTCCGCAAATTCTATTGACATACCGTTACGTCACTCTAATAATTTGATTCGATGTTTGATTTACTATTATTTGTTTTGTGCTGCTTTTTTCCAACCCCCCCGATCGACAGGGGTCGAGCTGGACGTACGCGAAAGAATTCCGTCGATGGTATATTGACTCTTTTGTAAACATAGAAATAAATTGGGAATATCGGTGCGTAGTGAATGGAATGGAATGGAAGGGTCGTGGTTACGCTGAAGTGATGAATTTGCTGTGGAAATTTATTGACACTAATTCACTCTGTGTTAAATTATTATCTGCGGGTGGGACGTGATGTAGCAAGTTATGTGTGAATGCGGCAATTTCGTCCCGTCGTATATCTCATCACCCTATAATTTTTTCGGCCTCATAAAAATACTTTCTTTATGAAGAAGGAAAGAATTTATCACTACATTTTCTCATATGGTTGGTTTAATTTAATTTAAAAAAAACAAAATAATTAATTGGTGACTTTAATTAATTATTTTGATACTGAAAATATAAATAAATAATAAAATAAACATTCCTTGAATTGAATTTATTGTTTAAAGCTATAACAACCATACAAGTTGAATTTTCATCAAAAAATTTACACACTTAAGTTATTGGTAATAAATTATATATAACAACAATGATAAAAAGGAAAATCAGTTTTTCGATCAATCGTGAAAATGTTCAATATGCATTTTTCCCATGTAACGTAAACATTGTTCATTGGAAAGGGTGTAAAAACGTCGGCGGTGTTTGCGTCGGCTCTTGTGTGTGCAAGTAATAATAGAAAAAGAAAACTCCTTCATATAAAATGTCAATATCGGTGCAGGTCGAGGGCGAACTTGTGGATTGTAAGGGTTGTGTGTATCGAACGGGCCCTGTCAGAATCCCTATTTACACAGACGTATATTTATAGACGCGAAATAAACACTCCACCGATGTTTGCATTACCAATTACTCCTAGTTACACGTCACATGTTTTCGCCGAATGTTAATCAAATCCAATTTAATTATTTTTCGATAATTCACCACTCAACTACCACCCTTCAATGTAATTCAGTTATTATATAATCGACATAAACACGCAATTTATTACGAGCAAATTATATTTTTATTGGCTTAATATCCAATAAAATGAAATAAATAAAATAAATAAAATAAAATGCTGAGGTGGTTATAATAAAATTTAACATTTGTTGGTATGATTAAAAAAATAATATTATTGAATTATATAGGCATTAAGTTACAATTTATAGTAATTAACACTTTTAATACACTTTAAAATAATTATATCAACATTTATATAATTATTTTAAAGTGTATTAAAAGAAAAATCCACCTGATCCACCAGCTTCATCAATTCCAAAATTTCAGAATGCATAATAATTAATTCTGCTTTTAGAAACGAACTAATCAATAAATAATATTTTATAATATATAAGTTTTATGGCAAATATATTAACATTTCGATGTACCCTAACTGAAAGATTTGTAATGAAAAATAAATCAATAATTTATTTTTAAAGGAATATTTTTACATTTTAATTATTTTCTTTATTAATTCTTTATATCTATGGATATTTAAAGGGTAAATATGAAAGTGTATGATTGAAAGCCTACGTAATGAAGTCCCCATCCCCGAGAGATTACTCGATAGTTGTTTACGATGGATTTTCCGCTCCTAATGGCCCTATTAATCCCCATACTCTCTAACAGACTTAATTTTAATCCCTTTTCTTGTATACATAGGGACTTTCACCTAATTGATGATTAGGGGTAATGCAATGGTCGGCGAATTCGGCGTACCGTAAATTGCTCACAATTGATTGTTTACGGATTTTTTTTATTCCGTTCGGGGAAACCGGCCCAAAGTAATCAATTGATAACGAAGCAAATTAACACGTGAATTTTGAGTTGTGAAAAATTCAAATTGAGAGTATTTATTAGTAGTGTTAAAACTCTTCTATTTTAGAGAATAAACAAATCTATAAAACTATATATTTCTCGTGTTTTTTATTTCAATTTCCAATCATCATCTAAAATATTTAATTTATTCACTCTCCTTCAACTACGATTTTTCATCTATCATCTGTTAATCTTTATTGTCGACTTTTCAGGTTTGCTCCTTTTTTATGTTTAAGATCTGGTATATATCAAATGTGGTATTTCATCTATCTGCAATATGCCATCTGTCATATGTCATACATCATCTCTCATGTAATAAGTCATCTGTCATTGGCCATTTGTTATTTGTCATCATCCTTCGCACATATAGCATATGTTAAGTGTCTAAGGTCAACATTTATCTAATATAAATTGTCTTTCATCTGTAACATGCCATCTGTAAACTCTGTAAATTGTCAAATTGTTTATTACACATATTATATATCTATGTTATCTGTCAAATATAATACAACCTGTTATCATCTGTAAAAAGGCCATATTAGGCAAAATATTTGATGAATCGTCATCAATAGAGTCTTCAACAGAAAAATAGAAGGCAAGAATTGAAGAACACTTATTTTGTGAATTCCAAAGAATTCCAAATGCGGTCAAAATTTCTGTGAAAAATTACAGGGTCCATTATAAAAGTAATGCGTGTATTATAAAAAAATATACTTATTTATCGTACCGATTCAAATGCTTAAAAATCTTCAAAATTATCTCCCCCAGCATCAATATGTTTGCGTACATATATCTGCAATACCTGGAAGACACCCTGAAACTCCTCGGCGGTAATGTTGTAACATGCTATTGGATGTTTTCTACGAGCTTCCAATACTTTCCTTTAAGTTATCTCTCTCTCTTCATTCAGGAAAACAAATAAGTCACACCGTGTTGTGCCCTGTTGAGACTCTGAGTGGGTCGGGGGGCCCAAAAGTGTTACTCCGGGTCAGGTCATGATGGAACCAGACGGTATCTTTGATGTCAAACATCAGGCGTGCGACTCTGCGTTTCAATCTTTTTAGCACCTGCAGGTAAAAGACTGAGTCTACAGTTTCTCCCTGCGGCAGAAACTGAAAATTCACGATTCCTCGGACGTTAAAAAAGACAATTAAATTCCTTTTGATGCAATACTTGCTCATTTGGGCTTCCTTCGTTTGGCAGGGAGATGATTTTCTGTGCCTCTCGCGACTCTGCCTTTTCAATTTTGGATCGTACTTGAACATCCAGGATTCATCTCCGGTTACGACAGAGTTAAGTCCGTCTTATTTTCAATCAAATGCAACCATTATTTTCAGCGCGAAACTCGAAGTTCTTTCTGATTTTTCTCGGTTACTATCTCATGTACAGTCAATCTGGACATGTTTAGGGTGTTAGCAGTTTGCTGAATGCCCAATCGACGGTTCGATTCACATTTTTGACAGTTCTGGACGTTGTTAACCGTTTAGAACCGTCTTCATCGACGATCTTCTCCCGGCTCTTCTTAAATGCATTGTTATATCTCCCGGACTGTGACCTTGAAATTCAGTAATCTTTGAAGGCCTCCTGAAGCATTTGGAATGTTTCGATTGCATTCTTTCCAAGCCGCACACAAAACTCGATTGCGTATCGCTGTTCAAGCGCCATATTATAAAGACTGAGAGAATACTTTACGCGGTGGCACGTCTTTCCACACAGATTTCTGGGAACTGGCGACCAGCTGCATTAAAAGAGCAGGCCCTACAGGTTAAAATCAAAGAACATTCTAGAAGACTTCGCCTTTCAGTTTGCTGACGAAATTGTTTGTATGGTTTTGTTCACTGTTTTATGGATTTTAAATTATATTTATAAAGTAGTCTGATAAAGTGCAAATAAATAAATAAGAATGGAAGAACGTTAGGTTTTTAGAACACAATGCCCTTATGTTGTTTTAGATGTAGTTGACCATATTTGTTGGCATCTCTACTATTCGAGGAAGAACGGAAGATTATTGCCATAATACAAGATGTTTTCAGTATAATTGCAATTACTGAATATCATGCAGAAGCTGGGAATGGACAAACCTTTGTATATAATTGATAGTGGAAGCCATGGCTTTGTAATACATTTTGAAGATTAAGAACTTTGAAGAAACTACACTTTATAATTTTACACGCAGATTTTTTTGTAGCCATAGCTTCGATCTTTACATTACTATACGTAAAATTGTAAAGGTCGCAACTATAGTTAACATCAGGTATCAAGTTTTAAAATTAATAAGCTTTTTATTAGCTGTAGCATCACGATATGTCATTGTAATTAATCTTAAGGTCGATAATACAGCATAACTGCATGATATAAATATTAAAACCGATGGTGGTAGATATAATTCGTACTAGTATATAATAAAAATATGTTCGTATCTAAATTACCCAACAAATTATACAAGGAGCACAAAACACCCTCAATCAACTGGACAAGGTGTTGGAAGGAAAGAGCTTTGTAATCTGGCGAAAGATAATCCATTCACAAAAACAAAGATTAAGAAAAATGTCCTGGTACTAAGTAGCTTGGTCAGCCAGTCAGGTACGGGAGAAGGAAAGAGAGCGTCAATAGTTCAGAACTGAACTCGAAGACGAAGGCGACAATAACAAAAGCCTCGGTAACGCCAGTCGGAGCGAGGAGCTTCTTAGCATAACAAACAAGGTCAATTTATATGGTGGAATGGATTTTCACCAAGCAGGCAAATACAGATAAACTTAGGGCAAAGCCACATAGAAGGATGTCGTCACAAGAAAGAGCGCTAAGGAAGACAAGCAGGTGGCAATGGGAAAAAAAAAAAACAAAGTGGATAGAAGCTCCATGAATGAACTCAAGACCAGAGAAGCATCATCAAATCCTCTAATCAGGCTGCAGCTCACAAATATAATAGTTGAGATCAAAGGATCTTTCTACAGTACTGAAACAGCACTCGAGAAATTGGTCAACGGCAATGAAGTCAGAAAGAAGATTGGCGCAATCATTCATTGAGGATGAGGAAAGGGCGATGATAAAAAGGACCAGGGAGGCCAACGAGATAATACTGCCCGATAAGGTGACCGGTAAGGTTGAGATAGTCGAGGCCTTGGTGGGAGTACTCAAAGTAAGTGGGACGACCCAGATCCCTCATTGAGGGACCCAAGGATGCGATGCAAAGGATCATTGTTAAGGAGCATTTGTGTGTAGGGTTGTTCACATGCAGGTCCAGATACGGCCTATCAAACCTGTGGCGATGGTGAACCACAATGGGGAGCAGCAGTAGCAGAGACAGGGCGTAACTGTGCATGAAACAGGCAGATGAGCGAAAGAGGAGCAAGGAGCACAAAAATCAGTGCGTAAAATTAAAAGACGGTTCTGGAGGCACCAATATTCATCCTCCAAGCAAACCTTAAAAGATTCCACGCCTCCCACGACATGATGGCAATCCTAGAATTGGAACGGCACCCGGACAGCAAGATGATTAGCCAGCAAAAATCGCGAGGGTGGACGCATCATTAATTAAGGACGAGGAAGACGGTGAGGTGACCACAAAGGTTAGCCCGAAAGTGTGATACCTTGCAATAAGTTTTGGCAGCCAAGACTTATACATAACTTGGGTCAGAGTGGCTGAGATAAGATTCAGCGCTTGCTACGCTTCAACAAAACCCACGCTCGAAAAATGGGTCGAATGGTTCGATTGACTTACAAGAGTGGCCTGCCGCAATGACTGTTCAGAGATAGTCGACTGGAGTCTCAACTCCAAAGTCGCGCACTGGGAATCAGCACGGTTGAACCGCAGAGGCGAAATGCTCCAGGACATATTGGCAAAGCTCGACTTGGAACCGACCAATATAGGAAACTTCCCAATTTTTCCAAGGAACAACTCAGAGCCAATACGAGATTTAGCCCTAGTAATATCTGGTCACTTAAACCACCTACGGGACTGGAAAGCCGAGGAGAAAATTGAAATGATGAGCGACCACCATTTCATCTTTTATACTTTTGACTGCTCAAAGATCAGATCCAGCGTGGACCATTTAACGGATCGACTGGGAGAAGTTTCATAAGAATACCCTCTTGCTAAGGTTTAACACCAGCAAACGTATTGGGATGGCTGAGACCTTATCAAATATGCTACGATCCGCCTGGGACGCAGCCATGGCAGAGGGAACTGAGGCATTCGTCCGCCGCAATTTCAGGTTACAAAGTATATAGACCTGGCGGAATTCCGAAAAGGCGCTCAGAGAGTTTGCCGTCTGCAGCCCCACAAACGTCAAACTAGAAAAAAAGGCCATATTTGGCAAAATACTTGATGAATTATCATCAATAGTCTTCATGGAGCAACTGTTACCAGAAAAATAGAGCGCAAGAATGGAAAAACTCATATTTTGTGAATTCAAGCCTTCCAAACGCGATCAAAATTTCTGTGTAAAATTATCTTGAAAAAATATTAGAATTTTTTGTAAGCAAGTTGGGTACAATAAATAATACCTAATACCTAAAGAAAGGAATGTTTCCCAAACATTTCAAAAGGGCTCAAATACTCCTGCTGTCAAAGGAAGGCACGCTTCCATCCACTGATGTAAGCTACAAACCACTATGCCTTCTGGTTATTGAAGACCAGCTCTTTAAAAGAGTAATCAGCGACAGGCTGGTCAAGTGGTTGGAAAAGACAGGCGAGCTATCCAGCTATCAATTTTGCTTCCATTTTGCTTCGGGCCCCTAAAGGAGGGAAGATGTACTGCCTGGCAAAAATCGTGGATGTGAAGGACGCCTTCAACTGGATTCCCTAGTTCACCATACTACCTATTGGCCTTTATCGCGGACTATCCACACAAGCATTCGTATCATTTCAAAAGAAGCAAATGCTTTCTGAAGATCTGGGAGATAAAGGGAACAGAAAGGCCGCACACTACTTGGTACTTGGCATACGACGACGTTTTGCATGCCACACGGAGTGGATTATCTTCGGATTCGTCGACGACCTCATGATAATCGCCAGAAGCAGAGAGATAAAAGAGGTCGCAAAGCTGGTAAGGGAGGCGACCAGCAAACTTTCAGAGATTAAGTTTAATAGAAAAAAGAATATAAATAGTAGCTCCTGTTTAAAATGAAGATAATCCTTCGAAATTCTATAGGGGAACCAAACATTAAAGTTTTATTAAATCAAATATGTGACACACATGCCATAAAATATGTCTATCCAAAGACTATTCTTCATTTAACCACTGAATATATAAATGAATAAAAGTAAAGGTATTTTAAAACACTATTGATGATGCATATTTGTGGGTTTGAGTGGAATATCCTTCGAAGAAGTCCTCCATCCTTCCTTCGGGATACATTATCAGTATATTTTCATATTTTAAGATATAGTTTTTGTGACATTTTGTTTGAAAGAAGTCAATAGTGTAATAAATAAATAAACGTAATTTTACAACTTTTGTCTATATTATTAACGTTGCTCAGATGAAGAAATTTGGCTATAGAAAATTTCAATATCTTCACCTGAACAACGTTTATGAGATATAAAATAGATTAAGACCATTTCATGGCTTTTAGAAAACCATAATTTTGTAAAGCTTGTTATATTTCCTATTGAGTTTAGCTTTCGATTAAAATATATAGTTGGTTGAGTGAATAAAAACTTTAAATTATTCGGAGTGCTACTTTAGTATATATCTCTTGAATTTTTAAAAGTTAATTTTATTTTTAAACAAATATAAACCCATTGTAAAAAATAGCAAAACATTAAATTTATCTTAATCAACATATTAGTGTTTTTGTAAGGATGAAAATAATTGTGTGCTAAAAATAAAAGGGCAGTGATAACACTACAGATTGTATTGCAGTTATACATATGAAAACAATGTTTTATTTGATTTTTCATGTTGCATTAATAATAAAATAAAACCGTATAATTAAATATATATGGCACAAATTCAATTCCGACGCACTCGGCCATTGAAATAAACAAAAATAATTCATTGGGCGAATAAATGTTGGCAAAACAAAACAGCGCGCAATACCGACACGGGAGGGCCGCTGCATGATTTACACTTCGCTCAGAGAATTCAATTAATTTTTCACTACCTGTCATCGGCAACATGTCTGCTTTGACTTCTGTAAATACAATTTAAAATTTTATTAAAAAAAAAAACAGCGGCGCCGCGTCCGCAATTAGTTATGCCGCGTGTTTCGCTAATATTTATTATTCCGGTACCGATGAGAAACTTTTTCCTTTATTATTTCGCCGCGGTGTTATTACGCTGACATTAAAGGATTATTACCTTTACAGGCGCGCCTCCGTGCAAATTACGCCTAATTGGTTTTTAGCGTTTAATTAGATTGTGGATCCTAGGGACCGTGAGTGAAATTGTATGTTTTCAAACTTTATGAGTTTGCGAAAACTTGGCCGAGACATTGTCGTTCATTGACTTCTTGAATCGTTAATGCAGAGGTTTATAAATTACTGCGTTAACATTTACTACATCAGGACAACTGTACAAGTAATAACATTGTAAAAAGCAGAACTAGTTTGAAATAACAGAAAATGAATAATTAGAAGGCTAATAAAAATCAAACTTAAAATTCTACAAATATCTTTATAAAAATATTGATTTTAATACATCATCAATATATATAAGATATATATCTTTAAGCTTTTATTTATAATCGCAATAATAACAAAGTCACTTGAATTAATTGTTTTATTTAATATGTATCCAAAATTATGTTTATGTTTCTCTATAATTTCCATTTTAGCAGAATTTCAAAATAAAATATTACTAATGAAAATTGTTAATACCATTTTAGAGGTAATTAAAATCTATGCAGTTGCAAATGCAAACAAAACATAAACTATGTTATTTTTCAATTATTGAATAGATTGTTTATAAAAACATTACAAATTGCTATATTGATAAAGCCAGCCAATTTAAATTAATAACACCAATATTTATTGGAATCACATATTATGATTTAATCCCTCGAATTTCGATTATTCTCAAAATTAAAACATGGCAATGAAAAGTTCCATGGTCAATATTTTAGAAGTGTGCCATTTTCACTTTTATTATTTATTAAAACCTAGTCGTATTGTTTGTTATATTATAAGTTATATGCTAAAATAATAAAAAATAAATGTTTCTGTTAATATTTCCACTGCTACATTATTCATGAAACATATATATATCACAGGGATGGATTTGTAAATTAAGTACATGTTTCGTTTTATAATTAATTTATCAGTTTATGAAACGAAACGAGTCCTTAATTTACAAACCAACCCAATATTTTTGTTATAAAGCGTAGCTCTGACCTATCCCAATAATTTATTTATTACCGTAGCTTATCTCAGATAAGTGTACATTCCCCTAGCTTACTGTTGATTTAGGTGAACACATTTTTATTGTCATAGCGTACTATTGACATTTTCTATGCAAAGGAGATGCAATTCTTTATGAATACTTATTATACACATTTATAGCAGGTAGTGTGAGACTTCGGTAGTTTGTTTTTTACCTATCTACTAAAACCCTCTCTCCCTATAACCCTTCGAGACACTGCTGGCATCATTTTTCGATATTCTTCAAGAGCATCGCCTTCTCTTCGTCGACCGGGCTATTTACCTTGCCTCTTCTTCCTCTTCTCCCGTTAGCATCATTCTCTTTCCTTCTGATGACCTTCTCGACAATCTTCTTCACTGCCTCTCACTTCCTTCCCTTGCCAGCGTTTGACCGACCAGTGTTTCTTCGCTCGGTGGTTCGCTCAGAGCCTCTCCGAGCCTCCTTTTTTCTTCTTTCCATTCTGGGGCAATGCATCAGCGTATAACACGGGTTAACCATCGTCGCCTTTTAATACAATCAGCCTCTGCTGTCTGGTAAGCTTCGAAGTACCCATGCTCGGTCATTATATGTATTAAGAAATGGCTTGTTTTTCTGTGATTTCTTTTCATTTAAGGCCTTACGTGCGTAATTAGCCTCCTTCTCCATGCTTCTTTCTATCCCTCGTTCCACCTTTCCTATCACTCCTTCATCGGCGCATCTAGCGCTCTGCGTTTGGCCTCATCTTTCCTTATTTCCAGGTCAATCTCTTCTAGTCACTGGATCACCCTTTCCGTGGCCTCTCTGGTGATGCGCTTAAGGCTCTTCATCTACGTGATACTTCCCACCAAGGCGAGATGGTCCGCGCAATTAGCGTTACGCTTCTTGGCAGCTCTATCCGCAGAAAATCATCGTATACCAGGTTCCATAACGTCGGGCCCTGTACCTTGAGGTACCCCTTGCGTTATCGATATTTTTCCTCATGGAAGCGTGTTGAAAGCGTTGCGCACATCTATCGCCACCATATTTTTCTGAGCTCCTGCAGTTCTCTTTTGCACTGCCATGAATGTTTTCGTTGTGGAACGACCCTTCTTGAAACCGTATTATCTTAGATATGTGTTTAGCAGGCAAATTACTCTCCAGGCTTGCGAGTATTCTGTTGGTTTGCTGCTCTTAGGAATAGGAACCAGTTTCGCTCATTTCCATCGCCCTTATGCAAGTATTTGTTCATGCACTCGACCGTTGAATCCTTGTTTGCTGCAAGAACAATTACTCTAATCACCTCGCCCGATAGACATTCGGGTCCGGGAGCCTTCCATTGCGGCAGCCTCGTGATGCATCCAGCAGTTCCTCCGTGGTGAATTAAATTGCTTCAGCAGGGTCTACGTCCCGTCGTGGTATCAAAGGTCCTAGGGGCTGATGGAGGAACATCATCAGGCCAGGGAAGAACTGAGAAGGACCATCGTTACACGCAAGAATAAATGCTGGAAAAAGCTGTGCGAGTAAGTTGAGGCAAACCTATGGGGGCTTCCCTACTGGTAATGAAAAAAATTGGGGCGAGAACGTTGTGCTCCGGGGTTATGGTACCTGGGTCAGTAATGGCGGTCATAGAGGAATTGTTCCAGATCAGACAAGTGGAGGAGGTATGATCAGAAAGAGAAAGTGAGGAAGCAATCGTTGAGGCTATCCCAATTTAGACGAAGGAGAAAGCCCGACGGGCTATCTATCGTGCTAATAAGAGCAGCAGCGGAATACATCATAACAGAGACCAAAGAGGTCTTGAACCAGTGTCTGAAGAAGGGGTCTTCCCGAGAATTTGGAAGAAGGCAAGACTCGTCCTTCTCCACAAAATAGGAAATCCCCAGAGCCTATAGGGCAGTATGCTTGGAAGACGGTATGCAGAAGGTACTAGAGAGGGTAACAGTAGAAAGACTAGAGGAGGCCGTGAGCAACGCCTTCCCTTATCGATTTAGATTTTCAAGGGTCAGATCGATGGTGGATGCCATAAGGACGGTGCAAGACATCGCCATAATCTCCAACACAGGGACAAGCGAAAGTACTGCCTCATGCGAACTCTAGATGTACAGAATGCATTTAACTCTATTCCCCCAGAGACCATCATGAAGGCACTTAAAGAGAGTAACATCCCGGTCTACCTAATGAACTTCATCCGGAGCTTCCTCAGCGGAAGGGAGGTAAATTATCAGGCTGAGGGTAAATCTAGAAGATTCACCATGTACGGTATATAGCCTTTGACAACGTCTTGCGGCTAAAGCCGCCTCAGGAGTACGGTGGCGTTTGCCAATCACCTGGCATTGGTCAGCTGCTCGACCACACTAGAGGTAGCCAAGACGTTGGCAGCACTGGCGGTCTCAGGGATCGCTTGGTGGATGAAGGTTGCGGGGCTGGCGTTAAAGGTGCAAAAGACGGAAAAAGACGGAAGTCGTATGGCTCTCTACCGTACAGGGGGTGGAAGTGGGATATAGGAACGCCATGAAATATCTAAGGATATGGATGGAGTCAAACCCTAACCATACGGCGCACATCCAAGAGGCGGCAAGCGCGGCTGGAAGGATGAACGCTGCGGTGACCAGGATCCTGCCCAACGTAGCAGACCAGGAGAAATGAAGAGAAAGTGGCTGGCGGAAATGGCTAGGGCGAAACTTCTGTATGCGGCACCGATGAAGGGACACAAAAAGCTCGCAATTCCGAGAGAATGTGAAAGGCGACTCGCACCGGTAACATTCGGGTGATTGTTCAGTCAACCTACTAGCTAAAGAATGAGAGGAGGAGTACGTTGACCGATTGAGAGGTTACACTAAGCAGGATGCTAGAAGGAATGGAAGAAGAAGGACACTGGGAGAATGGCAAACGAGGTGGGGGGCAGTAATAAAGGGGAATGGACTAGGTGATTGATTCCGCGCCTGGGGCGATGGGTACACAGAAGGCAGGAAAGAATGGACCACTGGCTCACGCAGCTACTGTCAGAACATGGCTGTTTCCAAGAGTACTTGCCCAGGTGTAAAAAGGTGGATACAGCGGACGCCCAAAAGATGACGCCGAGCACACAATAATGAAGTGTCTAGAATAGTAGCCACAGAGGGAAGATAATTGTAGGGAGTATGCTGTAAGAGAGAACAAAATTGGATTGCGGTGGCCAAGTTTGCGCGGGCAGTGATGGAGAAGAAGCTGGAGGACAGCCTTAAGGGAAATGAGAGGTAATCTAACATATACATAATTGAATTAGGTTAACTGCGTAATTGTTTGTAATTGTAAATGATTGATGTATAATTGTGTAATTTGTAAATATCAATAAAGTCGATAGAGGTGTTACAAATGGACTGAAGGGGCGCTGGGAGAAGAATTCTTCGGCGATGCCACTGGCGTTCTCGCTTCACGGAGGCGCCGCTTGTGCACAGCACGTCCGAAAAAAAAGAAAGAGTACGTTCCGCTAAGGACCATCATCTCCGGTCCTGGCTGCTTCCTCCGTAACTTTTTGGGCACGATCTTGAAAGCCAGCACGAAGTCAATTTTCACCGAAGCGGAGGAGCTCAACAATCGGCTCGACTCTCTTCCTTGCAATGGTCACCTTTCGTCTAGCGTTATTGACGACCGATTTTCCCTCTGCTACGCTTTGACACTACCAATTACTTCTCTTCCGCTGGCTTAGCTTTCTATTGGAAGGAAAAATATATACATATTTAGATCTTATAGATCTTAGAAAAGGCTTTGATCAAACAAAATTAACGCTTTTAGTTAGAGCAACACAATAAAAGTTATACAGCAACATTTACCTTTAATATTCAGAAGATTTGACGCTTAAACAGCAAAGTACTTAAAAATTGGGGAATGAAATTACTTTCTGTATAATGTGTGTTCCAAAAGTAACATAAATAGTGAAGAATTAATATTGATTAATAAGTTATCTGGAGATATAATAATATTAAATAAATTATACTGTAATAACTTTCTCCAAAGTAGCGTAATAAAAATAAACTGTGGCAGTTTATTTGTGGAGAAAGTTATTACAACTTATTATATTTAATAGTGAAGACTTAGTTCGAGATTGTTTTGTTAAATCTACAACATCGTATAAAGAAAACATATGCAGCTCCAATGTCAAAATTCGAAACCTCTCGAATTTGGAATATGAGTTCCTGGTAAATTTTAGAAATCTAGAAGAAAAATTACAAAACTATACAAGTTTTCACAATTTATAAGATATATTAATGCAAAGTTCTGGTTGAATTATTCACATAATAATTTTGTCAGAAAAGAGGTAGGACATTTTTTTAATTCCTGAAATCTAAAATAGAAATTATTTCTAAATTTTCGAAGAAAATACACGCAGCTTGCAAGGAAAATTTCTAGTACAGGAAAAATAGGCATCAGCTTTAAATTCTCGAAGTGTAGAGTACAAGGTGAAGAAAAACATATAAGTAATTGTAAGGGATTTAATTTCTTAGTACATTTTGTTAATTGAAAATAATACAAATAACTTTTTTGGTATCACTTAATTAGAAGAGCTATTTGTATTATTTTGAATGTTGTAAAATATATTAGATGAATTCGTATATGCTTTTAATATTAGAAACCCTTAAATATGGACAAGTTCTTCCCTGCAACCTCCAAAACTAGATGATGGTAAACCTTTACCAGCGTATAATAGAGAATTATTACCTGTACCATCTTCAAACGAAAATATCGAGGGATATATTGACAGCGATGACAAAATGGAAGAAGGTGACGCAGAATTCCATTGAGATTTTTGAAGGTACACCATTTCTATATGTGCTCTCTATTAGACCAGCTTAACCTTGATTATCTTAGGTGTTCCAAAAGATCTAAGTATAAAATTATGCAGATCTTATAAGAAATTTATTAATTACAACTGACACGATCACTCGCCTTGCACCACGGTGACTTTCTCGGACACGTAAAGGCCGTCCAAGACGAATCGTATTCCTAACTTTCTAAGTGTTTATGTTTGTATGCACATTATTCATAGTTTGTTACATAACCTGAAGCTGTGATATTTCAATAATTAAATTTCTAACGACGTACACTTGTAAAGACGTAAATAGAATCAAGTTCGATAATGATGACGATGGAAATGACCTACCACTAAATTTTAAGTTGAGTAATATGAAGTGTTTTATGATGAACCAAATCAAAAGTTCTTACTTGCAATTAAGTCTCCGAAGGCTGTTTCCACGTACCTCTTTAGAGTGTCCATTTCCGCTTCTATTTCCAGCCCATTTGGCATTTGAAACATTGCCATTTTTGCAGCCAGTCTCTCACAGTCCATCCATCCAATTGACCAGTAGCCAGTTGTTGATTTGGTACTTGGTTTCTGTGTTAGTATCTGAAGATCTTTGATAACCATTGTTATGTAATGGTGGTCACTCAGTAACTCGATTGTGTTGTGCACTTTTCAGTCGTGAACCAGCCGCACGTGACTCGCTGATAGTGACCTCCACTATGGATGTTGTCCTGCCTCTTTCGAACGAAGGTGTGTTCCCTCTGTTGATCAGTCCCGTGCATCCGTTATCCACTTTCAGTCCAAACGGATATTGCTATTTTTTGAGAAGAAAAACACTTGTTATGTTACTTGTTATTGTTACTTTTATTTTCAGTTTCCTGCGGCGTGTTTCGATCATACCTGATCATTTTCAAAGGTTGATCTGCTTAACCTTTCAAAATGATCGGGTATAATCGAAACACGTGCCTGGAAACTAAAAAAAGTAAGAATATATGAAACATAACAAGTTTTTTTCTTCACCAAAATTAGATATCTGGTTCCATCAAGACAGTAGCTCAACAAGTAACGGACGTTGTTAGCCTCACTGAGGAGGATGATGTCTGCCCCGCCGTCCCTGACTGTCTCCTTTAGTAAATCATGTGCGACTCTTCTCTGATTTGGGGTTCGTTGCAAGAAATAAAGACTTGGTCTGACATTCAGGATTTTCCTCCTGGTAAATCGTTTCAGCTTTGCTAGCAGTGCCAACTGCATCTCTTCTGGCACCTGATTGGGGCAGTTCTTAAAGGTCGTACACTGGGCTAATTATGTAGAAGAGGCACCTTTCCCTCTTTTTGCACGCAGCAGCTTGGTAGCCGCTGTCTCCGCAGTTCCTGCATAGCTTACTTCGATCGGTACCGTTGCATTTGGCCTCCCGTGATTGAAACTACCAGCGTACTCACGACCTACCCCAAATAGTTATGCATTACCCTAGCGTACCTTTTCCCTAAGCTAACACAATGTTTACTTAGCTAGCGTTCTTTTACTTTGTCCCAAATAATAACTTTATGCTTTAGCATATTCTTAGTCTAAATTGTTAACCCTTGACGCAAGCATTTTGAAACATAATTAGAACACTGGATATCTTGTGACCCTAAAATTTATGTTATTTGTCATAAAGAAAGAAATTTTTTATCTGATTCTTTGTTCATAACTGAACTATATCAACAACAAATATCTAGTGTAGTGCATTGAAGATATCAAAATAACAGCTTTTTTGGTACATGCGTCACTACAATACGTCATCTCTAAAATCAAAAACTAAGGCTCATCTTTCTCATTGTCAGAGGGCTAAAATTCATATAGTACTTCCTCTTTTTTCTAGGTGTCATCCGTAAACTACATTCTCCAAGTTTCATATGGTATAGAAGGTGTTGTATTTCAAGCTGTTTATAATATACCTGGCAAGCGTATGATTTAATTGCGTACAAGATTTTGTGGTAGGTTTTTAGCCCACGATGATTCTTGCCGAAATATAGAGTACTTTTTGTTGAATTATCCTTCTCTGATGCAGAGAAACTGTATTTATCATTACTACATACAGCAGTTTTAGAAGTATCTACATAACTCACTGTGTCATGGCCACTATGCTCGCTTAAACAATCACTAATATCCTCATCTGAATTACTAAAATCTGCATTAAGCATTATACGTTCATCATTATTATTACTTTCCCTATATAGTATATATAGGGGATGTATTGTTTTCGCGCATGAACATTTCTGTGGGCGCTGTATCCCAAAATTGAATGATCCGTTTGAGATGAAACTTTAAATCTAAGGTTTTATCATTAAAAACTGGAACTGAAAAGTTTTTGGTAAACATTTAAAAACCGAAAGTGGATGTTTACTCGAGGCCGTTTTTTGTTTTTTTTTTCCAATATTTTTTTAAATATGAAAATTTTTACTAAACATTTCAAACAGAAGTTACAGGGAACGAGAAACTGAATAAGTTTTATTTGAACATTTTTTTCAATAACGTGATTTAAAAAAATTTAAAAATTTAAAAATGTTGACATTTTTTTCCTATTACTAAACTACAGGAGTTATATGAAATAATTGTAGAGAATTCGAAAGTTAACAAATTATTAGGAAACCTCAATTTAATTCTTATAAAATTTTATGTTTAGAAAATTCAACGTATAGAAAATTATTATTAGAAATTTCGATGTATAAAATATTATAAAGAAAATGTATAGAAAAATTTTTGTTTAGACAAATCGATGAACAGAAAACTCTTTGTTTAGAAAATTCGATGTATAGAAAATTCTATGTTTAGAAAATTCGATGTACAGAAAATTCTTTATTTAGAAAATTCGATGTATAGAAATTTCTTTGTTTAGAAAATTCAATACTTACAAAATTTTATGTTTAGAAAATACGATGTAGAGAAAATTCTCTGTTTAGAAAATTTTATGTATTGAAAATTCGATGTATAGAAAATTCTTTGTTTAGAAAATTCAATACTCATAAAAAAATATGTTTAGAACATTCGATGTATAGGAAATTCCTCGTTTGGAAAATTCGATGTACAGAAAATTTGATATATAATTTTTGTTTTGTTTCGAAAATTCAATACTTATAAAATTTTTGTTTAGAAAATATGATGTAGGCAAAATTCTTTGTTTAGAAAATTCGATGTATAGAAAAGCCTTTGTTTAGAAAATTCGATGTACAGAAAATTCTTTATTTAGAAAATTCCATGTATAGAAATTTCTTTGTTTAGAAAATTCAATACTTACAAAATTTTATGTTTAGAAAATACGATGTAGAGAAAATTCTCTGTTTAGAAAATTTTATGTATTGAAAATTCGATGTATAGAAAATTCTTTGTTTAGAAAATTCAATACTAAAAAAAAATATGTTTAGAACATTCGATGTATAGGAAATTCCTCGTTTGGAAAATTCGATGTACAGAAAATTCTTTATTTAGAAAATTCGATATATAATTTTTGTTTTGTTTCGAAAATTCAATACTTATAAAATTTTTGTTTAGAAAATATGATGTAGGGAAAATTCTTTGTTTAGAAAATTCGATGTATAGAAAAGCCTTTGTTTAGAATATACAATACTCAAAAAAAATTCGATGTATAGGAAATTCTTTAATTAGAAAATTCAACACTTAAAAAATTCGATGTGTAGAAAATTCGATTTTATGTTTTGTATATATACAACGTGTCCACGTAAGTATGCAACAAATGGGAATTTTTTTTTTATTATTAATTTCTCAGAAAATTTTATTCTTTATAAAAGTTGGTGCTTGATCTTAAACATACAAAAAAGTCAAAACAAATGAAATTCGACGCTATATTAGCAAGATATTGAACAATTTTTATAATTTTTGCACTTTTTAAGCGAATTTTATCAAGTATTCTTAGTTTTGACGTATCTGTCATTCATATTTATTATTAATAAATAATTAATTAATAATTTATTAAGAGTTGTTGTCTCCTAAATTATGGCAGAGTGATTAACTTTACAAGACAGAGCAGAGTTGGTGCTATAAAACCTGCAGAGAAGCAGCTGATATTTTTAACGACAGGCGCCTCAAAAGAGAATCAGTTACTCACAAGTGTGAGAAATATGGAGAATTCGTTGGACATCTTGCAAAGCGTGGTTGAAAATCCTTAAATATCTGTTAAAAAAAGGCGCTAGAAGTTTAGGATTGGGAAAATCAACAGTACATAAGGTACTAACGGCAAACAAGTTTAAAGCATTTTAACCAAGATATGTTGAAACTTTGCAAGGACATGATTGCGATAATTTTTCTAAATTTTGTTTCATGGTACAAGGTGAAGTAGAAATTGATACTACATTTCTTAAGAAGATCCTCTTGACGGATGAAGCTACATTTACTACAAATGGTGTAGTTTCATCACAAAACTGTCGTTGGTGGTCAACAAAAAATCCAGCATTCTGAATTATCTGAAAAAATCAATATTCTCGAAAAATAAATGTTTGGTGTTAAATATTATAGGGCCCTACATATTTCGGCAGAGTTTAAATTCAGAAAGATATTTAGAATTTTTAAATATAAAATTGTACAATGAATTTGACGTTACCATTGGCAACAAGAAATTCTCTTTGGTTTATGCAGGATTGGTACCTACACATGCTCGTGTCGAAGTTGAATATTTAAATGAACAATTTAATGAGAAATGGATTGAAAGACATTCAAGATTTCCATGGCCTGCTCGCTCACCCGATCTAAATCCACTTGATTACTTTTTATGGGGGTGGTTCAAAACATAGTTTATTCCGAAAGGCCTTTTTGAAATTTAGAGGATTTGGAAAATAAAATTAGAAATGGTATAAAATATTTAAATAATCATTCCAAAATTCTTGAAAATGTAATCCGAGATTTTAACAGAAGAACAAAAAACCGTATGTCATTTGTTTTGTCTTTTTTGTATGTTTAAGATCAAGCACCAACTTTTATAAAGAATAAAATTTTTTGAGAAATTAATAATAAAAAAGTTTCCCATTTGTTGCATACTTACGTGGACACGTTGTAGAAAACATTTTGTTTAGAAAACTCGATGAATAAAAAATTGTGTATAGAAAATTCTTTGTTTGGATAATTAGATGTATTGAAAATTCTTTGATTAGAAAATTCATTACTCAAAAAAAATATGTTTAGAAAAGTCGATGTATAGAAAATTCTTTGTTTAGGAAATTATTCGTTTAGAAAAATCAATACTCAAATATATTTATGTTTAGAAAATCAGATTACAGATAATTCTTTTTTTAGGCATTTCGATGTTTAGAAAATTATTTGTTTAGAATATCCAATGGTTAAAGAAGTGTATTTTTAGAAAATTCGATGTACAGAAAATTATTTATATATAAAATTCTTTGATTAGAAAATTCAATGTACAGAAAAAATTTTGTTTAAAAAATTCAACAATTATAAAGAAAATTGTTTAGAAAATTCTCTATTTAGAAATTTTAATGCTCAAAAAATGTATATTTATAAATTTCGCTGTGCAGAAATCGATGTTTGGAAAATTAAGTATTCAGAAAATTTTATATTTTATAATTATTACTTATGACTAACCCATGAATGTAAATATTCTGCTTGGAAATAAACAAACTCTAACTCTATAATTTTTTTGTTAAGAAAATGCATTATAAAAAAACTCTGCGTTTTAGAAAATTCGATATATAGAAAATTCTATTTAGTTGAATATTCTAAATAGAATCTTCTATACATCATTCATAAACATTTTCTGGTCTTATAAAAAAACTTATAAAACCTTATATTTAGAAAATTCGATGTAGAGAAAATTCAATATTCATAAAACTTTGTGTTTAGAAAATTCGATGTATAGAAACTTCTTTGTTGAAAAAAATTTAATACTAAAAATTTTTTGAATGCTTTCGATGTATAGAAAATGCAATGTTTACAAAATTCAATACAAAGTTTATATTTATAAAGAAAATTCTCTGTCTAGAAAATTGAATACTTAAAAAAATGTATGTTTAGAAATTTTGGCATATAGAAAATTGAATATATCAAAAATTCTTTGTTTAAAAAACATTTCATAAACATCTATGATTAGTAAATTCGATGTATGGACAAGCTTTTGTTAAGAAAATTCAATACATAAAAGGAATTGTTCAGAAAATTCAATGGATAGAGAATTCTCTGCTTAGAAAATTAAATACTTATAAATGTTAATGTGTAGGAAATTTGATGTACAGAGAATTCTGTATTTAAACAATTCAATACTGAAAAAATTGGATATATTCATTCGAAAATTTAACATTTAGTTTAGAAAATTCTCTATTTAGAAAATTAGTTAATTGATAAAAATATTTACCCATAAAAGAAACTAAATTGGATGTTTAAAAATTTAATATATAGAAAATACGATATATAATAAATGTACATACAAACATTTCTAAATATGATGTTTGATACATTTAATGTAATATATTAAAACACAGAAACTTCAAAATTCAATGTTTAGAAGATTGGATACATGGGAAATTTTATATTTAGGAAAAACAATATCTAGAAAATTAAAGGTTTCGAAAAATACAAGGTATTTTCATCCAGAGACCGCTAAATTAAACTTTTATATGTACAAATTATTGAATGCTAAAGATTACTAATAATATAAAACATTTAATGCTAAGCTTCTATAAGTCATAACTCATAACTAGTTGTAAAGCAGCCTAGTGCATACATTTAAACTCGCTGAGTGGTGCAAGGTTTCCGCAACAAATTCTCTTAGGTGTAACGTATAAATCAGTAGGTGAATAAAAGTGGTTCACGTTCAGAGTAATCCCGAACATCTGCGCTCGTGTACATCTGAAATCAGCCGTACCACTTTATATACAAAATAACGTAAAACCACCCCATCGCCAGCCCACGCACAAACTTCCTGCATTCGGTGCGCAACCCCGCAACCCCGCAGCGAGCTGCTGCTTCGGACACAACATGACGCCCCCGAGTTGGAACTTTCACGTCCGGATGAATTAAGTGGCGGTCATATTAATGCAGTTAAAAATCCCCACGGAATTAATTATCAGTCCGGCAAACAGGAGTTAACTGGTAGAGATAACGGTTACGATACAAATATTAATTAGCGAGTCGGCGATGCCGGAATTGGGTTAATGCGAAATTGAAAGAGATTAGGGCGTTCAATTTTAGTTTTACGATATTTCAACGTAATTGCTGTTAGATACAGGAGTTATTGATATTATCGGAGAGTGTTGATTAACGGTGCAGTGTAGGATAGTGATGCAGTTTAGTTATAATGCTGCAATTGTTACTGTCCGTTATTGGTGATGTGGGTATTAATTTTAACTAAATAACCCACCAGTGACGTATATTTCAAATAGTGTTAATTTATTGATATAATGGGTCTGCTTTATCCTAAAACAAATTATACTGTTTATAATGGTTCCTGCTAATGCATATATTATTATCCTCCTTTTATAGTTGGTGAAATTTTTAAGAAACTTCTCATTGTAAATGATAATAAATTATAATATCTATAGATCTTATATAATAAAGAAATTGGTTTTTTAGCTACGTGAAGGTATAATTATGACTTGATTAAAACATTTTCCTCACGATTAATTTTCATTTCCCCAGATGTACATTTCGGGTACTATGCATCCATTGCAATAGCTTATTATTAATTTTGAAGAAGGTTTTAATAAAGTTTTACTATATAATGAAGTTATATTATAGAATAAACGTACTCTCTTATATTGTTATGCATTTTTCTTAAATTTCGTTAAGTTGCATCTATGTTTTAATACTAATCTAATCCTGTGTATACATTAGTAAAAAAATCCGTACAACACGATTTACTAAACTCAATGAGATAAAAGCGGAAAATGTCTAATTTGTTCGCAGGTATGTCTACCCCTAGTAGCAGCAACGAGCGGTTATGAACAATCCGAGGAATTTTTATATTACTGTTATTGAATGCGGGGGCGGCGCGGACATATTGGAAGGGACGCGTGCCGGAATCTGCTTTATTCTTGTGGCCTTTCGACTGGAACGAGCCCTCCTTCATCACTTTATAAACATGTTCCCTTCGTGCGGAATGCTGGCGAGCCAGCGCGGGGGCCTGACAACTCTTTTATGGCGATATTACGGCCGGAATACATACCGACTGTCGCTTTTATTTCCACCCGCACGGTCACACCCCATACAGTCCACCCATTAAATTAACTACCTCCGTTCGGCTTTATATCACTAGCCGAACGGCTCGTGGTGACTCCCGTGACGTTATACATTTAAAACGAATTGCTAGAGACTAGTTCCATGCATCTAAATTGAAGTATTTACAGTGCTCAGTTGGATGGGGTGAATTGCGTTTTCGTTTCAATTTAAATTAAATATTACTGAATAAATACAAAATTTGCAGAAAATAAACATAAAAATAATCATTCTAATTAAATGTTTAATTGTGGAGGTGTTTACTTTGTGGCACACAAATATGACAAAGAAGGAGACACGAATACTTTTTCTAATGGCAGTTTTAACGCGTAATTTAAAATGAAGTAGTTAAGCAAATAATTTCTGTCTCATTCTTCATTCATCCTAATTATTTCTTCATAAACATTAAACAAAAATATATCTGTATGAACACTACTTAGTAATATATGTTTACCCTTAATAATATAAAATTCCTGCGTTATACAGGGTGGACCAAAAGTTCGTTTACATTTAAAATCATGATTTAAAAGAAACTAGTTATGTGAGAAAAAAACTTTCTATTTATCATTAAAGTACACAAATGCGGATTTAATTTTTTTTAATTACTTTATCTATATGTGATCTTTGACTATTTTGACACTGCTGCAACCTGGAGCGGAAATTTTCAATGCTGGCCTCACAAGTGTTTCGTGAAATGTTTTTCATTTCCTCTCGAATATTTTCTTTCAATTCCTATAGGGACACTGGGTTGCTGTTGAAAACTTAACTTTTAAGATATCAAAAAAAAGAAAGTCTAGTGGGGATAAGTCCGGGCCACGAGATGGCCAGTTAATGGCACCTCTTTTGGATATCACTTTTTGTCCAAAAAATTCGCGAACAGCACTTAATGAGTAGTTGGAAGTGTGGCATGTTACTCTATCTTGCTGAAATCACGATCGTTGATTAAAACCATCGAAATCCTGTAGCGCTGGCGAAAAAAAGTTCTATAGCATAGCAATATACCGCTCTGTATTCACTGTAACAGCATTTCTTCAGCAATCTTAAAAAAAGTATGGACCAACAATGCCTCTTGCTGACAAAGCTTCCCATGCAGTAACCTTGGGTGAATGCAGAGGCTTTTGATGCTTCAATGTAGGATTAGTGTCACTCCAGTATCTGCAATTTTGCCTATTCACATGCCCATTTAGATGAAAGTGTGCTTCGTCTCAGAAAAACATGTTGGTAAAACTGCTCAACCTCTCTAACATTTCGTTTGTAAATTGGAGCCTGTGAACATGATCTTGAGGCTTTAATTCCTGTACCATTTGGATTTTATACGGATGTAAATATAAATCTTTGTGAAGAATACGAATCAAAGATGTTCTAGGCACACCTAAGGCGTTAGAGCGCTTCCGAGTAGAGAGTCCTTGATTTTCACGAATAGACGCTCTTAAACGCTCAACATCTCTTGATGTTCTAGGTCGGCCGGATCGTGGTTGATTCATTGTTGAACCTGTCTCCTCGAACTTCTATACCCATTTTCGAATCAATTGAATAAATAGAGCTTCATTTTTAAACCGTATGTTGTAATGAGCGCAAAATATTCGTTGCGCTAGAGTAAAAGAATCGGTGTTGCGGTAGTACTCGCGTACACAGAACGCACGTTGTTTATCGCTGAACGACGCCATGGTACTGAATTCCCATTGGCCGCTCTTGATCTTCGTAACACTGCTTAACCCCTCCGCCCCACTTCGCCGTCGTTACTCGTCGCAGCTACCGATTCAAATTTAAACGGACTTTTGGTCCACCCTGTATAATATATTTTCAAAAGCTTGAACTTTTCATATCTACCTGACAAATGTTTAAGTTAAGTGAAAATTACTACATTTATTGGGGTAGGTCAAGAATACGTTAGGTCAATGTATGTTTAAATGTGATAGGTCAAGAATATGCCTTGTGATAAAATATGTTGACTTAGGTTAGCAACACGCTGAATCCATAAGTGTTAATCGATAATTTATAGATGTAATTTAATACTGCATTCATAATTGAGGCAGGTTCAAAATACAAACATATTCCGTAATCATTTTAAAAATCAAGCTAAATTACCAATAAACAATTTTCCTGGAATTTGGTATCGTTGTCGACGACGTGTTTGCTATTGTAAAAAATGATGAAAATTTAGATAATCTTTTATCAGAATTAATTAACCAATACAACTCAATTAATTTCACTTACAAGCTAGAAAGCAACGACAAACTACCTTTTCTTGAATTAGTTATTTTTACAGTCAACAATAGATTGGAATTTGACATTCATAGAAAATACACACACACGTTCAATTATATGCATGCAGATTCCCATAGCCCGTAAAGACATAAAATGGCTGCTTCCAAATCCATGATATATAGAATTATAAAACATATTCAACATATTAAAAATCAGGATCCCGAAAAATCAGCATTTGCTAATCACACCATAATGACAGGCCATCAATTTTCGATAAACAATACAAAGATATTAAAACAATCTTCAGACTGTAAATTAAATATGTTGGAGGCGATTAAAATGAAGAAACATAGAAATAATCTTTTGAATTTTGATTTGTCCCCATTAAATAATCCTTTGTTAGACTTAATACCTACAATTAGTCTTAACTGCATTTTTTTGGCGAAGGATTAAAGAAAGTTCAGCATCGTCAGTTCTATTAAACTTATTTTATTATAGCTCCTTATCAACAACGCCCACGGACTGCATTCGATCTACTTTTAGAAACTTATTTTCTGAAAACACTTAGGGAGTTAACTAAGGTATTATTAAAGAGAAAAAGAATATTACAAGTCATCCAAAACTCAGCATTCCAACAGTACCATATAAGGGATATCCTTGAACACTTTGATGGACAGAAAAATAAAAGAATAACATGGCATTAGTCAGGAGTTTTTAACTATAAATTACTAAAGTAAAACATCAAAAAATTGTCAGGTGCTATCGAATCCTAGTTCTCAAAATGAACTAATAACTAATCCTTCCAAATCTTTTTTTTTATATTTTCTACCTTAAAACTAAACTGTACATTTATTAATATTAAAAACGCAATTATTTAACTTACCTTTATCTGTAAAAACCATCTGAATCTAAATTATTAGTTTTAATTTATACACAATTGACAAAAAAGACCAAAACAAGTGCTGGACACTCTCGGGAACTAATAAACTAAATTTAGCAGATAATTAATAAGTCATCTAACGGGTGTCCAACAATTATTGCAGTTCCGGGTGGCGTTGGAATCAAAAACGTAGGTCGGTACTTACATGTGCCAAATAAATGAACTGACATTTTAATTATCAAACATAACCTAAACGTGCATTTAAAGTGTTGTTAAATGCACGTTTAGGTTATGTTTGACAATTAAAATGTCAGTTCATTTATTTGGCACATGTAAGTAGCGACCTACGTTTTTGATTCCAACGCCACCCGCGACTGCAATAATTGTTACATATGCTAGTGTATTAGTAGACTTAGTAACTTTGTGAATAATCTAATTTCCATCGATTGTATCTTACGTTTTTGTTCATAATTCATCAATCACATCTAACATCCAAATGTTAATATAGACCTGTATATAGATTTTAAAACTTTAAATTTAGTTCTGCTGGTAATTTATATACTTTGTATGACTTTTTCTTCATTACGTGAAAGAGTTTTGCTGAGTTTTCTAGTCTTAAATTTATTTCTATTTCGTATTTCCTATTTGTTTTAATATTTATTCCTACGTACTTACAGCTTTCCACTTGTTGTATTTGTTCACCATCTACTATTATGTTTAATTCCTGGCTATCTCTCCATATTCATTTATTTTCTGTTTCCATAATGTTAAGCTGTCGATGTCCTTCCTGCTGCTCCCATATTTGACCGCATCATCAGCATACACGCCTTCCGTTATTCAAATGTTAATAATTTGTAAAATCCTATATTTAGTGGTTTTGTCTTACTGCTACATTTTTTTAATGATTTCGTCCATAAATATTATAAATAGTAGTGTATTTAACACCCCCCTTTGTTTCAGTACATCGTTTTTCTTAAACAGTTCCATTATTATTTTATATAATGAATATATAATATAATGAATGTAATATACTTCGAGTGAGTCTTATCTTATCAGTGTGTGGTCAATTTAATGTTTGTATAAGATGTTCCATATCTTTATTCTACTAACTGTTTAAAATGCTTTTTGTATGTCTTTATGAATTCTAGTAAAAAAAATTACGTTTTTGGTGCATTTTTTCGGTGATTTTTTTTAGTGTGAATATCTGATCTTGGATACTCCTGCCCCTCCTAATTTCGCTTTGTGCATCATGTAATTTACTTTCTACTTTATTTGTAATCCTTCTCTCAATTAATTGTTTCAGGCTTTTGATGATCGTGTTCAATAAATTATTCTTTTCTCCGTTCTTGTAAATTTGATGCCAGTAATGTTTCTGTCTACTCAGATGGTATTTTCTCTTACTGCCATATCTTGTTTATTATTTCTAGTAAGATTTCGAGTCCTTCATTGTCCAATTTTTTTAGCATTTCCTGGTGCCTTTCTATTTTTTAAGAATCAAATTATTTATCCTGTTTTCTTCTGCTGTTATCTCTGCTTCGTTGCTTTTTTTAGTATTTTCTCTTCAAATTTTCCTCTGTATGCCTGTTATCCGTTGTCAGTAATTTAATAAAATATTCTCGCAATCGTTTCATAATTTCTTTCTCATCTGTTAAGATCTCGTTTTTTTATTCCTAAGTTTTAATACACTATTTGATTTTATAACTTTAAAAAGTGGTGAATCAGTTGATTAGATTAGAATAGATAAGATTAGATGGAGTCGTTTGGTTATATCCAGCCTTACAGCACTGCGATCTTCTTACTTCTTTTTAATAATACTCTAGCCAGTGCTACACACACGCATAGGATGTGCTCGACCGTTTCCTCTGCCCATCCACATAGTCTAAAAGTGGTGTTGTCCACTATACCTATCTTGTGAAGATGGTACTTCACTAGGCAATATCCTGCAAGAAGACCGACTCGTTTTTAGTGAGGAGAAAGAGCTGTTTAGCTCTTTCTCTCGAGGTCAATAAATATTTTGGATTATCTTTGACTTGGTGTATTTATCCAGTTTTACACTTTTTCCCACCTTTGGACCACAAGGCTATGGTCTCATCATGGTAGACGCAGCTCCTTCTCTGGCAAGTACATTTGCATGTTCGTTACCTATTATACTGGTGCCTACATTACATTGAGCTTGTTGCCCCTGGCTAATTGGTTTATAACTTGTATCATTCAATTTCTGTCGAGTTATTAGCCAGACGCGTAGTTGTGTTAATAAGTGATTTGTTTTGTAGTCTTAATAAGACGCGTTTGTTGTAGATTTAGGATTTTTTTCGTACATTTTCTAAATATTAGCTTGATTACAGTTCCAACTGGTTTTGGAATTGAAGCTGTTCGCTTTGAGGTTTTTACAAGTTTTCATACAATCTTGAGCACATCTCTCCAAGGCTATTGTTTCAGCCTATATGGCTGATGAACCTTGTCCGAGAGAAACTGATTCCCTGTATTTAGGCCCATATATACCTATTCCGGAACCAACTTAATTTATGTCTTAGTTTTTTGCTGCAATAATCACTTGAAAGCGCGATATGAAATCAAATTTGGTCGGCAGTGCATCCCACGGTGTTTTTATTCTAATCATGTTCAGAATTTCTAAGTGCCCGATTCTAGGTATTGTACCATGCCAGTCCAATCTCATCGCACGCATTAGTCTTTTTTTTCTGATTTGTTCGTACTGAGGAAACAGATCTAGTAAAGTATCCGCTGCTACATAGTTGATGGTGTGCATAGCCTCTGTGATGTCAAGATAGGCCATTCTTTTGAGGGTTTGAAGCCTTTTTTTTCCGTTGTTTGTTTACTCCTGACTCGCCATACTAGTGAGCCATATGTAATAATCGTTCTTACTACAAGTGACTGTGCATTTTGGGCTTCAGTTCCCATGATCTGCCGCATATAGGTTTGCAGATTTATTTTTCAGGTGCCCATTCCAATTAAATTTCCTGTCCAATATTAAATCTATATATTTCACCTGATCAGAAAGCGCAATTTTTATCTTCTTATTTTGGGAATATTGATATTCAGCTTCATATGAGTAGTGAAAGGTACCACGTAGTAAAGGTATTGAAGGAATTTTGGGCTAGGGACGAAATGATGCCATATTTATCCCTTGTGATAATTGCTATGTCGTCAGGGTAATCTTGCGTACAATAACTCTGGTTGAAGATGGTCATCTGGAGATCATCTACCGCGATTCATATACCCTGCCTTTAGGGCACCCTTTTGCTGTGCTTCAATATCGACCTAATGCATTTCTTTTTGTGTCACAGTGAAGTTTCCATGTCTAATTGGAGGCTATAAAGTTCATCTAGAGTAGATTTTTTATATTAATAGGCAATTTGCTGCCTATAGAACTGATTTGCCTTTAGATGGTTTTCTATAATTTTCTCCAAGGCTTTTAAATGAGGTAAGGCTAATTGGGCGGTAGGATTTAGCTTTATTCGATTCATTCCATTGGAATATAACTAACTTTGTAAACTGCCTGCAGGTAGGGTGATTGTAATTGTAGAGTGAGTTATTACGATTAATAGAGGAGAAATGATACAACGCAGAATATTAACCTAATTAATAAAATTAAACGCGTTTATCACAAAAAATTATTTAATAAAATAAATTAATAAAAGGATAAAAATGATATAAACGAAGATTGTTAGGGAAAAAATTAAATAACATTTTCACTATATTGTTTTATTTCCGTGTTTCTTGCACCACTGCATAAATATGTCATGCTGACGATTGTATTTCTCGACTAATTTCGAAAGTCTCCAATGACTTCTTCTGAATTTCAGGCGGCATACACTAAATGTTTTCTTCTATTTTTTGTAAATAAATCATTCTGGATAAAATTTTCACTATTGGAGCCAAGGCAGCGACACACGATTTCTGTTTCATGTCATATAGTTGTGGCTATGCTGATAAAAATTTGCTGCGGGTGAAATTATTGATTTTACAGAAATATAAAGTATTTGTTTACTTCCGAAAATCACTGGGGTGATGCATGGGTCTACTGATGGTTAGCGATAAAATACATTATCTCTTAAAAATTGTTTCACAACCTTTTTGAAGTGTTTCTGATCTAGACTCTTAAAGTTGTTTGGTAGATTGTTGTAGATTTTTGGGTTTCAATAGTTAATTTCTTGAGAGACCTTAATGTGATGGTATGGTCTTGGTAGCATATTTGGTGTTGTAGAAATGATAGTTTTTTCAGATACGAATCCTTGTTAACTTGGATGGTCAATATATATTGATTTGTCAAAGTAATTTTTTTATGAGTTTTAAACAAATCTCTACAGATTTCTCAGATACTTCGGCTAGGACTATTATAGCACGTTTTTGGAGGATAAAAACTGTTTCCACGTTTGCTGGGTTTCCCCAAAACATAAGACCACACTTCAGCAAGGATTAGACATTTGAATATGTTCTGGTAGCAACAAAACTTAATTTTAAAACAATAAATTCGGCTGGATAGTTTATCATGTGTTGTATATGTTCTGACAATTTTAATTTATTATCAAGTTAGGTACCTAGGAAGTTTACGTTTATATGGTTTGTTATATCGAGAAATGATAGATCTTGGGTTTTCTGCTGATTTAAAAATAACTTTTCTACTCCCTAATGGCTTCAACTATCGCGTGGTTTCTTCTGGATAATTTCTTCTTCGATAATCCTTCAATTAGGAAGGATATATCATCCGCCAATAGGTACAGCCGTATTTCATTAGGTTTACAGATAGATCATTGATAAAGTAGCGGTTCCAAAATAGCCCCTTGTGGCATACCACGTTAAACATACAAGTTCCTTGATCTGGCATTTTTCAATCTATAAATTTGATCCGGTATTCTTAGATATGACTTAATTAATTGTTGTGCTATCCCTCTAATTCCATAGATGGTGAATATGATTTAACATCAATAATGAAGAATACGTATTGGTTAAATTTTAGCTGCTACTTTTCTATTGATCTTCTTAATTGTTAGAAACCAGAAGGTCCTAGCAATTTTTTTTATTTTTATTTAAATTTTCTTATTTCATTAAATTATAAAAATATATAAATAAAATCCAATTTAAATCAAGAGTTGATCATTTTTAACTTAAGTTTTTTTCTAGAGTAATCAATAAATTGCAGTTTATTACCCAGGTTGGACTAAGTTATTTGTCAGAGTTTGCGCAACTAGCAGATCATTGTGAAGTATACTATTTCAAGAAAATGACTTATTAATTTGTTATAGAAGATAAACAGCTGCGATTTTTTCTCATATAATACAGAATAACTGGAATGAGAGGAGAGTTACTTTTAATTTATTTTTTAAATCTTGCCGAAGTTTCAGGTTAATATAAATAATAAAATAATTATAAAATTATATTGTATTATTAAAAATTACATTCTTTGACAAATTTCTAACAATACCTTTCTATGATATAATATATCTTCTTAAATATAATAATGAAATATTTGTTTCTTCGTAGTTATATCAACCCTCAATTTTAAATTATATGCATAAATTTCTAATAAAATGAATGCTTTATAAATGGCAGATAGGAAATTCCCATTTTGGAATAGATCTAGTAATTTAGTGTCGAAAAAAGTGCAGCGTAAAAATTGAAAGCGCCGATGATAAAGTGGCAATAATTACACACTTTTTTGATATATACCTTCCCGTCTAATAACGTCACGGATCGAAACGTCCGGAATGGTAATTAATCGTTGCCTATTCCCGGTCGGAATAATTTATCTGTTCGACTACTAAAAATTCAGCATGTGTCCGATAGGAACATATCGCCACCGCTCGAGCATCCCCAATCCCTAGATCAATCCGGGCCGGGTGCAGGTGATCCGACCGAAACTCGTTATGAATAGGTACTAGTTTGGCGGTATTGATAAATATTTTCAATTAAACCGTGCCGTCTCGTAAAAGTCCGCAATTTATTTACCGGCAATTATTTACTGCGCCGAATTCGCTAATTGATTTAATAACTTTGATAATATTTTCCCCAAGTTATGACAGTTTGAACGGACAATAATCTGTATACATATACATAAATGATTTAAAAAGTTATAAGGTATTTACTGTAAAATATATAATTACACCTTTCAATCGAATCATCTTAATAGTTAATTTTATTAACAATTTTAATCATTTTGCACTTGAATTAGAGTTAAATATAATAGAAAAACCCAAACAACAAAATTAAACAGTTACTTTATTGATTTATTATTCATAATATGTAAGTATACTATGTCTATTCCTTGTAACAAAGTAACTAAGTTTATAACTTTGCATTTCAAAATGTATGACGAAGCATAAGCCTCAAGTATAAACAATAGTACCAGATAAATAATATTTTGTTCATATGTGCTGCTTGTTTATGTGAATAAACGTGTTATTCTCTCTCTTTATATAATCGTGGATACAACCTAGTAATTTATATAGTGTTTAAAATATTACACATCATATTAAATAAATTACTCATTAGAGATCAAATCCCCAAATTGCAATAATATATTAAACAATGTTCAGCTAACATCCGAACACAAGGCTATAAATTAATTAAATGCGATATTAGTAACGGTAAACGACTCATTACAACGGTTCATTAAATTAAACCCCGTTATTGGAACCGGACTCTAAATTACCGCGAAATTTATAATAATATTTATTACCACCTGAAATTAATAATTTACAGTCCGTAATTAAACAAGTGCATAAATCGATCGCGTCAGGAGCATACATTAATAGGCGTTCTCTGCGAATTACAAATTATTACCGAAACGATAAATTAAGCATCTTGTATTCTTAATTGCCGGGTCATGTACAAATTACGCGCGGCCCCGTAATGAGCAATTAAGGCAGAAATAATTGCTGAGCGACATGCGATAAAAAATCATAAACAGTGACCCCCCTGGGGCGGGCAGAAATCTCATCGCATGCCACCCGAAGTTTGTTTATTGCTTCTCTACACATAAACAACAGGGGATAATGACGGTCGTGCAAAAAGTTCTGAAAGGAAACTGGAACATGAGCTGAAGTGTTACTATAATATAGTACAACTTTCTTTACGAAATTATAACATGTTTTTTTCGGTTGTATAAAATTTAACTCTATATATGTTCATAAGATCTGTGTCTTGAAAACGAAACTTTAAACTTATATTATAGAGGAACCATTAAGGTGGCATTTATTGTTCAAAGTGTTGAACTAGATTTTCCTAATTAAATGGATATCCAATTAATTACATGAAACGTGCATATATTCATATATAAGTAAACAGATTTTAAAATGTTCGAATTAATTTCATAATGCCTTAAAAACAAGTACAATAGTGTAAATAAAAATGATTTATTACCTGAAAACATATTATGTATACTTGTCGTCAATTGAATATTAAACAGAAACATGACCTGACCAACATCCTAAATGTGCTGGATAGGAAATCTAAAACGGCGGTAGTTAATTTTACGACGCAAATGAAACCAACTGATGGCAGTAGTTTCAACCAGACGACAGACGAGATATAAACTTGTAATGTTAGGTAGATATGATCGAAATTGCGAAACTTACCCCATAACACCGCTCACTAATAACGCATTCGCTTTACACGCGAAATAATTATTTAAATCTAACGCTGCATAAAACTCCCGCCTAATTATAATGAACTTCTCGAATTAATTTCCAAGGATTAACGACTAATTTGGACGTAAACAAAGTTAATGCGATATAAAAACTTGAGCGCAAAAGGACAACAAAGATTGTAACCCGGTGGTCGTTCCGCAAGTTCTTTTTGTTTAATTATCTGCCACACATTAACTCTAGGAGCTACTTAGGATTTTTGCATTTTTTATCAAAGAAGTAGGAAGTTTCGCGGGGCATTTCAACCGAACAAGCACAAAGTTAGTTAGAAAGAGTTAAGAGTGTTGTCTTTCACTTCGCATAATTAAAATTAGTTACGGGTTCGTCCATTATATCCGTAGTAGATGGAAACGCGAATTTGTTGTATTTAATACTTAACAACCAACTCCGAGCGATTTATATTGGAAAATAAATATAAATTTATAAAGGCCCGCGCCGAAAGTTATAATGAGTTGAATAAATTCGATAACATTACTGGATTCTGTTGATTTTCGCAAATCTGGTGAAATGTGATGGGGATCACTTGAATTGAGAGAAACGGCGGCAATAAATCGCCCTTATTGGACTTATATATCTTCCCATTGATTTGTAAGACCGAGTATATTACGTCTCGATGAGTTCATCTCGAACCCTTCAAATTACGACCGTTTGCCAGATAATTTCACTTTTGTCTACGCGGAGGAAAAAAAAACGTTGCGGTCGAATCTGTCCTAGGCCGTTATTATTTAATTATTCTCGTAATTACTTTATTATGCAGGGGTGGATCCGGAGTGCCGGAGAAAGGGTCGTGAAAAAATAATTTACGTTACCGAGGGAAAATATTTTCACAGTTTTTTCCCTTTTAAAATTCAAATGGTAATGTTTGGATTTTTAATTTTTTAAGAGTCTGTATAAAACAATAACGAAACTTTTAAATAATCACGAGGTACGAAAAAATATTTTTATATCTATTCAAAATTATTTCATTGAATTAATAGAAATTATCTACAAATTTGTAAACTACACATAGCTAAATGAACCAAACTTCACATAATGGTGCTCCTACACATACTGAAATAATTTAATACGCAGTTTAAAACAAACAAGATGTAAAAACAAGTCGATCGAATGTAGCACAACGAGTATAGGTAAATTAGTTCCTCATGTAGATTATTTATAATAAATACAAACAGTATTCTGTTTCTTTGTGACGAAATTGATGCAAATTGATAATAAATGATCACACTTGGAATAACATATGGGAAAATGCTGTAGGTTCTAGATTAACCAGAAATTTTCAAAGAAATTGATGCCTGGCCTTAGGAAGTTTAAAAAAATTGTTTAATTTCAATTAATATAAATAACACTGTTGTATTTTTTCTTTACTCTTTAAAAATGATGGAATATATATATATATATATATATATATATATATATATATATATATATATTATTTGAAATATATTAATGCAATTGGCATTTTAGAAAATTTTATGTATTATTGAAAAGATGTACCTGAAGCAGGATTCGAACCTACGGCCTCCCGGTTTCTAGCCGAGCACGCTACCAGCTGCGCCAAATAACATTTTCAAAATTTCTACTACAGTAAAATTCCTCTGGTTATAATAGCTTTTTGGATAAACCAATGCAATGACAAGCTTACTTTTGGAAAATTTTCTAAATATTTTGGAGACGTGAAAAAGAAATATAAAGACAATTTTAATCGACTTGAAACTATCTTAATCAACAAAAAACATTCATAAAATTCCTACCACAGTCATTTTAGAATTAGATAATCTAATCTAATATAAAAACAATTGCCATCGACTATAGTAATTTAAAATTACTCTGGGTTATAGGTTTTTGGATAATCCAATGTAATTACAACCTTACTTTTGGAAAGTTTTCTAAATATATTTATAGTTTTTGGGATAATCCAATTTGATTACAGCCTTTGAAACTTTCTAAATTTGCAAAAAAAAACATTTTCAAAATTTCTACTACTAATCATATAATTCTATTTTTATAATTTACAGTCATTTTAGAATTTCTCTGGTTATAGTTTTTGGATAATATCAATAACCTATATGTGAAAAAAAATATGTTAATTTTTATTTGGGTTTCTAAAGAAAAGTTGGAAAATACAAGATAATCCTTGAGTAAACACTCACTTTAGTTACACACATTTTTACCAAATGCTTTTCAGATTTACCGATAAAGTATGAAACCTTAAGTTTCAGTTTAAATTCTTTCTAGTAATAGAATGTCTACGTACAGGCACACAACATTAAGAAATTATAATAATTTTTAAGTTTTTAGAAGAAATTTAATGTAAAAAATACTTCAATATCAATCTATTAATTTTATCTCAAATTCTGCTTATTCGATAACATTCCATTTTTTTAGTAAAAAAATGTGTGAAATGAAACTCTAATAAATAAACCAAATTTAAAAATTTGCAACTATGCCTTAAGTATTTTTTCAAGTGTTTTTCTTCTTGTTTTGTTTTTTATCTGTTAAATTTCAAAAGATAAAATTTTTTATAAGCAGATATGCCAAGAAAAGATTTTCTCTTTCTTAAAACTATTTATTATGAATGTTAAGTTTATTTATTTAAAATGCTCATTTCATTTTTTTAAATAAATGTTTACCATTGAACTCTTCATTTTTTTTACATTCAATTATTGGTTTGCCTGTCGTAAAAATCTTGAACAATAACATGTTAATTGTTTTACAATTGTTTTAAACAATATTCTATATTTTTCATATTTTTATATTTATAAAACATTTCCATTTTATAATTTACTTGCAACTGACATAAGTATAAACAACGTTTTTTCCTAATTGAATTTGTTTGTCGGGAAATCGTTAACTAAAGTTTGGTTTATTTACTTAATAATTGAGGCGATTGGCTAAAAAATAACAGAAGCCTTTTTGTCATTGGCTACATGTGATAGGAGTGTATACTACATAAATTACCCATTTTATTATTTTCTATAACTATTTTTTACATAATATACATAATTACTAGGCTTCTCTATAAAAAAAATCATTTATTTTTAGGTATTATATAAGATAATAAAAAATGCTTTGAGCAAAGATCCAATTTGAACCAAAAGCTTTTTAGATCTACCGATAAAGGAAAAAAGCTTATGTTTTAAGTTTGAGTTCACAATCTATAATAATTCCTCAGAATCAGCCCCTCGATCCATTTTTTCACTTAGGTATAATAGGAATAACAGGTGTAGGGTCATATAAAAGTTAATTAGAAGGATTATGAAGTGGATTGATGGGTTGGTGTATTTTGGTTAATGTTATTATCGAAGATCGCTTGGTAACTTGGATATTGTGGATAGTAGGATTGCAAAAGTTGAAGAAAAGGATATTACTATAGTCAAGTAAAGCGTGGCAAATCATTTTATAAATTTTTACGGCTAGGCTATTTTATTTTGAGTTACGTGAAGATTTTGTATTTATTTCTCAATTATCACTGTTAATGACAGCATTATTAAAAATCTCACTTTCACTAAAGTAAAATGAATCAAGATTAGTTTAATTAATTGAAACATTTAGTAATCCTTCTTCGTCATTTGTTTATTTAAAACGCTAAATGTACATTACGTCCAATCAGTGAACATTTTCAATAGCTGTACCAAACTATTAATACAGCTATTTAAAATGGCATTTCATGTGGACATTTAGCGTTTTAACTTAATTAGTCAAGAGAAGGGATTATTAATTGGTTTAATTAATTTTGGCGACTGTTTTAATTGATATTTCGTTAAATTTATATGTTAAGTTTCTCAATAATTTAGATCTAATTTTGATTTTTGCTTTGCTCAAAGCTGTGTGATTTTTGAAATTCACTTTTGGATCTATAGTAATGCCCGGGTATTTTATGGAAGTAGAGGGGAAAACAGTTCTTTAAAAAATTTAAATATATTGTGAGAAATGATTATTGCCGTGATAGAGAATTAGGAACTGAGATTTGTGAGGATTGATATTATTTCGCCATTTTTAAATCAGCGTTGCTGGGAATCAATAAGTTGATAAGGAGATTGTAGAGCTTTAGGTATAGGGCTATTTCATCTGCAAATTGTAGGATATATTTGGGGGGATTCAAATAAAGAGGATAATATTTTAAATGTCACAGAAGAAGATGGTGTAGAGTGATGGAGGTAGAGATGATCCTTGAGGTAGATCTTATACAGAGGTAAGAGAGTAAGAGTTATTGATTTTGATTTTGAGGGATCTGTTTGAGAGGAATTGCTTAATAATGCAAATTTTAAGCAGGTAAATTTGTACAACAAATGACTGATGACTTTCCTTCAAGGTGTGTTGTTTGGATTTTTGAGGTAAGTATGATAAATGAAATGGTAGTTGATTGGTTTGAAAGGAAGCCAAATTGGAAATTCGGAATGCGGTCACAGATGCAGGATAATATTTTGTTTTTGAGGAGTAATTCTTATAATTTTCCTAGGATAGTAACTAGACACCAGGGATCGAGGAAGATCACGTGCTCAAATGAAATTATACCTAATTTGCATTCAAAAAGGAAATATTGTATATATTGTAAAGTGATAAACACATTGAAGGGTTGATTGATCAAAGTTAGCTTTGCTTATTCTTGAATGAATAGCATTGAAATGGTCGGCAAATTAGCATGTGATAATTTCTGGGTCAGTTATAATATCCAACTTTTTTTTTCGGAAAATATTCTTTTTTTTGTGAAATGTTAATTCAATTTTTTAAATTTTTATTTGATTTTTCATTTCAACAAATTTATATTGAACTGCTTATTATTTACAAATAATCTTTTTAACTGTTTTGTTTATCGTAAAAATATTTACCCTTAGTTTGTTTATTTTTTTAATTCTCTTCTTTTCAGTAAAATTCTAACTGTTTTCATTTTATCTATTTGTTTAGTTTTAAAAATTATACTTTTTGCTTTTTGGAATATTTTCTACATTAGCAGATTTGGCAAGAAAATACTTCTTTCTTTTTTAAAATTTCAATTGATTTTACATAATTTTCATTTGATTTGATTTTTTTTTAAAAAAACATTAAAATGTTAATTTTTTCAAATTATTTTGATATAATAAAACCTTAACTGTTTTTAAGCTGTTTATTTGTGAAGACTGTTCAAATTTTTCATTGCCTATTTATTCATTTTCTAAAGTTAAACTCTTTGCTTTTTAGGGTGAAACTTTGATTTGTTCATTTTTTTAAATTTGGATTTGATTATTTTTGCAAACATTTCTAACATTAACTTCAGTTTTTGCAAAAACTTTTGAACCAATGTTTATTTGTGAAAACCTCTATATTTTCATTATTTATTCATAAACTTTCAAAAATTAAAGGTTTTACTTTTTTACAGTTATACTAGCAAGAATTTTTTTTTGATGAAATATTTATTGATTTTTTAAAATTTTCATTAAATTTATTCGTTAAAAATGTTTAAACTTGAATTCTATTTTTATCTATTTTTCTCAAACTTCTTTTTAACTTGATTTTAGCTGTTCCTAAGCTTTTTTTTTTAACTTTTCATTTGTGAAAACTTACATTTCAATTTGTTTTTTCATAAAGTCTTTTTTTCTGATATTTTAATTGATTTTTTAAATTTGAATTCAGTTTTTTTTCTAAATAATTTTCATTATTTATTCATAAACTTTAAAAAATTAAACGTTTTACTTTTTTACAGTTTTACTAGCAAGAAAAAAATGTTTTTTGATGAAATATTGGTTTTTTAAAATTTCCATTTAATTCATTCGTTAAAAATTATATTTTTCTCAAACTTCTTTTCAACTTGATAACATTTCAGCTGTTCCTAAGCTTTTTTTAACTTTTCTTTTGTGAAAACTTTTACTATTTTTCCATTGTCCATTACTTAAATTTCAATTTTTTTTTCATAAAGTCTTTTTTTTGATATTTTAATTGTTTTTTTAAAATTTGAATTCGGTTTTTTCTAAATAAGTGTTTCTTAATTATTATTAGACTAACTTATTTCTGCGGGCGATTCTATCTAATGAATTGATGTAGATGTAGGATGTTTATATTAATGGGTTTTAGGGAGTACAAAATTTATTGAGAAGAGTTGATTTGAAGGGATTGTTGTCAAATTTGATACATAGACTATTTATAAGTTGGGATATTGGGGTAATTTAGGTGGTTTTGTAGAATAGTAGAAGAGAACATTGGAAGGATCATGAAAGGGTTTGCTGGAATATCTTAGTTTGGTAAGGTGTTGGACAGAAGAAAGGAGGATTGATGTATAATTGATTAGAGGACGATTATTTGAAATCTTACAGCAAACATATTTATAATAGTAATGCACACACTTATAATGGTTGTTCATTTTTAGAGATGGTGGTGGAGAAAAAATCAGAATAAGAATAGTTTATTTATTTTCCGTAATTTGAAGACTTGGAGGCAAAGACTGCTTCAATTTTTCTGCCTTTTTGTCTAAAATTACTAAGGTGTAAAAGAATCTGGAGCAACGAAACTTGAATTTGGTGTTGTTTTTCTTGGGGATAATCTTTGTTTTAACAGATTTGAAATCTTTCCTCCTGGAGGTAAATCGAGGTATATATTCACACAGTTATTTTAGTGGAAATAGCTTAATTTTTGGATTTTATTGATGTTGCGTGGTTTGTAAAAGAAAGTTTAGAATCGAATAGGACGCTTAGGTATTTACAGGTATTGGAGGGGTAAATAATGGTGTAGTTAAAGTTGATATAAATGGAATGTAGTGTGATTTTAGGATGGGGAATGAATAGCTTGGATTTGGAAGGGTTTACTTTCATACGTGATTTAGAACACCAGGATGGGATCGTAGATGATTGAGTTGAGACGTGGGTAACCAGTGCAGTATCGTCGGCAAAGAGGAGGGTGTATCTTGAGGGATGAAAGTATGGTGTAGATCATGACAGAAGATATTATATAAAAAGGGCGATCATAGAGTTGAATGGGAAGCGGATTAGAATAAGTTTGTTTAATTCTAACCTTACAGATTCTGTTGGAGGAGAAGTTTGGATGAGAATAATAAAATGACATGAAAAATTTCCCAGGAAGCACTAATATATTAGGCCAATAAGTCAAACCGAATTAAATGCTTTAAATCAAGAATAGGTATTTTTGTTTTATGTCGTTCTAAATGATTGGTTTGTATATTGGAGATTAGAATTAATAGAAGAAGAATTGTTAAATTTTGGAATAGGAAAGCAAACTGGTATTCGGCTTGGTAGATTTTGGCCAATTGAAGGGATTCGAAAAGTTTTCCTATTAATTAATGCCCTATATCCATTTTATTTATAAAAAGTTTGTCTACAGTAGAGAACAGTAACATTTCTTGATTAACATTATAGACTGACCGGGATTTTTCTATTCGTTTTTTATTTAATAATTTTGTTACATAATATATTCTCAAAACGAATTTTAACGATAATTAAATGAAGGATATAAGTGAAGTAGCACGATTGACATATTACTATCTTTTTAAAGTAGTTTACGTGTTCCGTTCCTCTTCATTATGGGCGCATTTTGTCCATAAAATCCGATAATAATATCTTTCATAATTCAAGTAACCTATTAATAGATTAGTATTCTGTATTATTTTTAGGTTTGAAAATTAATGTAGTTTTTAATATTTTTATAGAACTGTTTTAGATGCTCGGTAAGAAATTTTGTCTACTTTCGAAAAATTACTAAGTAGAAGCTTGCTTTATGCTTACAAAGATTTTGGTAATAAATTTAAGAGATTCTCGTAATGTTGATCTCTATTTTTGCAATCTTTATGATTCTATTTTGCAAATGTAGCGACTTTAATATAAATTGTAATGAGGTAAGTAATTTGTCTCTAACAGAATTATAACGTCGTGTTTTTACAAATATTTCGATTATTTTTTATATAGATGTAAAAATATTGAATTACGTATTTTCTGTCAACAACATTCATTGACTGATTTTGATTTATTTTGGATCTCATTAGCGTAACTTAGTTCAATAATTAGAAATCGAGTTTAAATAGATCTTGATGATTATATTAAGGTTTAGTGCAAATATTTAAACCTGAGTGGTTTATTTTAATATAATAGTGTTGACAAATGTAAATGCAAAAACCATTACATTGAAATCCGAACACACATTATAAATCATTTTATTATCACAATATTTTGTACATTTGTAAACGAAAACATAGTTAATAAATTAACAAAATTTCTTTTCGGTTCAACAAACTTTATGAAGAAAAGCATTAATAATGTGTCGATGCACCACGGTGGGCTTCTATTTAGGTGATTGATGTTCTCCTATGGTATCTCATTCCAAGCAATTATTAACGAATTTCGAAGTCCTTCTAGTGCTTCTAGAGTTTAAGGGGGGTGCTGGAAATTAATGGAGTCTTCGGCCCATGATATCCCACACATGCTCAATTGGAGATAAATCCGCTAACCTCGGTGGCCAAGTCAACAAATTGATTTCAGCGTGCTCAAAGAAGTTCATTATGACTCTTGTAATGTGTGGGCAAGCATTATCTTTCTGAAAAGTTGGATTTGGTAATGTCTGAAGATAGGGTAGGAGATGAGGTTCTAGAATTTCTTTGATGTAACGCTGTGCAGCCATGTTGCCTCTAACGAAGATTAGAGGTAACCATAAACCCCATACCATAAGCCCAACAGTGTGATGAACGTGCCTATAGACAAAAAAATGTAGATTTCTTCTTTTACTACTACGTTTTCGTCACTAAACACTATATCATTCCATTCCTGGTCCCAAATCAATCGTTTTCTACAGGAAAAGGTTTTTCTAAAGGAACGAAAAAAGGCCAAAAGTGCGAATCCGGCAGTAAACTGTTCGTATTCCAAACGGTCCTTCATACTTTTCATACCACTAGTTTGTGGAGAAACGATCTCTTAAAGCCAACCGTCTCGAACGACGATCTGCATGCCCTGTGGTTCTTCGACATGGCCCTGTACCTCTAGCTCTTCGTGTTCGACCCTCTTGTTCCCATACCCGAAAACATGTTACTATAGTATCTAAACTTCTGTGTACTCTGTCCCTAATTTCCCAGAAAGAAAGTTCAGCCTATCTAAGTCCAATTACTCGTTCTCTATCAAACTCAGAAAGAATATTTAGATATCCGCGTCTTTGCACCCTAGGCATTGTAAAAAAATAACAATAAAAGCTTAGAACCGCACTCAGTAAAATCGTTACTCCAGCAAAAATGTTAAATCTCCGCTTGGGCACCAATAAATAAACAAGCTGAATAATATACGAAACCTTTATCTGATACAGCTGAATTTTTAATCGTTATTTATTTTCACTTAAATAAGCCTTTTATCAAAATAAAATGATGGTTAAAAACATAGTAAGTGTTTTATTCTGTGTTCAAAATAAAATGATTTATACTTAATGTTCGCATTTCTATGTCACTTAGAATATTATGGTTTAAGCGGTTGCATAAAAGAGAAATATCTAGGCTGGCTACGACACTAAAACTATAGAGATGCAATGTTTTAAAATTTATTTTTTGCATACTGCATTAGTTAAGCATGAGAGTGTAATTTCGAATAAATGCATTTTCTCACTCACTTTTAAAAGAGTAAAATAATATTACCATCAACAGCGTAACCATGAAAATGTCACGCCACCGTGAACATAGTGACGTATTTGCATGTATGAAAAACTAAATTACTTCATAAAATACGGAAATGCGGAAAACCACAACAGGTCGGCGCACAGAGGCCGTCCCTATAAAATAATATAAAGTCACGATAAAGACATAAAATGCAAAATTTTATCCGCCCCCTCCTGTGGTACAAAGGTATAGAAAAACACGGAACACGCGAAACCCTTTGTCCTCTAAATGATAATTCCGAATAATCTCGCCCTTTGTAATAATAACGGTAACGCGATGCGAGGCCTCCTCAGCGAGGCGCCAATCAAAAGTTCAAGTTGTAATGCGGAGCTTCAGCTATTGTAACAGTTACACAAAGAACGTACAAGACAAGCTCATTTATCGTTCCTTTTTTGCGCGTATTGCACGTGGCAAGTGTTGGATACAATTTGAATTCTAGTTCAAGTGCATTTCCGAGCCGAGCGGAGATCAAAGCTGCACATCAGGTATTTTTCCCTAGACGTTCCCGTTTCACTAATTTTACTTACATCAGAGGGCGCGCCATTAATAATGAAATTCTTTTCTTCTGGCTGTACACCTAGGTACGTGCAAGGAAATTTCTGGATTGCCGCATGAACACTGCATAACTCGTCGTTTTCTAATGCGCCGGAATTAATTATATACGTAAACTGCGCTTTGTTATATCTGGGCTCGTGATCAGAAAGCGCTTTGAGGTAATTTTAGGTGGCATATGCGTTTATGAAGTTGTTTGCTTGTAAATTATAGCTAAATGGTGGTGGTTATGTTATAATTTACATAAAGCTTTGCCTACAATTTAATAAGCAATAAAAAATGTTTTGTTGTGTATATCCGTGTTTAATAAAACTATATTTAAAGATATAAAACTCCATAGTCTTCTAGTAAATTAAAAATTTTACATAGTGAATTTATCAATTCAGTGTAGGTATGGATTGCCATGTAGTAATGGTCGCAACCATTCTCTTCATAGTCTTCAACTAAGTTACAGTGATGAGATTTAAAATATATAGAAACCAGTCTATAAAATTTGCTGCTGAACATCATCACTAGTTGCAGAAAGTAAAATGCAAGGGCACGAGTTAGACGTTAACTCTGCCTTCAAGTTCTATGCTCAAAATTTTAATGATTTAATTAATGTATGTATGTAGAACGAGAATAACATCTTTATTTTCATAATGAAATGTATGAAAGATATGATAAGGACAGTATTTGTGTATTTTAGCCTTATGTATATATTTATTTCAATACATTTTGTAAAATAAATAACCTAAAACACTATTTTTTTTGTAATTAACTTTTTCACATTGTAATATTCTTCACTTAGTACATGCATCAATATGTGTTGAACTCGTCAAAGAGTGGCAATTTCCGTACTATCGAATGGCCCCATTTTTTTTTCACATTTGCACATTTTCGCCTGCTACATAAAAGGCGCGATAATTGAAATAAAATGCCGATAGGTAAAATTGCAAATTGCTACACTCCATCACATTCTGTCGGAATTAATAACCATTAAATGCACATGAAATTTTCAGCGTGCAGTGTGCGCACTTTCAATTAGCAGTTAATGTATTATAAATGGGTGCCCATTAATTAATCAAATCCAATCAGCGCGGGAAAACGAGCGGGACACTTAAAATCCGGGCGGAATTTGATTTTTTGGGACCGCCGCAGGCTTTTCAAAAATTTGTTCAAAATGAACAAAATGTGACAATAATTAATGGAATTCTGTTGAAATAATAATATTTTTAAATATTAAACAGTGAATAACTTGTTATATGAATTTATGAAAAGTATTTTTTATTTAATACTAAAAAATATTTCTTCAAAAACTGTAATCACTTAAGGAAACATGATTAAATCAATAATTAAAATAGGAATAAATAAAATTATTGCATATATTCAAGGTGTCCCATTAATATGGGGAAATGGCTGGACAACAGAATTCTGGGTTCAAAATATGATGATTTAACCCAACACGTCCAAAAGTTTACGGTTTTGTCTTCAAAGTTCCAAAAAATATTATTTCTTTTCTTTATAACAAATCTTCAATCTGCTAAATTTTCTACAATTATATTATTGCCAAAATAACCTTGAACTGAATTAAATATTAACTAGACAATTTTAGAAACATCACCAATTTTTTTTTTCGACGAGAGGACGTATTTGTATTTATTTCCTCAGCTTTGTAGATAAGGTAAACTCTTAACTACAACATAAAAACACTATCATTATCAATAGTAAGAAAAATAAGTAACAAAAATGATTTCTTTTTACTGCAATTCTTTAAACATAATATTTTTATACAAGGTGAGTAAAACTTTTAAGCAACTAAAATGCGGCCCAAATAGATAAGATAAGGTGCTCTGAAAGACAACAAGAAACTGGGCTCTAAAACTAAATGATAAATATAAGTGAACAAAGGAAGACCATCAAAATGTACAAAAATAGAGAAACTCCTTAAGCTACCTAAGGGCAAAAATTACAAGTCAATAGACCCTAAAAAGGGTTATGTAGTCTGAAAGTTTCTCGCCAATCACCAGAGCAAAATTAAGATGGCCAAGAAGATCCGCAACAAGTAGATTTTCCCACCTTTGAATGTTATGCATCAAAAGCAAAAGGAGAATCTACGCAAGCTATTCAATGGCAAAATTACAAGTCAATAAACTTGAGGATGAAGAAAAAAGTATCTCGCCAAATACCAGAGCAAAACCAAGACGGCCGAGACGATCTGCAGGAGGTAGATCTTTTCACCTTAGAATGTTGTGTGTCAAAATCAAAAGGAAAAAGCTATTCAATGATGAAATTACAAGTCAATAGACTTGTGGATGAAGAAAAAAGTATCTCGCCAAATACCAGAGCAAAACCAAAACGGCCAAGAAGATCTACAGAAAGTAGATCTTTTCACCTTAGAATATTGTTTGTCAAAATCGGAAGGAGGAAGCTATTCAATGGCAAAACTCAATAGACTCTCGCCAAACAACTAAGCAAAATCAAGACGGCCAAAGAGATACGCAAAAAACAAATCTTCCCACCTTTGAATTTTATGCATCAAAAGCAAAAGAAGAATCTAAGCAAGTTTTCAATGGCAGAAATTACAAGTCAATAAACCTGACGACGAAGCAAACTCATACAATCAGAATATTTCTCACCAAACAGCAGAGCAAAATAAGATGACTAAGGAGATCCGCAAAAAGCAGATCTTCCGACCTTGGAATATTATGCGTCAATGGCAATGCAAGCTATTCAAGGGCAAGAATTACATGTCAACATATCTAAAGCCGAAGAGGCCCTTTGTGCGTCGTCCCATCTAAGTCCTCATTCCTTGCCACGGTCAAGCAAAACTGGGGCATTGACAAAAGGACTGCAGCAAGAGGGACTCTGAGGATGTCTGATGGCTTTAGACATCCCTCTACCATTGTGTATTTACGTAGATTGGAAGTACATGCTCCACGGTTTCCTCTTCTGCTTCACACCTTCTCCACATAGGACTAGATTGTAGTCCCAGTTTGTTCAGGTGTGATCGTAAATTGAAGTGTCCTGTTAGAAGCCCAACGACCTTCCGTAGGTTTTCTCTGGACAGTTGCATACAGTACCTGGCCGTTTTGGTGTTTATTGCGATGACGTTTTTTGAAACTCTACAGCCAGATTGTCCCATCGCTCCTTGTGGCATCTGATTGATGCAGCTTTCAGTGGGGTACTCAGATCTAGTAGGGAGGGGTTCAGTCCGCTTACCGTTTGTCCGGATGACTTCCTCGCCAAACCATCTGCTATTCTGTTCCCTCTGCTGTTGTTGTGTTCTTTCACCAGGCATAAAGTTATCTCGTTGTCACTTGCCACCTCTTCTAGTGCTTCGCAGCATTCCAGCGTTATTGCTGAGGTAATTTTGCCGTTGGCAATGGACAAGATTGTCGCTCTGCTATCCGTTATGATGTATATGTTTTTTCCTTAATCTTCTTGCCAGAGATTGCTTTTGCTCACATAGTATACCCACCGGCATCACAATCTCTAGATTACTTTTCCTTAGATTCTCTAAGATTAAGTGGTGTTCACCTCCTCCGTAGCTTACAAGCCATGTCTTTGTTGCGTTGCTAGAAGCATTATTGTTGCCGTTGCTGCCTGTTCTCTGATAAATATGTCTAAGGGTGACAGACGCAGCAGGGCTCCCATAGCCGCTGTTAGTGTTGTGAAAACTCCTGTAATTCGAATATCTTTCACCAAAACAGAAATGTTATGTACCAAGAACAAAAAGAGAAAACAACTAGCTAAGGAGATTCAAAAGAGGTGGAATATTATGCACCAAGAGCAAAAGAAGAATCTCTGGAAGCTCTTTAACGGCAAGAATTACAAACTATTCAGGGGCAAAAAATGTCGTTCATTAAACACCGAAACAAAATCACAACAACCGAAGAGATCCAAAATGGGTAGAAACTCCCATCGAAGAATGTTATGCTCTAAGATTGGAAATAGAATATTTGCACAGTAGTAAAGTATACTTTGATGATCTTTCATCAGTTTACTTGCCGAAGAGGACTCCTGCAATTTAAACATCTTTCACCAAACACCGGAGTAAAATCAAGACAGCCACAAAGATCCATCTAGAAATGTTATGTACCAAGAACAAAAAGAGAAATATTGCAAGCTATTGAACGGCAACCGTTAGAAGCCAATAGACGTAAGGACAAAAAATACAATTCTAAAGTTTCTCACTAAACAACAGAGCATAAGAGCATAATCAATATAGCCAAGGAGATTCAAAAGAGGTGGAATATTGTGCACCGAGATCAAAAGAAGAATCTTTGGAAGCTATCCAACGGCAAGAATTACAAACTATACAGGGGCAAGAATTACAAGCTAATATATCTAAGGCAGAAGAAGACTTTTGCTATTCGAATGTCGTTCATTAAACATCGAAACAAAATCACAACCACCGAAGAGATCCAAAAGGGGTAGAACCTCTCTATGAGAGCCCGGGTTCGCGAGTAGGACGCCACGCCAACAGAGGGCGGCGAAATAATAGCGGCGCGCATGGCGCGCACGATTAAAGCGCCTGCCAACAGAGGGCGTTCCATCACAAAGCCGACGGAACGGTCACAGGCAGTAGTTAAAAAGGCCTGCATGCATCTCAATTGGCAGACTTGGATTTACTATCGTTGACCTATCTCAACGGGTAACAGAAAAGGCAGGCTCACTATAGTTTGCCCGATCAAATCCAGACGATTTTGGCGAGTTCTCCATAGTCCACCCGTTCAGAGGGCTCTCCATAGTCCTTTGGCCGAAGAGGCCCTTTGTGCGTCCTCCCATCTGAGTCCTCATTTCTTGCCACTGTCAAATCGGGGAATTGACAAAAGGACTGCAGCAAGAGGGACTTTGAGGATGTCGGAGAGCTTTAAACATCCCTCTTCCATTGTGGATTTACGTAGGTTGGATAATACGGGGCAGTCTAGAAGTACAGTTTCCTCTTCTGCTTCACACCCTCTCCAGATAGGACTAGATTATAGTCCCAGTTTGTTCAGGTGTGATCCATTCCAGAGTTATTGCTGAGGTAATTTTGCAGTTGGTAATGGACGTGATTGCCGCTCTACTATCCGTTATGATGTATATGTTTTTTTCCTTAATCCTATGGCCATCGAAAAATAAACAACCGATGATCTAGGAAGCCCCGCTGACTGCAGAGGTCCAGCGCCGAGAGAAGAGGGTTAAGATACCGCCAACGTTATAACTTCCCCTCGACGACCGAGAAGGAGGACGGCCACTGATACACGACACCGCAAAGGACACCAGAGCTATCGGCACACACACACACACACACACACAGAATGTATATATATGTAAATAGCAAATAAACTGACTTAAAATCCCTTTTGCGTTTGATCGGCAACTGCACACGCCCCACAACTGGTGACCCCGACGTGATCAAACCAAAAGGCGAGTGTGTGTGAGCAACATGGCCAACGAAGAAGTCAACAGAATACAAGTGCGTATCTCGCCGTTTTAGGACGACGACCCAGAATTATGGAAAGCCAGTTCGAACTAGCAAGAATCACCACGGACGACACGAAATATAGATACGTAGCCGGAAACCTGAAGCCGCGCTTTGCCAAAGAAGTGCGAGATGTACTGACATCACCCACCCACCCTTGGGAAATACGACAAGCTGAAAACTGAACTCATCCGACGCCTCAGAAAACCGAATACGGCAGCTGTTAGAACGAGAAGAACTGGGTGACAGGAAGCCATCGCAATTCCTACGACGCCTGCAGCATCTAGCAGGCACGTCCATCCCAGACTCTTTACTACGTTCTTTATAGCTCAGAAAACTCGCAAGCTATACTTGCAACACAAACCAAGATACCGATAGATGAAGTTGCAGAACTAGCCGACGCCATAGCCAATACAACTCCATCAGCAATCAACAAAATTAACACAAGCAACGACTTAAGGACTGTGATAGCCGAGGTAGCACAATTGAAATCCCAGCTCCGAAAGCATGAAAACGCCAGATCTTCACAACTGGCAACTGAGTACTCGCCGAACGCATCGCACCGCATGTATATAACCGTCCAACAATCAAAGATACCATATCTGGTCGATACAGGAGCAGATGAATGTATTTTCCCGTGCAGATTGATTCCACAAAAGCAACATCGATCCGATTACCACGAAGAAATTTTCCATGGCGATTTGTCATAGCAGACGTACACAAGGCAATAATAGGCGCCGATTTCTTGTCCTATTATGGATAACTGCCATAACTGCCGAACATCAGTAACAAAAATTCCGTGACGATACGACAAATCTCACAGCGACAGGCCAGATCAAACCAACCGAAAGGCGAAAAACAACACCCGATTTTCCAAGAATTCCCACGGATCTGCAAGCCAACCGGTTTACCGATTTTTACACGCACGACCTTTGAAAAGTGCCTGGTCCTCACCACTGCTTTTGGTTCCCAATAAAAATGCAGAATAGCGACCCTGCGGAGACTATAGAGCTTTCAAAGCGAGAACAGTTCCCAACAAATATCCTGTCCCGCACAAAGTCTTTTCAACAATTGATCTAGTTCGAGCTTACCACCAGATCCCGATAACAAAAGACGATATACTAAAAAGAGCCATCGCCATTCGAACTTTTCGAATTCGCATACATGCAATTTGGTCTACGAACCGTAGCACAAACAATACAAAGATTCATGGATGGAATCCTGCGCGATTTATATTTCTGCTACGTATACATCGACTATATTTTGGTAGCTTCGATATCGGAGGAGGAACACAACGAACACCTCAAGCAACTATTTCAACGGTTAGACGACAACGGAATAGTAATCAATCCGACCAACTGCAAATTTGGATTTGACGAAATTGCTTTTCTGGGATACATGGTATCCGGAGTAGTCACGAAACCACTAGGCGACAAAGTGAAAGCAATTCAAGATTTTCCACTACCACAAACAGCGAAAAAACTACGACAAGTATTAGGAATGCTCAATTATTATCGTCGTTTCATTCCCGGTACAGCAAACACTCAAGCACCGCTAAACGAACTGTTAAAAGGAAAAAAGAAGGGCAACCAACCGATACAATGGACGGAAGAAGTGAAAGAAGCATTCAACACATCCACAGCCCTATGCTATCCTAGCAGCTACCACAGATGCATCAGATTATGCAATAGGAAGCGTATTCCAACAGTTACAAAACGAAACATGGAAACCGCTAGCATTCATGTCAAGAAAACTGTCGCCAGCCGATCAACAATACGCAGCATACGACAGAGAATTACTAGCAATCTACGCTACGATCAAACATTACCAGCACATGCTAGAAGGAAGAATTTTCACCATATACACTGACTATAAGCCAATAATATACGCTTTTGCACAGAAGTCGGAAAAATGTTTACCACGACAATTCCGGCCAATTCTCAACGGACATTTATCACATAAAAGGAAAGGTGAACATAGTCGCCGACACGCTAAGCCGAATCGATCAGTTGACAGCAGGAATCGACTTCATTATAGCCGAGCAAGAGATCGACCAAGAGCTCAAGAACCTTGTTAGCGAAGGGAATACAAGCCTGCAGATCAAAAAGATTCATTTTCCGGAGTATAACTTGGACATCTACTGCGATATCTCAACCGACAACGAATTTACGAAAACAGGTGTTCGATAGTCTGCATCGATTATCACACCCTAGAGCAAAAGCTACAGCAAAATTAGTAGCCGAAAGAGTCGTATGGCCAAAAATCCGAGCAGATTGCAAAAAATGAACCAAGCAATGCCTAGCTTGCTAGCAAACGAAAATCACAAGACACAATACACCAGCCAACGGAACATTCCGACTACAGTCCGTAAAATTCGACAATGTCCACATAGACATTGTCGGGCCGCTGGAACAAACGTGAGGGAAGAAGTACATTGTAACGTTCATCGACCGTTTCACTAGATGGCCCGTAGCAATCCCGGTATCGAACATCGAAGCTAGCACAGTTGCCAGTGTATTTGTCACGCACTGGATCAGGTATGGCACACCTCTCAGAGTAACGACGGACCAAGGACGCCAGTTCGAATCACAACTATTCAAGCAAATGGAAGAATAAGGACGACGGCTTACCACCCGCAAGCAAATGGGCTAGTAGAAAGATTCAATAGGCAGATAGAATGGATCGACGCACAAGCCTTAGTTTTGCTTAGAATACGAACAGCCTGGAAGGAAGACATCAAAGCAACAGCAGCAGAAATGGTATATGGAGGAAAGCTGCGATTTCCCGGAGAGCTGTAGCAGCCAAATCACACGAACAAAGAATCGAGCCAGAGAATTACGCGACGCAATTGACAAAAATCCTCCAATCAAACCTACGCAGAAATCAAATCATAACAAAACGAAACCATTCGTTTTCAAAGACGTAGGGAAGTTGTCGCAAGTGTTTGTGAGAACAGAAGTAATGCGACAATCAATGCAGCCCCCATACGAAGGCCCACATGAAGTAATCAAATGGGATAACAGGACAGTGAAGATAAGAAGAGACAATCAACCAACCACGGTATGCACGGAAAGAATCAAACCAGCTTTCATAGAAAACCCCCCCTACAAGCCAATATATCTAAGGTCTGCAACTCAAATATCTTTCACCAACCACCAGAGCAAAATCAAAACATTCAAGGAGATCCGAAAAAGGCAGACCTTTCTATCTAGGAATGTTATGCACCAGAACACAAATATAATCTTTGCACACTATTGAAGGGCAATAATTACAAAATTACAAACTAATAGATCTGAGGTTGAAAAGTAAAATTCGAGAGAATAATAAAATTATATCATTCACTCTAATGCAACATTGTATTATCCTTCCCAATGAAAATAAATAACTAAAATAACTAAAAACGTTTTACTAAACACCCAGATGTGCACGATAAAAAATTTGATTTGTTGAATTACCTTGGGGCAAATACGTTTGAATAATCTCTACGCATGTGGAACCGCCCCTTAATGCGATCGTCCTTTCTGGCGTTTAACCTAATAAATTCGGCAGGGAGCGCGCATCCCTACTCAATGGGCCCCCCATCGATATTTCGATACTTTAATCTTGTTCGGCTCATATAAATATGGGAGTTTCGTGCGACTTTCATGTATAAATAAAGTTAGCGATCAACTGGCACACCCCCAGCAAACTTCACACTCTAACTTCGCCACGCATTATGCTAAATATTCCATGCCGACCTATCGACCTAGTGAGCGAGCGGGGTTTGATTGATGTACATAATTTTCTAGCAGGCCGTTTAAAACTTGATGCTTAAATTTTAAATGGAGCCCATTGTGTTGCTAAATAATTAATTGCGTCATTTGATTTTGAATGATGTTTATGGAATATTACGATGCGTATGGAAGAATCTATAAGTATGTAATTGTTCCTACCAGTTTATCTTCAAAGTTAAAAAAATGAGTTTAAGGAAGTTTTTATCTGTGTCTCATTTGAATAAAAAAGTTAAGTTCTAAAAATTAATAAGGATTAAAGATATTTAAATTAGGAAATTTTTGAATAATTGGAATGAAATGAATAACCCAATTGTAGTCAATCAAAATGATATTAATTTGATTTTAAATTTGATATCATTCTGATTAACTACAATTCCAATTATTCAAAAAATTCCTAATTAAAATCTTTTTGTATTGAATTGTACTAGTTGTAGATGCAAATTATTCTCCACGTGAAAATAAAATAAACCGTATCTTATACTTTAAAATAATACAAATCAGCAAACCTTTGACTACTGCATCGGCTTTATCTCTTTTGAATGCCACTTTTGAAAGGAAAATCTCGACGAAGATAACAGGTAGTTTGGGGATTGCCCGATCTACAAATCCCCAATCTCCAATTTCAACCCCGAATCGCCCTTGTCTGACCGAATGGCTTCTATATAATTTACATGACATCTAACGACACGATCCCCCCAAAGAATATAATTTTTATTCGAACGCCCGCTCGGTAAAACAATGACGGCAGTGTCGACGGCGAACTGTAAATTATATTATGCATAATATATAGTTAATGTTTACAAGTTTATACAGTCGCTGGTTGCGCTGAATACAAAGCATTATATCGGGGCAAGCGCGCAACAAAAGGGGGACGAAATAAAACGGTTTCATAAGTAAAAGGAATAAAAGGGTGCCCGAAGTCAAACGAGAGAATAATGCCCTACAAATGGGAATTCGATACTTTTAAAGTTCCAATCTCTTTATAATTTCCTTCCTCCTTTCTCGTGTGTGTGTAACGTATAATATGTTTATCCCTGAGCTTGGCAGTTTATTGCAGCATAACAGAATTACGTGTAATATCGGAAAGTTTCTTGGCCATTGAACGCAAACCAGATTAATGACTTTACAGTATCAAAAAATTAAAAGTCAAACGGAATGATGGGCGGCGTCATTTATCGCGATGAGGATCTGTGTTCAAACTTTTTTTTCCAGCTTTTATGGTCTCGTTCATTCGTGCATGTCAACCCTGCACAACATGTTTGTTCAACGTGAGTGATAACGTGGCGTCCTGATTATCTCGTTACGTTATCGTAACTAATAGGAGCTCGTCGCTCCGACGCAATCATTTTATGATAGGAATCTTTGTAATGCACGGACGTTCATTAAGTAGGTAGTTCAATTCTGTTTTATGTTCGAAGTTAAGTCGATCTATATACTTTTTATTTAACCTTATACAAGCAAATGAATTATTAGTTTTTTTTAATCGAGTTCAAAATTTAGATGGAAAATATTTTTTGATTTAGTTGCGTATGCCTATGATTTTGACAAAATATTAGATGCTCATGTTTTAAAATTGTCTAAGCAAAATTGTGCAATTAGTAGATTTTCGTCGCTTTATTAACAATTGACTTAATGTGATTACTGAATGATACATGAATCCCCAAATCAGATATACCATCAACTCTCATCAAACTGGTATTGTTAATTTTGTAATTGTTAAGCATTACATTTCTGCTTCTTGAGGTTATCGTTTTGCATTTATCTAAATTTAATGCTAATTTATTTTCAATGCACCAACTAAATATGTAATCAATATCTTGTTGTATAAAATTGAGCTAACTTTGCGAAAAAGCTTTAGATCATTAGCATATAAAAGAAACTTGCAATGCCTAATTACAGTTGGTAAGTCGTTTATAAATAATAAAACAAAGCCGCCTCCATATGAGATGTAACACTAATTAACCTAGATGTGCAATTACCAATTCTCGCCATTTGATATGGTTTAGTCAAAAAACTTCTTAACCATCCTAAAACTCCGTAATTAAAACCCAGCAAACTAAGCTTTTCCAGTAAAGTTGTAGGAATTACTCTGTGAAAAGCCTTGGAAAAGTCAGTATATAGAGAAACAATCTTCCAAGGCACTCAACAGATAAAATTGGTATAAAATCAAATTAGTACTGGAAGACCTACCATGGAAAAAATCACGTTATTCCTCAACAATGATATTTTTTGTGGCCCATTTCAACTGCCAAGCCAAGATACTATCCAACTCCTCTATAGTTCTTAACATCATTCCGACTACCGTTTTTATGGATTGGAGTAATATAACTGGTTTTCTAGATTTGTGGACATGTTTCCTCTAGCAATGAACGATTAACAAGTAATGCAATTCGAATGGATAAAGTGTACATACAGTTTTTGAGGAATATATTAGGAATATTGTTTGGCCCAGCACTCAAGCTCGGTTTAGTATGATTAAGTTAATATCATCATTATTATCGTATACACTAGAAAAAAAAGTCGGCAAAAAGATCGGAATATTGCTGTTGGTTATTACAAGAAACATTATTAAAAGACATATTTAAGGGAATTTCGTTGGTAAGCCGTAGGTCATGCAAAAATTTCCAAAAGTTTTTAGGACTTTGTTTTATATTCTTTTCAATTTGATTAATATACGTGTTATAAAGGCTTTTGTTTAAATAGTAACATCTGCGACGCAAATCTGAGAATAAAATATAATCACTAGATCGGTTTGTTTGCTTGTATTTGTAATGAGCGGCCCTTTTCTCTTTTATTAGAAGTATTAAGTCCTGAATAATTAGAAAAAACACGAAAATATTTTTTATTTAGGTAACAAAACTGTTTGATTTTCAAATTGAAAATCAAACAGTTCTGTTATCTAAATTATGAATATGGATTTTCAACACTTAAATACCTCAACAATCAATCAAAGAAAATATTTTCGTAAAATCTACAACAAATGAGTCTTGTTAAGACCTCAAGAACAAATCATCTTTGAAACAATTACTTCTCTAGCTAATACTTCGACATACATTGAATGATACAAAAGTTATTTAAATCCTTTTTGTACCATTTAGGGAATTTTTGGTTGGACATTTTATTTGCGGGATATATTGATCAATAGCTTAATGTATTGTAATATAGAGTAGAAGACATTAACTGCAGATTCAACATTAATGCATGACTCAAACAATTTCACCCAATCTACACAATTAATAAAGTAATTAATATCATAAAAAGTGCATTCTTGAAATCATAATAATAAGTAATAATATTTTTAAATTCAGTTAAATATTTTAGAGAAAAATCCAAGCAATAACCTAAGTGATGATTTTTACTATCAGAAAGCAAATCAATAGAAGAAGTAACAGAACAATTACTTCGGCTAAATACTAAATCTAAGAAACACACTAAATCTAAAAATACACTTTCCCAATACGTTTCTCGAAAACCCTGAGATTTTCGCAAAAAGAAAAATAATTGAACGCAAATAGTTTAAATTTTGCAACATAAACAAAAAACAATTTATTAACAAGAAAGTGAGAAGCGAAACAATTGGATGTTTTTTTTTTTTAAATAATAAATAAAATAAATAAATTTGTAAACTTTCTAAAAAAAAAATAGGAAATTAAAAACAAATTTTACAAAAAAAAATCTTTTGACTATCGAAAACCGTCAAAAAATCAATTTATATTTGTTTAAAATAGTCTAAATTATACAAAAAAAGAGAATTTACTAATTTTCATATTAAACAATTAAAAAAGTTTAAAATTAGCTTTAATACAGTTTTTACTCTTAATTGAACAGTTCTTAACAAAACAAAAATAAAGAAATATATCTCAAAAAATTTTAAAAGGAATCGTAAAAATAATTGTTAATTTTCAAAAGATATTTATATTTTTTGAAAATAGCAAAAATAATGAAAACGCATAAGCACTTATATCCAGCCTCATTAAATCATACCCTCCATTTATCTAGCGTACTCTTGACCTACCCTAATAAACTATGCGTTAACCTAGTGCCTCGCGTAAACTCTAGCGTACTCTTGACCTACCTCAACGTGTAATTTATTTGCGCGGGTTAGGAGTACGATTGGTCATTGAACTGTTCATTATGGTAGGTCAAGAGTACGCTAAACAGTGTTTTAATTGAATGAAATTGTAAAAAACAATTGGAGTTATTAGATATAAAAAAAATATTAGAAAAAAATATGACAAGGTGATTTAGAAAAAGAACGCAAAAGTTTAAAACAAATTAAACATCACTCCAGAAAATAATTTAAATTGTTAGAAATAAAGGAACAATTAAAAGTTGGTAAAATCAATTGAACATTGACCTAAATTTGATGAACAAAATCAATTGAAAAATTATTATAAATAGTTACAATAAAAGCTTGAAATTATTAGAAATTTATATAAAGAAAACAGTTCGCAATGCCTAAAAACAATTAAAGCTTAGCGGACGAAAACAATGATAATTAGTAAAAATAGTTGGAATTTTCCACAGATAATAACAATTGACAATCAATAATAGCACTTAAATATTAATGGTAAAATCAAAAATTATTTTAAAAACAGTTGTATTAAATCAAATTTGTTAATAAAAATTAAATTGACAATAAAAATACAACAGCAAATATACCGAAAGGAAACAATTGAATATTATCAAAAAAATAACACTTTATACTGAAAAGAAGTGTGATAAAATAATTGAAACTTTTAAAAATAATTGAAAACATTAAAAACACTACAACAATTGAATGTTACAGAATCGTTACAAAATCACAAATAATTATTTGTGATTAAAACAAATTGTTGGAAATTTGCAAAGAAAAAACAATCGACAAATGATCAAAGCAGGTGGACATTGATAAAAAATTACGAACGAAAACAATTAAAAGTTATAAAAAAAAAAACAGCTGAAAGGATTAAAAGAATTGAATGCCATTTCAGATGTTGAAAAGAAAACAATCGTCAGTTGACGAAACAAAAATAAAAAATAAAGTTAAAATCATTGATTGCAAAAAAAAAACAGTTAAAACTGTAACTTAAAAGAACTGTTGAAAATCTAAAAAAGAATGAATTTAGAACCATAAAAAATAGATTACCGAGATTCTTTTAGACAATAATAAAAATTAGAAATTACAACAAAGAAAAACAGTTTTTGAACAATAAAATTGGTTAAATATAATCAAAAAACTTTACAAAAACCATTTATATTGAAATAAGTGCTAAACAATTAAACAATTGAACACTTAAATATTTGATGGTTTGGGCATTTTCTTCGTGGTACATCTTGAATGAGTTGAAATTGAAACACGAATCAATTAAAATTGAACACTTACAAAACTTAAACATTACGTCAAGAATAAATTGAAATCAGTTGAAATTGCCAAAAAACACAAAATAAATATTAAAAGCAATTGGTAAAAAAAAGAAACGAAAACAATTCAAAAAAATAGTAAAATGTATAAAAATAATTATTTAAGAAAACTGATTGTTTAAAAAACGTACAATTCCAAGAAAGTGCTCAAATAATTTATTAAAACACTAGAAATTTTGTGAAACTAAAAAAACTGTTGAAAATTTAAAAAAGGTAATAAATATGTAATAAAAAATCAGATTTAGTAAAAAATAAATATTTAGAAACTACAAAAAATTATATTTTTCCTGAAAAACAATTAATATTTTATGAAATCATAAAAATAGTGAAAAGTTAATCTAAATAGTTTATCCATGCGAAATAAAACAAAAAAGTAAGAAAATGAGTTTAAATTTGTTTTAAAATAATTTGAAATTAACATAAAAAAATAACAAAAGAACGATAGGAAGAAAAATATTGGCAATTGGCAATCCCTAAGAGCAATCGACGATCAATTAAATCGTGATGAATGAAAACAATTGGAAATTGACAAAAATACTTAAGATTGCCAAAAAATATATTTAAAGCTTCTAAAAGACACAGTCCCTGAAAACAATTAACTGTCAATTAAATCCTGACGAATGAAAACTATTGAAAATTGATCAAAATAGTTAAAATTAATAAAAAATAAATAGGAACTTGTAAAAAAAACAAGTGACAGTCCCTAAAAACAATTGACGATCAATTAAAGTTCGACGAACGAAAATAATTGAAAATTATTAGAAATAGTTCACAGAAAAATTGTAAATTTGTAAAAAATATATTAAAATTTTGTAAAAAAAGAACATTCTACGAACAAAAATAATTGAAAAATGATAAAAATAGTAAAATATACTAAAAAGTTTATTAGAATTTTGTAAAAATGGAACAGTTGACAATCTCTAAAAACAATTAACTATCAATTAAATCTTGCCGAACAAAACCAATTGAAAATTAGAAAAAGTTTAAATTATTGAAGAGCTTTTCAAAAGTAAAAAATATATAAAAATTGACATTTTTTAAAATTAATTTTTTTTCTCATAGTTACATTAAATTTAATTGAAAATGAATAAAATCAGTTGAATATTAGCGAAAACAATATATAAAACAAAACAATTAAAAATTATTATTAAAAAAAACGTTTATATTGAAAAGTGCTAAAACAATTGTATATCTCTATTGAAAACAATTGAAAACGTTAAAAATGATATAGTGTTTGTCAACGAACGTTTTTTTTTATCAAAATGCAATAAACAATTGATAAAATCAGTTAAATCGGCTAAATAAATAAACAAATAAGTAGAATAGAATAGAATAGAATTTATTGTGCTACAAACATTTAATTAATAAAAATTGTATACATGATATGTAGAAAGACTTTAAATCAAGCTTAGATAAGATTAGTTATATAAGGTCATTTATATTTAAACTTAAATTTGGATTGTGCTTTATTTTTTATTACATACAAGGTTTTATTGTTTTTTAAGCAGCAGCAAAATCATCAACGATTAGCATTTAATGTTATCATGTATATGTAGGGTGGGTGGGTGTTCTCTACCCACCTTTTAATCAGTAAATCATAAGCCAAAATTTTTTTTTTAGTAATTCCCCTACATTTTTCTTGAAAACCATGACGTTTACGAAAAATGGCTATTCTAAACAATTTGCTCAATTTTGATGTCTTTACTATTACTTCTTGTATAAATTTCACGTAACTTCTATAGTTTATTAGCAATAGGCAAAAAATATCAACATTTTTAATTTTTAATTTTTTTCTCGCAAGTTAAGAACTTTATGAAAAACATGTTTCAATAAAACTTGTTCAGTTTCTCATTCTCTTTATCTTTTCTTTGGATGGTTTTGTAACATTTTCAAATTTAGAAAAATATCGACAAAAAATCTCCTCGAGTTAACACCCACTTCCGGTTTATGAGTGTTCACTAAAAGCTTTTCAGTTCCAGTTTTGAACGATAAAACCTTAAGTTTAAAGTTTTATCTCAATCGGATCATTCGTTTTTCAGATACAGCGCCCACAGACATTTTCACGCACGAAAACAATACTTCCCCTATATATACTATATAGGGAAAGTAATAAATACATGTTCGTATTGAAAAGATGCACTTGGGAGTTGAGTTGCTATGAATTTCTTCTTGACCAGAATTAACACACCACCTCCTCTGGATTTTAAAGAATTCGCGAATGATCTATCACCGCGAAAGACATTGTAATCAACGTAATGAACATATATATTTAGACTTTTCAGTTTTTTATTCTAGAATCTTTTTTCACTTTTACGATTTCGGGGTAACCATTTAAGTAACGAATTGTGATATCCAACTCACCAGCCTGCTTGCGATTGCCTAATTCATTTCTTAGGTCCTTCAGATTCTTACTTTGACTTATAGTTAAATCAAAACGAATATTAACTGTACCGTCGTGTTTGCAATTTTTAAACACATCAAGAACTGCCTTTCTGTTAGAAAATACAACCTTGGTGGGCCTCGGTTTATCAGATTTTTGTCCGACACTAAATGCAGTAACGGGCGTTGCGTCAACTCCAGTTTTTCGTAAAATACAGTTAACGGCTGTTGAATCCTTTTGTTTTCTCTCACCTGTCACTAATTTATTTGATTCTGATATGTCAAAAATGATGAAATTATTCAACCTTCTTCAAATTGTTTATAAAATAATCATCATCTACTGAAGATGTTCTCTTATGTAATTTTATTATTTCTTGATTCATTTCTTTTTGTTTTTTTTTTAAAGTATCAAGGCGAATGTTATTTTTTTAATTATGGATGATAGTGATTTTAATAGAAGTGTTTTAAAGTTATTTAAATGCTCGATTAAAACTTTATCAATCACTGATTCCAATTCCTGTGTATTCCAATTTCCAAATTCTTCCTCGCCTGATTTTTTTCCTCTTTGTCTGCACTGCAACGGATGCAGTGCCACTTGTCGCCCTCGGATTTTTTCGCTTCTGCTAAATAATAGTTCCAGTATGCAGTAGATATCCCAGTGCAATCGATATGATACCAATTAGGACACTTTCCACATTTAATGCACCCGCCTTAATTTGACCCGGCGGAATAAATACGTTACATTTAACACGTTTCATTTTAAAAAGATAATATTTATATTTATTCCCGAGAAAGAACAAAAAAAGACACTGGCACGAGGATTCGATTGTGTCTGTAAATCTTTTTATTCGCGGAGGGTCGAATGTCACTTGATAATGTCTGTAATTTGTAGAACTTATTGGCTAGTAACTTCAAAACCGTAAATTAATTAGCCAAGTAATTAACATAGTAGCACTAAGCACTTGTTTTCACGTAACTGACTTCAAAAACGAGAATAGTAGGATGACTATTTACTACGAAAAAATCACTTTAAACACGGAGCATTAATATACACGTGCAATCGAAATTCAATTTAATATCCTTACTTAATATTAATTTATCTTAAACTATGCTGAATTGATTAGATAAAAGTTCTTTGAACATGTTCGTAGCCGATTTTAACAAAATACTACAATAATAGGCAAATAATTGATAAACAATTGGAATCAAAGATGATTATTAAAAAAAACGGACATGTTTTTATAAGCAAGCTTAAGTGAGAAAATTATACAAGAATAATATTTTAAAAGCTTATATTTATATCTAAGATACGATAAAATTTCATATCTTAAAACTTTTTACAAGACAAGCCTCAAAAATGTTTATAATAACGTAGAAACAACAGACCCAAAATTATATTATCAAATGTTAAGAACTACACAACTGGAAGTAAATTTGACCTCAATGAAATATGCATTAAAGGCCTTAAACTATTAAATAAGTAAAAATAAAATAGTACTATTAAAATTATTGAATGTAGTGTCAAATTACTTTAAAACTTCACGGAATTGCCTGATGATTGAAGCGTGTATAAATATTGTATGGTTAGTGTGGTGGGGATTATTATTCAAAAAAATATTGACGTGTGGCAGACGTCAATATTTTTTGAATATGAAACTTTGCTGAATAAATTAAGACGGATGTTTCAGAAGTTTACATATTTATTTCAATTAATTCAAAAGTAACAGAAAACAAATTTTTGTTTCATGTATAGAAAGGCAATGCTTTGAAAAAATCACATCTTTTGTTTCACACACTTTGTATATAAACGCATTTATGGGAGTCTTTACAATTGTACATTTTTTTCTTTTAGCTCTGGGTCCTTTAGAACAGTGCTTCTCTAATCTCACAGGTTTTAGGTTCAAATCTTCTTATGCCTGTTATTTTTTTCTCAGTTGCCGTGGTAGGTGGATGTTCGACTGCCTTTCTGCTAATTGTTCTGCAATCAAATCAAAACCAATATTTTTCAAAAACAATCATCGCATGACTTTTTTTTTTGTTATTAATCAGGAAAGTGAAAAAGACCAACGACCATCTTCTACTATTTCTTGCAGAATCATAACTGACACACAACTGATCAACCGTGTCTACTTCGAGTTGGTTGAATTGTACTCGATAATTATATTAAGCCCTCCACTTTTTCAGTTATGCCATGTGCTGAATAATACACTGGCTAGCAAAAAATAGAGGTCACTTTAAAATTATTACTTATTTTAAAAATTTTTTTGTTTTAACTTTATGTTTGCAAATTGTAAACCAAAGTAGTCGTTTAATAATATATTTCCTGACAAATGTTATTTATCTGTCAGTTACTATCACCGTGTTACAGTCTTTAATGAGACAACATCCATTTCGCTCTAATTGAAAACCTATGTTTCGTTGTGGTTTTCTTACTTAGTGTTGATTTTTCTCTACGAAAGTTGTCATTCAAGTACTTAACAAGTCATAATGCTTTTAGGCACTATTGTTGTGGCAAGAATTATAGCGTCGATTGAAGATGGGCGAGGAAAACGTAAAACTGCAAGGATTGTTGGCCAAAGCCTTTGGGCTATACAAAAAGTGTATCAGCGTTACTTGGATACTGGCCTGATAACCAGAAGACCAGGATCCAAGCAAAAAAAGTTACTACGATCAGAGATGACCGTTTTTTGGTGTCTACAAGTTTTCGGAATAGAACAGCGTCTGTAGTTTATCTACGAAATCAACTACATGAAGTTAGAGACGTAAATGTTAGTGAATGGACCTTTAGGAGAAAGCTTCTGGCTGCTGGATTGTCTTGTAGAAAAATGGCTACAGGTCCACCTTTACAACGCCGACATCATGTTGTAAGATTGGCTTTTGCCCGAAATCACGGGGCAGAGTACTGTTTTCAGATGAGTCGTGGTTTTGTGTGAAGAAGATGCGGAGAAAGATACGCTTCAGTTTGTATTGATGAGCGACATCCATTTGGCGGTGGGTCAGTTATGGCATGGGCAGGAATTTCTACCGAAGCACACACAGAGTTGGTCTTTATAGAGAATGGCTCCCTGAGAGCTCACAGATACATTACAAAGGTTCTCGAAGATCATGTTGTGTCCTTCATGACAACTATGGGCGAGTGCGCCATTTTCAGGCAAGATAATGCCATACCTCACGTAGCCAGAGTTGTTAGAGATTATCTGGATGAAGTGAGAATTTCGCGGTTCGATTGGCCAGCTGTCAGTCCGGACATGAATCCCATAGAACATGTATGGGATGAGTTGGGACGACGTATCAGAAATCATACACCTGTTCCAAGAACTGCTCAGGAGCTAAGACAGATGCTATTGCAGGAATGGAATAATGTCGATCAAAATGTGATCGTGAATTTAATTCATAGGGTTCCTCGTTAACTTTAAGCAGTCATTAATGCAATAGGGGGTAATACTCGTTATTAGTGATAAGTTGTTTTCATTATTTTTTGTTCCATATTAGTCCCAAGAACAAAAATTCGAACTTCGTCTCAACTGTAAATTTGTGATATTTCCTGAATAGGCAATAAAAACAATAAATATGCTTTACGATTCAACATTGCTTTTTTAATATAGTGTGCAAAATACAGTACAAATGTTTAAAATTTGTAAACATAACGGTAAAACAAAAAGATTCCAAAAATAAGTCATAATTTGTGTTTTCCTGAAAGGGAATATATCGCAAACTGCTGGCAACATCTAGTGAATTGTTAAACATTTTCAAAGCATATAGTTTTTGATATAGTTTTCAATAAATGTTTGTTGAATACAATAAGTCAATACGAATATTTTTAACTCCAGTCTCATTAGTTTGCTACAGGTCATCTAGATTCAATCTATGTGGTTTGTACTTCCTGACTGGATATAGCAAATCAATTACCGCTTTCAATTTTCTTTAATTGTTTCACGAGTTCCTATTGCTTCCTTGTATCTACCTGGGGGTTTTTGAATTTGTATATTAGAACATTGTACTAATACTTGTAATATTTCATCAAGACCAATATTCCAGAATCAGCTTTGCCATTGCAGCCGCTCCTTTAGATCTTGGTACGTATAAGAAAACTTTTTTTTTTTGATCTTTAGTAGCAGTACTTATCTGCAGTTTTAGGCCTACCTCTAGGTCCAGTCACTTGAGATGCTACTATCTTCTGTCAAGTCATCTTCTCCATCTCCATCACCCCTTAGGTTACTGTCCGGGTCATAATTATTTCCCACAAAAAACTTTGACTTAGATAATAATAACTTAGCTTCAGAGAAGAAATGGTAACAAGGCAAGCACTCAGTAGAAGTTTCTGATATAGTAGCCGACCGACCTGTACCGAGTGTGTAATAGTATATTACATTGAAAGATATTATGACTAGGGATATCTGCAGTAGTAGATGTATTCTAGTAGTCATGAAATTCTAAAAGGAACAGTGTAAAGCAAAATAGTTCATGCGTAAGTTTATTATTCTTGCCTTGGGTCTGCAAATTTCGCAACATATGTTTGGTTGAGTGCTCGCTGTTTTCTAATGCAAAGCCTAAAAACTAATTCTCCAGACGATCCATAAATTTATGTAGATCTACACCGTTGAACATCGATTGCGCCTTCAGTTTCGTCCTCTTCACTTCTCTGATAATGTCTGCAACAAATAAGTTTTAAGGCCGCTCGTCAAGCTGTTGAGAGGGTACTGCTTTTCGTCAAGTTATCTATCGCAATTGTCACGAATTCGGCTAAATCTAAGTCTTAGATAGGCGTGGTTGTGATAGGAGCCTGTTTATTTTTTACGCTTTGAGACTTTAGGTAATCATATTCCTTGTGTGAATATCTTCCAACTCTTGCGTTCTAATTTCCTACATTCTAAACGTTCTGTTCCGATTTTTGAACATTTCAATCTTTATTTAATTCCTTAAATCTAATCTCCAATATGAAGTAAATATGCATTATATCTAAGTCGTCGATAATAGAAGCAACCCAGGTGTACACATGCTATTATCTCAAGCAATTTTGGAACCCTGTTTCAGATCTTTTAGATCTAGTATATGATAAGCGATACCTGTGTGGAGAATAGCAAAAGCCAAGCTTCTTATTTATTTTTATTCAAACCATGTGTGTTCATTTTCAAATTGATACTTTTTCTCGTTGGTAAACTACAATTTTATTGTTGCACTTTTGTGTCATGCAGTTGATCAAGTTGGGGATCATAAAAGAAAAGGGCCAAACGCAAATTACCAAAAATTCTTACTACCAGGAATATTAAGGTTTCTTTGATTTTGATTGATGATCTTTTGTTTACAGGGCTGCACTAAATTTTTCGAATTTAGTGAATAATCACCCACAGTGTTGACTAGGAAATAATAATTCAATGTTTTTAAATAATTATTGTCATAATAGTCACTGTTGATAGTTCCTTACAATTGTCAATATTTATTCACGCATTTAGACAAATTTAATGCAAAACTTTAGCGAATAAATGTAACCCTAACATTGTTATATGCTTCAAAATACAAATATGCTAATTAGAAACTTTATTTTTGTTGGTGGATCTTTGAGATACAGAGTGTGCATTATCTTGGGCGTCACTGTCTTGGTGGTTTTTCTTTGGCGTTTGTTCTATTTACAGTTTTTTTTCACTGTCAACAACAGTCACGGTCCGGTCTGTTTTGAATTTCATCAGCGTGATTCAATATTATTATTGTTAAAATTATCGCTTACTAGGGAGTGTTAATGCAACGCTTTAGACAGTAGTTGCCAATTTCTTGTCTTCCTTTGTAATAGCATCTGCCAATTAATTGAGTCTAGGCTATATTATGAAGATATTTTACATTAATCTTCCAACAAATGTAAACAAATACCAAAATGGGAGTTTGTATAAATGTCAAAGAAACTGTCATTGCATAAATTCTTCTCAAAATTCAGTAACCATTTCTCTCTTTAGTTTGTTGGGTCTACGTCAAACTTCTTAAACCAAAGGATTGGTAGCAGTATTTCTTATAAGAGACAGTCTTGCTCAGATATAATAAATATATTTTTCTATCGATTAAAACCTTTAACCTGCTTTGTTCAATGTGACCCTTAGAATACACCAGAACTAACCGCTATAGTATCTTATAAAAAAAATCTTGAAAAAAGTTTTAATATTGAAACCTAACAAACGTAATGTTTATTAGTTGAGAAAACTAATTTAATTTTAATTATCAATCCAATCAATCCTCATTTAATTATTACAAGTCAACAACATCCAACTTATTATAAGGTCAGTTATTACCTGAAACCGTGCTAATCAGCAAACACAATGAACCCTCCGCTAATTTTGGATGCAAGTGTTAATTCAATAAAACACAATCTGATTCCACGACGAATCACTCGCTACACTTAATTATCAATCGAATCGTTCCTAATTACGTTGTTAAGATAAGCCATTTGCAAGCATTGCGGATTATTGCGTTTGCAAGTTTGCCGTTCAATTATATTCATGATTAGGTGGAATTACAAGGGCGATTCTGCGAATCTAGTTAATGGAACATTTCAATTTGGGATCAAAGACAGATGACCGTGCGGTCGTGATATATTTCCAAGCGGATTTAAATCCGACAACGTCGTCCTCTCAGAAACAATAATGACACATTATCCCCTACTTTAATTTTATTGTGCGTAAACCTGGATTTTAGTTTGTTACATTATAATAAATTATAATTTGTGTTGATATAATATTTTGCTCTGTTGATTTTAATATATCGTAATTAAATTGGATTAATTAAATTATTTAAATTAAAGTTTTATTCAAATAATTTTAATATGATATTTAAATTACTATTGATTTTAATTATTCTTAAAATAAATCAACGCGTACGCTTTTTAAAACACCACCGGTTATAACAACACTGTAACTGATGGAAGTGTCTTACATGAGTGGCAACCGTTTCCGCATGATTTCCGCAATATAATTAACAGCTAACATAATTTGAATTCGTTCATGCATGCCGGTGATATCGCATTGTCCTGCTGGAAATTAATTGCTGTAATCACATCGGAGCTTTGTGCTCTGCATGGCCGAAACTTTGGCAATTTTTAGGAGGGGGCGGAAGAAGGGGCTCCCGATTAATGTATACATCCGGAATGGGGGGGGGGGGGATCGGGCGGAGGGGCGCACAGCGTGCGTGGAAAGTTAATAATTTATGGTGGCGGATAAATTACACCGAGCATACTTTATGGGGGGTGATTAAGGGGAATTAGATTGCGGTGTTAACTGAAAAACGGATTACAACTAAATACCACTAAATCAACGTTATAAATAATTAGCGTAATTTGAAATGCTGAGGCTTGTTACAACGCTTCATTATCAATTGCAATTAGTTGAATCCCACTTCTTTTTAAAATTTATAACATGAACTTTCAATAACATACCTAATCTTTAATTATGCTTACTTAAAATAAATTTGATTAAGAAATAAACTTTATTAAAGAAGGAGTCACAATGACTTTGTTTTACCACTTTATTTCACGATGTACCACAAAGCGAATGCCTCCACAATGAATCATTTAAAAGTTCATGTTTACTCTTTTATCATAAAGAAAACTACTTGTTATATTTTAATAGATGTGATAAAAAAAACAATTGAGTAGAAGTCGTCTTGTATAAAGCTTCAATAGCTACTTCCTATTTTTTTTTTAGTAGCTTGCCCTTTATCCGCCTTGGTTTTTATCATCCTTATGGATAAACTACTTTTGACGTTTTAGCTACCCTAGTCGCGAACAATTGATTCAATGATATTATTTGCGTTGAATGTCTTATCTAGCTTAAACCATATACACTCACAAACCAAACTCTACGTAGTACAAGCAGTTATCACTCCTTCTGATCTTGAATCTTTTGATATAAAAGATCATCAATGAGCTTCCCGCCTTATGCTAACATGTCTTGTCTACAAAAGAAAATATTTTTTTGACAATAATACACATAATAAAGAAAGCGCAAAAAATGGATATACTGGAATCATTTCATATCAATAATGCTGTATTATGCTTAATATTTTTCATTATTTTCTTCATTAATATTCATTGATTTTAACACATTTTAGCTTTGTTCGTATAAGTTTGCAAATTACAAGTCGAAACTATAGTCAATAAATAAAGTCTGAGTTGTACAACCTTGACCGTCCTATCATTCCTCTGTTGCACCTCTGTCTATGAGAATAAAGCCTACCACTTACATTCTAACAGTAATATGATAATTTTATCCAAATCCAGGCTTACCTTTTAGTCGAGTCAATGGTTCTCAGTCGATTGAATAGTTCTTCTCAGGATGACTTTATTGCCGATTAAATTGCGTTTCTGTTTATAAGTAGACTTTTTTCTGTATGGTATCCTCATAAGGAAACCATGATAAAGATACAGACTAAATACAATACAATACAATACAAAGCATTTTCCGAATCTTTCATTGGACGCTATGTTTGTTTTGGTCAATTGGTCAAAGTGGTTCCAAGTTTTGTAACTTGACAGTTTACTCTAATAGTATATTCCGAAAGCTTCTTTCTGCTAATACTTCACCTAATTTTTGGTACTATTTTTTGGGCATGTGGGTATTGTTTAATCCTTTAAAGGTTTGTTTGCTGGATTTTTTCTTTCTGCTAATTATTTTTTTAGGTATGTGCGCATTGTTCAATCCTTTAAAGATTTTTAGATTTTTGGCTATTCTGCTTTTAATTTGGACCCTGATTATTATTTTTTCAGTATATAGGGGAAACTTCTTTCGCATGTGGCCATTGTTCAATCCTATAAAAATTGTGCTGGAAAAGGTCCATAATTTTGGCTCATTCTCCTCAGTCACCGTCGACTATCGACCTACCAACTTATCTAATGAATAGTAGTTTACTCTCCCAATTTCGTGGCGTTAGGTGTTGCTCTGCCACACTTGGGGCTTACTTTTGAAGTTGTCGCCTTCTAACGCTTTTTCTTAGTTTATGCTCTGATGCTGCTCACCACATATTCCCCAATATTGTAAGGCTAAAATTGTCTCAGGTGTAGGACCAATAGATCATAGAATTAATTATTGTTCAACAGCCACAGACCATTTTTGATCTATTTTGGATTTCATCAGCGTAGCGCAATTGGAGACAGGGAATCGAGATTTTCTTTGGAGTATTTAACTATCCGGGTTAATATATGGCACCTTTATGGTTATATCATAAATCATAGAATTATTTACGCCTATCTTCTTCCCAGATTTAGAGACTAGTAGTTCCTTGTTAAAATCTTTCTGACATTTTCAGAGAGATGTTTGCTAATAGTTTACTTCAAATTAACTATGCTGCATATCTTAAGCATATTTTCTTAAGCTTTTATCAATTGTAGATACTCACTCTTTAGCTGTATAACAGAGTTGCCCAACGTTATCTTCTTCAGTTGGTTAAAAGAACTTTTATTACAATGCTAGTGTGTTACCTATGCAATATATATGTACGATTTTTCCTTTATTAGATACCTTTATAATTGGCCCTAATTTATGTCTGCTGTTGCCTAATCAATTCTTCCTCATTCTAGGCTTTATAATTTTTATAGTCAATTAATCAAATTTTAGCTCATTGCATCTTAAGCTGTTTTTTTAAATTTAAATTCTCTTCTAAAGCTTCTTGATTCCTGAATTTTAGCACTTTCTCTTATAGTAGGGTATATTTTGACACTAATTAAATTGGCTTTTGAATTTTTTTAACCTCAGTAGAGTTCAATTTGTCCATCACACATACATAGTCTATTACAGATAGAGGTTTAAATTAAATTACACTTGGTTTGTATAACAATTTTTCTCTATTTACTAGACTAGTTTCGGTTCTAAAGACATTATCAAGAGTGAGTTACAAAAGAAACGGTTCATTGGAGAAAAATTGTGAAACAAACCAAGGCAATTTAATTAAAACCTCCAACAGTAATAGTTTAAAATGTTTCACCAAATGATAATTGAGAAAGTCATTCAAGAAACAATAATAGTATTTCCTAGCACACTGGTGATCATACGCGTTTTAAATAAGCGAGTTCCAATTTTAACGTAGGCTGTGGAGGCAAGGTCGTCTCCAGTATTTTCGTAAGAGGTAAGGGTGGTGGAAGATTATGTTTTGGGATTTGGAGGAATGTCGAAGGCTTTCTGGATGTGAAAAAATACAACAACAATGGCTTGGCCATTATTAGCAGAGTTTACCAAAGACAAGTTTAGGGCAAATGTGGCGTTATGGACAGAGGGATCAGATCCATTTTGCTTGTTGGGATATGATGTTTGGAGGAGTCAAGGTGTTGGAAGAGGATTATTGGAGTTTGGTCATCGCCTTGAGTAAAAAAATATGACGGTGTAAGAAGGAATTCTTGTAATTTTTGGGGAACAGGCTAGCAGCCACATAAGGACGGCAGATTTGGGCATGGTATGAGGTTAAGTTGGATGGAAGATGTTTTAGGATATAAGCGAAATGCCGTCCACGTTTAAACTACCCTCTGCCATTGTCCTTCGTTTACCACCCAGAATCCAAGAGGCTGCATTTTCTTATGCCAGCACGGAATTCTATGATTATGCCAGTACTTAGTTTGGGTAACATATTCTTAACAAACATTCGTAGGTAAAATGCCGACCTCTTATTGGTGAGATTATGTGGCTATGCCACTATTCAACTAGGGCACTAAATTGTTCTTGAATTATGGCTTCTAGTACTCACACACTTTGACATCTGTTTAAGATATTGGGCTACATTTGGAGGTGGTAAGAGCGTGAGAGAATTTTAGTAGCTGTTGTGTCCTTGTAGCGCCAGGGCTAAAAATAATAAGGGTTGGCCAAAAGAAGTCAACAGTTTAAAAAGTAAATGCTCAAAATGCTCTAAGTCATATTTTAGCATGGCAGCTTTAAGAAGGAGTACTTAAAGAAAATCAGAAGAATATATAAAACACGTTGTATCGAAGACTATTTGGTAATAGTGAAATCTCTAAAGTTAGAGAAGAAAAATACACCTATATTGATTGTCATGATCTTTCACGAAGAAATAAATTAAGGGAAATATGAGAGAGCATGTTGCTCGCCCGACCCCTTTACTTCCGGTCCTCTGACATGATGAGCAGGTGTGACGGTAACAACAAATATACGTGTGAGAGTGAGAAAACACCTACCCCCACAATATGACCGGACATGATGACCACAACAATTATACGTTTGAGAGTATCTCCTTCCACAATATGATAAGATGACCACAACAATTATACGTGTGAGAGTACCAGATTATCGAGCAAAAAATACGTTAGCTTGTTTACCTCTCTGGGTTCAAAAAGAGTCTTCTAATTATTTATTATTATAGTAATTATCACTTGTGGTCAAGATAATTTTGTATTTTTGCATAACTTAACTTTTTTTGAGAGTGGATGATATGCTTTATGTAGGATCATTCCGCATGGCCCTGTAGAACTCACCGCCTTGTTCACTACATACCATAACCTCAACTCATTTCTTTAGGATATGTTACGGAACCGCATTTCCAAACCTCATCACTCAGCCCTTTATTTTTGTTACATATTTTTACTTTCCCTATATACGAAATATATATAGGGGAAGTATTGTTTTCGTGCATGAAAATGTCTGTGGGCGCTGTATCTCAAAAACGAATGATCCAATTGAGATGAAACTTTAAACTTAAGGTTTTATCGTTAAACACTGGAACTGAAAAGCTTTTGGTAAACATTCATAAGTGGATGTTTACTCGAGGCGTTTTTTTGATTTTTCTCAATATTTTTTCAAATTTCATAAAATGGTTAAAGGGAATCAGAAACTGAAGTTTTATTAAGACATGTTTTTCGCAAAATTCTTAACTTTTGACAAAAAAAATGTAACATTAGAATTTTTCAGAAAAATTTTTCTTTAACGATTCTTGAAATTTCAGTAATTTCTCCTCCACACTTTCAGTTTTTATTGCAACTTCCTTTCCAAACAATTTTCATCGATTTTATTCAAGAGTTTCAAAATTTTTCAGAAAGTCATTATTTATATTTATTTATAGAAATTTCTTCGTGGTTTTTGTACAATATTTTGTTTAACTTTTTCTATAATTTTCTCAGATGATCCATAAATTTTATTTTAGATTTATAAAACTTTTTTGAGAATTCTAGAAGTCTACAGTAATTTCGTTTTCTTATCCAATAAATAAATAAATAGATATTTCCAGATTTTTTGCAAATACTTTATTCGAGAGTTCTAGATTTATCAGAAAGTACTTTCAAGATTTTGTTTAATTTTATAATTTATTAGGAATATTTTTTCTAAATTTCTAGAACTTACCTAGAGGCTTCTAGAAGTTTCAGGAATTTCTTCTCCATATTAAAAGTTTTTTGCATCTTCCTTTCCAAAGAATTTTGATCGAGGATTCTAGAATTTTTCACAAGTTTTCCTTATAGGTTTCTTTCAGGCTCTAAATGTTTTTTAATTCGTCTGCTTTTCGAAAATTCAGGTAAATTTTATTAATTGCTTCTCTAGAATTCAACATTTTGTTTCAACTAGAGGCTACAAACTTATTTAGAAAGTTCTAAATTGCAAAATTTTTCTTAGAAGGTCTAGATTTTTTTAGAAAATTTTCCGCTTGAAATCATCTCTTATTTTAGAGAAAGTTTAAAGAATTTTCAGTAATTTCTCTTATATTTATTCAACTGGTCTTCTAACTTTCTAGGAGGCTGTAGAATTTTTAGAAAATTTTAATTCAGAAATCTAGACTTTTTTTTTCAAGGGTTCAAGAAATTTCCAGATTTCTCCTCCAGATTTCAAGGTTATCTTCTTATTTTCTAAATTACAAAAATTTTCTTGGAGGCTATAGAAAATTTGTTTGTAGAAATCTAGGTTTTTCTTGAGGGTTCAGGAATTTTTCAGTAATTTCTCTTTTTTGAGGCCTTAGATTTTTGAGAATGTTCGTTCTAAAATCTAACTTTTTCAAGAATTCCACTAATTCCTTCTCTAGGTTTCAAGATTTTTTGATTCAACCCGCTATATAAATTGTGAAGATTTTATTGAAAACTGTAAAATTTAAAAAAAAGATACGTTTAGAAATTTAAAAAAATTCTAACCCACCCTAAAATCAGTAAAACATAAGCTAGGGTTTTAATTAAAAGTTGTAAAACGTAAATAAACGTAATATTATTGCAAAATTTAATAGATTTATTTAAACAAATTTTGAAATTTAAGAAAAAGAAAGACATAACTTTTCAAACAAACAAAAAGTTAAAGTAAAGTGAAAGTTTTATTGAAACATTTTTTTGTTCTTAATTTAAAAATTTTGAATTTTTTTTCTTGTTGTAAAAAATATAAAATCAAACTTTAAATTTTTTAAGCAGAAACTTTCTACATGTATTCTGAATATTTTTAGAAAGTTTCAAGTCGATGGCAATTTTTCTTATATTTTTTTAACACTGTCAAATATATGATTGCAATTTTATTAACGTCTTTTTAATTTGACGTAAAATGATTAAAAGATCTAAAAGCAAACTTTTGATTTTTTTAAGCAGCAACATTCCCACATATATTCTAAATATATTTAGAAAGTTTTAAGCCGATAGCAATTGTTTTTATAATTTTTTCATACAGCCCAAATGATAATTGCATTGAATGTCCACTTAAACTTGTTGATATTTTTAATAAAAATAACTTTGAACAGTTTATCTTTTAATTATTTAAAAACTAATAATAAACTCTAGGAGCTAATAGAAATTTATATAAGGAGTGAATATAAATAATTTAAAATTGAGCAAATAATAAAGTGTGTGTGTGTATAACGACTTATTCTATTGAGATGAGACTTTCAACTTAAGGTTTTATTGTTAAAAACTGGAACTGAAAAGCTTTTGGTTTCTAAACCAGAAGTGGATGTTTACTTGAGGCGTTTTTTTGTTTTTTTTTTTCAATATTTTTCTAAATACAATATAAAACCTTTCAACCAAAAGCTAAACGGAATGAGAAACTGAACAAGTTTTATTAAAACAAGTTTTTCATAAAGTTCTTAACTTAGAAAATAATAATTTTGAATTTTTTTTTCAAATTGATAATAAACTATTTAGGAGTTACATGAAATGTATGTAACAAGCAATTATAAAGAACCCAAAATTGAGCAAATTGTTTGGAATAGCCTTTTTGTGTAAACCTAATGGTTTTCGAACAAAATATAAGTAAAGTACTATGATGGCCACATCACCATTTATATAATTGTATACAAATGGGGAGGATGGCCATATAATTACTTTTAAAATACCACATTTTATTTTATATAATAAAGTAATACATATAAATAAGTTAAATATGTTTTATAGATATATAATTTTTGTCAGATAATATTTTTGTATATAACTAACGAAAAGTATATTATTTGAGCCTATTAAAACACAACCTCTGTTATACAAACACGACAATAGACAGTACATAAAATGTTTTTTTGTCTGAGCCGTAGCAAAGTTTTATGAAAGCATCATAGAAATAAATATACCCAAGTATTCATAACGTCGGTGCCGGGGCTACATTCTTCCACTGAAAGAAGTCGAAACATTTATTTTATTCCGGCGTAATAACAAGAAGTGGGGCGAGCGCGAGATGCCGGAGATGGAGGCGTTCCAGGGGAATTAGGGTACTGGGAATACCGTCTGAGGAGTAAAGGATGTATGTTGATGTTTATTAGGCGTGAAAGAATGAGGAAAAGTGATCGAGGAGACAAAGGCTGAGTAAAGATAAGTGGCGCAAGGTTGCAGAGTTGAGGGGGAATGGAGCGGTTGTTGAAGTTCACGGACAACGCCTGTCCTTCAATTATTCCGGCGGCTCTTCTGCGGGAGGCCTTCGAAATAAACTCCGACCTCGTAAAATGTTACGGCGCCGTATTATTTCCACGCTGGATTTTAATCGATTCCAATCAGAATTATCGTGACCCGGCCCGTGATAATACATTTAAGGTCGGATGTCTTAAACTGTCCCTTCTACCTCCATAAACTCCGGCGTGAAATATTATGGCTGATGATAAGGCATCCAATGTGAAAGTAGCGTTAAATATACAGATAATATATATTTTTTCTTTTAATTATCAGAAAAATTACATTTTTTTGCCTAAAAGAATTATACATCCATAAATAGAAATTATTTATTATTAATAGCAGTTAAAAACTACCTTTCACGTACTTAAATATTTAATCAGAAATTATTTATTATAATTACTTCTCTTTAAATAAATATTTCCAACTTTTTTTGTCAATAGTTTACATATTAAAAATCCGAGGCCATTTCACATAAAACTATTTCAATATTGTTTATTTATTAACGTTTTATTGTACTCTCAGAAACATATTTAAGACTACTAAATTTATTAAAAATTAAATAATAGATATTTGATTAAAATCTAAATATATATATTAATTTTCCACATGATTTAATTAATTAGTATGACCGGTAAATTACTCACCTTCATTAGTGGCAATTTCGAATTTAATTTATTTTCAAATTGAATTCGGTATGAATATATTCCAAGTTTAGTAACGCAATTTCCACATATTGGTGCGAATAAACAAAGTATAACATGTTAAAACTACATTTAAACTGCATGCAATTATTTAACTTGATTACAATACATTAATCAAACACGCACCAATTTAAATTCGAAAATGGCAGCATTTTACATTTAACAAATAGCTGACACTTGTACACTAGGGGGCGTCACTTAATGAAAGAGGATTTAAACAAACTACCGCTCTTCCATTGCGATTAATTAATTAATTCGGCTGCAATTCTACTTGCTAAGGTCGAAATGTTATAAGTTCCTTAAGAACGTTTCAATTATTACTGTGCATTTATGTTGTTAGTAAATTATTCATTTTATTTTATTATTCAAATAATATTTTAAATTCTTTATAATAAAAATAACATTTATTTTATGAAAATATTGTTTCCAGTCAGCAATAAATATATTACGATCGTATTTATTTTATGCTCTGTTTTTCGGGTATATTTGATGATTCACTAAAACTAAATATTGCGAAACTATTATTAATTTTAATCACAGTCGTAATAATCAATCAAACGACTTTCGTAAGGCTGCCTTCAATAAATTATATTTATCACTACTAGAATTTGGTTGGAAAACCGACTTATCTTGCACAAATGTGAATAAGGACTGTAATGCTTTTTTAGTGTTCTTGTTGGTTTATTTTTATTCGACGTATTTAAACGTAAGAATGTCATAAATATCCTATTTGGTTTAGTAGTTAATTTACTAAATTAATTAAGTTGATAAACCGACATAGGAAACTGTATTGAAGAGCAAAATATAATTATCATAAAATTCGAGTTGCTAGCTTACAAAAATAAATAAAATGAAAGTTGGAAATCGATCAAAAAGCCTTGATCTTAAGTATTTTTTTCATCTATGACAAACGATCATAAAACGTTTTGGTATTACATATAAACAAATAAAGGCAATCAAAAACATCTGGAAGAGTGCTATTAGAAAATAAAACGTTCAATTCGCCCGAAAATATAGTTGATGGTTTTGCACTTCAACTCTGTTTATTCAGTGTAATCTCAAGGTCAACCCACAACTCATAATTTTGTTAGTTAAAATTTGGAGGTACTTAATTTCACATTTGGTAAGAATAATGATTGTGAGATATATGAGTTGTCAAAGCCTCTGAGAAAAAAATAATTATTTAACTTCTGGTCCTGCTAGAATTACCTGCTTCTTGTATTTATTGTTATCATTCCCTTCTGTCTTCCTTGCTCTACATCAGGCATGTGCAAATTCATCAAGACCGCGGGCCGGAAAACTAATTCAACCTAAAATCGAGAACCGGACCTTTTATTTAAATTTATAAGGTACACAGAGATTCGTAGTTTGATTTAAGGAAATTATATTATATGTATTACGTTTTAACAGATCAAAAATAGCTGCTCATATTTGTATGTACATTTTTTTCTGAGCCAAAGATGCGAGATTTGGAAATTTATCGGTTGGTAAATATTTTTTATAAATATTTTATATTATAACGGCGTCTCTCTAAATATCGCCTTAAAATCGGATTTTTCTTGCAATTCAATGAGTTCCATTTGCAGTGAAAATGGAGTTTCTTCTATTTCCACTTCAAATGGGGAGAAAAAATTTTCAGCTAAAATCTTTAAATCTGGTGTTAAATTCATCTCTTAAAAATTGTAACTCGTTTACAAACTTTCGAAGGTGCAAGAGTGAGAAAATAGTAGGTATTCCCTGTTCGGAGCTGATTTTCCCAAAGTCTTAATTTATTTTGTAATTTCTTGACGTGACCATACAGTTCATGAACAAGTTGTTCTTGAGTTTGCAACTTTGTATTGAATTCATTCATATGACTTGTTACATCAACGAGAAACGAAAGTTCGCAGACCTAATTTGTGTTCTTTAGCTCTTGTACAGGTTTTTCTTTCATATCCATAAAAACAAATATCTCATCTTTTAAATCATAAAATCGTTTTAACATTTTTGCTTTACTTAACCAGCGTACTTCACAATAAAATGTCAGATCTTCAAATTCAGACTGCAGTTCTTCCAAAAATGTTTGGAACTGACGGTGGTGAAGTGCTTTTGATTATTTGAAATTTATGCAAGAAGCTACTGTTTTCATTACATGTGTAAATTTTGCACACAAATTTTGTTGATGTAAAATGCAATGAAATAAACTCAAATCTTCAGTGTCAATATTCCTACTACAAAGTTCCAATTTAATTCTATTGGCAACTCCTAAATTAGAACCAACCATAGCTGGAGCACCATCAGTAGAAATTCTACTTAGATTCTCCCATTTAAGCTCAAATTGATCAAAAACTGCTTTTACTTCATCGAAAATGTTTTCTCCTCGTGTGGAACTTCTTTCAGCATTAACCGCCAGACGCCACTCCTCGAAGAATTTCAGGGCTTTCTGAAGAATTTTTTCTAAGCGGGTTTTAGTTACTCTTATGTAGAGAACAGCAGTATCTACAGTACGATCATGGCCGGAACCGAATTCGGTTTCTCACTGATATAGATATTATATAAGGCTGGGGATAGAGCAGACCCCTGCGGAATACTGAGCTAATTGGGCGATAGTTTTAAGGAAATGTTGGCGATTTTCCCGCCTTGAAGATGACCACTGCGGCCAACTTTATAACAGATGTAAAAGAGCCCAGTCACATAGCCACATTTGCTATATTAAGCAGAGCGATTCTATCCTCTTGGGCAAGATTTTTCACCATTAACGTGGAAATGCCATCGTGACCAGAAGCTTTGCGATTTTTGAGCTCGTCCAGAATAGTTGCTTCGCAGGACCACTCACAATCGTAGAATTATATCTTCTGGCGGATCTTATGATATCATTAATGAAGCTATAATTATCGCTAGGGTTTAAAGTAAATTGCCACTATAGGCTGTCGACGAATTGCTATAAAAAAGGTGAGTCCCCTCTCGCCAATTAACGCTTGGTTATTAGGTCTTCTTTCTTGAGCATTTTGAAAAACTTCCACACGGTAACGACGCAAGCCATCGATCCAGTTGCTCATTACTCAGGATGCGTAATTTTTCTCCCGCCCAGCAAACGAATCAATTAGCTTCCGTGCGGAGGAATGAATCTCAAATATTTTACGGGGGTCGGAGAAGGAATTCCTTCAAATCGTTTACTCTTTGAAAGCTAAGAGGATGACCATGAAGACCTTAGAGATAGCTGCTTTAAGTTCGATCGTCGAATTGATGACATTAAGGGGAATGATTAAATTTTTCACCTTCAACTTATGTTTAGGCCAGATGGTAGATTTAATTTCTCTAGCTGGTGTAGTCGGTCCGACTGTTAGGTCCAGAAAGACCGGACCCGAGTTTGTTTGAAGACCAGATTTCGTGGCCCCCGATCGAGAAAACGGCGTTATCTATGATATCAGGTCGGAAATTTGAAGTGGTAGAATATTGGGCATTCAGAGTTAATCGCTTTGATATTCGGTTACAGTTGTTGTAATTTTCGGTTACAGTTCTTGTATTTTTGTCTGATAGTTTTGAGAATGAGTTATGAGTGTCACGGGCGTTCAGTTTACCTGAACGTCGTAACAAATGCGTAATTATATTTTAATCCATTTTATGAGCTACCCATTGCTCCTGGCGTGGAAGCTCAATCAAGTAGCACTTGCGGGAAACTGTTTAATCGAAGCCTGCGGCTGTCAATCGATGGTGAGCCTCGCCAGGGACCCCTGTGCCGCCTCCAGTGCGTGTTGGTTCCACAGAGTACAAAATTCGTTTCCTCTATCAGATCATAGAATCTTAATTTTTACTTCTCGCTGGTTTTGCAATTCAATTCTTAAATATCTTGAAATGTTTGAGGACTTGTTCCTTAGATGTAACATTCCAAAACCAAAAAATAAGACCAAAATTAATGACTTTTACAAACGGTTTCAAAGATTATGAAACATTTCACTGAGTATCCAAACAACGAGGAAAATTTTGAAACGGTGAAGGCTAAAATATGGACAAACGCATTACGCCGAGATGAAAATATCATTCAATTTAGGGGAGTCTGGTAGCAATTGTATCTCGTAAGGATTATCTGAGCCCCAGATTTGAGGACTTGTTCCTTCTATGTAACATTCCAAAACCAAAAAATATGAGCATAATTAATTACTTTTACAAATACTTTCAAACATCATAGGTTGAAGAGCCAGCAATTCTTCCATGTAATTAAATTTGATATCAACTCCACGAATAAAAATAGCTAATTGTGCGATATCGGTAGTACCTCTGCTTTCGTCGATAGCAATTGAAAATGCCTCAAACTTCTGCGATGCACGTAACTCAAGGTTTTATTTGATATGGTAGGCCATATCATAGATACGTCTTGTTATAGTCCAGCGAGAAAGACTTATTTTTTCTATATCGTCGCTCTTTTCAGGACACAGTTCTTTAACTAAGACACTTTATAACAAAATCACCTTCAGAATAAGGTTTAGAATGCTTTGCAATTTTTTCACTAATTATAAAACTTGCTCGTACAATACTATTAAATAAATCACTATGTTTGTCTGTTGCCCATATAAACATTTTTTCAAATTTATGATTTTATCTTTTCTTTGTTGCCCATTGAGATTACTATAACTAGAATGTTTTGATGTAAAGTGGCGTTTTAAATTCAATTCTTTTACCACTGATATAATTTCGAGGCAAATTAAACAAACGGTTTTTTTTTGCATAACAAAAAAGTAATCGTTAGTCCACTTACCTAGAAAAACACGATTTTCAATATCAATTTTTCCTCTCTTCTCTGATGTCATTTTAAAGATTATGTTAAATTGTAAATTAAGTAGGAATTTAGAAACTGATGTGCCTCACTCAAATAACTACGTGCTTTTTCTCTGCTGATTCTTCCTACACTAATCAGCATACTTACAGCCAGTGCAAATACGTCTTATTTGCACTGGCACTGGATTTTCCCTGTTTATTGCATACACTGAATGAGTTGACTAAATACAGAACAAAACTGTATGATACCTATAAAACTTTATGATCCTTAGATTATATGAAAATTATTAAGAATACATATATTTTTTTTTACTGTCAAGGGCCAGGTTTAGTGAGATTTGAAAATTATGCTGCGGGCCGGATAAAATGAAGTCAGGGGCCGGATTCGACCCGCGGGCCGTACGTTTCACATGCCTGCTCTACATTTTAATCTTCAACATTTTCAGATAGCTGAAAACTGCCAAAATACCCCAGTTTTGATATGTGGATGTGGAAATAGATTAAATCATTATAGAGCTATTTCAATATTTAGTAACTTTGCTAAATTTATATTATATTCTTAACTGAAAAAAAAAAATTAATAATTTAATTTTATCAAAACAACATAGATTTGTAAAAAAACGTTTAAAAAGCTCGAATCCTGTAAACTTCACCAAAATATATCTGAAGTTCTCGATAATACAAGTAAGGGCAACGTTAATTATACCAACTTGTAGGAAGCTCTTGGCCACGCTTTACTCCGGAAATGCCTCGAAATTATATTAAATTATATTTATATAAGTTACAACTTATGGAATATAAATTTAATAATATTTATATTAAAACTGGCATGAATTAAAAAAAATACAATTTTTTGTCAAGTTCTTGCACTTGACAAAAAATTGTATTTTTTTGTATTACTTATAGTCGAGTGTGAAATAATTAAAAGATTCTGAAACTAAAACTACGAAAACAATAAGCGCACCAGAAACTTCCAAAATTAGAAATGTACATTTCGATAATATATTTGATAAGAGATGTCCTAATAAATGTGACACAAAACGAACCTACGTCTTTAAAATAAGTATCCAATGCTAATATATAAAATAGCAATAAAACCACCAGAGTAAAGCAAATAAAACAATAATAATAAAGGTATATAAATAATATAAATACGATGGATTAGTTTATTCGATACAAAATTAAATGTGCTACAATTTAAAGTTGTCCAAAGCCTCTCCATGAACAGAACCAAAATTTTGCAATATTTCATTATAATATTCGATGTCTGGTTAACAATTTTGACAAAATTATAATTGTATTAGACCAAATTAAACTGTTTGTTTTATTTTTGAAGAACGTGATAACCGCGCATAAAAAAAAACTGGCTGATGTGGAGAACTAGACGCTAGCACCTCCGCAGCATCGATTGAAATTTCCTGGTATCCACGTTTGATCCGAACGGCCCTAAACCTCAAGGGGCTGCGCGAACGGTTGATATTACGTTTGGCCTTAAAACAGGTAGCCCACGCCAGGGCTGCGTAAAGCATCTTGGACTGTGCCACACCCAAACGTTTTCTCTTACCTTCTGATGGGCCACCTATATTGGTCACGAGCTAATCGACTTGGCGGCGGCGGCTCCGGCTGTTGCTTTCGCCACGTGGAAACTAAAGAGGGTGTTTGCCTGTAAGTGGATACCCTGATACTTATAACATCCATCCTAACAATGATAAGTATATCGTCGGTAAATCACACGATGTCCGTCTCCTCTGGAAGTGAGATTCTTAACACGCCGGCGTAAATTATGTTCAGGCGCAATGGCCCAAGAACTGAGTTCTGTGGAACACCGCGTATTGTCTGCTTTTTCGCGGGTAAGCCCTACTCGCCCGAAAAATGTAGCTTACTATCCCTGAGGTAATCCGAAAGGATGGTCACCAGATATTCCTGGGTGCACATCGTCGAATACGACGGACATAATGACTGACCAGAGGACGGAGTTGAAGGAAATTTAAACGCCCAGCGTGTTTGCCAAACAATGCCTTCTTCTTCATATGGGCCCTTGATTCACTTCATAACGGACATCCCAGAGGGCGTCGACGGTAGATCCCCTTCTAAAACCCCTTTCGTCCACCCATGCACTCAGCATGTTCTTGAGGAGTTTCTCGAGCAGCCTCCTTCGCCGACCAGTAAGCACAGAGGCCTTTTCACCCTTTGGAAGAAGCGCTAGCCGCACTTTTTGTAGCAGTTGGAAAACACACCCCTGGACAGGCACAAGTTGAAGAGTGCTACGATCTGAATAGCTTCGTTTCGGACCTGTGGCCTTATGACATGGTAGACTCTTAGAAGCCTCTTCTTTCTTGCTAAACAGGTCATCCTCGTTCAAATTTGCTGGTCTACTCCTCGGATATACCTGGCATACGTTGGAAAAAAGAGTTGACGATTTCTTCTCTATCTACCGAGATGAGGACGACTTAGGCCCAATCTCTTGGCAACAAGCCGTTAGGGTTTGTCTCATGGATCTTCATCGACTTCTGTCAAGAGCCTCTTCCAGGCAGCGTGTTTACCCTTAATATTGGCTAAATTAAGCTGATCCCTCGCGCTAGATGCTGTGAGCTCCAGGTGTTCCATTTCTCCATATCGCGCTTTCTCTTTCTGTGACACCTCATTAAGTCCTGCCATGCCCTGTTCGCCTGACGTCGGGCTTCCACCAACTCCTCTGTCTGCCCGTAGAAAGAATTATCAAAGTTACAAAGTTAACAGTTATCCAATTTAATTCATTAGGAGCAATTTCAAAAAGTATATAACAAGTATAATATACATACAGCCACGGATATATTTGTAATCACTCTCAAATGATACACAAGTTCAATAAAGTATGATGCTGTATCAAATAATATTTTAATGTACGCGAATGCTGTATTAATAGTATAAACGATTGTAATACTTTGCAAAGCGATTTTAATTTCCATCATTCCTACTCAAGGACTGTTCGCCAGTTTTAGCGAAACCCCTTACATTTATTTTTAACCTCATCTTGCATTTAGAAACATTCCCGAAATTGTGGAAGAAAGTTGGGAGCTGGAAATAAAGGCAACATCGAGAAATACCGTCCAATTGCCTTGTTGAGCAAAGTGTTTGAAAGTATACTAAGTGAACATATCATAACCAGTTCTCAACAATATTTATCATTTATTTTAAATATATTTCAGAGCATCTCTGAGAACCGTGACCGTAATTTTAAACCGGATGTAATATATAATGATCTAAGTATGGCTTTCGATAAAATGAATCATAACAAATTAATTAGGAAGCTAAGGAATAATTTTAGTATAAATAATAATATAACTGCTGTCTTGCAGAATTATTTAACTGATCGCGAGCAGGTGGTTGAGTACGAAGGAAGTCGATCTTTTTCATTTAGCCCTGCGTCTGGGATCCCACAAGGCTCAAATATAGGACCATTATTATTCCTTCTATTCATAAACAACGCCTGCTGTGGTCTACAATCCAATCTACCCACCTATGCTGATGACATCAAACTTTACCGAAAAATTGAGAGTATTGCTGACTGCGAGATCCTACAAGAGGAGTTAAATACACTATATGGGTGGTGTGAAGATAATGGGCTTGTTTTAGATATCAAAAAGTGCTGTGTAATGTCTTACTCTAGAAAGACTAACACCATCAATCATAATTAGCTAATTGGCAGTGATAATTTAAATAATTTAAATAGAGTGTCTACTTACAAGGACCTAAGAATAATTTTTGATATAAAACTTAACTTTAATAAAAATATTTCATTTCTTATAAGTGAATGTTATCGCCTGATTGATTTTATAATCAGGAAGACAAAACCATTTTTATCGCGTTTTTAGTGCATATATACTTAGTAAATGATAATTAGAAGAAACACGAAAATATTTCGTAAAATATACAACAAATGAATCTTATTAAGACTACTAGTTGTATATTTTAAGTAATATTTTCGTGTTTTTTCTAATTATTAGTTAATTTTCTACAACGTAAAACACTTATATATTTTTATTTAGTAAATGCTTTCCTCGTAAGGACTGGTGATTTTGAACGTATTTCCTTCTATAATACGCTTGAACTCTTATCAGCATTTCCTACACATTGTTTATTTAATATTTTTTGCTTTGACTTCTTCATTACTTTAATTAGATTATTGTTTTCACCTGATTGATCAATTTGTTTAGATATTGTAAGTTCTTCATTCTTATAATTCATACGTGTTTTAGTTACCTTATCAACCTTATTAATTTTGGTTTTAACCTATTTACTGTAGACTTTTTATAGAACTGTTTCCTTTGTTGCACTATCAATAATTTCATCAGAACTTTTATTAACTTTTGATTTTTGTATTAGATTATAATTTTTCTGCAGTGCTTTTAGCAGATTGGGTATCCTGATTACTTTCTAACTTTTCCACCGTTTGTTCCAAAACAGTAATTATCTTTTGATAAAAAAACATCATGATGAATAAATTTCTCATTTGATCCGTGGTGAAAAATTTTGTATTTCTTTGGTTGTTGATCAAGAATCGAATTAAGGCATGTTATTTTACAATTGATATTTTTTGATATAATTGCTTTTACTTTCCTTTCTTTCTTCATTTAATATTTATTTTATTAATTTCTTAACGTCTTTTCAGCAATTTTCTCAATTACTTCTCTTCAGTTTGCAGATTTTAATTATTTTAATTAGATTAATTTTGTCTTGGTTGTTTCTTTCTTTTCACCTATTTATAGAAGTATCTGGAAGGTTTTCCGACAACTCAGTCTTTAAAGCATGCGTTTTGTTATCTAAAGATTCTTTGCAGGTTTTGAAAAATTTATAGCAGTATTTAAAATTATAATTTTCTTATCTATTATACTGTTTACATTATTATTATTGTCTGTTGTATTTCGAAGATTAATATTTTCATTATTTACTAAAGTAGAAAGATTTTCAGGTGTATTCCAAACGTCATTATGAAGGTTATATTTATTGTCTAAAGCGTTGCGCTAAATTTCTCTGGTTGAGTGAATACATCACATACAATTATTTGGAACTGTTTACATTTATACAGTTATAAATTTTAAAGTTATACAGGGTTCATTACGAAAGTAATGCGCATATTGCGGGAAAAAAATTGTTGATCGTACCTGTACAAATGCTTAAAATTCTTCAAAATGCTCTTCCACAGCATCAATTCACTAGCGGAAACGTGTCTGCCATATCTAGAAGACACCCTGAACAAAATGGACATTTCATGTGTCGTCGAAAATGACAACGAGACTCGTTTTTATGTAAGAATTCGCTCAATAGCACTTTCATAGGTCGTTCGGATGATTTTGAAAGAAATATAGAAAGTCCGGCTTATTTAGAATCAAAGACAATGAGACTCGCTTTAAAGTGACTCTCGCCCCTTCATGATTTCTTAGGTCCGTCGTATGATTTTGGGTGAACATTTAGATTTCATCTTCGGTTGTGATTAAGTTAATTTCTTAACTTTCTCTTCCAAGTCATTTAGAATCAAAGATAATGAGACTGGCCTTAACGGGATTCTTGCTCCTTCACAATTTCTTAGGTCGGTCGGATGATTTTGTGTCACACTCGCTGCTCTACTCTTTGAATTCTGGGTCATTCTCGAACATCCAGGATTCATCTCCGGTTACGACAGAGTTAAGAAAGTCCGGCTCATTTTGAATCAAATCTAACAATTTTTACAGCGTGAAACTGTAACTTCACTACCCCACCTACTGCAAATGTGGACATGATTATGGTGTCAATTGTCAAATTACAAAATTGCTTAGACGATTCACATTTTCGTCTGCGATCTTCTTTCGGTCCTCTTTGAATGCCTTGTGCCATCTCTCTTAAAATGATGTCATCTTTGAAGGCCTCTTTAATTATCTGGAATGTTTTCGTTGCACTCTTTCCGTTCAAACTGACTGTGCCTAATGCTTTTTCGTACTAAAAACCGTATAGTAATCAATATCTATCTCCTATATCCTAGGTTGACCATGACGGAATAAAATGAAAGACGGAATGTGTGTGTTCCTCCATTGCAAAGCGATGAGTTACAGTCAGTTCTCAACGGCTCTACTATACAAAGTCGAAAACACACTTCACGCGGAGGACCGTCTTTCCACTCAGACTACTCGGAGCAATCTGGCGACTAACTCCATTGGAAGGGCGAGTTCTTTTTATGCCGCTGTGATGGATAGTCACGTCACAATAAAATAATACGCATTACTTTCATAACAGACCCTGTATGTTCTGTTTCCGTGTTTGACGACAGTATAACAAAAATATAAAACATTTTATTTTGTTACAGAGACTGATAGAATTTAATTTAAAAGGGGAAATTGCTTTTTTTCTTCAACAATAAAAATAAATATGATTTTAAACATGTCATTTAGAGTTATTTCTATTTGTCAATTATATCTAACCAATTATTTTAAACTAGATAAAAAAAATAAATGTTTATTTTTATAAGACATATTAAGAAACTGGTTCATAGAAATTATGCTGCAATTCATAATCCCCTTATTTAATAACCCTGATGATTGATATCATTAGTTCAATTCGTGAAATGAACTGTTCTTAATTGACTCAATATTTTTACTACACAGGTAGCTACCTAATAATTTACGATACCCGCAATTTGAAAAACTACCGCGGGACGCCACGCTATCAAATATATTGTTTGTGTCGGTGCGGAATAATAAATTGAAATAATAACTGACATGCAAATGGAAAAATGTACGCCGCCGCAGATACGGCCGTGTTCTATTATTCTATTATTTCATATTCTTTCTAATCTGTTTATTTATGCCGCGTGCAAATATGGCCGGGCATTATGATTGTTTATATTTCATTATGCGGCCCAGTAAATGGACACCGTTCCTATCCGTTTTTAAAACAAACCGAAGTGAACGCCGGTAAGCGCATAGAGCAAATCAATACCGAAAACTGTATTCAATCCACACAAAAGCCGATTATTCAGAGTTAATCGTTTTCGTTTTACGGTTTGCTATTTATTGTTATCTATGGCAATTATTTTACCACTTTTTTATTTCGTGATTTAAAAGGCACACGATTACATAAATCACAAAAAGGTCTTTATAATGTTTTATTAATAATATTGTCGTCATTTTTTTTAAATTTAAATTTTGAGAAAAATTTCCACCATTACTAATCAATACTTACTATTTCCTAAAATCCAGCAAAATGTACAAACATGTTTTATAATTAAATAAAAACTAGTAAAGAAAGATTTTTAGATATACTGAATCTTTTTAACACCAACGAATTTACTTTATCCATAACAGTACGTCGCACCCTAATAAATTTAACACCCTAAACACGTTCGCTTCGAGATAATGTTATAACGAGGACAACGTGCCTGGCCAAAAGAAATCAGACCTAAATTAGGACTCCTAACTAATCCCCATGTCTATTTCCAGATAACATCAAACGTCACCTTCAACATCGTCGCTGATAAAATTGAAACCCACTATTTCTAACAAATACCCAAACGTTCTTTTTCACTTAATTGTAAATGCGTTTAAATAAAATTAGATAATATTTAGTAGTTAAAATAATATGTAAATTTGATTAAAAATCTGAATTGAATAATCATTTTAAAACAAGGTTTTACGTGTAAACCGGGTGAGTTTTAAAAAAGAATTATTTCATGTGCGCAGAACACTGCAACCGAACGAAAACTTTACAAGGATATTAAAATCGAATAAAAATAAAGACATGCAAACCGGTAGTTAATAAAAAAAAGTTAACTACCCCGCAGATAAGAGTTTGTAAGGGTAATGACATCCCATTTAAATGTATATCGCGGCTGCGGTACAAAACTAAATAGCTTTATTATTTTGAAATTATATAGGTTGTTTTGATAGTCTTTTAATGACCCTTTATAATATGTTGTTACAATTACAGCTCCATAAATTACGTAACTAACATAACGGATTATACAAAAAAGTTACATTGTTTACGTATTGATAATTTTAATTCAGAATTTAATTATATGATATTTACTAATTATATAGTATATAAAATTTCCGAATTAAATTAATCACTTCCTATTCGTATCCCCATGCGAGATTTATTGATTCATCAAGGGCAAGGAGCTTAATATTTTAAGCTGTTGCTTCGGGCTACTTAAAACTTCCAAACTGGAATTAATTCGACGTGGAATTCATAGTTGACAAGTCAGTAAAAACTTTAAGCGGATTTCCGGGGCGGGTTATCCTGTTTTCCTTTTTCCTCCTCCGGATCTCACTTGCCTCAATATAAAACCGATAATCCTTTTCTTGATTGCAGGTACCAAACTTAGGATTAGGATTATTTCAGCTTCTATCCTTCCGTTTCCGTCGCCGGCGGTAAGTACAGATCGATACTATTATTAATTGCGCGTCTCCATCGCACCGCTATTACTATTTTATTTACCCCGTCTATTCGGAATTAAATCCCACCGGAAATAATCTCTTTTACAGTGGCGATATATGTTCGGTCGGGAAACAATGAGCTTAATAAAACTGAAACGGGCGATTATGTGAGTAATGGTTTCTTCGGTGCGCAATATAAAAGGGCTGTTTATGATGGCCATGATGGTTTCAAGCGATTTTCTATTAGGGCCCAAACAAGCGTGTAATTGTCGTTTGGCGTGTCAGGGTGTGCTAATTAAGAATCGGCTTCTCTCCCAAATAACGGCTCATTAAATAAACCCGTAATCGGGAATAGTGGGTATAAATGAAATAATAAATGTAGTAACATAAATTTATAATTAATGGCGTATGAATAATGGAAGAGCTACATGCTATATATGTAATGCATTCACGTATCCCAGAAGGCTACTCGCTAATAATAAATTACGTCGGCCATTGTTGAATTATATAATGTATTGATATTATTCTGTTCTTATTATTTATCATCCTTTATGCTATTATGAACTCGGTGGATGTTCATTACTAATAAATTTAAATAATAATAAAATAAGCTTACAAATTGAAACAAAATATTAAAATCCTGACTGTTAAGTACCATTCTTTTAAAGTTTTTTTACTTACTGCATTTCAGGTAAAGTAATATTTTACCTGTACTTTAGGGCATCATAATATGTTTAATTAAATTAATATCGATAATTCCAATGGGAAAATTTAAAAGAACATAGTTTCTTCATATTTACGAAAAATAATATTTATTTAATATTTGAATATAAAAATAATTAAATTTTTAATTGTATAATCTTGTTTTTTATTGTTGAATATTTTGTTTTTTTAAATATTTTTTTTAATATTATTGTTTTAGAAACCTTATTATTGCATTTATTACATATTTATCAATCAATTAAAGATTATTTCAAGTTATAGTTTAACCAAATGTCTTTAGTTTTCGTTTTATTTTTTCAATAGTAGTCACAGTGAAATTTTATTCAAAAATATACATTTAATGCCAAATTAGATTATTAAATACCCTAGCTATTAAGAGAAATTAATACGACATTTATTTAGTAGCTTTTGTTATATAAATTAGACGGAAAACTTATATCTGTTTTTTTTAAATTAATATGTTTCCCGGCGCATCCACCATTTCGTAATATCAACTATAACACCCGTTGACTTATTATTATAAATTTTTCTTGCTTAAAATTCAGAAGCCATTGACGTAGTAGTAGATAATATTGTATTACAAATATTTATGCTGTCGACTTAGACGCTGCTTTGAACAAAAAATGGCATCATGTTTACATCGTCTATAATTAAAATAGTAGTGACTTGTTATAGAAATTACTTTATAAAAACAATAGAATTTTCGATACAATAAAAAAATCGTAGATTAATTCAGGATTTAACCTCTGAAAATAACAACATAATTTCAACACTTTTATTTCATGTCTGGAAAGATAAGTGAAAATTTTTATTAGTTTTTTTTTTCTCGAAGACAAATTAGTGGAGATAAATTTTGCTTTAACGAAAGGTGTTCAGTATTTTAACGTGTTTAACTTTTGTTTGAAAAATTTTCTATAAACTTACGTTCTTTGAAAATCCGAAAAAACAAAAAATATCTAGTAAAAACCCATTCCCGGTCGGTGCAATTGTAACATTGTAAAGTAATTTTAATGCAAGATTGAGAGAACCTAAGGCTGGAGTTAGCGATGACGGTACTATGATTGTAAGAAGATTTCAGAATAAGTGGATAAACGAAGAGGGTAGGAAGGTGAAGCAATGGGTGATGGAAGATCGATACACAGAAGGTGAGTCAGCAGATAAAAAACATACATTGGGCCACTGGGATTGACAACGATTAATTATATAAGCATTTCAAGAAAAGAAGTGAGAAGAATGGAAGTAGAAGGAGTAATACAGTTTAATAATTTATCACAGAAAGTAAAGATATAGGTGAATAAAGATTGGCAAGCGAAGCAAGACCAAGTATAGTTCATCCGTTAGATCTTCCGTCCTACGTCATAAAATATCGCTTCGAGAAACGACACAAAAACATTTAGTCTTATAAAGTAAACCAAATGCGTTAGAAAAGAACGCACTGTAGAACTTTAGTTGTTTTTTGAAGCGATAGTTTGTGACGTACGACGGAAGATCCAACGAACAGGCTATATGTAAGAAATTTCAGATTTATGTAGAAGACATTAGGGATATGAAGAACAGGCCAGATAAGTTTTAGTGGAATAAAGTTGGAATGGAAGAGTTGAAGAATGTCATAGTGGGATGTGAAAGAAAAGGGAAAGGAAAAAACAAGGGAAAATGTGCACTTGGTTTGATGAGGAATATAAACATGCAAAGAGAGAAGTAAGAAAGGCTGTTAATGTAAAAAACAATAATTTGACACTTTTTTTACTTTCTTTATTTATCGCTATATGTATTTCGGTCCGGGCCAGAGGCCGAGTTGCAAAAACAAAACTGCCAGAATCGTTAATTAATATACAATAAAACGAATGAAGTGTTTCTCAGAAAGGAATTAAACTTTATAACCGATTGAGACAAGCAATGATAAATATTCATTAAAAACTGAGGATTAAGAACAATGCATATATTGCATAAAATGTTCACATTGTAGATAATTACTCGAATAAAAAAACACACTTATCAAAGATGTGTAAGCAGATAGCAAATAGAGAGAACAGTTTTCCATGGTCATAGTGAAAACAGGTTAGAGAAGGACGTTGAAATTATTTATTTGTTACCAGAAACGCCAGGAAATTTTAGATGTGGAAGGAGGACAAGAGACCAGATCTTTATTCTGGTAAGGATAGTAAAGAGATTGTTGAAACAGGAAGGTTATTTGTATGCAGTATCCTTAGACTTAAAAGGAACATATGATACAGTGCCTATGAAGACTTTACTAAAGTGTCTGAGAAGAAGATGAGTAAGTGATATAATGCAAGGTTTAATAAGAAGGGTCTTTCTTTTACTTGTATATTAATACTATAAGAAAAAAGCAAAGTATGGGCGCTGGTATATGCGGATGATATGGTATCAATGGTGAAAGATTGGGAATGAACTAAAAATATGTTGAAGAAGGTGGAGAGATATTTGGATAAGAGAGAAATATGTTTAAACACAGGAAACTAAGGAAGGGAGGGAAAAGTAGAATAATTAGAATGGAAGGAAACGATAATTTTAAAGGGTTAAACCATTCAAGAGTTTAGGTTTTTTTCTAAAATTACAATATGTTGGATGCTTGAAGCCATAAATTTGTTATACATCTTGAATCAGGAACTTTAACAAATGATAAATAAAACTTACTTTGTTAATATCACAAGTAAGTTTTATTTATCATTTGATAAAGTTCCTGGCTTAAAAGTACAGGAAGGTACGTGTAGTATGTAAAATGGGTGAAAGGAAAGCGTGGAGAGAAAAAAAAGAGAAATTGGTTGGTGAAAAATTATACATAGTGCTTCAGTGCTTCAGGAAACTGAGTAATCTACAGTTTGAAGCAATAAAAAGAATAGCCCATTATGAAATGAAGTTGTGTGAATTAGAGAAGGAGTAACTGGTAAACAAGTATAAAAAGCGTGCACAGGTGTAGAGAAATCTAAAGTGGAAAATAGAGAAAAAAGGAATTTATAAAAAAACCTACTTTTTATCTCTTATTCTCTATTCTCTATCGGAGAGTGTAGTTAATAGATAATTAGAGCATATAGTGAACGTAGAGTATTGGATGAAAGAGAAAGGAAAGGAATTAAAACTTCATGAAAGGCTTTGCTGAAAGAATTGCATATAATAACATATCTAAAGGAGGGTACCAAGGAACCTAAATAACAGTTAGCTGGGTATTGAGGAAATGGTTAAGTTGGTAAGAGCTAGATGTGAATCAGGAGATAGAGAGAGGAAAAGCTGGTGGGGAGAAAGTTATGGAAAAGTTTACCAATAATCTATTACATAAAGCCAGAGAATAAAAAAAACTGCACAACTTCAAATTCTTATGGACTAGAGACGGAAGTATATTCATTAGAAAAACGGACACGAGCACTAAAATTTAAATTAAAAAACATACTGATCTAGAAAAATTAAAATAAACCAAGTAAAAAAAAGAAAAAAACTATATAAAAAATTTAAATACAATGTATACCATATACCTACATAATATAAGAAGTTTACAAAATAAATTCCATGAAGTAGAAACTATTCCAACAACACATAACAATCCAACTAGTATTGCTATCACAGAAACTCCTATAAATGAACAACTGTAAAAATTACAAAATTATAACGCGGAATACAAGTCCCGAGATTCCAGAGGCGGAGAAATAACAATATTTATAAAAGAAGACACAGAATACAAAATATTAAACAATGTAACAGTGAACAAAATAGAAATCATAAAAATATCCCTAATAAAAGAAAAAAAACAATAATCTCACTAATATACAAACCACCACAAATAAACCTTAATACACTAAAAAATACTCTAATAAACTATTTACTAAACAGAAGAATAACTCATATCATAATATGAGACATAAACATAAATATACTAGAAAAATACAACATAACAAAGGATTACAAAAATACCCTAAGAGAAAACAACTACAAAATAGTAAATAAAATAACAAAAAAATCATACACAAAACTAAATAAAAATGGAAACAACTCCATATTAGTCCATGTATTTATAAATAATATAAACTTAATAGAGAACATTAAGGTAGAGAAATCAAGCATATCTGGCCATAATGCAATAATAACAAAAATAAAAGACCAAAATATAAAACCAGAATACAAATTCTTTGAAATTACTAAAGTAGACCAAACACAAATAACAAAAGACATAAATAACATTGACATAAACAAAATAAACAACTTTGAAGAACTTTCAAAAACGCTTCAAAATATAATAGAAAAGAATCAGGAAGTAATTAAAAAGAAACACTGAAAACCCATGAATAAATGAAAAGATTATTAAACAATTCAAAAAAAGGAACAAATTACAAAAAAAAATCTAAAAAACCCTAACAATGAAATAATAAAGGAGGAATACATCAAATAGAAGAAAGCAACAACAACCACAATAAAAAAAGTCAAAACACAATACTACAGAAATAAACTCCAAGTGAATATAAATAATCCCAACAAATTTTTGGAAATAACCAAATAAATAAACTAAAAAATGCGAAAAGATTATAAATACGCAAAGAAAATGGAACCAATACAAACAAGGAGAAGATCAGATTTAAGGACAGAAAAATTCACAACAAATTCACACCCATTAACAACTGACAGCATAAAAAGATACAATGAACTAGACGACTACATAAAAAAACTAAAATATACTCCATTCAAATTAAAACTTAAAAATAAAATAAACAACCAATTAATATAAAATCATAAAACAAACAAAAAGAAAAAACCAAACCATCTCTCAATACCGTTAGCACGAGTTGGGACACCACACCCGCAAATCCCGAGGGGAAAAAACAACCAAGAGTGATTGCAAATACAAAAAAATACATGTTTATTAAATTTGTAAACAATTTTTTTTTGTAAATGTATATGTAAATAAAATCTTTGTAAGCATTTGAAAAAGGAAGGTATGACGTGTATGAAGGGTAGGAAGAAACACAAAAGGAAGAAACCAAATTGTTATAGATGTCTTTATTGTATTATTATATGCCAATAATTATTTAATAGTTTAAAGCGAAATATTATATAAATAATAATTAAAATTTCCTTAAAGTGATTTTTGTTATTATATGATACAAAAAATCAATTGAAACAATTATATTTCAAATATAGTAAAAATAGCCCAAAAACAAACGCAATAAACACAGAAATAAAAAAATGCTCATGAATTAGACCGTCAAAGTAAAAAAATAATATTTTGCATTTTTTTAATGTTGATTTAAATTAGTTAAATTTTACTGAAACATGTAATTTCATAAAGAAAAATAAAAAGTTGATAACTTTAGTGAAAAACTATTGAAAACATAACTATAAAAACTGCTTTTAATAGTTAAATTTTTACACAAAAACAATCTGAGAAATTAAAAAGTTGCTTAAAAACGAAAAAATTTAATATTTAAATTATTCGTATTTTAAAATTAAAAATTGAAAGTATAAAACACAACTTATCAAGAACAGGTTTAAATTTTTAAAATAAAAAATTTCCATTTAAAAAAACAGTTTTCTTTGTTTTGGCTAAAAATCAATTTAAATTTTAGTTAGAGAAGTCATAAACTCATTCGAGATATAACAATATTATTTACTTTTAACGTTTCCATGGCTAACTATTTTTTTATTTATAAAAAAATTAAATGACTGTAACTTACTTACTTTTAGAGAAAACTATGTCATATGATTAAAGAGAAAAAATAATCTATCGAATGAGGCTATAGTCAACTACGATTTTCATTTCAAAATTGCATTATATCTCAGAAAATAATGACGACAAAAGTTTTCTTAATATAGTTTATTAATCTGCATAAATTAATCTGCAACTTTCCCTTTTACAGTTTCTTTTCTATTGGATATATTGATTTGAAAAAATTGACACTTTTTACTTCAAAATATCTAGTTACCCTTGAATTTTATGAAAAATTTAAAAGTGCAATTTTATTCAACTCTTAAAACTATACTTCTTTTCCCATTTAACAGATTTTCCATATTTAATAGTTTTCAATATCCCCATAGAGAACATCTTAAAAAACTCACCTTGTATTACACATATATTTTGTAATCAAGTAAGCGTAACAACTGAATCAAAATTCTGATATGGTATAAATTTTTTATTTTCGTAAATAACTGTAGAGTTTTTGCTTGAACTTTAAAGAGGGTTATTTCTTGTAAAAGCTGAGGCCGATTGTATAATGATGACTATATAGAATCTGTTTTCTTATGATGCGTATGACTTGTATTATAGCAATAAATTAGATTATAAGCATTAAACTTTATTGTAGGTTTTATATTTAAAACCTACAATCAATAAATATAGAACTGTAAAATGATAAAATTTGTTGAAATTACCCCCACCTGATTATTTAAATTAGCTTAGATTTAAAACAAGTCTTAAAGTCCTATTCTGAATAATAAATAAGTTATTTGACATTTCACTGTTTCCACAAAAAAAATATGCCATATCTTGGATGTGACTCCAATTTGGCTTTATCTATTATTAGCGTATTCGAATTGACAAGCTGTTTTAAAATTTGCAAAGTAAGAACACAAAATTAAATTTTAAAGTTAATTCTTTGTAATGAGCTTTCGAAAATTCAATTAATTATTCATCGTTATTCCTAGAATTATACATGCAAATTCGTGTTCTATGTTATCACTTACTAAACGTTTTTTTGGATCCTGTTTTTTGAAATCTTTTGGTTTTTTTGTTATTTGAGATTAATCTATTTTCATACATTTATAAGTGATGGAATACATTTGGTGTGTATTAAGTAAGAGTCTCAAAATTTGAACTAACAATTAGTATGTTGGCATCATCTGCATATGTTTGAATGTGTCTATTGTTTTGGTAAATTAAATTGGGGTCTTTCAAACATATAACAAAAAGCAAAAGATATAGGTTACTTCTTCATGACACCCCTATATAAGTGTAACCTGTAGATGAGTATGTGTTATTTAAGATTATTTTCTGTGGGTAGTCTTTTCGAAAATGATAGATACATACATACATCTTACTCATTGTGTCAAATGCTTTAGCTATGCCTAGAAATTGGTAGCATTCTTCTAAGCATCAACGACAGATTGTAAATAGTCAACGATTGCAGTTTGATCTACGTCTTAAAAACCATAGGATAAATTTTTGTTATTCTGTATAAATCAGTTGAATTTTTAGTTGTGACATTTTAAAACAAATTAAAAAAAAGTAGTTAAAACGTTTCTATAAAGAACAAATAAAAAGTGGCTTAAAACAGTTTATTTGTTATTAGCAATTTTAATCAAATATTCATATAATAAAAACTAATCACAAAAAAAAATTAAATAATTGCTCTTTATCGAAAGAAGAACTTAAAAAGTCGCCTTAAGCTTTTCATTTATAAAATTTGAAGATTTTTTTAAATTTTTAATTACAAATTTATGAAAAAATTATATAAATTTGCTTTACACTATTAAAAAAAAACTAAATGAAGCAGATTCTTCTATGTGTTTATGTTGCGGAATTAAAAATTTTTCACTTTTTGTCAACAGATACCTCTTTTTAAAGATCGATTTATATTACAGCTTATTACTATTAATCATTAAAACGTGTACGAATTTATTAATAGTTTCCATGATAAAATAATTCGGAAAAAGCACAAATAATATAGAAAATTGAGAAAATTTTATATTATGCATTGTCTAATTATGGTAATATTAAATTTGTCTAAACATGAATTAATAAGTTTAACCAGTTGTTTTTTTAAATTAATTATAAAATTTTATTTTTATCTTTACTTAGATTTATTTTTTATTAATAAAATAATAATGATAATAATAAATGGCTTTATTGGCATAATAAACAAAGAAAACAAAATTATTATATATAACTTTTAATTGTAATTTTAAATGTTTTCTCTATAGTTCCATGAAATACATTTAAGAACGAATACTTCAAATATATAAATATGATAATTTATGTATAAACCATTAAAATATAATTTGTTATATGATATAATATATAAATATATTCTATTTCAGATTAGTATAAATCTAAAAATATAATTTGACTGTAAACATACATATAATTTTTCCACGGACCGTACAACTGTAAGCCCCGTCAATATAAAATTGAAGAAAGCCAAAATAACACCGACGGTGCGAAAATAAGCACGGCCCTTTACAAATTCGATCACGATATCAATCTATATGAATTTTCCAGATAATACTTCAAGGGAATTCGAATATAATAAATGTGTAAACAGCGAATCGATGTTTACGCACTGTAAAATTGCGCAAATATTTGCGCGCGCGAATTGGAGACGGTTCACCGAGACGGATGGATTTTTACGTAGGAGGAAGAAGTCAAATAGCGCAAAAAGCGGGAAATCGGAATTTATACATTATAAATGGAGTCGTCCTCTTTCGGGACGCCAGCGCTAATTAGTTTTCCGAATATTAAATCGAGATCTAGCTGTCCTCGAACGATGCCAAAAACTTTTTAATTAAAGGCGGTACCTTATCCATGATAGATAGTTTAACATGAAAATGGCATTACTAGTATTAAATTATTCGTTCTAGACAGCTAATATATTTTCAGGTGATGATTGATATCCACTAAAATATTTCGTTTTATTTACTTATTGCCTTCTTGACAACAAAGTCCTTCGGATCTTAACTCAGCCCAGATAATATACAAGCTTAATTTTATAGTAAAAGATGTACATATTACAATACACATTAAAACATAATCTATAAAATTATTACTTTCCAAAAACAATTTAATGTTAAAATTAATGAAAATAAAATCACTCAAGATAAAAATTTATTTTTGCGGGTATTTCATTCAAATATTATTAAATTATATTATAGGCATTTAATTTCATAATAATATGTATTAAAGTCATTTACGCCGTTCTAGAAAAGTTATTAAAAATTATTATTTAAATTTGGTTAAAAGAACATACAACATAGTTATTTTTTTCTACTGGAAAGAGTATAAATAATAGATATATATATAAATATAAATTGTGTATTATTTTATAAACATTATATTTTAATCACAAATGAAACACTTTTTAACTTTGTCTGAAAATGACAAGTAAAATTGTCGAAAGTATACTCACTTAATAAAGTCACAATTATATAAAAGAAGTTAAAAAGAGTTCATTTATAATAATGATGTATAATGAAGCAAAAACCTCTACCATTAACAGTTTATATTTTAATATATATTTACTATAATACTGTTATTATAATTTATGTTTACACATTTTAATATAATCATATTATTATATGAGTGCGGATTGCTATTAATAGGAGAACCTTCTGTGGCATTAGAACTTCCCTAAATATAATACGCTATTGTGTACACGAGTAGAGGTTAAATGTAAACTATTATATTCTATAATAAGCAGGAAGGGAACCAAACGCCATATCGGGCTTATGCGTACACGCTAAATGTATCGTGTGCGGACGTAAACAGAAACATTCCTGCGCCATTAATTACCTACTATATCGGGCACATTAACGCAGTCACCTATAGTTCAATAGTTACTAATTGCCTCCCAACTAATCTCCGTGATAATCTGTATTCTAGTTAATGACTTGAGGGCGTGTCCCTAGTTATAGTGGTTCAATCTACTAGGCCATTACTAATTCATCAGATAATTGTGCGGTATATGAAAAGTTGACAGGAATAGCCACAACATTTACGCTATAAATACATCGCATTAATTTTCTATTACTTTAACTAGGAGTCTACAATTGCAAGCAGTGAAAATTTTCAGGGAATAAAATTATATAAATGCGTTATTAAATACCAAGACTAGAATAAATCTATATGTTATATGTTATATTTGTCTTTATCACACATGCTTTACAAAATAATATTAACAAAAAATGACAGAAAAAAGTACATCCATTTGCATCAAATGTTTTTCCTTTCAAACCCATAATATCCTCCGCTGTTACAAACGATTCAGCATAGGTTACTTATTTTGTTTGGCAATTAGATACTTATTTTTCGCTAATAGTAATCTATAATCAATTAAAACCCCAGTTCTATACTAAACTACAAACTTTTTTTCAACCATCACTTGATGAAACATAATTTAACGAGTCTTGGAGACTCAGCAGATTTATACAAAACTTTGATAATGATTTACAATTACCGACAATACTGAGGATTTTTTTAAATGACAATTATTTTCTGCCGTGGAATAGAAACGAAAAGTATACTGCTGTCGGTTTTGGTGCCATCAGCGTTACCATCAAATATTTGCTCAAACGTGTTTTGTTCAGAAGTTGTCGCATCCCTATTTATAAATTAAATTAGCATAGTAAACATCATCGAGGATGCTGACAATTACAATTTTTGGACGAGCAATATTCTTCGAATCTTGTGATCAAGAAGTGCTTAAAAATCCACTTCACCAATAGACTCTGTAAATCGTATTTCTCCGTGAGAGGGAGACCATTATTGTTTAGCTTGGAAAACGGCTTTGTAGCACGAATACAATTTGCAAAGAGACTCAAAGCTTTAATCTTGCTGTACATGTTTTTTTGACAATTTGCACTCGATAATGAGTTATAGGCCATTTTCCGCGGACAATTTAGTTTTCTGCGCTGTATTTAATAATGATCTACCTCATTGCAGTATCTGAACTTCGTTAAGCAATCTTCTTCATCACATCTGCTGCATCTAGGTTCCCAGAATTGCGGAAACTCATTGTAAAGGATAGGCTAGATCGTTACTTTCGTGTTGCTACAAAACTTGTAAGTGGACGCCCTGCGTCTTATTGAAGTCTTTCAAATTTGTATGGAACATTCTAATTTAAAATATATATACAGTAACGACTACAATTTGCAAACTTCAATTTTGGATACAGTAGATGGAAATATGCATATTTTTAATTGTGGAGCAAATATTTATGTGACTATTTTGCATTTAATAATTGAAGTTCAAATAATAATACCTCGAATTTATGTATTTTTAGATTTAGTATTATCTAACATTAATGAATTAATACACTTATAATAAATTTAAGGTTTAAATTACAAAACTTGAAGGCGGAGTTCACATTGCAGTGTTCTTCCACTTAACCGAATATTCTCCATAGCTGACGATAAATATTAGCAGGTGATTCTTGCCATTGATAGCACTTATTTTTGTTTCAATTTACATTTAACTATTTTCTAGCTAAGATTTTCTGTAGTATATTTAATATATTGCTCATAAAGTAAATGACTTAAGTTAACACTTACCATTAGCCTTGAAGGCAGCATGTGCCTTCTTTCACTAAAGATAAGTTGATTAAACTCTGCATTAAACCACCTTGGAAAAATACAAAATTTATTACGTTTTGTAGGAACGTACAAACTTACCTCTGCATTCATAATTTGATAAATTTTTTCCAATGATTTATTTATATTAGGATGATACAAAATAGATTTCCAGTCTACCGATGTTAAAAAATTAATTAGTGAAATATAGTCTGCAGATTAAAAGTCATAATAAAATAAGTCATTCTGTAAATATTCAACGTCACCAGAAAATCTAATACTAAGTGTACATAATAATAACTGTCATTAAATACACCATCCAAACACTTTATAATATTTTTATTTTGTATCATTTTTTTAATACTTGTAAAGCAAATAAACTAAACTAAACTGAACTAAATATTTTTGGAGTTATGTCAATGAATGCACTAACCTACGTGGTCCTCCTAAGAATATGTTTTATGAAAATAATACCTTTGATAATAGCAATAATTACGTAAACTTATTTGCTAAATAGTTTTCTACTGTACACTACAATGATGATGTACATTCATTTATAAATATGGAAAAATTCTTTCATTAATCCGTTGTTTGAGGATGGTGACTGATAAAATGTAACAAATTATAGAAGTTTTACTATACAATCCGTTATTCCAAAAACTCTGGATCAGTTGGTATCCAAACAAGTGATATGGATATGTAAGCATGTGATTTTTGATGAACATGGTTTCCTGCAGGGTAAATCTAAAATTGGTAATCTCTAAACATATCAATACTTTTATTAAATATGAATGAGAGTGGATATCAGGTCGATGCAACTTATATCGATCTATCATAATAATTAGAGGTTAATTAAACTCTTGCTGTTGTCAATTTAATTAACTTTTTACAATTTTTCAAACCACTGAATGCAGTTTTATTTCACTCAATTAAAGTTTCAAGAGTCGCAATTACAACATAAGTGTGTGGAAATTCATAGAATCAGTGATATGTGTAAGGTGAGTGGGTGTCCTATAATTCTCTAATAAATATAATATATATATTTATATATATATATATATATATATATATATATATATATATATATATATATATATATATATATATTAAACTAAAGCATCGCTTGAAATTCCATAACAACGTCGACAAAAATACTGATATAATTTTTTTGAGACGGATAGTAAGTGAGTAATAGTGACTGAAATACAAATGCATATGTAGGGTGGGAGGGTGTCCTCAAACCTAACCTCCAATCAGTAAAACATATGCCTAAGTTTTCTTGAATAATTATATTTTAAATAAAAGTTTCTTGTTCATTATTAAATCAGTTATCAATTTTATGTTCACTTCTAGACAATTTATTTCAAGAAATCCTGTAATATTTTATAAAGATTATAAGGTCGGATAGTGGCCACCCACCCGCCCTACATATATACAGAAATTTTATCTAAAACACTACTCTAAGTTAAAGTTCAATGTCGACGGTAACAGTGATGTAATGTTTTGAAAAATTTAGTGTTTTTTAGACGACGAAAACCAAAGTTTTGGAAATTAAGCAGCCTAATTTATTAAATAAATAATAATTTCTTAGATTTGGCTATCAAATAGTTTAAGAGTTTTTTGTGTTCTCACTAGCAGTTTGTAAAAGTTAACAAGTATGCATCAACAGCATAAATATTACATCTAGTGTAAGTCAAGGTTCCCATTGTGGGACCAATATTTTCCTACTTTAAAATTATTTTCTTTAATACAAAGTGCAAAAGATCGTGATATACTCCAAAGTGATCTAAAAAATATTGTTACTTGATGTATTTCAAAAAATCTTGATTTAAATATTAAAAATTTTGTTTTTTTCAGTCGTTCTAAGTTTATAAAGTTTAATTACATTATGTATAATGTATATATCCTACGATTTGTTGATTAAATAAGAATTTTAGGTAGACACTCAATTCACTTTTTCTTCTCATATTAATATACTGAGAAATAGAGCCATCAAAATACTTTGAGCAACTGGCACATGTTTATCTTATTCGCAGCTTGAGTATGGAACAATAATTTAGGAAACTATTTATATCAGTAATATAATTAAGGTGGTTCAAGGGAAGTTCTTAAGAATGATGTCTCTAAAACTTGGTTTAATTTCTATAGACTTCAGTCATTCCTATATGCTGATAATGTTAGGCCTAAAATCTTTACATTATAGACGGATTATTTTCAATATATGCTTCGGTTTTAAAATAATAAACAGCTTTTTTTATTGCACTACCTTGCTTTCATCTTATAATTTTGTTGTGTTTAATATACTCGTTGTCTGTCATGTTTCACTTATAATTTCATTCAACTAATTAAGGATCGCTTAACCCGTTAAGAAAAAAAAAATTTGTAACACTTTTAATTCTAATCCTAAATTTAATTTATTTGATTCTTTCTTTATAAAGTTTAAATGTAGTTTGAATCGAATCGATTCATCTGTATGTTTCAATAATCCATAATTATTATATTACCTTTAGTTTATTTATAATACAATTCAAACATGTTTTAATTTATAACAGTATTATTTATAATTTGTTTTTTTTTGTTTGTTTGTATATACAAGGAAAATTGATATTTTTTCCTTATACTGAGTTTGCAGTGTTTGTCCGTTGGTAATACTTGATTATTATATTATTTTTTATTTAGTTATGATTTACTTAATATAAAATTTGTTTTGTTTTATAGCTTTGTTAATTTGTAGTAATATTAATAAACATCTTTATTTACAGAAAAAAACAGAAAATAATTTTCATGTAATTAACAATATGACAATGATATGATGCAATAATTAATTTTTTTCTGTCAAACGTCTATCGACCCACGGTCTTTCAGCCTTAATATGTAGTATTTATATTTAAAATTTAAGATTGCTTTAATTTATTTTGTTAAAATAAATTGTGTTTTTTTTGCTTTACTTGATATTTCATTTGAGTTATGTAAAAAGGAAAGTATCCGGTAAATAAATGGAATAAAATAAAATCAATAAAAATATTTCTATCGTAATTAATAAACAAAAAAATGAAATTGATAAATAAAATTCATCCTTGTGGAACACCCTCCTTGCAGCTACAAATTCTTTGAATGGGCTGAACGATATTTGTATATAATTTATATAAATTTTAAGATGACTTTAAAACACACTATTAAATTAAAATTATATTCCCATATTCCCAGTTGTTTTACTTAGACACTTTGGTCAATTTCTTCAGAAATAAACTAGTTTTAAATAAAATCCACCTTCTTGAAATGTTAATTTTAAGGTCAAATACAGATTACGATAACTGAAGAAAACAATTTTAACAACAGTGACAGTTTACAAAATTATATTTTTAAAACTATATGGACAAGCTAGCTTACAACACTTAAAAACGTATTTCAATGTTTGTAGCCATGTTTCAATTTTTAAAAATAATATAATTCTAAATGCATTAGATCAGTCCAGACCAGTTGAGTTCTTTACCATCTGCACCACTAGCTCTAGATACATTTTTCTTTTAATTTACACATAAATTGCTAAAATGCTAAATATATTGACTTTTCTCACTTAATTGTAGCATACAGCGAACTAAAATGTATCTGAAGTTCAAAAACCGCTCAAGTCGATATCGTACGTCCTTTTCCGCATGTGATTGTCGAAGCGATCGAATCACACTTGCATGTCATGTGGTGGACAAAAACCTTGGTTCCTACTTCTGAGCCTCGATGGCGCAGGTGGTAGCGAACTCAACTAGGAATCCAGAGGCCGCATATTCGAAACTGTTTTTCGATTCATTTTTGATTTTCGAAATTTGCCATGAAGATTTCACCGGTTAACCTATAGGCAGGCTTTTTGGCTAACTATATATTATATTATTAAATTTGAAGTAATCCTTATAAATGCATAGACGAATAAATTTTTCATTTTTCATGTCATCTTTTTGGTTGTTATCTTCATAAAATTTTCCCATTAATTTGGCCAGAATTGAATTCAATGTATCTGTATGGATCAATATAAATATTGAAGATGGTATTGTTTATCTATTAAAGTCGAGCATTCTGATTTGATTGTTTTGTTGTTAAATTAACTATTGATGGACATCTAGTAAATAAATATAAATTTTGAATAAAGTGTTAATGTTTGAATGCAATTTTAATATTCTTCGGACTCTCGTGATCATAAATGTTCATTTTGATATAGTCAATATGCTGCCATATTAAACATCAGGTTTTTAATGACACTTCCATTGAAAAAGAGATTTTTTCCCAAAGTTCTTTTAATTAAAATTATACGTTAACTTTTTTAGTTAACTTTTTTAGTGTGTAAGAATTCTAAAGCAAATATAATTAAGTCAAAAGTCTTTAAATAGAAAAGGATTGGGCCTAAATTAAAGTAATTATTAAAAGTTAAAAAATGGCATTTTATACCTGTTAATAAAAGGTAACTTCATTCATTCTTCGCTGCTTCTTCCTTCTAGCAAACTCATTTTTCTTTTATCATTATTTATCATTGCTTATTAGCCATATATTTTTGCTATAAAAATTGAGCTGTATTTTTTCCAAGATTTTATTTATTGCCATGGAAAGAAGGATAATTTCTTCAACCTCTTTCTCAAATAAAAAAACAAACTTTCTCAACGATTTCATGATTATTTATTACTTGCTGGTTAAAAATTGGCTTACAACTTTCGTTATTTATTTAATCGAAGCTTCTCCAGAAATATGTCTAGTTTCGTTTGTATAAATAAGGTGTGTACTTATTATAATACTTTTATGCAAAAACAATTATATATTTCCAAAAGTTTTTGTTGTTTTTCAATAATTTTGTCGTTATATGGTGGAACCGCCAAGTATATGTATAGCTTGTTTTATTTTCTATCTAGTAATAAAATATTTGATTACTTTATTCAGAGAGGTGTTCTTTTATCTAAAGGTGTATTAGTTTATAATTGAAATTATTCTATATTCTTTTTTATTTTTGACATGTTTGTAGGTGTCGTCATATGTTCGACCCTCTTACTGAAATCCTTTTCTGCCCTAAGAAAAATTGATGCTTCATTAGCTGTTTTCTGTACCTAGAGTAGGGCTGCTGGAAGTGGTCTATTACTTGCTGTTGAGCCAAGTTTATTAGCTAACCTCTTTAGTAGCACATAGTTTTTAAGAATACATAGACAGAACACACTCGTTTGAAATGTGGTGTTACCATATTCTTGACATATCCTGAACACAAAGGAAAATAAATGTGGAAGTATTACAAAAAATAGTATAACAGCATAAGATAATAAAGCTAAAATATTTAGAACATGTAATGAGAGGACAGAGATTTGAGATGCTCAGAATGATCATCCAGGGCAAAATGAAGATAACATGTAACATTGGTAGAAAGAGAATTTCGTGAGTGCGGAATTTGAGAGAATGGTTTAAATGTAGTTTCATAGAACTGTTCCGTGGAGCTTTAGATAGGATGAAAATAACAATGATGATGACAGCAACAGAAGAAGAAGTCTGTATTCTAGTCTGTATTCTCATACATCATTTTAAGCACCGCGGACTGAAACCGATTTGGTCTCAACTAGTTTTTGTTTCAGTACGCCTTTACGACAAAAATATCTTTAAAAATGCTTATAAAGTATTGGATATAGTTGTTATTATAGTTTTCTTTTAGTTTTGTTTAGTAGAGCAAGGAAACATAAGGTCAGCGGTCTATTCGTGCGTTTTGTAGCTATTCTCTCTTCTCCTCTTTATCATACCCTTCTCTGCTTCTAACCTAACTAGATTTATCCAAGTTGACTCCACTCAGCATCTACTCTCAGATGAATGTCACATTCTTGTATACTTTCTGGTAATTATTGATTGTTTCAGCCCATAGCTGCTGACGCGGTTGTAAAGGCTTTTTGTTCATCATGGTAGTTATATTGAACTCCAAAGCTGGCAACTTCAAAACGTAAGTGGCTTTATTTCCAACAATGCAGTTAATCCAATATTTGAGAAGACCTAGTTATTCCATCCATACTAAAGGTGTTTAAATCTATCAAGTACAACATAATGTCTAGAGTTCACACGCGATTAAAAAATGAAGATATTTGGTAAGCTTCGGGATAACTAGAATTATTTTGCTCTAACTTGGGCGTAGTTTCTTTCTAAATATGATGAATGAGATGGGAAGAAGATGACACTTTTTAGAGACTAAAAAATGAGGTTAAAACAGGTTACAAGAGAAAAAAAATATAGAAGCCATTTTTTATAAGCTTATTAACTTGTGGAAAGTTAAGCTCATGGTTCAATGTTTAGAAGATTAAGTGATTTAGAAGATAGTTGAGGGGTTTAAGTATGACTAGTAGTGACCTTCGCTTGGACGGGGATGGTTTTTCCTGAAGAGAGATAGTAAGCATATTCATTCAACCTAGTGTGTTTACTTTTTTAGATTTGTCCAATGTAAAATTGGTTACATTCATTAGATGCTATTAGATAAATTCCTTCTTTGACAATGTAAACTCGACAAGTTTCGCTTAACAATGCTTTAAAAAGCAAAACTAGTCGAGTAAATAGAGAAAAATGGTCAAACAAACCAAATGTAATTTAAAATTTTCATCGGTAATAGTTTAAAATTTGTCACCAAGCAATAAATGAGAAAGTAATTAAAGAAATAATATGTAACTCATATTTTTTAATTTTTTTGTTAGTCAAAGTTAATTTATTCAATACTGTTACCTATAAGTAAACATTTAGTCCACAGCAAATAATTAATTTCTGCCTATTCACTAGCGCAAATTTTTCTCTGTATTTGCGGATGGTAGCCAATGCTCCCATGCAGAATTTTATATTCAATATGCCTTAATAGTGTACGGAATTCATAGTACAACAGAGATATAAAGTAGCAACGAAGAAGAGTTATATTTATATATAATGTAAGGTCTTATAAAAACTTAAGAGAAAATTGCCTTAATTTATTGTATAGTAAACGACAACATAATTTAACCGAGACATAAATGATATACAGTCTGTTCCACAACAGCGTACGGTTCCGCATTGTATTAATAGGTGGCGCACAGATGTTAGGTTAGGTTTTACCGATTCTCTGAACAGTTGAGAAGAACGCGTTGAGGTTATATCGGTAGTGTGACTTGTTTTGTCTGTAACACAGCAGAATAAATACAATGAGTGCTGCGTATGCAAGTCGTTTTGAAGCAGTGTTTCTTTGCACACATCTGAAAGGACCGAAAATGTCGTATGCAGCTGCCAGCCGCTACATTAAAAAGTCAGAGGGGTTCGTTAGGAAGTGGGTGAAACGTTACAACGAAACAAAAAGTGTTGACGACCTGCCGAAACGTGGCATTCGGCGCTCAACGGCGAAGAAGGATAACAAAGCTATCATCAAGATATTTTAAAAGAATCCTGGGTTTTCGTTACGGCGAGCGCAAAATCTCTTATTGAAAAAGGGTATAGAAGTGGGCCTTAATACTATTAGACGACGATTGCTTGATTCCGAATGCGGAATGCATGTCCAAAAACGGCTGGAGTGGGCAAAGGCTAATATTGATCGTGATTTTTCTAATGTAATCTTTACTGATGAATCATTCTCTTGGGCCTGGAGTACCAGAAGATATGCGTGGTCAACTCGTCACAATCCCGTTGTTCAACGTACAGTTAAACACCCAGTGAAAGTACATGTGTGGGGATGCTTCTGTACACAGGGATTTGGTACTTTACATCTATTCACAGACAATCTGAATACACAGAAAATTAATATGATTTATCATAAGTATTTACTGAAGTCTGCTCAAAGATATTTGGCTTAGATAATAGTTCCTGGGTGCTACAAGAGGACAACGACCCAAAACACCGAAGTCGTGCATGTACGGAGTGGAAACCTGAAACTAGCATCACTACAATGGATTGGCCTTCTCAATCGCCTGATGCCAATTCCATCAAAAACGTGTGGGCAGTCATGAAGGTTAAACTCAGAGAAAATAAGGTTTTTAATTTAAAGTAGCTCGTTCGTAATATACGGGAAATCTGGAGATCTCTTCCTCAGATAATGCTGAAAATCTCGTGGAAAGCATGCCACGACGCTGCCAGGCCATACTCGATAACAAAGGAGATTGGACAATTTACTATGTAAACGCATTTTAGTTTATAGAATGTATTAATAGATCCAAATAAAATTTTTAACAATTTTGTATTTTTTTATGAGAAACAGCTCGTACGCTGTTGTGGAACAGACTGTATATTTATAATATCAATTATACCTCCATAGGAACCATTGATTAAAAGTTACTGATTAATTTAACCGAGACATAAATGCTATATGTATTTATAACGTCAATTGTACCTCCATAGGAACCACTGAATTAAAGTTACTGAGATTAATTTATAATTTATGTAGTATCCCGGCGCATTCACCAAAATTACTATACTTTATTTTTATTGATTTCTAATATCAATAATACTTATAGTTATTGAAATTTGCTGTAAGTATAAATTTTAATATGTGATAATTTTATTTATATAAGTAAAATATGTCATTTAAAATTAAATACTATAATTAATTATATTATCTGATGAATTATTTGTAATAGTTTTAACTTTTAGTAATAACATCTTATAAACTAATTAAATACAACAACTATACATTATTGTCTAAGATATTTAATTAGCATAACTTCAACTTGAACTATGAAGTGATGGAGGGCGGTGAAATGTAACATCGGCTCCCTAATCACTATCATGAAACGTCGGGGAGCGTTGAAGCCTTTAATAGAACCCCGATCTTGCTTCTCTAATCGGACGCTATTCAGTACAGCTATTTGGTATTACAACACGTCATAACACATTGTTCGATGAAGGATACATGTATTTTCCATTGTACTTTATCTTGAAACGGGGACAAAGGGTCCCCGCCCATAATTCATGACGTGTCCGATGTATGATTTATACACATTTGACAATGTTTACTGGCAATTGAGGGCACTTCGTGTATCGAAATTCGAGCAAATATCATAAATCTCCGTTTGATGTATCACGGAGCAGTTACGCTATAGAATTACGTGCGTGCTATCGGTCCCCATCTAGTTTGGTTTTATTGAAATTTAAAAGGGATTTATTGGAGTTTTACAAATTAATTAATCATAACACGTATTCATAAATTTAAAAAAAAACTTTACTATCCAGGAAAAATAATTAATATTTTAATGTTACTATTCTATTAATATAAATAGTAATTACACTTTTTTTGATATAATCGCTTATAATAAAATTATAGCGTATAATCAAATAGTTATAAAAATCAGACCTTTAATTCTGGTTCAAACCAATAGCAGTATTCCGCATAGTTTTCTAAGCGTAAAGCCGGGGCGTGAAAGACATCCATACAATCGTAAATGCGAGCAATTTAAAATATTCAGTTTGTATTCCATATTGCGCGCTTGTATTTTAGCGAATCGTATTGAGTATCCCGTATGTGTCTATATGTGCTGGTTTTGGGAAGGAGTCGTACAAATTGAATTTCGTTATCCGTTGCTCACACAACTTTCAGCCGGCCATCTGCCGGTCATACATTTAACATTTATATTCAGCCCTTCCTTCGCTCGCCGCCTTCTCTATATCTCGCAGATATCTGCTGTTTATTGTATTAACTTATTGCAATCCTCCCGAATATTGAAAATATTAAGCTTTTATGTTTAGGTTTTCGATGTCTCGCAATATCCAGATATTGCCTCTATATAATGTGACCCCTTATACGTTGAATGGTGCGCAATAAAAACAGCGTTTTTGAAGAAATTTATATTGCGCCTTTTATCACTAAATAAATAAATATTTAAAATATATTCAATAATTACTTGTTTGGGTCGATTCAATTAAAAGTTGACTAATAAATAATTTTATATTATACTAATTACACTAATCTCGTCAATTTTATATTGACGTTGGGAAATCCTGGAAATAGTTAGCGTCGAAGGTGATTTTCCAGTAATGATTTCCAGTGCACGGCTAATAGGTGCTGGCCGATGTGAGCAACGGAACTAATCAGATTTCGCTGCTAATCGGCTTCCGGCAGAATCAGCAGAACAATTGTGTATTCCCAAGCACACACGAAATCCCTTCACATCCTCCGGAATGACCGTCCTAAGAAAATTAATAGAAACCGTCACCGCCTTTCGTTAATCATATAAAACATCAAACGCATAAAGTTGTTACGGGCTCTGCTCTAATTAAGCAAATTTATGTTGCGGGAATTTTACACGCACGTGAATTGATAATCTCGCCCTTCTGGTGTGTAATTGGGGTCGATTAAGGGGCTGAATTATTTACGGCCGAGTTTTTAGGTTCGCGCCTTTATCACATTATAAATAATGTATAATAATAAGTATTGTTTACCTCGTATTGTTCAGAAGTTTAACAAGTATTTTGATTATTATAAATACAAAATGATTTCTAAATAGGTATAAATTAAATTAGATTCCAAAAGTAATTATTGCTAAATATACAGAGCTCAGGGAAGAAATGTTTTGTCCTCAAACAGAACAATTGTCTAGAATTAAATACAAAATGAAGACAATTACTTGATGGATGTAAAATTTTTGGTGATAATAGTGAATTAATTAAATCAATCTATTCGTTAAGTACATCGGTATTAGTATTTTAACCTGAAAGCACCAAACTCTCTCTTGTAGAATACATGCAATATACATCAGACAAACAGGAGGCTGGTTTGAAAAAGGATGTGTATCGAAAAAATAAATCAAAACGACTTAACTATGTGAATCACCTACTTTCATAATTGTAAACATTTTTGGTGATAATAATGAATAAATTAAATCGATCTATTCGATAAGTACATTGGTACTAGTATTTTATTGATCCTATAAGCATCAAACTCATCCTCATATAGTAGATATTCTCACATACAACGGGTGTACAAAAATATATAACATCAGATAAAATGGAGATTGGTTTGAAAAAAGGATTGCAGAACATGATAGTACATCGAAAAAATAAATCATTCACATTGACAAAATGGAAGTAAATTAAACGTAAAAATTCAACATATTCGAATAAGAATGTGTCAAACAATTGTGAATATGAAAATTCTAATTTGCCCATAGGTGGAAATTAATGATTGCATAGTTCGTGATTCTCTTAAACTTCACCAATTGGAATTTGATATGTTTATTGATTTTTTCAGTAAAACTATTGAAAAAAAATACTAATTCAGAAAAGTGTACTATCTATTATCAAAAATCACACCCTCAGAAGTTAATCAAACTTATTTTATTGGACAGGCGGGGTAGAAAAAATCAAGATGGTTTCCTGAGAAAAAAAAACAACAAAAATTGGTTACCGTGTCTCTAAAGGGATAATCCTCATGACCTCATAAGTAGGTAAGGAGCGCATGTTGGACACTCTGGACCAATGATGGGAAACAGGGTTGGGGTAAAGGACGTACCTAATCGATTAAACAGTTTTGGGCATTGCGCTTATTGCCCAAGGCTTCAGTACAATGGCAATGTGATCATTGGAATCCGAGAATTAATTATGGGAAAGGGGAGATTGAGAAGAAACTGAGAGGCAATGTTTCGGTAAAATTATAATAGTGAGCACCTAGAGTGTTCACAAGGTTCTAGAAATACAGAGGCTCTGCGAATCTTCTAAAGCTTTCCCATTAAAAAAACTACAACTTAATTCTGCTTTGGCATTTCCCCCAATCTCATGGCAAACATTTGTATCAGTGCTGTTTGGCATGAGATTGCAGGAGATGCCAAGGATAGTGTGCGAAAGACGCGTTAACAAGGCCATTGCTTAGATGACGAAATATCACATCGAAACAGAATCGAGTTGTAGTTTTTCGAATAGCAAGGCTTTAGGAGAGTCGCAGAGCCTCTGTATTTCTAGAATTCCTAATAGCTCATCAAAGTTGATTCCTGTTCAAGTTTCTCATCGCCATGCCTTCTGTACCCAATTGTGTTGATGGGATGGGAAGCCATATACAAGAAATTACTTTGGGTTGGCCTGCAATTAAGTATGGACCAAGCTAAGTAACAACGTCGTGCGCAAGTATTGAGTAGCGTATCCGTTACCACACACAAGAAGACAGAAGAGTGAAATAGGAAATTGAAGAACGGGCAAGCTCAAGAAGCTAACGGTGGATCTGTTGGCAGCTGCTCAAAAAGGAAGAGAAATAATACTAAGAGAAGTAATTATTGTGAGAGTAAAATAAAGTTTAAAAATCGTGAGTTGTTTTCTTACCACTGTATCTCTAAATTCTGGGAGGGTAAACATAGGTTAGTTTAAGTTAGAATTAGGTCAAATGTAAATTGCAATACTTTTGTGAGGAAATAAGTGAATTTAGGAAAATAGGCGAATAAACACAAACTCGCTTGTTATAGCATCTCCATATCGGATTCATATTTGGATGTGTGTACTTATTGGAATAAATATGTTATCAAAGAAAAGTAACTTCCTAATAATATTAACTTGAAACGCTTTAGGTCTGTAATTTAGTGAGTATTAATAAAAGCGCCTCTCTGTAGGCCTTGTGGGTCTTAGTTAGCCTCCAGCGCAATTTTCTCAGATCAATTAGTTGAACGCCCTTTATCACCAAGCAGCTCAGACAAAGTATCCAGAATCAAGATGGGTTCCTGAGATCAAACAGAACATTGGTAACCGTTTCTCTAAAGGGATTATGCTCGTGACCTAGTTAGCAGGTAAGGAATGCATGTACTTTCTGGACCACTAAGTTGGTCGGGGGTTGGAGCAGAGGGTGGGCGCGACCTAGTTTATTAATGTTCAGTGGGTTGATTAAATAGTTTTGGACATTGTGTTTCTTTCATTTCGTTTTGCATGAAACACCTGGGAGATTTTCAAAGTTAAAGGATACATTAAATATTCAATATTTGTTTTGAGTTATGTGAAGTAATAATCACTAATAAAACACGATTTGATTTCCTTTTTCACTAATTTATTTTTACGTGTTAAATATACATTTCGAGCACCATGTGCTTATTTTCAATAACTAAAAAATCTAAATATTTAGAAGAGAAAATGCTAAAAATTACTAAAGCTGCTTCAGAAATGGAAGATATGTTTTAAAAACCAAGTAAATTTGATGAATTGAATTGAAAAATTAACTATGTTTTAACCACAAATAATTATTGTAAACATAGTATACAACGTGTAGGCACAATTATATAAATCTAAACAACACAGCACGACTCGAGTTTCGCCTTTTTATCGTCATTATCAATTGATAAATTTGGTGAAAATTTAAACATTTGGAATATCATTTATTGAAAATTTTGGAGTCCTCAAAGTAAATATTTGCAATTTAAAAGATATATCTCAAAAATTTTAGTAAGTAATAGAAATCTTTAAAAGAAAGTCTTAGAACCCCTGAAAAGATAACTAGTTATATTTCTTCATAGTTGTTTTGTTGTGAAATAATTATGATATTTTAAAAGTAAGTATATCATTTCACTATTTAAAATATCTCGCTTCCCATACCCAATTTTTTGAGCAATAATCTAAAATCATAGAAGAATTTTTTTTACAAGAAGTAACTAGGAATCTATGAGAAAAAACCGAAGAAAATTTTATAAATATTACAAAAAATTGGTAAAAATAGTCTAAAACCGTAAAAGTAAATTTTCAAATGCAGTTACTAAAACATTGTCAAACTTTTGAGAGAAAGACTTTCTGGACCACTGAGTTGGTAGAGGGTTGGAACCGAGGGTGCGCTGCGACCGAATATATTAGTATCCAGTAGATCGATTAAACCGTTTTGAACATTGCGCCTCTTATCCGAGCTGTACTTGCTTTTTTGTACAATTTGAAAAGAAAAAAAGACCAGCTGTTCAGCTCTTGCGTCGATCATTATAGTCTTTCTTCCATGCTTTTTTGCCTTTAATTTCTGGTAGATTTATCTGATTTTAGCTCCAACTAGCGATATTTTTTTCACGTGAAGGCTACAGATTAAGATACTTCTTCTCCTTTTTGCTTTGCCGAATACTTAAAACTATATTCCCATAACTACTGATCGATACGAAAGGATCTTTCTTCGTAACTATAGAATACAACTGGACAACAAAGATGACTGTAGTGTTTCATCAAAAGAGGTTTGAATTGAATAGGAAATAGCCTGCATTCTCAGATTTATTGGGAGTTATTATTTTATTTGGGTCACTTGTGCGTTTTTACAAATATTACAAATCATACTACATACCACAGCAATTTAAACAATGATGTTTTTCTGCTCTTACTGATTCGCTTTATTTGGAAAGGAAATACAAGGCCAGTTATTGAGCTCTTCTAACCATGCTCTTCTCGCCTTTTCTTTCTGGTAAATGTATCAAATTCAAACTCCAGCTAGCGATATCTTCTTCATGTGAAGGCTACATGTCAAAATGCATTATTCTCCTTCTAGTCTTTATCAGGTGATTTAGACTCCATTCCCATAACTACTGATATCAATATCAAAAGGTTGATATATGAGATAAACTAGTAAATTGAAACAAAGTAAGACATATTAGCTAGAGAGTAACACTTGTTTTTTTAATAGTGTTTTATTTTCAGTTACCTGACACGTGTTTCGGCCTTCGCAGACCATTTTCAGAGTTAAACTGTTAAAAAAAACATTATGGAAAAAAACAAGTGTTACTCTCCACCTAATATTAATATCTGTTTCCATCAAGAGTGTAGCGCAACAAGCATTAACTTCAAAGTATGATAGTTGAGAGAGTTTCACTTTTATTGTTGAACACTGCAAAATGTTTCGCCACACGGTGGCATCATGCAGATGATGATGTGATGATGACGAAACATGTTGCAATGTTCAACAATAAATGTGAAACCCTCTCAACTGTGTTGTATTATTTTTATGTATTATGGAGTTTCATTATGTATCCGCCTCGTCTATTCAATTTCATAAGCTAGTAACACGGCAACACTTGTATAGTTTAAAATTGATTAATTTTTGAAAGACTATGTTCAGTCAATCACATACTTCCTTTTTTTCACAGATTCAAATTATCATCCACACATTTAAACCGATAATAATAATACCATTTTATTTATGATTTAAGCGCAAATCTTTACCATTATTAAAACTCATACCAATTGAAAGGTTCTATTGAATGAATTGCGCGTTCTCTTTTATATACCTCACTTATAAAGATATCTAAGAGTACTGAAGAAAGAAGGCCACAATGTTAATACATTTTCATTTCGTATTGCATAAACTACCTGGAATATTTTCAAAACTAAAGGAAAAATTATATACTTAAAAGAAACATTGCTAAAAATGATTAAAGCTGCTTCAGAAATATAAGAAAATTACTAAAATATATAAAGAATTCTAACAATGTTTTATTATGTGAGAAAGAAATTACAAATTCATGAAAAATATAAGAGACAATGATAAAAAATTTAAAATTTTGAAGGTCATTTATTGGTAAATTTTGGAGCCCTCAAAATAAATATTTGCAATCTGAAGGAATCATTATTGGATAAACAGATAAAATTATTTTAAAAATGTTACTCAAAAAAAAAAGATAATGTAAGATAAATAATATACAGCCAATCATAAAACTAGAGTAAATTGCAGTTACTTTAAAAAATTTTTAGTTTTTTACGTGTTTTCTCTAATTACTTGAATAATTGTGTAAGCTGTCCATAAACTTTCTTTTGTTTCATAAAAGTATATAAAAGTAAACTTGTTCATTTTCATTACTTAGCATATCAAATTAAAATTGTTCATTTTCATTATTTTCAATAAACTTTGAACAACAAAAAATTATTTTTATTGAAGCAATCGCAACTTAAAAAACTAAAAGTTTCTAAAATAACTTCAAATAACGGATTGACCCTAGTTTTATACGCGACGGTGTAGTTTCTTATCCTCAATATTGAAGATCAAAATTTCTTAACTAATTTAGTACATAAAACTTCAGAAATTTAGAAGAGAAATTCTAAACCTTCGAAATACATATTCGCAACTTAAAAGAGACAGTGGTAAATGAAAAAAAACATAGAAAATTGTGTTTCATTTCAGTAACAATCACGACAATTTTGTTTCTTAGAAGAGGCAGTATTAAATAAACTATTAAAATTAAAGAAGAATTACTAGAACATTCCGATAAGTCAAAGAAGGTAATATATAAGAATATGCAAGAGAAAATTTTAGAAACGTTAAAGAAAATTCTATAAATCAGGTAAAAATGGTATAATTATACTGAGAATGAATTGTCTAATATGTTGCTGGATAGTTTTAGAACTTTTCAAAGATATTTCAACAGAAGGAGGAAACTTAATTGAAACACAGTTATATTCCTTCATTCACTTTTTATAAAAAAAGGAGCAAAGGGATGCAAAGAATTAAATATAATGAGCAAGATTCTGAACTAATAAAGCAGGAAATATACTAAAATAATAGAAATTTAGAGGAACATTGAAAAGTTACCAAAAACAGGCTCTTATTCTTGATATTGATGGTCCAAGGCCCTTAAATAGTTTTGTTAGATATAGTACATGCGAAAGTTGTTGCAATTTAATAGCAAGAAGAGGAATAAGTCTATTTATTCTATTAAAATAAAACAAAGTTAATTAAAAGAGGCAATTTTAATTACAAACATGAAGACCTATGAAGAATATGTTGACGGCAGATGTAACTACTAGTGAGGACTATTATATAGCGTGACATTTAGCACTTCTACTATTTAAATTTACTTAAAATTTGATTAACGTATTTCCTGGCGCATCCACCAAAATGCACTATTATATGAATATACTTGATTAAATTGAATTATAATCAAATATTTTTTAATTTTAGTTTAAATTCAGGAAATTTCAAATATAAATGTGATACACAACACGAGCATCGACCTAAACAAACCTATTAAATATTTGTTTGGTCAAGATTCTTGCTTCAGTGTACTAATTTTATTAATACTATGATTTTATACAGAGTCGCTGATATGTATCCAAACGATCGAATATCTCCTAAAAGTACATTTAGTTTAAATAATTTTTGGTACGTTTAAGTGAAACCGAGCGAATTCTTGCTGCGTTGTTATGGAGGTGGAAACTTTGAAAGGTAACTTGATGAATATTTTTATATAATTGATAACAAATTATTTTCAAAGTTCAATATCTCTAAAACAGTCAAGTTTAGCTTTATGATGGGCTATACGAATGTTGTATAAAATTTCGAATGAATTGAAATATAGATTAATATACAGGGTGTTCCATTAAAGAAAAAGCAAGTTTGTTTCGTCCGATTTTTTGACTCATCCGGTATACTTAATGTGCCTTTATTCTAATATTTTTTAGTCCTAAAACTTTTGCATCTTAACATTTTTCGCTAGCTATCATACTTTGGGAGATATTCCGCCGATACCAAACATATCAGCAACCCCGTATATATACTAAATATTATATTAAATACATACAATAATAATTTAATTTAAACATAATAAATGCATTGATATATTTTCTTTGAGTTATGTTTGGCAGAACATCGCTTTAATTATTAAAAAGAAAACAGCATAACATGTTTTTGTAGAAAATTCCAGGAAAAAATTATTACGACGTGTATCCCAAATAACATCTGAAGCAGGACTGATGAGGTAAACAAATAATATAATATAATGTATAATTTTATTTACTTCTTAGCGTTCAAGAATTTTTAAAAGTGAGTGTGTAAGGTTATAACTTGCGGAGATAATATTATATAGAAATCAATTATTTTTTTTAAATTATATAATAAATAATAATAAGTTTGTTGAACTGAGTACATAAATATGTCAGAAATATGCTGTCAGAGCATCGACAGATTTGTGTTTTATTATTTAGATTTAGATTAAAATGTGAATTATAAATATATTGTTCAGGTTAAGTATATAGTTATACCTAAACATAAATATATTATAATATAAAAAAGACTATATTCCACATTAAATGATTATAATGATTTGTTACTACCTGATAAAAAAGCAAGGATAATAAATAAACGTTATAGAATGCGCTTCCAAGAGAAATATGATTAGTGTGTTTTTAAATACATACAAATTTTATATTATTTAAATTATAGAAATTTAAGAAAGTATTTCTTGTTTTTAAAGGGGGGGCTTGATAGAGGTGATATATTCATATTTTTATAGAGAAATTGATATTAAAAAAGTGTTTGTTCTTCTTTACACTAAAGTGTTGAGTATATTTTTAACTGGATATATTCCCGGCGCATCCACCATTATAAAATCCATATAATTTTGATAGTTAAGTTTAATATGTGGTAATAAATATGTTTTTTTGCATTTAACCCTTTAACTAAAAACAGTGTGTGTGGCTCCTGGTATATAAGCCAACCTGGAAAATAATAACGGTCACACTTTTACAAAAACTATTTAATTTGTATCATCACAATTAGGATAAGAAGCTCTTGTCGAAAATCAAGTTTTTGTCTTATAAAAGCGTATGATAAATAAAATTGATTAACAGTTTCATATGATAATGAAGGTTTATTAAATGAATAACTATGATATTATCGTCAACTACGTGTTTTGAAATGAAATGAATGATGAATGAATGAATTATTAACACACTGGATTTCATATGAAATGCACTACCCAGAAAGAATAATATGATTCATGCGAAACTTGGTTTATTCGTTGGTACAAAATGATTAAACTATTACAAGAAAAATCTTTAATTTAACAGAGTTACTTCCCCTCGCACAGCAATGCAAGAATTTACACTTCTAGGCATATTTAGAATCAAATGGTCTATATCTGCTTCATGCATCTCGTTTGAAGCAACTTCTAACTGAAGTCTCAGATAATTTAAGTTCTGGGCATGTTGCGAACTCCTTTACCCATTATATCCCAGACATGCTCGGTTGGTTTTTCAGTCAGGAGACCTTGCTGGCCAAGGCAATATTTACAAATCTGCTTCTTCTAAGAAAACCCTTGTAATGTTTGCCTTATGGGGTCTAGCGTTATCTTGCTGGAAATCCCATTAGGTATTGTCTGCATAAATGGCACCACTGCGGGATCTAAGACATTATCAATGTATCGACGAGCGTTTAATACAAGTGATGTTAACGCTAAATGGCTTCTTTTAACAAACTCTAAATTTCTTCGTTCTTCTCGATATCGACGCACACTTCTACGTCCATCATTCTTCCATAAACAACACCTGGATCCATCGCTAAACGCGGAAGAATATTTTAGTAGTCTACATAAAAGTAAAAGGAACGGGATTTAAGGATAGCTTTAGTAACATTGTCTGTTATAATAACGTTACTAGAACTATCCTGAAATCCATTTCTTTAAGGATAGCTCTACTAACGTTGTTATAACCAGACAACGTTACTAGATCTATCCTTAAATCCCTCGCACACCCTAAAAAGACCCAACCACATTTACCATTTGTATATGCGAGTATATAACTCAAGGGCTGAGTGCATATTATTAATATGTGTGTACCCAAATTTGACCAAGACCCATTAGAGGTATCAAATTATTGTGCAATTATCCTGCTTTCAGTCTTGGCTAAATTTCTTTTAAAACCATAGTAAATAAAAAATAAAGCTCCATATTATTCAATATTTCATTCCCTATTAATTTAGTTTAGCCAAACAGCTCATCTCGAACCTCAAAAGTCCGCGATAGTCTCACTGGATAGTCAGGAAGCTTATGATTTAGTCTGACATCGAGGATTGATATTCGTTCTTATATCGAATAAACCTCCACAAGTTTTAATCTAAAATGATGCGCTTTGTTTCCCAACTAGGTGTTCCTCAAGGCTCCTTCACGAAACCTTTGCAACATTTATGTTTATGACCCACATTAAATCAATTGTTTATGCTCCGCTCCCGTACAGAAATGATACGCCTTGGTAGTATATACTCCCACATTAAAAAGGGCACTTGGTTATGGTTCTGGTTTAAATCGATGGGAGGGCAGATCGTTCCGCCGCACGTAGACCCCAATGGGCCCTTTGTGCGTCCTCTCATCTGAGTCCTCATTCCTTGCCACGGTCAAGCCAACCCAGAGCATTGGCAAATGCCAGGACTGCAACAAGAGGGACTCTGATCTGTCCGATGGATTTAAACATCGCTTTCTCATTGTGGATTTTCGTAGATTGGATAATACAGTCTAGAAGTACATTCTCCGCGGATTCCTCTTCTGCTGCACACCCTCTGCAGATAGGACTATGTTGTAGTCCCAGTTTGTTCAGGTGTGATCGAAAATTGCAATGTCTTGTAAGAAGCCTATGACCTTCCGTAGCTTTTCTCTGGACAGTTGCATACAATATCTGGCCGTTTTGGTGTTCCTTGCAATAAAGCTTTTTGAGACTGTATAGGCAGGTGTGTTGTCCCATCACTCCTTGTGGCATCTGATTTATGCAGTTTTCAGTAGGGTACTCAGATCTAGCAGAGAGGGCAGCAAAAAGGGGTTCGGTCCGCTTACCGTTTGTCCGGATGCCTTCCTCGCTAAACCATCTGCTATTCTGTTCCCTCTGCTATTGCTGTGTCCTTTTACCCAGCATAGAGTTACCTCGTTGTCACGAGCAACTTCTTCTAGGAGTATGCCAGCCTTCTCACAGTGCACCACCAGTGCTTCCAGCTCCGGAGTTGGGGGTGTGTTGGAAGATTCTTGTGGAAGGTATGCTGATGCTAGTGTCAGATAGTTTTCCTCGTCTTTCAAACATAGCCTTACCCGAACAACCGCAAGGTCCTTGGTAGATAGGTACTGCAAGAAAATGGGATTGTATTTGTTAGGGCAGCATATGGCGGCCCTTGGTGTTTTATCTGCGGATACATAAAACAGATCATTGCCTGGTTTATTTTGTCCATGAACCATGTTTTTAAAAGACCAGGGTTCTTGGATTAGAGCGATAATATCAAGCTCTAGGCCTAAGGTGGCCGTCGCAGCTTTGCAATGATGCAGGTTGCATTGAATTACCTCTGTTATATATTTATTGCTTATATAAAACATATTTTAGTCTTTAAAGAGACATTTTTCGTGACATATGCTGTCACATATTTGATTATATTATCATTCTCAATTTGAAAAAGAAATTGCTTTAAAATTCTAGAAACAAAAATTAATAGTGAAATGAAAAATTACAAAAGAATCGCTAAAAAAGTTTTGAAAATTTTATAGACCAGGAAAAAATTTAAATTTTCGAAAATGATTTTCTTAATTTAGAAAATTGATTACTCAAAACTTCTACAAATTGTTTGAATTAATGAAATTATCCCTCAACTGTTCTCTCATGATAAATACGTTTATAAATTTACAAAAGAGTGTGTTAAAAAAAATCCAGAAACTTTAAAGACAACTTGCTTAAAAAAATATACATTTCGAAGAAAATTTAAGAAGAAAAATTACTTAAAACTTTCTAGAAATTTAGACAAAAATTAAAATCAAAAGCTATGGAATAATATTTTAGACAAACGATTCATGAAAAATCATAAAATTCTCAAAGAAAGTTTCCGTAATTTAGACAAGAAATTGCTGTAAAATTCTTGAAAATTATAGACCAAATATGGATGAAAAATTTAAAAAACCTCGAAGAAATTGTTTTCATTTTGGAAAAGGAATTACTTAAAATTCTTAAAATGTAAAATTGGAAATTCTATAAATATAAACAAAAAATTAATTGCAAATTTAGCTACTCTTGAAAGCGATTTTTATACTTTAAAAAAAAATGATGAAAAATTCTAGAAATCTAGAAGACAATATATTTGAGAATTCTTATTGGAAAAATTAATAAATCTCAAACAAAATAGGGCAGAAAGACCGAAGGTCGATAGCCCTTATTTTAAATTAAAATGCATTTGTTCTAAATGTATTTTTATTGATGTTGTTCTCTTTCTCTTTCAAAAATGATTTTTGTAATTTAAAATATAAATTTCTAGAAATCAGAAGTACTTGTTATATAAAATACTTAAATATAAAAGAAACATTTTTGACCTTCCAAAAAAGAAATTGCCAAACACAAATTATATGAAATCTAAACAAAAAACTTAACAAGAAATTCAAAAGCAAAATTTCACAACACAATCGCTGAAAGCTAAAGCATAATAATAAATAAATAATAATAAATAAATAAATAAATAAGAATTCTTGAAACTTTTATAATCAGTTTATTATCCCTTGCAGTTATTTATTTATAATGCAAACTTCAAGCAATAAAAAAATACAAAATCAAATTTCTCGTGAAACATTTGACTTAATTTAAGTTAAACACTGAATAAAACGCTTACTAAATTATAGTGGTTAAAACATTAACAGCGTTTAATTCAGTGTTCATTATGAATTATCACATAGTAACGGTCGCAACCATCATTATGATTAATTTAAGTTACTTTAAAATGAAAAGAATATACTTGCAAAGTAAGAAAATACCATTAGGGTGACATCTATTACCAAAAGTCAAAAGTGTACATGTATTTTTATTTTAAGTTATAAAAAGTCAAAACCTAAACAATCTTAAAATTTCTCTTGTAGAATGTGTCAAACATTTGAAGAAAATTGAAAAATTATAGAAACTCTACGAAACGAAACACAAATGAAAATATAAATTTTTAAACTTAAAAATAACCATTGAAATTTTTAATGCATCTGTTTTTATTTTTATTTTAAATGTTTCTGCAAACAATTGAAAAAAAAATTCAAAATAAAATCACGAAAACAATACTTAAAAATTAAAGGGCAATTGAAATTTTAAAAAAATATAAATTATTTCTAAAACATGTTTTTTATATAATTTAAAAAATAATGAAATTACAAAAATAATTCTAATATTTGTTTATTAACAAAAATGAAACATTTTGATAAATCAATCGACTTTAAATAATTTGAATTTGTAAAGACTTTAGGTTTTCATTTATTTCTAAATGATTAAAATATTTTAATATTTTAATAAAAAAATCTGATAAATAAATTAGATACATTTGACAATTTTTTGTTTATATTACGTTTTTTCTTATCTTCTTTTTACCTTTATCCGCTACAATTACGTAACGGTCCCGACCGCTGCCTCTGGGTTGGTCACCGATCCCTGGACTACCTCGACCTCCATTGAAGTCTTGGGCTTGCACGTGTCTGTGAGTATTTTCTTCATTTTACCAGGGATGTCGCTGATCATATATTTCAGCTTCATCCCCTTCTTTTCGATGCCTAGCGTCCGCCTTGTCTACACCCATTACCAGGAGATGTCCTTCCGGTTTCTCTTGTGGCTTTGTTAGGAAGGTGCACCACCTTGTCACATTAATGCCTTTTTTTAGGAAGCCCAGCCTCCTCAGAACCGTTACCGGTTCCTCAGGTTTGCCGGGAATCCAGATTATGGTCTTGGTTAGTGTCGGCAGCTGGTGAACACCAACTGTCACGAGGGTCTTTCCACACCACCCTTCTGACGAGGCACTCACCTTGGCCTTCAGCCACTCTAGAGTTGCCTCGTCGTCGCAGGTGACCCTAAGGATTTCTCCCGCCACATGTACACCACTGGAGAGTGGGATGGTCTCACTCCCACTCTGGATGTGATCGTCTAAGCTTCTCCAGAGGCCCGCTTTGACTTTCCCTGCCACTTCCTATGAGATTTTACCCAGAGGATTGGCTCGGTCGATCCGAGCGCCTGTTATACGATTAAATTTGTCCCTTAGTGGGAATTTTCGTCGATTTCCCTGGGTTCGTCTTTGCCCTCTCTCTGTTCCCAGGGGGAGTTCCAGACGATCCCTTGGATCTCGGCCTTTTGTTTTTCTCTGGCATAGGTTGCTTCTCTTTCGACTGGCTCGTACTTTCCTTCACTGCTTCTTTTTCCAGACCAGCGTCACTGGTGGCTTCTGTGGCAGTAATCATGAAGGAGTTTTTATTTGGTACATCCGAGGATACCCCGCGAAGATGACTTGAGCCCGCCTGCAAAGAGTCCTCCTGTTGTGTCTCTCCCGAAGCTAAGTACGCCAACATGGTGGTAGTGCATTTATCGTACTCCTAACCCTCCTAAATAAATTACGCATTGGGGTAGGTCAAAAGTACGCTATTTTACATGAGAAAATTGGTGCTAAGTTAACGCATAGTTTATTGACGTAGGTTAAGAATTAGCTCGGCTGATATATAATTTATTTAGGCAGGACAGATAAGCAAACAACTACTTCCTTGGCTAAAAACATTTCAATTAGTGTTTTAATATATTTAATAATTCATATATTATTGTTGTACCTAAATTTAATTAATTTAGCCTACATATAAAATCTCCCTAATTAAAGCGCACTACTTAAAACATGTAAATTTTTAATTATTTACCTGGTACATTTTACTCTGAACTTGACATAATCTATATCAAAGTACCATCATGCATAATGTAAAATGTTTACAGGCAATGTCCCTTTGTATAAAGTTTTCGAGTCAATTTCGCTTCCAAACTAAGCGTTTTATAAAAATTCCAAGTGCATATGCGCTCACGTGAAATATCCCCTAAATAATAAATGCGAGCGAATTTTTCACTGCATCAGCTAGACTTTGCAAAGGATTTCCAGAGATTTAGCAGTTTAGCATTTCGCGTTAGGCATCCGTTTTCAGACGGAATTATTCACGGCATTCAAATGCGCCGGCATCGTGCGCTTAAAAATTTATATAAATTTTTAAGCGCAAATCGCTGTTGAACGACGCGTCAATATTGGATTAGAAATTCTCAATTAAACAACGTGAATTATTTATTACTTCCAAGTTTCTCATTTTTTATTCCAGTCGAGAAAGCCGTGTTAAAATGGAACCGATATAAATTATTTTTAAGCTGTTGGCGATGTTGCAGACTCTGTTCGAAATTTTTCTCATTAAAAGTTCCGCCAACTGAACGTATCGATATGCACCGGGGCTTAACATGTGTATACATGGAATTTAATTCCAGTTGAACAGTTTCATGAGCTTCCTATTGGTTGTAAGTAGATATTGATGATGTGCTTATTTCCGGTCAATTATTACTACAGCGAGTCCATAAAAGCAAATGGTGCACGAGACAATTTAATGTGTTTATATTCTAAGCAATATAATTAAATGGTTTTATATTGTTACTGAAAAGATATTTTAATAAATGTTAATATATAATTTATATTAATAAATAAATGATTACAATTTAGTTTCTGTCTATTGTCGAAGCATTACACTAAAAGCATTATCTTTATTAAACCATCAATGAATTAATAAACATTTAAATAATTTAATTCGCTCGAAAGACTATAATAAAATTAAACGAATTATATATATTTTTTTAAATTTCAGTGTCAACACTTACGTTATTTTCTACTGCATATCGCCGAGGTAAATCCGTTTCATGAATAAATAATTCGAAGCGAACGCGACATTTAATTAAACCAACTCGACGTGTAAACAACGGACAGGACAGCAGCAAACGGCAAATAATCAAATTTAAATATTTGCCACATCGCCATTGTGACAACAGATACTATTAAATCAAGACCGCAAAAATGTCGAAACGTCATTCGTATACAAGCCGTCCGCAATTGGATTCGCGTTTTGCAGCGGGACATTTCGAAACGTAATTAATAGATGATTTAGAGGTGAGATCGATGCCGTTGCTTTAAAATCGTGTTTATTACGAAACGTTCTGTTAATTAGTCGTTCTATTTCGAATACCGGCTAATTAGCTTAATAACTCTGGTTCACTAATTAACAAAAGTAAAATGCACTTACTAAATATCTAGAATCATAGTATTTACAAAATTAATACAATTGAAGCTACATAATAAATAGGTTTTTTTTAAGTCGGTACACTTGTATTTGATATTTCCTGAATTTAAAGAAAAAACATGAATGTTTGATTATAAATCGCAACATTAGTCAAAAATTGCAAATAGAAATATGGAATACAAGTGTACTAATCGAATCAAGTGTATTCATATAATAGTGCATTTTGGTGGATGCGCCGGGAAATACGTTGACAAAGTAAAATCCATTTTATAGTTAGAGACTTGAATATATAAATAGTCGATTGTTTATAACATTCTTAAATCATAGGTTAAAAATTGTTTATAAAAAATTACATTCTATAAGTAAGCCAGAAGATTGGCAGAAAAATAAACAAACAAAAAGTTCAAGTAAAAAATTGAAAAGTCAAACATTCAGTTAACAAAAAAAAATAGAGACAATAATCAATTAGAAGAATCAGGCCTTTATATATATAGAACAAATGGGAAGAAATTTCAAAAACAAGTTCAACAAAAACAAAGCATTGCGATCTCCAAAGCAAAACTACGTTTCATTGCCTTCAAATGCATTACTCTGGTGAGACACAAAATAGATAGCAAGCGGTCTGTGACCAAAGATTAATTAGCCAACATCAAACCTTTGGAATAAAATTTGAAAAAAAACTCGATTTGTGTTATATAAATAATTAATTCTAGAATGCAGTATATAGAAAGTAAGTGTTTTCTTTTGTTTATCTTACATCTATAATGACGTAGACAACAACAACAACAACAACAATTAAATGTAAAAAAGACTATAAATGTAATATAACCTGAAGGTTTTACTACTCGAAAAAATCGATGAATTTAACAAACATAAATTCATATACACAAAGTACAGCTGAAAACTGTCAACACGTAATATCGTTTAAATTATCTATCTGTATTTTTATATAAGTTTTGTAATTTTTATTTTTAATTAATTAAATTACTCAACACTGCGAAGATTTCAAAACTGCAATCGACACCGAGTGCATAATTAGACTATGCACTTTACATTTCGCAAATGTATTGAAGTGGCATTCTCTCATTTGCACGTAATAGGATCAAGCAAAATACAGTGGAGGTGTAGTGGTACGTGGCGGAGTGCGTGCTTCATCATATGTCATAATAAGTCAGGATGAGGGGCGAGCCCTCACGCTTGAGTGCCGGGCTCGGGATTTATGTCTTCTGGATGGGGCGGGGGCGTCGGGCTTGAGAAGAGGACGGGTGGAAGCGGCGCGAAGACGCGAAATTCCTCGCCGAGGCCCTGGTGGAACTGTAAAGTCTACACTTTTATTCCACTTATTCTTGGAGTGAAAGACACTCAGGAACTCAGGAAGCGAACGGGGAATTCCGAACGGGATCGGCGCGAATAAATTGGATTGTGTTCGATTCGTTTCAGGAAGTGATTTTAAATAATTGTCGCGTGCGCATAAAAAAAAAATCTGCTGGAATTTAATTAAATGGGAAGCGATTTGGTGCAACGTACAATTGTATTATCAGGTGTTGCTTTTTTTAGGAACGCATTTTATATTAAAATTAACGTGTCAACTAAATATTTACATTTCACTTATAAAAAGTGGTGCACTATAATTTAGTTAGTATTTCATTCAATTAAAATCTATATAAAATTTAACCTTTCGATGTTGTCTAAGTTCAGTTACTTACCATTATCAAACAGTTGTTATTTAAAGCAACAGCTTTAGGACCATTGTTATAAAACCAGATTAGGTAATATTATCAAACTACTGAAGATAAATTCATCCATAATAACTGGAACTGTTTAAAGAATAATAAAGTACTGCCAGTTAACTATTAAGTTAATGTTAACATTTTAATAACGCCCGCCGAAAACCACGTTCGTGCTAAGGTTGATGATGAAGGTTACTGCTGCAAAATATCAGACATTTGCTTCAAAATTATTTAATGTTATAGATAAGTTTAACTCTGAAGGTTTCGACGATGATTAAAAGGATCAATTAAACTTCGTCTCTCTAGACATCAAAGATCGTACTCCAAGACGACCTGAAAATAAATCGATTTAATACAATTCCAAAGAAAAAAAATATATCATGTAAAAAGACCAACAGCCATCAAAACTCGAGAATATAAGATAACGATTCTATAACTAAAGATAAAGAATTTAAGTTGAAGTTAGTTTGGTAAGGCCCACTGTGAGAAGTTAAACACATGTTTTTTTTTATATGCTATTAACTAACCAATTAGTATACTTAAAGGTGTGATTGATTATTATAGTTTGTTAGTATATTAGGGTAAAACTAATTTTGGAGGTGTGATTTAAGAAATTTATTTATTTACAACTTTGTATGGACCATTTAAAACAATCATTTAAATATAATAGTGGGTAAAAATATCATACATTATTGTAAACAAGAGACCACAAAGAAGGGTGCATCTCCTCATTTGTAGTCTCTTTAACACTGTTATGTAGCCAAAATACTATATCTATGGATACAAAAATTGGGCAAGGAAAACTTTAGAAATGTGAACATTTTCTATTAATCAACTTAAAGAATTTTTGTCAGTAATCATTATTGGTTGCTAATTATCCTTACCTATTAAGTTCCTGTGTTTTTTATTACGAAAAATGTTTCACTCCACCAGGTAACTATTCAAACAAACAAATGTATTCTTAAATATTGATAATTTTCTCTAAGGATCCAAAAGTTTTCTACATGTTTCTTTTGTTTTTCAGAAATTTGGGCCAAATCTTGCTTTGCCGTTTAGAACTTTTTAGCAATTCTTGTTTTATTTTTTCAGTAATTTCACTTAATTTATGACAAATTTCTTTCTAAGCGTTCTAGAATTTTCAAACAATTTCTCTTTCAGATTTTCAAAAATTTTCAGCAACTTCTCATCCAGATTTCTATTAATTCTCTTTAATTTTTTTTATTATTATTTTAACTTGCCATAATATATATAATAAGAATTGCCTACTCTTAACCTACCTCTAGGTATAATGCATTAACCTAACCCATCGTGATAATCTATATATAGACCTAACGTACTATTGGGTACTCTGCCTCGATAAATTTTGTATTGCCTTAGAGTACTCTTGAATTATCACAATCTTAATATATTTGAGATAAATTATTTTTGACTAAGTGATCTATGAGAAAATTTATTGTACTTTTTCCTTTAAAAGAAGTAATTTTATTTCTTACAAACTTTTTTCTTATTAAGGATTTTTCAGTTGCTTCAGTAACCCAATTAATGACGGGGCATGGAACATTTGACAAATATTTGAAAAAGATATCAGAAGCGAAAACTGTGCTTGTGGAAATTGGATAGATAGCGTAAAATATGTTATGTTATTTTGTTGATTTGTGCAGGAACAATTTCGATCTAGTACTTGTTCGACTAAATTGGTCAGAAAATTATAACGAACTGCTGGATCATTGCAGTAAATTAACTTTTGGGAGGTTTTTAAATAGATCGCGGAATCAGTAGAGATCGAGTTAGATTTAATACTTACATGTTTGTGTTGTTACTTGCATGTGACATATGAGTTGAGCTCATTTCTGATGGAAACCATCTATATAAAAAGGAACGAGCAGCGGCACCGTGGCAAATAATCACGCCGATACTGGTAGTGAATAAAGTAACTAGCGGTGGCATGGAGAATAATAAACCGTACATACAAAATACCTATTATTGATTGAGTAGCAGCTGGTGACATGTACGTACAGGAAGAAGGAAGAGAGAAGGTAGAAGAAAAAACCGACATGCCAAGAATTTGGCGGTAGATTGAGCAGCCGCCATCGGCACAAATATGTAAGAAGGAAGAAAGAAAAAGAAGTAAGTGGCACAAACAGATAAACCAGTGGTTAACGGAGTATCTAGCGAGGCAAGGATCAGAAAAAAAAAAGAAGAAGAAGAAGAGAACTGATATGTAATATATATCCCACCACTGAGTAGCTGCCGATAAAATGTAAGTTACCTCAAGAAAGAGAAAGAAAAGGGAAAAATGAAGAACAAGTATGGTCAAAAAGAATATGTTAGTAGTTTTTTGCAAAAAAGAAGTGTATCATTTTATATAATTTTAGAGATTTTTTGATTTTCCACGAAATCCCTACTCCCGGGTGGGTATTTTTAATTAAAATAGAGATTAGATTTAAATTGAGTTTTAAACATTGTAATATACTTGTGATAGAATTATTAATATTAAACAAACTGCTTCAGTACAATCATATTGAAGATTTTGCCTACAGTCCTTTATCTCTTTGTGCTTCATCATCAACTCTATTTATTGTTGTCGTTTATCATCTACCTTCTATTTTCTATTTCATATATTATTCAATATCTACTACGAAGAAAACGGGGCTGCCTTTATATAATCAAAAGCCTGACATCCAAAGAATTCTACGATTTTAATTCAAAAAATAAAAAATAAAATCGAACAATCGTAAAAATGACACAAACGAGAAATTTTGTGTTATTGCTCCAGAAATTGTAATACTAATGTCTAAAAATTTTAAAAACAAGAAATTTATTGGCCTGCCAACTTATTAATTTTGGTTTTGACATATAAAATAAAACTCTTTCTTTAATACAAAAACCGTATATGGTATTTAATAACCCAAGTATTTTCCATTTTGCTCAATGATCCTTCAACTTATTGATTCCGCGCTCGTATCGTTTAAGGTTCTTCTTAGCAAAAAACTGAGCCAAGTGAGATTTAAGGCCTTTTAAAAGGTTTAAAATTTAAAAAAAATCTGCAATCTGCGGAGTAAATGGTAGTTTGACATCACTTCCCAACCAAGCTCCAGTAATTTCCCATGAGTGGAATACTACTCCTTTGCGATTTACCAATTCTGAACGTTTTTCATTGATTGGTACGTCTATTTTTGTGAGTTTTTGGAAGTACATATCTGAATTGATCGTTTGATTTGTTAGAAGCTGCTCAAAATACAAAATACAAGTCCAAGACGTTTTAAATAATTTTCTTTACACTTAACCACTTTACTATTTTACTAACAGTTATGCGACCATTTTGTTCGACTATGGTTTTTATTTGGTTGTCATCAAGTTCGGTAGCCAATCAGAACGTTGTTCGTATTTAAGAGGGAGATCTCCAGCACAAAATTTTTTAAACCAATTCTGATACATACTTTCCATTAAGCAATCAGAACCATAAACTTCACATATTTTTGTGAGATTCAGCAGCTTTCTTTCCTTTGCCAAAATAACTAAGTAAAATATGCCGAAAATGTTGGTTTCTTCCTCCTTCCATTCTAAAAATTTCTGACAACTAAGAGCAACAAAATAATCACGTATCACCTTCTTCTAACGAAACGTTAATGTGAGAGCTATCGAATGACATAGAGCAAAGTACACCATTATCACAGGTAATTAACAATAAAAATAAATTAAGTAAGTACCAAAATTACTTAGTTACCAACCTAATACCAAATTCTTAATTGCGTTCTCAGAAGGACGATTATGTTGACCAAAAATATCACAAAATGTAACTGATACAAATCCACTATTTTTATACTAAAATTGCATAAACAAGTTCTACTACTAATATGTTAAAAAACTAAATATCAAAACTGTCGTATTTTTCCAATTTGTTCCTCTTGAAAAACGAAGTTTTTGTGCACTTTACCTACCTCAATAAATAGCGTATTCTTGACCTACCTTACATTTTGTATAAATATAGGCCCAAAGTAACTTAAGTTAGTGTATATTTAGTCAATTAAGAGATGGAATTACATGTATCAGGATCAAGAAATTTTCGAATGATAATATAGAAATATCACAATTTATATAAATAAGAAAAGAGTAAAAATTAAAAAAAAAAATGATAAATGTTATAAAGAAGCAAATAAACGGAATTCAACGTATTTGTTTCTTATTGATCACTTGGTAAGACATTAGGTTGATAAAAAGTTCTATAATTCAAATTCTAAAAACCAAGTGAAGTTGAATAAATGTTGTTTTGTACAACATTCTTGATAAGCCAAAACTAGCTAAATATAAATCAATTTATAAATGAACCAAAAAAGGTAATATATTAAGCATTTACTAATATTAACACTGAAGGTTCTCTTGAATCTTACTGTGTATAAAATCAAAACCAACATTCTAGGAACATTCAAATCTAGTTTAAATGTAATAAATAAATTTCTAACTTGAAATTAAAAAATATGACACAGTAATCAATTATATTATGTAATTATTCGAAGCTAAAAATTGTAAGATGATTCTTGAAAATGAAAGAAAAATTGCTGGAAAATTCTATAAATTTAGAGAAAAGGGCTTATGAAAATTAACCATAAAACAAAATGAAAAATTTTAGAATTAGAAGAAAATCTAAAACAAAAATTCATTTAAATATATAGAAATCTAGAGGGGAAGTTTTCAGATATTCTTGTAAAATATAGCAAAAAATAGTGAAAAATTATTTGATCAAAATAGCAATATAAAATATATTAAAACTCCTACAAAACCTAGAACAAAATATAACCAAAATTATAGAAATCTTATCAAAACTAAAATATCATTTTAATATATAAAATTCTGAAAGCCAAATTTTAGGAAAATTCTAATAAAACATTGCAAGAAATAGTAGAATCTTAAAAACAATGGAAGAAAAGTTGCTGGATAACTGAATCAATATAAAATATCGTTAAAAATGTATTAAAAAGTGAAACATAATCTGAAACCAAATTTGTCAAAATTTATAATAATCTAGAGGAGTCATTGTTATAAAATTTGAAAGTAAATTTCCAGAGGAAAAAATTGACTTTTTTAAATAGAAGAAACATTTAAAATTTTTAAAAAACTTTGCTAATTATTACGATGGAATAAAAGCCATAATTAATGAATTAAAAAAATCATTAAAATATGGAAAAGAGTATTCTTGAACTTAACTACAACTTCATACGATAAGGGAACTGGATGACCTCAAGCCCCACATTATAGACAAGGAAGCTAATAGCTGTTTGCGTTCTGGTTGTTTCCTGAAATGCTCATTTTAACACGAGAAAGAAGAAAAAATCTGAAACCCTTATATCAGTTGCCTTAATTATTGTTTTACATCTATTTTACATTTAAGTTTATAACATAGTATAAACGTCGTTTTATTTTTATTTTTCTATGGTAGTAATTCCAGTTTGTAGAACCGCGCATTATTTATAGCATAAGTGGATAATTGAAATAAAAATTTGTAGAAATCGAACAAGAAAATGCCACAAAATTTTGAAGATTAAAAAAGTAATTGCACTTTGAAGGATACATTTCTGGAAAATTCTCATAAAATAAAGCAAGGAATTGATTTGTTTTTCAATCGAAGGAAAGTTCTTAAAATTTTATAACTTTATGAAATTTGAAGAAAATGTCACCGATTTGGTAGAAAAATTCCTGGAAAATGTTAGCAGTAACCAAGATAAATGGGTAAAATCTTTAAATACATGAGGAAGGAGAGTTTGTTGAAGAAGAAAATTTAGAGTAATAGGCACAGCAAAAGTGTCACAAGCATTGAAGTTGTTGACGTAAAATTTTCAAATGCAGGAGAAGATAGGAATAAATTTTCAAAGTTAAGCAATTACGCACAATAAGTGTGTTATCACTAATGAAAATACAGAAGTAAAATCCCTAAATATAAGTGATGAGAGATTTTTCTACAAAAGAAACTTTAGAGTGTGAAAGACACAGAAAACATATTAGGAGTAATAAGAATTCACGAGAAGACATTGTACTGAAAAGTAAAATTATTAGTAATGAAAATCAAAAAGAAAGCAGAGTTTTCCGAAGAAGAACTTTGGATTATCTTAGAAACAGGTAAAATCCCTAAATGTAGGAGAAGAGAGTATTGGCTTAATAGCGTAATAGATACAACAAAAATTTTAACAGTAATAAAGATACTGAGAAAAAATCCATAAATTCGAAGAAGAGATTATTTACTGAAGGATAAACTTCTGAATGTCTAAAGCACAGCAAATATATTAGCATATTAGTCATAAAGATACAGAGGTAACATTCCAAACACAGGACAAAAAAGAGGTTTTTCAAGAAGAAACGTTGAAGCTAAATTTAAAAGTATAAATGATTGAAATTTGTAGATATTTTGTATTATATTCTAAAACTTTCATATTACTAGCATTAATTATTGAATTTTGTTTACCCTTTAGTTCACTAGTTTGCTCTACAAAACTATTATTTTTATATTGTAAGAGTACATATTAGTATAGTGCAAACAATTCATATTTCACTTCTTCTCCGGGTTTTAACCCTTTAACTTCTTTTTCGAAGACGTTTACTTCATGGTAAATTTTCGATTTTTAAATTAAGAAAAGACTTAATTTTTTTAATAAAAATATTAGTGGTATAAACAAGTTAAGTGATTTCTTAATTTAAAAATCGCATATGTTTTGTTGTTTACCTTTACATCTTCAATCAATGAATAATTTTTTAATATGAGGAAACTAGTTTTTCTCCAACATCTATAATTATTATCGTTTTTAGTTTTTAGTTTTTTTTAGCTTAGTCTTCATTTCTTAGAATTTCCTCTTGTGTTCTTCTTGTTTTTATTCTTATAACTTTTGTTAAATATTATTTCTTCTGATTCCTATATTCAATCGTATTCTAAATATATGATCCATAGTTTTTAGGATTTTGGTAGAAGTAGATTTCCTTAACTAAAGTTATTCTAGAATAATTAATACACATTAATGTATATTTTCTGAAATTTCTTTAATACATCATTCTATTTCATCTAACTTAACTTGAGAAAAGCCGAAATATATTTACTTGAGCGTATTTGAATACCGATTTCTATGCAATCCAGTCCTCCCTAAATATAAAGTTTATTGCCCCCCATAAACCCCGTTAAAGCTAATAATTACCGCATTCTCCTTACCACGATTTCGTTATATAAATATAAAACCACTAATAGAATTGCGCCGCAATTAAACAAGTTCAGACGGTCAGACCAAGGCATAAAGTAAACTCATTAACGTGAGCTAGATTGTAAAACTTTTAAATTAATTTCTAGGACTTTTTATTAAAACAACAAACATGCAGCATGGATTGTTCGCGTGTTGTACATTGATTAATTTTTAATTTAATTAATATTTAATGGCATGATTATGTAGTATGAAATTTAATAATTTTGTGAGGAAAATGGTACAAGATATCAAAAATTATTAGGAGAGAAAAAAAGCTTTAAATTGAACTGATCTTTCAATTACTTTTTAAAATTTGTTTAAAATATGCTAATAGAAAATAGTTTAGCAGTCTGTACATTGAATGCACTCAACTCTCTGGTTTTTTAGTAGGATTTTATCTTTGGGGCTTCTGAGTAAGTTTCTTAAGTTTGCTTTGGGTTTGTAAACTGTTCTAATCTTGAATTTATTTTGTGCACTACTATATTTTCTTGTCAATCAGTGATATCCATAATAACTAAAATAATAATAATAGATTTATTTTCTCAACAGAAATAAATTTCAAATGATGTATTATATTAAGATAATGATTTTTAATCATTTCGAATTTAGCGTTAAATTAATATTTTTTGTAACTTTAAAGATTAATTTTGGTTCATTAACATTAAACTTTTGGAAGTAGATAAGATGTGCATTAGATTCCTGAATTTGGCAATTAACGGGACACACAGTATATAAATAAAATTATCAGCTGCAGATACCATAGACAATATTTGTCTTGGTTAAAGGAAACTCTAAGCGAAACGTCAATATCTGTTTATGGCGGTAGGGGCGCTTTAGTAAACGCACACATAAATAAATATCCAACATTGCTACTTACGCTCAACCCTTCATAAAAGTTATAACTTTATGTCGGAGATGCTTCGGGAATTTTCCGGAGTGGAAAAGTTGACGAATCCTACCTTTTATTAGTACGTCGAGGTAATAAAACTACCGTAATAAAACTATTATTGCTCACATGTAGCGACGTAAACATTGAATTAATGTCAAAATATAACGTTGCAAATTACATTTTTTTCCTAGACATATTCTTACTTCTAAAAATATACAACAAAGTGCTTTTTTAATAAATACTCACGTTTACTCTTATTTAAGTTGAATTATAAACATAACAAGAAGAAATGGGTAAATTAGGATTATTAATGTATGAATTAAATTTTGATTTTTGATCACCAAAGACTATAAGATTGGGAATAATAAATATTCAATAAGTCAGTTTAGTTTTAATTATCGAAAATCATCCAAGAAGATAAATGAACTAATTAAATTTTCTTTAATCGAAGTAATAAATTATTAGTTTGTGCGCTACGTTAATACCAGACATTTATCATTAATGAATGATCATGCACTCTTTTCCGTGTCCTCTTTCCTTACGACAACCATATGATTGGATTGCTCACTTAAGGATAAAAGGAGAAACAGAAATCAAGGTGAAAAATAGGAACATCTTTTGAATCGGACTCCATGAATAAATCAACCAAATGAGTGTGCATTTGCCTCACCTAGCTCAAAATTAAGGATTCATGAGGGTTGAAATTGAAAGTAAATACTTCATCCAATCTAAAATACCTTCGGTTTCTTGTTATTTTTATTAAACACGCAGCTGTGTTCTTTTTATTAAGTGCTCAAAAGTCATGCATTTAATATTAATAATAATAATTTCTCTACATTATTATATATCATTTTATTTTATGTATATAATACCATACTTAATATTAAATATTAAATACAGACAGGTAACGAATGTACTTAATAAATACACAAAATTACAACTGAGCTGCACTTCCTACGTATGTATCTACTGCAGCCGGATTTGAATATTCATACAAAGTAAGATTAATACCAACTGCCGTGCATATGCGGTCTAAATGTACCGGGTACATTAAATCAAAAGTATATCTTGGAGATAAGCGCAGGCGGAACGGGACGTGAAACTGAGGACGTTATTTAATTAAATTTGAATTATTGAGGGCGTGCAGCGTGGAAAAGATCGAAATTTCCGACCTCCCCGGGGAACATTTGCCGTACGAATGACAACCGGGAGGGCAAAGGGCACTTGTCTAACCCGATTCCCTATCATAACTTATGCAAATACTATTTGCTCGAGTTTTATTTGGGAACGGATGCACTCCTGGAATAGCAATCTCGTTCGCTATGGATTATTAGGGATCTTCAGTTTTCTAACTGCCCCGAGGATTACCAGGGGTCGTGAAATAACATTAAGGGATTTGCGTAAGGACGTTGTTTCGTGCGGGGGGGTTTTACCACCATATCTGCATATGGCATACCTTTAAAACTATCTTTTATTGTTGTAACATTATTATTAAGAGTTAACAAATTATTTAAGTGCACCTTTTATTTCGGTTCAATTTCAATAATTAGAAAGCGTATTTACACCAGATATTTTTTACAATAATCATTAAATAAAACTGATAATAAAATCTATTAAAAAATAAAAATAAAACTTTCTGATTTAGCATGTTCTTGACATATCCTAATAAACTATGGCTTATACTAGCCTAATTTTAAAATATGTATAGAATTTAATCATTAACCTAGCTTACCCATGACCTACCTCAATGAATTCTGTAGCGTACTCTTGACCTACCTTAATATCCTACGCATTACCCTAGAGTGTCCTTGGATAATTAAAATATACTTACATTGGTGTAGCTTAACCTACATTAACAGCAAGTTCATTGACCTAAAGTATTCCTGACCTACCAGAATAAACTACTCATTGACCTAGTCCACATTTAATCTTTTCGATCACGCATTGACGCCTCCGCCATTTTTCTAAATATGTGTACATTCATTTATTTGCGTACATTAATTAATATATTCAATGTCTCTAATAAAAAAGACGTGACAAAGTAGCACCTTAAAAATTGCAAAAAATATTTAACACAAACAGCAATTTCATTGAATTGAATATAAAGTTTATTTAATTATATATTTCATTTTTAGGCAGATTAAAAGATATATTTTATATAAAATAATTAAAAAATATTTCGGAGACATTTAAAACCAACCCTTTTAAATTTAGTAAACAGAACCAACCAATTTAAAACAGATATATAACTTTTTAAAATTTTGTTCAAAGCTATTGGCATTTGATAGAAAAATGTTTTTTTTTTATTTCGTAGACATTCTAGAAACTATGCCTGATTAAACTAACAAACAAAATGTTTAACCAATTAGAAAACTCACCCTAAATACAAAAATAAACGGAACTACAAATTAATTTCAGATAAGAAATTAATAAAAAAATTAATCAAAATAGCTTAACCATTAATAAAATCGTATTTCCTATTTAGGAACGTTCTAGCAACTATAACTGACAATCGAATTAAATAAGTTTTAATCTTTTGCAAACTAATTAAGTCAAACATAATTTGGCTTGGTTATCAAATTTGTAAAATTAATTTTTTTAAATGTCTAACCATTGGTAGAATTGTACTTGCTATTTGGATTTCTTTCAAAATTTTTGAAAAAAATGTGGTATCGCCTATATTGATCTCGAAAACTATGATATTTACGCAATATGGTTAGTCCTAATAATGTACTCATTTTTGGGTTCTTTACAATTACTTGATATATGAATTTCATGTAACTCCTGTAGTTTATTAGCAATTTTAAAATGACTAACTATTAATTTATTTCTCGGAAAAACCTTATGAAAAATATGTTTCAATAAAAGTTCTTCAGTTTCTCATTACCTTTAACCTTTGTTTAAAAAGTTACTTAATATTTTCTGTATAGGGAAAGTTGCAAAACGTAAGTAAACATAACATTATAGCAAATTTTAATAGATTTATTCAAACAAATATTTCAAATAATTTTTGATTATGTTTTACTGATTGGAGGGTGGAACAGAGGCCACCCACCCTCCATATATACATACAAACTTTAATTCCTTATCGACTCGCGGATTCTAATAAAATTAATTACAAAAATTTTGAATAAAAACGAAATTAAAAAGGTTAAATTTTTGAGTTGGTAAATTAATAAAACTTTGATGCATGATAGGTGGGCAGACTTTAAATATAAATTAGATAAAAGTCGCTATATAAAGTTATTTATATTTAAATTTAAATTTTGATTTTATTTTATGTTTTATTACATAAAGGGTTTTCCTCCTTTTAGCAACAAAATCATCAACGATTAGCAATTAAAGTAATCATGTAGATGTAAGGTGGGTGGGTGGCCTCTATCTACCCTCCAATCAGTAAAACATAAGCGTGGGTTTTAGTTAATAGTTGTAAAATATAAACAAACACAAAATAATTGCATTTTTAATTGATATTTTCATACAAATATTTCAAATAATTTTTGATGATTTTTTACTGACTGGAGGGTGGGCTAGAGGCTACCCACCCACCCTACATTTACATATTATCTTTAATTACTGATTGGATCGTGGTTTGCAATAACTTCAATTACAAAATTTGAATAAAAGAAATTGACAAATTAAGAGTTTGTATTAATTAATAAAAAATTACATGCATTATACATGGAGAGGCTTTATATCAAGCTCAGTTAAAATTAGCTATAGAAGGTCACTTATATTTAAACTTGCATTTTGATTATGTTTTATTTTTTATTACATTCAAGGTTTTATTGCAAAATCATCAACAATTAGTATTTAAAGTTATCATGCATATGTAGAATGTGTGGGTGGCCACCATCCCATCTTCCAATCAGTAGATAAGCAAGGGTTTTAATTAAAAGTTGTAAAATGTAAAAAAAATGGTAATGTGGCCATAAAACTAATTTTCTTACATTTTCTCGAAAACTATGAGGTTTACGCAAAAAAGATATTCTCAATAATTTTTTCAATTTTGTATTCTTTACCATTACTTGATATATAAATGTAACTTCTAGAGTTTATTAGCACTAGGCAAAATTATTAAAAGTTTTAATTTTTAATTTTTTTCACGCAAGTTAAGAAATTTATGAAAATCATAGATAGAGCCTTATTTTTGGACAGATTCTAGTTAAAAAAATATAAAGTAACACTTAGATTTTTTAATAAATTCGATTTGATTTTCAGGTTATCAAAATTCAATTAATATATATATCTATCGAGATTCGGAGGGAAACTTTTAAAATCCTATTAAAAATTGCTTGAACTTACAGAAATGTTTTATTTGTGTACCTTCTGATCTCAGATTAAATAAATGCATTAAATTTTGAAGCAACCTAAAAATCAACTCTAAGCAAAACAATAACAGCTGCGCTTATTTGTATTAAATTTGACTCGGAGAAGAAATTAAAATTATTCAAAAATATTTTAACGATTTATTCTATTTTCTATTTCACACATTCTAGAAACTATAGTTGACAATTTTAATAACTAAATCTTTGAAGGAATTTACAACTCTTAGTAAATTATTAATGTCAAATTTAAACTCAATTCTGAATTATCTAAATAGATAATTATGACCTCCAAAAACACCCCGAACCATTTGTAACACAAGATAAATCACTTGATCTTGACATTGCTCTAAGAACCGCAGATGATTCAAGATTTCGGGCTTGTAACCAATATACGTATAACTTTAGAAAAGCTAATTTTATAAACCTCTATAAGGACTTAAATTGGAGTATAATTTACATGATTTTGATGAAACGACGCAACTGCTATGCTTTAAATTATATAAAACTTTATATACAAAAGTTTAAATTATCACGTTAAATTGAACAAACCCAATAAAAAGAATAGTTCTTCATGGTTTGATCTGGAATTGATTAATGACAAAGCGTTTCGTTGATCATGCCAGTAGTCATATGCCTGTCTCAAAAATTAAGCCATGCATGTTTCAGTATAAGCCACATTCATGTGAAACCACGAAAGGCTCATTAAATCAGTTATGGTTCCTTAAAAGGTACCACTTATAATAATTCAAGTACTCATTTACAGAGTAACTTAACTTACATACTAACATGTAAATTCATTTTGCCTAAAACTATTAGCCGATAGTTTACCACTATAACTTTATAGCATGGTAGCGAGTGCTGTTTTGTGTGCGTTTTAGTCTATTATATAATGGTCTAATTTGGTTTGTACTTCTGGTAACATATATATTAACATGATAATGTATTTCATGGTGATCAATATCTTTGTGGACGTACGTGAGGTATTCCATTATGTACAAACAAGGTAGTGTAAGTATGTTTGATTTAATAAAATGTTCCCTACAATTTTCGGTGTAGCCCAAATTAAAGATAACTCTGATCGCTTTGAGCATAAGAAAAACCTGGTTAGCTCACGACAAATGCTTCTACAAAATGATACCATATCTTTGATCGAGAGGTACGTTACCTTTAAAACATCAAATGAAACGACTTTCGAAAGTTCTCGTAGAGGAAATAAGTTTTTATTTTTTTTTTCTCTAGCACATACTCAAGTACTTTTCACGTAAGTTGTTGGTCTATGTGAAAACCTAGGAACTTGGTATCGTTTGCCAAACCCATTATTAATTTTTTTTTAGATTAAATAGCACATTTACTGTTTTAGTGTCATTTAATAAAAGCTCATCCGTTTTAAACCAACACTTTGCCCGTGTATAATTATCATTTCTCAGGTTGTTTACTTCACTTAGTAACTTGGGCCGACTTACCAAAGTAGTATCATCCGCAAGCAATAGTTTTTTTTTTCTCCTACATATAGACAGATAATAAGAAAAGTACTGGCCCTAACTTCGATCCTTGTGAAACTACTTTATTAGTAAAGTATTCATCTGAAAGCTTTTTATCTATTTTTTTATTTGAGATTGATTTGATAAGTATGTGATTATTAAGCGGATAAATGTTATACATATACAATTTTTGCAACAATATTTCATGGATCATAGTATCAAAAGCCTTTTGCAAGTATAGGAAGGTGGCTTGAATAATTCGCATCTAAGCATTGCTCTATTAAATTAAGTGTGGCAGTTGTGGTAGATCTAGCACATCTAAACTTATAATTATGAAGTCTAGTAATTGATGTTTTAATAAGTCTTCATAAACTTTAGAAATGATGGATAAAATTGATACTAGATAAAATTATTTATCTCAGTTCTTTAACCTTTCTTATGTATCGGCACAATAATTGCTCTTTTCAAATAAGATGGGAATTTGCCTACTGGGATTAAATGATTGAATAATTCTGTTATAGGTTATATTATGGTTTCTTTTGGAGATTTGATTAGGTCAGCAGTACATTTAAATAAATCTCTACTTTGACTATTTTTAATTTTATAACTGAGTCTCTCACTTTTGAACTCGACACTATCTTAAATTTAAAAATATTGACGTCGTTACATAAGTATGATAACATGATATTACTAGGTTTAGATGCATTATGTTAAGTATTTCCTTTATTCGAGGCTACTAATGAAAACTGATTGGCAGGATCAATTGCAGTTGGTGAGCAATTATTGTAATAATGTCGTTTAGTTCCACGATATGCGTTTATTATGTCCCACATAAGCTTAATATTATGTTTGTATGTATTAAGATTGGTGTCGTTAAGCTGACGGATTTCAATTTGTATTATGATGTTGTTCTTTCAATCTATCCCTTATTATCTTGTTCTGTTCGTTCTTACTTTATTGGTAGGCTTTCCTTGGATAACTGTGACAATTATAGATCTAATACATACAAATAGAGTTCCGAACGGAAACATAATCTTTGATTAATTTGATTGTTAAATTAAAACACTTGTTATGATTTCACTTGTTATTTATTTTACTCCGACTAGTTTCTAGTAATTCTCAAGGAGATATGTAAAAAAGATTATCCTTGAGAATCACTTATAGTCGAAAATATTCGGAAGTGAAATCGTATCAAGTGTTTTAATTCAACAATCAAATTAATACAAAAATGTTTCACCGCGGGTTAAGTGAGAAATTAATTAATCATATAATCTTCGATCTAAGTAATTATGAGCCAAAAATGATAACCATTAGAGAAAATTTTGGATAAAATAATACAAGATGCCAATTATATTATCTGTGCTTTTACGCATCATTCAACTGTTCTGTTCATAATGTAATGGGTTAATTTTATATATCTGAGTTAAAGGGGAGCTGGCCTCGACAATATTGAAGGATTATTGTTAAATTTTTTGTGGCCCTCTTAATTTTAGTTATAAATTGATTTTTAGAAACAGTGTGTTTTCTAGCTTATTATAATGCTAGTTAAAATTGTACCTGTTCGTAAATCAGGTAGGTAAAATCAAATGAAAAAATACAGACCAACTTCTGACTTAACATTTTTTTAGAAATTTTTAAGGCACTTTGAACAGAGAGATAGTTTTTTATTGGAAGGCGTTTAATTTTCATTAATCAGCTGACCGATCCATGACAACTAATCTAATTAATATCACCCAAGCAATTTCCAAAAATCTGAATATGCAGTGCCAAACTGACGTTATTTGTACTGGACTAAGCAATATTTTTGACAATATACAACATGCCAAACTGAAAGACCTAAATATTACTAATAATATTGTAAATTTCATTCGTTCATATTTAAGAGGACGTATGCAAGTTGTAAAGTATGGAGTAGTTTAATATTTTCCATAGAAGACAGTTACTGGTGTACTCCAAGGATCAAACATAGGGCCGTTGTTGTTTCTGATTTTTGATAACAGCGTATATACTCCAATTAATTCGGACATTTTACTATAGGCATATAATTTAAGCTGTTTAGAAATATATATATATATATATAAATTATATGCGCAGTTTGCTGAGAATAGACTCAAGTTAAATATAAATAAATGTTTTGTAGTTACAAATTCTAGAACAGTCAACACTTTATATACTAATTTTTATACTAATAATTTTCTAGACAATCAGTATAAAAGTAGAGTAGAATAAAATTGAATATATTTGTGTAATAATAGATAAACCATTGCAATAAAATAATTACAATAAGTATGAGTAATATGATTTAGAAATAAGGATTGATTTCACTTTTCAGAGTAATAATTTGACAGGTAGTTTCTCAAAATTGTTAGGCAACTTATTAAAAAAAATGGAGCATAGAAGTTCATAGCATTTTAATTTTTAGTAAGACGATATTCTTTTGTTACAACGTCGTTTCTGTTTCTAGTAAAATGGGAATGATTATAAGAGGGATGGCAGTATTCAATTAAATTATTACTAATGAATGTAATACTTTCAATTATGAAAATAGATGGAACAGTTAAAATATTAAATTTAACAAATGTATTTCTAACATTTGGCCTATAGCCTAGTCCTGCTATCGCTCATACTGCTCGTTTTTGCATTTTGAAAACTTCAAATTCAAATTCAATATATTCCTTCCAGGTTAATTTAGGATCAACATATACTCCAAGAATTTTTACTTTATTAGGATTGTTTATTGAATTATTAGTTTTTATTGAAAATATAACTGCATGTGTTTTTGTTGCCTTTAAACATAGAAGATTAGATTCAAACGATTCTTGCGCATTCGATTAAGTATGTTTCATTTTTAGCAATAGTTCATCTATATTTTTAGATTTGTTTATCACACATGACAATATCATTCATATATAAATAAGAAATAAAAAATTTCCCAATGTTGACCCCGGCGGAACACCACATGTCATATTTTCCAATTAGAATTTTTCATTCTTAAATATTGTTAAATGACTTCTTTCTGATAACAAGGATTATAACAGCGAACAACTTATTCTATTAACACCATATTTACTTAATTTGTTCATTAGAATGAAGTGCGATACGCAATCGAATGACTTAGTCACAGATGATTACACCTATATATTGGTTATTTTCGAAGCCATCCGTAACAAAATTGTCTATTGTCGAGCGCATTTTTCAAAAACCATTTTGGCACTTATAATAATAGAATTTTCAGATATAATGTCCCAAGGGCAATGATAATCCGCGATAATTTTGACTACCCGAAAGTGTGTTGCTTAGTAATTGCCCGACGCCGTCAGGCGGAGGGCAATTACTTAAAGCAACACACTTGAGGGAACTAGTCAAAATTATCGTGTATTTATCATTGCCCGAGGGGCATTCGGTAAGATAAGTTCTTGAATAACTTACAAAATATTAAAAGTTATTTATTATATATACAATTTTGAAAGAACAATGATTAAGCGTGTAAGTTGGTACCTCTGGCGTATCGCTCCGTCTTTTGTCATAATTTGGCGGTTATGTTTTAATTCTTATTTCCTAACCTCACAAAAATGCTCGAACGGCCTCCGTAAGTATTCCTTTTAACCGTGATTTCTAGTGTCGTTTTTTCTATTAACTAGTTGGTTCATCACATTCTATACCGAAGCGTGATTCGGACGGACCTGATTATACATTGACAGATCGATTGTATTTTTTAACTCAAGGGCAACTGCGGATATGGTATAAATGTCAACTTGACAGCCGGGAGATTATCGATAATTTCCCTAGGGAGCTTTTCAGCCTTAAGTGTGCGTAGCATGCGGCGTTTGTCAAAAATGAACGAATCTGATTGGTTGCTCATTAATGAAAGAACTTATCTTCGAAATCCTTATATAACTGATTGTATATAACTGCTTCATAAACGTTTGAAAGTGGAATCGGGCATTTAGTGATCACCATTTTTGAAAATTGGAACTATTTTGGAAATTTTTAAACATACTTTCATTTATTATTTTAGTTGGGGTATAATTATGTAGTTTCTTAAAAGCTTAATGAAATTAACATTCATTTCGTAAACATCTAATCTGATGTTGTTTTCAAGTTTATTTATTATATCCCTAGGATATTTCATTAAAAGTAAATTCTTTGAATAGATATTCATTACTAATACCTACTAAGGGATCCGTGTTATTGAGAGGACTATTGATTAATAATTGTCTTAACCATAGAAGCAAAGAATGAATTTAGGTCATTCGCACATAATGATTTCGGATCCGGTTTTAAAATATGTTTTTCTTATTATTTTGTATCACATTCCAAATTGCTTCTGATTGATTTTTTTATTTTAATATATAGTTATCATTATTCCTTTTGTTTTGCTCAGTTATCACGGTTCTGAATTTATTACTGTTAGTTTTTTTTAACATTTTTTAAATTTTAGGATGCTTAATTGAATTTGATTGTATATTTCTTAGGATAAGCTACAGTCATTGCTCTTAATAATGTTTTAATAAATTTATCAAATTTTCTATCTATTAAAGTTGATTTATTGTCAATAAATTCCCATGTTTCTATTAAAATGTTTTCTATAAGGTTAATTTTTGTTTCAGTATTAATTATTATATATTCTGAAGTGATTCTAGTTATTTTAGTTATTACATGATTAGTATTTATAATATATAGGCTTTGCATGTTTAAATGAAATATCAATAGGTCCTCCATTTTTGTTGATTTTATTTTATTACTTTCATTTACGTTAGTATTTTTGACAGATTTACCGACCGAAAATTTTAGTTTTCCACATTACGGTTAACATTAAATCTAAACTGTTTGATTACGATTCCTTTAGGCCATAGATCGGGTTTTAGAATCGCAATCGTTTTTATTTAAACCAATTTTATAACAATTTCATACATATTTTGTTTCTAGTTCTCGCAGACATAACTTTTGTGATTAATGAATTTTATAAAATAAATGATTAGATATATCCTCTTATTTATACGGATCTTTTAATCCGCCAATAAAAAAACACATCTTCTTTTCAGATATTGCAAGATTTTCGTTATTTATTTTTCTGTTCCAGTTATTAAAATATTTGTTTCAGATTCCTTGTATCTATTTATATATTTTACTTCCATTTTTTTGTTACGTGTTTGAGTATGCTTTTGTTGATTGTCCATATTAATACTAGGTCCTATTTTGGATTAATTTTGACAATTCTGTATGCCACTGTTATTTATTTATTTATTTATTTGCTTGTTTTAATTCTGTGCTAACATAAAAACCTAATACATACAAAAATAATATAAATAATAATCATCCAAAATTTAGAACGCACGAGAATTGGGCAGAGTTCATCCTAGATGATCTTCCACTCGTACCCTACTTCTTCTGCTGACGCTGCTGTCGTACAGGAACTCATCAGAAAACATTGAACCATATTTAGGTAAATTTTTGCCAAATATTCAGGCATTTTTGTTCCTAATTTTTGTTAACTTTAGTAGTAGTATCATTATTTTTCTTTTTATTTGGAATTTTTATTTTTTTATCTCCCTGGCTGCATTTTTCATTGAACTCGATGATTGATTATTTGCAGCTGAAATATCATGTTCAAAAATGGAATTCATATTTTGTTTGTATTTATAGTTTTCTGTACCAAATGAATTAATAGATTCAGGTGATACATTATTATTATTAGAATATATTTCCGATTGACATTTACAGGTTTCTGTAATTGTACTTAATTTTGATTCTAACTTGTTTATTTTCATTTTTAAATTATATATTTTTTTAAATAAGTAATGACTTTTATTTATTAGCTTACATAGAAGTTCATTGTTCCTTTTCAGGGTACTTACATCAATATTTTCATCTCCATCCTTTGGCGGTATCAAGGCACTGCTTGATTTCTTACGGCCTAAATTGCCAAACAGTCCGTCTAAATCCAAATATGATGGATGGTAAGAAGATTTACATCCTTCACACATCTTCGGGTCAGCTACTCGTCGTTTGGACATATTACATATCGTTGATTTTTGATTATTCTCTTCCGAGACTGTTATTCTCAACGCCATTATAGACTATATATAAAAATTGAAGTTTTGATCGTCAGTAAAATTAAACAATGTATTAAAAAAACTTGAAGCCTTATTCAGTCACGGATTTGACACGATCGTCCGATTTAAATAAAAATCCATTAGAAAATAGTCTACATTTCTTGCTCATCAGATTTTCTATATTCAATTAAAAAAATATCAATCAAGATATTATAATATAGGTGTCATGTATTGACTAAGCGTTACATGAGATTTCTGTTGGATGGAGCTGTCAACGGCAATTATAACAATAACAATGCAAACATTAATTATTATTCCCTGTTAACAACAGCCACAGACCGGTTTCGATCTATTTTGTATCTCATCAGCGTGTCATATTGTGTCGTGATATCATTGACACTGCTCTGTCCTTGCTGGGATAACTTTATGTTAATTTCACTGGCTAACCTTGTTATAAACAAGGTATCAATTAATTGACCCAGGTTAAGTATACCGTCTTTTTGTGACTTATTTGTGACTTATGTAGTTCGAGGAGATTTATTCGGCGTTACGCCGATGAGATCCAAAATAGATCGAAACCGATCAGTGGCTATTTGGTCACGGAACAATCATTTAAAAAGTGTCTACTCACTGGTAGAAATTCATTTCCTTTTAAGACACATTTCAGCAAATGTAAATAAAATTTAAAAAAATCTTCAATCATTTATTTCAGGCATGGGTGTCGTTTAGTTGGCAAAAAAAATAATTAAACATAATTTTTCTGTATATTACGTATTTATGTAAATTATATACCGTGCCGTAAGTCCACTAGTCAATTGCCTGTTGAGAGAAACGGATATCGTCTTCTGATAGTTTTAACTGCGTGAAATCCAATTTTCTATTATGTTACGTTTTAGGAACAAAAATTTAAAAAAAAATATTAAAAAGCAACCCTTTGATAACTTTAAAATACAGCGACAATTTGATTGAATCAAGAAATTATCAAATTTCCGTAAAAATTCATTCGAGTTTCAATGCAAATTCCCTTTCTATTTAGAAACATTCTAAGAACTATAGTAGATTTAAAAAAGTAAAATTAAATAAAACATTATAAATTAAAATTTTACAAATTATTAAACTCTGGTATAGATTTAATGAGAACTACATTTTTTATTTCAATAAAAATCGTGTCGCCTTTGGTGAAGAAAATTTTTCTTCTAGGAGTTGTAATAGATAAAAGGAATAAATTCAATTTTGAAAAAAAACTACTTTACGCATTTAACAAGTATATTATTACTAAATGGTTATTGTTTTTAAGGTTTTATAATTATGGGGTTATGGGTTTTAAAATAAGCAAATAAGGTTTGGTAATTAAAATTTGAGTTTAAGTATGATAATACTAAAATTTAAAAATAATTCGTTAGTGGCAAAATTTTTACATGATAAAAATCCCCGGACGTTTTTCTAGATTTTTTATACGATAGATAATTGAAAATTTGAAACTTAGATTTAAAATTGTTATTGATAATTTGATTATGAAATAATTGTTACGAGTCTATGCAATAAAAGTTTTTGGAAAATTCACAAAGTACTCTACTCTAACGTTTAAAAAGACCTTATGATAGGTTTTAACAGTTTCCTAATTTTTTATTTATTTTTATTATTTATAACAGTTTAAAAAAAACATACTAAGGTAGGAGTTAAACTGTTTTTCCTTCGATATATTGTTTGAGATAAATCTATGGCTAGTTTTTAATAATAAGATAATTTTACATAATAATTGTTTTCTACAGAGTTTACGTATTGAATTTTAAAACTCTGTTATTGGAATTAAATGTATTACTAAATTTAAAAAAAAAACACAGTTTATCCCAAAAGCTATCGGTTTATTTCAAGTTTTGGACTAAACAAGTTTAATCTGTCTTTTTGTTAATAATATGTAATGATTTTTTCAAACTTTCATTTATTTCTATTTCAACCCTAGTTTCTATACGGTAAAGTGTGATTGTGTTAATAATGTGGCAAGAGTTAGTTTTTAACTTTAAAATATATTTATGTATTGATTTTATCATAGTTCATAGTAGTTGACTAAATACAAAATTTTTACTTAAGGTCAAATTATTTTAATGTAAACTTTACGAATTTGTTGTTGAAGTAAAAATTATGGACATTTTAAATAATTTCTTTAGGGTTAGTTTTTAAGTTGCTCTTGATAATTATGTATTTATTTTATCTGTTGTAAGTCTTAAAATATACAGGAAATAGTAAATTTGTTACTGCTAGGGATAATTCATCTAGTGATTTTTTTTGCACAAAAACAAATGTGTAATAATAATAACTTTTTATTGAATTTTTAAATTCGAGCGTAGCTGTGACGAATAAAACATTGTAATAATTTTACGTGCTACTTTATTGCAATTTTTTTATAGAAACATTATAAGTATCTCTTAACGTAGATAAATATACCCATGTTCAATTTTTTGCTTATGGATTTTTAATAAACGTTAAAAATGGTGGAGGCGCCAAACCGTAACTATGGAATTCAATAATTCTCATAGGTATTATTCTAGTGCATTCGTATAGCAAAATATTATATTTTTATGTTATAACAAACTAAACATCATTATACTTCACTTTTATTTTAAGTTAAATAAATAAGTCGAATTTAATTAATATCTTAAAAAATATAGTATAAATTATTCTGATGAGACTGATTGATAGTCCAAATACACGGACTAATAACCAATTTTTCTATTTTATCATGTTACATTGTATTTTATTGTATTGTACATTGTTTTTCTAAAAAAATATCTATAATGATACGTTTTACATATGAATATGAATATAATAATACTTTTAAACTGACGATTTGAAACATAAATAAGAAACATGTTTCCGTAACAATGTAACATACTATTTCAAAAATAATTGTTAATACCCACGCAACAAGAAACATCACATCCGTATATCTTTGTTAATCCGAAACAGTAACACAAACATCGGCAATCTGACTAGGGTCCGGAGATTTACAAGATCATTATTCTTGTGCGGTTGAATTAGGAGAGATATATAAAGGTACTGTGGATACAGGTCCAGAAAATACGCATTATGTCACCGTTAAAAGAACCCAATTCACCTCATCTATCAACCCTTCTCCCCCCAAAAAAATATAATCATACCCACGTCTGGTTAATTTAATCCGAATTGGACTGAATAGTATTCGCAATTAATTACGCCTCAGAGGTGGACTACCGATACGTGATATTAATTAGGTTATAATTAATAGCAGATTGTGATCGTGTCTCGGATTAAATCTTGATTGCAATAATTGATGCGTGTAATTGGACGATTGGACGATGAGCGATGGGACGCGTCTGCATTTAAATATATCAGGCTTTTGCGGACCTCGGTCCGTATATCAATTCCGTTGGGATTGGTCCATACACATTTAATGCCGCCTCCGTTCGGGTATCGACTTTTGTCCCACATCTGGTCCCAATTCTTGTTTGTTATAAGTGGCACTGGAGGTCTGCGTCTCATGTTTTTATTATTATTGCTTTGTTATGAGTGTAGCAGTGGGAAATCCATTCTAAATAGCTTTAAAAGTGCCATCCGAGTACCAGATTATGTTTTGGATGCCGTTCGTGATGGGGGAATTGCAGAATTGCTTGTTGATTTCGAATTATCACACTATTAAATTTAACTTATTTAAGAATATATCTCAACTAATATTAACACTTCATAAAATATTCTTAAATTGAAGTTATTAAACATTTAATAGAATTTATTTAATTGACCTTAAACATATATTGTCAATTCACATCAAAACATTAGAATAAAATTAAAATTTAATTTATACGATTAAAGATATTTCTTAAATAAAACAGCATTAAAAGGATATACTTAAAAAAATTCAGAAATATATGACAAAAACTCATAGACAAGTTATGTACTACAAAGAAACTTCCATCAGAATCATGCTATTAATTTACTTATACAGCAAATATTAGAATAAAACATTTACGTATTGTTTACCACCAAAAAAGCAGGAATAAGTTCAAAACTTCTGTTTTTTTGGTGGTAATGAATAAAGTAGAAATTCGTTGTTGAGTTACGATTTGATTAATAAACTTGAGAAAAAACATTAACACTTTTAAGCATTGCTAATGTTTACTTTGTAATCGAATTGTACATCTAAAATAAAAACTATTTGTATATATTATATTGCTATTTCTGATGTTTCTTTTGTATTTATATTATTTTGAGTTAACAAATAAAGATAAAGATAAATTTCTATTAGTGTTTTATTACAAGTTTATGAATATATAAGTAATGATTAGTAGTAGAATAATAGTATAGAATTTAAATCGATCTTCTTATTTTTTTATAGATATCTAGATAACATATAATGCCTATCCTTGTAATAAATTTTCGAAAAACTTCTTCATACCATTTTCGTCCGCGGCATAACAACCGTCCCGGTATATTCGGATCCGTTGAAAAAAAAGTGCTATAAATTTATTTTCCGCACACTTAAATCTCAGCTGTTCGAATGGTCCTGCGGCCCGTTTTACATAAAAATGCACGAAATCTGCCCGCGGTGGATGTGGGAGAGAAGGTTTATTGCTAAAAAAATTCCCAGCTTCCATCACCGTCCTGGCGAATTAAAAAAGCAGGAGTGTTTCGGACGCCTCTTAATCGCCCACGCGATGACTCAATTTTCGCGTTATAATTTCGGTTTACTTTTAAATATAATGGCCTTACTGGGGAACTGTTACATATATTATACCAGTACAATGGGTTTTAATTTGTTTTGGCTTCTTGTTTACTTTTATAATTAGTAATGAATATAATTTACATATCTGTCTTGAAGTGTTTATTTACGTTTATACAGGTTATTTGAATAGTAGGTGTGTTTTTTGTAGAAGTCACCGTATTTTAATTGCAACTAATTAGGTTATATATCATGATATTCTAATGATATGCCAAACTTTTGCTCCTCAACATAGTTTTCAAAATAGTGAGGAAGAAAGAAATGCCCCATAATGAGCTAATTACCCAACTTAACTAATAGCAAAGAGTCCTTCGAAATATTTTTTCGTTGTTCAAAATAAGTACAACAATTAACTTTGTTGGTATCACTTCTTTAATTACACTTGTAACTATAGTTTCGACAACTTTAGCATTGTCATTATCAAAAATTAATTAGGTAAAGTTGCCGAAACTATAGGACTTTCTCGTGGGCCAATTGAGCTCGTTTTTCTTGCAGCTCGGTTTTCAGACGGTCAAATAACGGTAAATAATATTTAATATTTTATCCTTTTCCAGGGTAGTCTATGAGGATTATTTCTTGCGAATCCCAAAAGACAGTCGCCATAACCTTTCCGGCCGAAGGAATGGTCTTCGCATTTTTTTGGTGCAGATTCCCCCTTAGATTGCTGTTTGGCCTCAGGAGTATAGTAATGTATCCATGTTTCATCCACAGTGATAAAACGACGTTTAAAGTCTTCTGGATTCTTTTGGAACAGCTACAAACCATCACACGATTCAAGCTTCGCCCATCTTGCGCATAGCTTTCTCATGTCCAAATGTTTATGCAAAAATTTTGTACCCATTCAGTCGAGATGCCCATAGTACTAGCAATCTCACACACCTTAACACTTCTGTCATCAATCACCATATCATAGATTTGATCAATGATTTCTGGTCTCGTAACCTCCAGGCCGTCCAGAACATTCAGCGTCACTTGTGCCCGTATGGCCAGTCCGAAAATTTGGAAACCACTTATAAACTGTTCTAATCGAAGGTGCAGTGTCATCATAATGTTTATCAAGCTTCTCTTTAGTCTCCTGAGACGTTTTGCCTTTCATAAAGTAATGTTTAATCACTACACGAAATTCTTTTTCGTTCATTTCTTGAAAACACGAATGCCAAACACACAGAAATAGACCAATGTGGCTGAAACTTGGTGTGCCCATCAAGAGATGTTACTAACTAAACATGACCACGAGACGCACCGATGGCGCCATCTCTCGGACTTTGCACGGACTTTTCAAACGCCCCTCGTATTAACGACTATTCTCCATTTACTAAGATTTTTTGAATGGCTTTGTGCCTCATTTCTTTGTTTCATCTATTCGATTCTCCTGGTTCCTTGTTCTTGTTCCAAACTTTCTGTTAGTCAAGACGGTTCCATCTATAGTTTGAACATTGAACTAGTCCCTGTTCGAATGGTTAACCACCAACAAATGAAGGGAACTTTTAACAGTGATATTCATAATTGATTGGTGGTTTACCCGTTGAGTTAAATACTCCAAAGTAAAACTCGATTCCAATTGTCCAACCACGTTAAGCTGATGAGACCCAAAATAGATCTAAACCTTCCGTGGCTGTTGTTGACAGGAAACAATAACTTTCTGCTAGTATTTAGCAGAATTGTCATTCGTTCCCTGTATTCACCTCTGTTAATTTTTCTTGGATGTGTTTTTTTATAAGCCGCTTTAAGAATACTAAAAATCAAAATATAAATTTTAGGTAGACAAAAATAAATATTATAGTTATTATAAACTTAAAGCAGGATAAGAATACAAAGACGGTATAATAGATTATTCAAGCAGGTTTATTAAATCATTTTAGTTTGGCTGTTTTCTAGTATAAGTTATTCCTCATTTTCTCCGTTTTCGTGTTTTAGGACACTGTTGTTTTATATGCAGGTTTTTGTTTACTATACTTCTCTTTTTTAAAAGCTTTACCTTGTTTTGTTATCTGTCATCTATCATTTTTGTTCTCTCATCTGCCATCTATTGCCTATCATTTGTCATTTGTCATTAGTCATCTGTCATTTAAACACTTCCCAAACGTCCCACTACCCCGCAGGAATACTGTCAGGCATTACATCGCTGGAGGATATTAATTGCCTATTGGGGTGGCTACTTCCTTTTCTCTATGTCACAGGTTACCCTGTCCTAAGCTTTTCTGCCTGTAGGAGCTTCGGGATGACAAAGGCCGCGAGAGGATATCGTGTCCCAGGTGGCTTCCACAGCGATCATTTAATTGATAATATTCTCCGGGATCAGCTGCTGTCGGAGGTGATGCTGTAGGATGTACCGATCCTCCTCGAAGCGCGCGCATTGTAAGAACATGTGCTATACGTCTTTATGGGTACCCCGACAGGTGAGGCATGAAGCCTTGTCATTCAACACTGTGCAACTCGTGTTGTCTTCTTCTTCTTCACATTATTATGTATGAGATGAGCGATGATGTGTCGATAGGTAGATCTCCTTGCGCTCCTCCGCCATCAAATGGATTGGCATCATGCCAAAACCTGTGGTACGTGCAATAGAATTGCTGTAGTTGCATACAGCAGCACCGATATGACGACGCTTAAGAAAAGTTTCTTTGCGTCTGTCTCGTACCACCAATGTTTGGAATGATCTATTCCATCGCATTGTACTACCGACTCAGCAACCGCGATCGGCAGGTATTCGAAGAAACGGAGTCTCGCATCGACTTGGGCTCCCAGACGTCTGCGAAAAGATCTCGTACCCTCTGACTATTAGGGTGATGGTCCTATGTACAGTTTCTTAATCAAAGAGACCGAAGCCCATGTCCTCATCTTTATCCTTAGACTCTGCCTTTTTCTCTACTTTCTTGGCTTCTTTCTTCTCCTCGACAGCAGCTGCAGCTAGAGAAGCCACGGCTACAGCACCACCACCTCCCACCGGCAATGAGCTCAACTTTTCACGGTCTTGATGAACTTTTCCAGATGCTTGGCGAAAACTACCACAAAGAGATGAAAATACTAAACCTCAAACACAGGACCTAAAATACTATAGGATTCGTTCCACAACGATGAGTACTCTTATTCCTGTTGTGGTACATGATGTATAAAAAGGGTGATCCCAGCAATCCCGGTAATTTTAGACCAATCTCCATTATCCCAATAATTGGTAAAATTTTTGAAGTTATTCTCAAAAACCAATTACAAGAATATTTTGAAAATTCACACATTATCATCGATTGTCAATTTGGCTTTCGGACCCGTAAATCAACAAGTGATGCAATTATTGATCTAACGCAGTATATTGTCAATGCATTTGAAACAAATAACTACTCAGGGTGTATATTTTACGACCTGTCAAAAGCTTTCGACTGCGTATCGCACGAAATACTGTTGGATAAATTAGCTTATTACAGTCTCGGTTATCATTCCATAAAACTGCTTAGATCATATTTAATGAACCGAGAGCAAATAACTGTTTTTAACAGATCTACATCTCAGCGAGAATATACAACAAGTGGTGTCCCGCAAGGATCAGTACTCGGCCCTTTGTTATTCTTGATATTCATTAATGATTTAGTGGAATGTGATAATACATGTAAATTTACGCTTTATGCCGATGACACTACTTGTTGTCATTCAAGCCGCTATTTGACGGATCTAATTAATTGCCTTGAATGTACGCAAACAAAAACAAAAAAATGGTTATCATCCAACTTGTTAACGCTAAATGAAGACAAAACATCAATGATGTTCTTTTCATTAAAAGATCTTTCAACAGTTCAGAATATAGACAAAAAAAAGTTTTTAGGTGTAACTCTTGATACTGGACTGACATGGTCAGAGCAAATTAATCATGTTTGTACAATGATGTCAAAACATATATACTTATTAAAGAAATTGAGCAAAGTTTGTTCTATTGAAACTATTTTAACTGGTTATCATGCACTAATAGCATCGCATATAAGTTACGCAATTACATCGTGGGGGCACTCTCCTAATGCCAAACGTGTATTTGCGCAACAACGTAGATGTTTGAGAGCTATGTTACAGTTGGACTACAGACATGATGTTCGAGGGCATTTCATCGACCTGAACATATTAACGGTTCCCTCCATGTACATTTTCAAAAGTATACTGTTAGTTAAAAAACATATTGACAATTATATAAGCGCGGATCATCATGGCTACAATACTAGAACATCTTCTGACATTGCAGTAAATTACACTCGTATATATAGAACACGGAATAGCCAGAATTACTACGGACCATTATTTTTTAATAAATTACCTGTCTCACTTAAGTCTGAACGTTTTTTAACTTTTAAACTTAAATTAAAAGCATTATTATGTACAAAAGCCTATTATAACTGGAAAGATTTCCTCGAAGATAGTCTGTAACTTTAATATATGTTTATATATAAAATTTATCTGTGTAATCTTTTGACTTGTGTAACTCTGTATTAGCACTAATAAAGTTATTATTATTATTATTATGATGGAATACTTCGGTTGCCGCTTCCGTCAAAGACTATAACGGTCGTCTTGGTAGACGACATCGTGCCTTTGACGGAAGTCCTGTGTTTGAGGTTTAGTATTTTTATCTCTTACTTGTTGCTGCCTACGCCGCTGCTTAGTACGCCGCGGATTTTAATCTCCTCGTTGAATGATTTCCTTCATTCCATTCACAGGATATACTGTGACTTCTTATTCTTGCTCTTCGCGAGTGTAAACAGCCTTATCGCAGCAGAGACAGCATTTTGACCTGTATGCCTCTCTATAGTCGCTCACATTATTCCTGATGCAGCAAAAGAGTGTTCAATACTACCTTACCAGCTTGGTTCGTAGGTAATCGGACCACGCCTATCTACATATCCTTGTATCCCTTGTGGACAGACTTTACAATAGCGTCCAAACTCTTGTCTGAGAGATGTCATTCGACACCCCAGTGGCTAAAGCGGATTACCCTAGCTCGAGTAGCAAGTTCTTCATTTCACCTTGTGTCTTCCAGGCCCTGGGCGTTACCTTGCTGTTATCTGCCACTTCATTCATGGATTCTCCGCTGCTGAGTGAACATTAATGGCAGTGTGTTTCTCGCTCTCTTCCCTGTCACATGGAAAGACATAGAAAGCTTGAATTTATTTAGCACCTCCTAGTTTTGACTACCTATGTCCTTACAGTTTGCTCGTCAGCGTATCCGTCACAGATGTCTCGTGATCTGTAGCTCGACTCGGTGAAGTCGGAGTGTCCCATCCCTGAAAGTTCGATAAACTGCCACCGAATTGAGGCAAGACTCCTCTTAATCTTTTGATGCACCTTGTGATTGATCTTTTAGAGCTCTTACAGCTCTGTTATCTTTGCTCCCTCCAGAGATCTATATGTTATAGTGTCATATATCTAACATTAACTGCTAATAAATTCCACCAATAAAGAGGAGAAATAAACCGATATGAAGAAAAATATAAACAGTTATGGATGTAGAAGATGATACCAGCTTCATAACATGAAGAAGTGTTTGAGGGGAAGAACGTATTTAAATATGAGCTCCGCCTGTGCTTCTTTCGCCAAAAATTTTATGTGTACTTCTAAGAAAGAAGTCCAAGGAGTACAATAAATAAATAAATACAAATATTTTTTGTCAGGTCATCGTGCAAAAAGGGACGGGAAGGAAATTGTTGTAAGTTATGGAGAAAGTGTTTCAATAGAATTTTACTCTACTAATCTTCACGTAACTCAAGAAATATATTTCCACAGCAGGTGTATGGTTGACTCTTTGAGTATACTTTAAGCTTCCGCTTTGTCAGTCTCTCTATGTTTCGTAATACATTGATCGCCCTGGGCGACAGGGATTCGATTTCCGTGTTCAGTTGCATACCTTGAACAAGGTCCGAAGGGACTGGTTACTGGGCAATCGCTGCAAATGCAAGCTGCGAGCTTGATCTGCTGGTAACAGCAAAGGTTGTCGCCTTATTTTACAATGTCAAAACGTAATGGCTGTCTTCCATTCACTGAGCATCTACTTGCTGCTACCTATTATTTCATCTGTAGATTTGGCTCCGTTTTCGATGACTCTACAAATTCCAGTGCCGAGTGAACATTGGTTGGTGGTTTGCTCCTCGTTTTATCCGGATTGGCGCGCTTATTCGCCTTCTTCTCTGCTGCATTAGAAGACATAGACCGGTTGCACTTGTTCAGCATC